>JAMJFZ010002812.1:4362500-5562500 GCA_026225945.1 Cricetomys ansorgei
GTATAATATCATATACTGAACACATCTTTGGTATTTTGCAGTACATGGCTTCATTTTTGCCCTTTTTCTTAGCAGCTACCAAGGTCTGTGAATAGTGAGTGTCTCTACATTGCTTTAGGTATGTTAATGTTTCTTTTTATTCCACTCTTTATGGTCTCTGTTTTCATAACCATGACCTGACTCTAGCTAAAAGAAGAATGTATGTATATATTAAAGTTTAGATACCTGTGGTGAACATTTCAGCAAAGACAGAATATGTGAGCAGAGGCAGATTGTATGTCATGAAAAACAGCATGCTGATACAATGAGGGTTGGAAAGCACTTGTGTGAACCATAAATAATTGGAGGGGTTCAAAGTTGAAGTTGTCAGCTGGAACTTTGTTGCCTTCTGAAACTGATTTCATTCTAGCATAAAATATAGGTCAGCTCTGCTGTTGCCAATTAACCTAAAATAGGGGAACTGTCCTCGTTCAAAAAAAGAAAAGAAAAAAGATTCAAATAAAGGCTACAGAACAACAACAATAACAACAGCAGAAATTATTGAAGAAAAAGCTGTAAAAGAATTTTACAAAATTCTACAAAACAAAATTCTGTAGTAGAAACATGTTAAAATCTCCAGTTTCAAGTTTTTGATATGTGGTCTTTATTTACTTCAATCAGAGAGCAATATTTAGTTTGTGAAGGAGGTTGGATATGTGAGACCAGTTTCCAGCCTGACTGCTGCCATAGCTTGTGTTCTGGCTGACCTTAAGGACTTTGAACTTCTCTCTCTCTCTCTCTTTCTCTCTCTCTCTCTTACGCAGATATTCTGAGATGAGGTCTCATGCTTCGAGAGAAATGCCAAGCAGAATAAAAGTGAGATTGTACTTGACTGCATTACTGAGCTCCGTGCGTTTTGTAATGGTCCCATCTTGGTCATGTATTCTTCTGTGCTTTCTTTAAGAAAATCACTCTTTTATTTTAAATAGCAACACCACAGAGTCAGAGAATAAAAATCTTCACAAATGTGTATGGTGTACTCTAACAGGGTTGTTCCCAGATAAGAGGGATTCTTTCACATGCAAAAAGTTGCTCAACAGTCAACAGAGATAAGTAACTGGTCAAAGAGCTTAGAATAAGAGATGCTCAGCCCTAAACAACACATCTATATTAACAGCACCCAGCCACCTACAGCAAAGCTCAGAAATCACTGAAGGAAAGGAGGCAGAAATAATGTAAAGCAGACAATGGGAAAGATGCTATGGAATGCTGTCTTTAGTTGCTATACCTCATTAACTCATTACAGCTGTGTTCATCTAGTACAACTTGAAAAAAAAGTCAAACCAGTCCAAATCCCAGCATAAATGAAGCAATAATCCCCAGTTCCTACCTCTTACTTATGAGCTATTGGAAGTAGAAAGTTGAATGGGGATGCATGTGCTCATATTCCTTTGTATATGTATATGTGATTATCAAAATTTTTAAAAATAATAATAATAAAGAAAGGCTCCTGATTTGACATCAACAGGAGTGCTATCTCTCACAATTCCCAGGAATGTTTTCTTGTGTATTTTTGTATATTCACATATTTCCAATGGTAAGCTCTGAAGAGTCTCCTCTGCTTTGCAGATGAGGAAGCTGAAGTTGACAAAAGTCTCCTGTAATGGAACTGGACAGGTTTCCTGGATCTAGGCACAAATCTAAGGGATTTGACCTGAAAAAACTCTTTGGCTATTTTTGCTATAGAAACTAAACAGAAATGGACTGTTCTTATTTTCTAAAACTAAAATAAGAACCATTTGATTAGAACAAAACCACAACTAAAAAACAAACCAACGAGAAGGACTCAAGGGACAGGACTAATGAGTAATTCCTCTGATTTAGGTTGGAGTTGGTACAAACACTAATACTTTAACATTTAAATTAAAACCTCTGGTCCCTGCTGTCATGACCTCACCATCATCAGTGTCTAACTGGATAAATAAAGCGAATACAAGTTTGTATTTTTTTTTGTCCATTAGAAACTAAAAGTCCTCTACAAACCCAAAGTGCTGACACAGTGAACAAACATCTGCCCAATCCCGCAGAAGCTTATGATACATTGATGGTTTCAGAAGAGTTTTCCCACCATAATGAAGCCAATAGTTCCATTTATAATTTATCAGTCTCACTGTATTTCCATGCATAAACAGCTGAAGACTTAATACAAATAAGATTGCCTTAAAGCTTTGCTGAATATTTAAACAGGTTTTGATGAGGAGTATTAAATAAAAATACAGTGTACCGTCTGCAACATAAACTGAACTACACAAAAAGCCTTTAGGCTCAAGATAGGTAGAACTATAGACATTTTAATTTTCAATCCCATATAAATCAGCGTGTGGCAGGAATAATTCATTTTTAAACCGTTTTTTTATGTTCAAAATGGCACATTGTTATTTTTCTTACTTTTAATAAAAACAGCCCAAGGTTTTCTTAAAACATGAGTGAATGCAAATATTAAATATATATTTTAAAATATAAAGTCAACTTAAAGCATATAGTCCATGAAAAAGTAAATAACATCATAGTCTTTGGATGGCAGCAATGTGAAGACTGCATTGTCAGGGAACCTCAGAATCTTATAGCTTATTAAATTGTTCTGTAGTCAGCATTGACTTTTAAAAATGCTTCAAGCAAGACTCCATGATGGTCTACCCCTGAAGAGAACTTGCAGGATTGGTAGTAGTTGATCTACAGTTGGTCTCTTGATTTCATTATTTCCATAAAAGTTTTAAAATAAAAATTCTGAATTGTTAAATATTCAAATGCCTTATTTTCTTCCTGTAAAAATGCAATTTTACTATCCAAGACACAGAATTTAATTTATAGTTGAAAACTAAAAGTCTTTGGGGTTAGAACGACAGAGTCTAATTAATTATTTTATTAATGAGCATGCTGGTTTTATTTCTTCATAATTTCACACAGATTTCAAATTATTCCACATTAAGATTATAGTAGAGAGGGTTAGTAAGATGGCTCAGTTCATAAAGAAGCTTGCTGCTAAGCCTGAACCTAATTGCATCACCAGGTGCTATGAACATGAACACACAAACACGCATACACGCACACGCAAATAAATCAACCAGTAAACGTAATTAAAATATGTTAGTATACAAGAATACATGAATGGGATGAGTTGGTCTTAATCACTGTTCCACTTCTTCACAGCTGAGACACTAACGCCCAAAGACTTAGATTAAGATAGTCATATAACATTTTTTTCCTTAGGAAGTGTAACACACACTCACTCATACATCTACTCATCCTGGATAGGGAAGTCACGAAAGACCAAATATCCATTGCATCAAAGTCCAACATGATGAACCAATGGGCTCTTTGTTGGTGTTACTAAGGAGTGGGGGGAGGGGGGCATGCAGCACTCAAAGTAGTTACATGACTACAAAGCCCTCCCTGACATGGGTGACAGTTTTAGCAAACTGCAACACTGGAGCTCTCTGTACAGTTTGAAAGACAAGTCAACAGCCCAGGAAAATCTCCTCTTGGCATTGTCAGCAAAAAAAAACAAAACACAACTCTCGCCTCAAAGAAACAAAGACATAATATATTCTGGGGCAAATATAAGTGACTATGGCTGGAAACATAGATTAGAATCTCCCCAGATATACTGTCCCAACATAGAAGCAGTTTAATAAAGCTTTATAGTAACAGGACAAAAAGAGTTATAAATATAGGCATTTAAAAATACAGGGCAGAGCCATTGGAGAGGCAATTCACTGTACGACAGAGGAATCTCCCCTACAGGGAGATGCTGTCTGCTGACATATTGATATTTTGGGTGGTTGGAGCTTATAGTCTGCTAAATTATTAGATTCCAAAAACTTTTCATCTATTAGTTATGGAATGTTAGTTGTGACTCAGGGCCAGGTAAGTAGTTGCTATAAAGATAGCTAAACTATCTGAAGAAAAAATAAAATTATAATTAGGCCCTGACTAGCAACATTCCAACCTTTCCTCATTAATGCAGCTCTAATTAGTCAACTAGTCTTTGCCTACAGTTTCTTTTCAGGAACTCCTTTTTCACATGAGCAAGGATAGTCAGAATCTCTTCCCCCAGTAATTGTTTATTCTTGTACTAGCTACCTTTCTATGATATAATAAAGTACCATGACCAAAGCAACTAATGGAAGAAAACACTGAGTTGGGTTTATAGATTCAGTTGCTTAGAATCCATTGTAATAATTCAAAACTTTAACTTTCAACACACACCTTCAGATTCAGTGCTACTTAACTTTTATAAATTCGATACACATTGATATCTAAGAAATACTTATGATGTCAAACATCTTAATCTGTAAAACAAATAAAAATAAAAGAAAATTGCCAACATTTCCTCCATGGTTCTATCCACTCAACTTTATGCCCTCTCCCATTGTGTGTGTGTGTGTGTGTGTGTGTGTGTGTGTGTGTGTGTGTGTTTAAGAATGCATGGAGTACAGTTGTGTCAACTTAAAACTTCTGGGTCAGGAGTGTAGTCACATTGGGTGGAATCTTCCTGCCATGTGCGTGTCCCTACCTCTGGCCCCATGCCCAGAGTCAGCTCCAGGACAAGGGATGCAGCAGAGACACAGCATGGTGGGGTGGACCATGGGTTTATGGCATTCTGCCTTGCTTTTGGCGGACCTCCAGTGAGTCGAACCAGTACAGACACTTGGGACATACTTCAGGGGGCGCCTCAATCTTAATGCAGGGTGTAGAGTACATATATAGAGCCACAAGCAGGGGAGAAGCTGGTGACCTTGAGAATGCACATTGGTTAGGATATCCTATGTTGGGAGTGGCCTTGTGTGTGTGTAGAGTTTGAGTCTGTGTATTCAGGCCCACAGCCCACTATTTGCTTAGTGAAGGCTCATATCTAAATTTAGCTGGGTTCTGGCCAGGGCTAAAAGGTGAGAAGCACCTGAACTCCTACCATCCTCACCCTTTAGGAGTGACACGGGGTTCCAGGCAAGCTTCAACTCACTGTTAGCTCTTGGACATCTCCACAAGGAGCCTGTCCCTAGGTATGGATACTATACGAGGTATCATGCCATTAAAGAAAATGGACTTTCCCTTCCCAAGCAGTAATCACATGCCAATAGCTCCTTACATAGGGGATGGTCCACTTTTCATCCTTCATGTTAAAAGTGTTGTCTGGCTTAGAAACGTGCAGGTCTTGTGCATAATTTCATAACTTCTGTAAATTCATATGTGATTATTTCTTGTGTTAAAAAAAAAAAAACCTTTACTTAAAGTCATCAACGACCTTTGGCTCTTACAGTTTTTCTCCCTTCTCTCCTGCAATTTTTAGTTGTAGGTATCTGTGTTAATTGCCATCTTCATTAAAAAGCAACTACTGTAGTAAAGAATAAATGATGCACCTATCTATGTGTATAGCAGTAAGTCCTTTGAAATCATTTTAATGCTACATCCTTTTAGTAGGATAATAGAAAGTTCTTTCCTAGGGCCATAACCTATCTAGACATAGGATCTGAGCATCAATAACAATGCTTTACATAAATTTTGGGATTGATCCAATCTTCTCTCTTTTCTGATAGCTCCAGACTGGCAAATTCTCGTTTGGTCCCACGTGCATCATGGAGTTAGGAGAGGTTTGTTGCCCCTTGAGAAGACACAGGTCTGTATTGTGGCATCTGAATTAGGGATATTGAATAGTAGATACATTTGAAATATATGCCAGACCTACCATAGCTTGATTCATTATTTCAAAGTCTATGTTTCATCATGAGAATCATACTTGCTGCTACTTAATTAAACCATAGTTATTAATAAGGTTGGTGCAGGAAGAGTGCTGAAATCTCAAGGAAACGTCTTCTGCTCTCTTGTTTGATTTCCTTCTTTCCTGGTCTCATGAATCCTATGTCTACAATAATGCATTCTAATCTTTATCTTTATGTTTTCATTTCTTCTTTTAGATAAAAGTTCACTCATTTGATATATCATGACTTTATGAAATCTCTATGCTGCAATGAAAAGGGGAGGCATTTATCCCACTCCATGTAGTGTCTTCATTTACATTGGAAGTTTAAATGTTGGCTGAATAAGCAATGCTCAAAGGATAGGTGGAAGTCATAGAAATGTATGCTCAGAAAGATGACATCTTTAAAACACAGCATTTATACATGGCTATTGAGAATAACTAGTTTATTATTACTGCTCTTGCTACAAGTCTTTCCATTTCACCCATAAATTACTATTAAATTAATACGTACTACCTTTATTGACTGTAGCATAGGTTTATGCCACATGTAGATGTTGATTAGGATAAAAGCTGTTTACTCTTTGGCTAATTCAATCCCCAGTCCTTATTCCTGGAGTCCTGGAGAGTTTCTGCCTCCATACCATCTAAACTTAAGATGCTGTCTCAGAACTAGAAGGCCTCAGCCTCAACCTCAGTACAATCTAGTCTTAAGCCTCTGACACCCACAGCTGACTGAGCCACTCTGACTAGTTCGTTCTGAACTCAGATTCCTCTGGATCAACTCATTCACTGTTCTTCTTCAAACTCTCTTCCAAGCTGACTGGTTCAAACAGATCTTCTGAGTCAACTGACTGTTTCTGACTGAATCTTCTGACTTTTGTTTATTCTGGCTGACTCTCTGACTGCCTCATATGGAACTGCTCTGCTCAGCTTCAACTTCCAGTCTGATACTGACTTTTTCTGCTGAGCTGCCCCGGTGTCTCTGTGGTGATCCCTGAGCTCTCATTGCTCCATACTGCCTCAGTCAGCCTCTCTGTTCCTCAGTCAGACATCTTCATTATCTCTGTGTCTTGTCCCCTATCTGCCTTCTTCAGACTACACACCTTATACACTGCCTTCTGTAACTAACTCTGCTCTGAGCTGAAAGTCTGTTTTTATATTGTGAGGATTGGGTGTGTCCTCAGTCTGCCTCTGCTAACTCTTCCTCTGATTAGCCTCTATGCATATTCTTCACTGACTCATCTCAGATGTCGCTTCTTGTGTGATACCAACTCTTTCTGATCTCTGCTTCCTGTGTCTGCTTCCATACTCTGTTTCTGTCTTAGGGATTAAAGGCATGGACCACCACCACCTTCTTAATACTGGGATTAAAGATGTGTACCAACATTGTTAACATTCTTTTTACATTCCATGCAGACCACAGAAACCTCTGAATATGATTCCTTCATATAGATCCCTGGAATATATAGACCCTTCCTAGCTTTCAAATGGGCCTATTCTTCTACAACTTACCACTAAAATAGGCTCAAAAGTAGCCTCCCAAGATGTCTATATCTCAATCTATGAAACGAGTGGACATGGTACTTTACATAACAAAGGGAGTTTTAAAGATATAATTAAGAAATTTGAAATGAGGTTAGCCTGGATTATCTGTTTGGATGTAATGTGGTTATAAGAGGCTTTATGAAGGAGGAAGGTATGATCTTGGAAATATAGATCTAAAGAATGACGTGGCTGCCTTTGAAGACAGAGAAGGGCACCATGAAACTAGAAATCAAAGGTTTTATCTGTGAAAGCCAGGAGACCAACAAAAGAAATTCTTCTCTTAGGGCTTCCAGAAGAATGAGCACTGCTGACATAGTCACTTAGGCTGTGAAACTGACTTTGACCAGAGCCTCCTGGAATGTAAGAGGATAAATTTATATTGTTTTAAAGTAATGCTTTTTCTGAAAACATAAAGATGTAAATAAAATGCAAAACTGCATAGACCCACATGTGAAAAGCCCAGCTACAATACCAGTCTGAGGAAGAAAAAAATAAAAAAGGAAACTGTACAGGTTGCAGAGTTCTATTTTGAAATTTGTAGAATGTTATTATGTCATGAAATAAACATCTTTTACATTTTCCTTTTGACACATGCAGATGAAGAAGTTCCTGGTGTGATAGCATTTATGGAAAAGTTGATAGCTCGGTGGTAAAATGTGAAAAGTGAAAGCGATTCTTAGAGGAGGGAAAAAAAAGCCCTTCAGAATACTGATGAGAGAGGACAGTGTGAACAGTCAGTGCAGGCTTGATCGGCATGGACTTTATTTTCCTATCTTATCTGACAAGAGATATCACATCCTCGAAATATCACCTACTCTGAATAGGAAAAAGGCCAAATTTTGTGTTTTTGTGACAGATGATTACATGCAAAATAATGGCCTTTTCTACAGCCTCTTAGTTCTCTGTTAGTTTAGAAAAAAAAATGTCATGCTTGTCTCATCAATATTCTGATTTTTTTAGCACATACTGGTGTATGATTCTGTACATAGTCACAGGTGTGATTTTTGCATGAGCAGTCACAATCACTGCTATGATTGGGAAACATGTTGGCCTAAAAGAGAAGGCAGACAGGTATATAGTTCTGTAAATAAGGAGAGAGATATTCTTTACCTTTATTTTACAGTTTACAAGGACACTATGAATATGGATTCTGAATTTAAAAAGGATCATGGAGGTGGCATTACACGTATTGTGGAATACTCATATGTATGCGGGAGTGAGTCTATTTCAGTAGTTTTATACTTCATATTAACATTTACAGCAAGAAAGGAGTTGGATATTTAAATGCTATACTTATTCTCATGGGGCTAGGAGTTGGATCTATCGGCATTCTGAAGGGGGTTAGGTATTCATAAGCATCAAATGCGGCATTTGGAGCCCTATTGCAGAGAGATGCCCAAAAGGTGGGATGTGTCCAGGTTGTATTAGAGTCTCTCAGGCCTTTGATGCTTTGGCATGATGTTTCTTGCTTTCTTTATTTCCAGGAATGGATGCTTTGAAGGGACTTTTTTTTGCTGTTAATTAATGCATGTTTATTCATGTGGAGACATAGACTTTATATTTTTATTATTTATTTGAAATTATAAATTCTTCATATTAGAATACTAATGTCATTGTACTGGTACTAATTACTGTACCAATGAGGACATATAAAAATAAGTATTAGATATTTTATCTAAATTATGTCTAATACACATGAAATTCTCCACATAGATGCTATTTAATATATATCTTAGAGTTACTTTACACTGTTATGTCTCATGAAATTCATTTATGGCATAATTTCAGGCAAGATTTTTCTTTTGTAACCTAGAAATTCTTACTCATGATGAAGATACAATCCTCAGGCAAAAATTTGGATTTGAAATTTTAAGTTTTCAAGAACAGCAAACAAGCCACTGATTAAATGATCAGACAATAGACAGATATTGAAACAAAGAGCACTCTGATTATTCAGCGCATACACCTTTTCATCCCAGCTAATTTTGTTGCTCTTTATTCTGTATTCTTGGATTCACTTGATTCTAGTTTTCTGGCCTTTAATATTTATACATATTCCAGGATTCTAGTGGGATACTGCGGCATTTCTAATATTGCTTAACGATTATTAGGCATCAGAAAGTAAGTTCACTTCTCAAGGACCTAATGTAGAGAAATTTAAAACATACTTTACTTTTGGTGAAGTGGTGACCTAGGATTTCCCCCTAATGTTCACATCTGACTCAATGGCCATTGTTCTTCTCTTCTGCAGCCAATACCCCTTAGCTCCATCCCTCATCCTCCATCAACTCTGACTCCAATGCTCTAATTCATGTTTCCACAGAAACCATAGGCTACACCTCTCTTGGCCGCTCTCTCCTTTAAACGTGTACTTTCTCTGGTTGTTCAGACATGAAACAGTAAGTACAGAGAGGCAAAATAAACTCATTTTCCTGGAAAACATTTCCTTTCTCTGGTGCTTGTTTCTGTATCTCACATTCAGATTAAATTAGCTTTTCTGCTTCATCACTAGGAAGTGTCATTTTAAGCATATTTTTCACACAGCCCATTCCTTCGAAAATCTTCAGACTGTTTTGTCTGGTTTGTCTTATTAGAAAGCCCACATTTTCTTTTTGTTTGCAGTTTTTCTTTCCTAAACATATTACTCTCTGTAGTTTACAGAGAAAAGGACCAGTTGAGAGTGGCCCTTGTCTGATGTACTGGAGGAGCACCATTGTGTAAGTGAAGTGAGTTTGAAAAGAAAAAAATCACTTGACACATATAAAGAGCCTCTTACACTTTCATATTAAATATTATTATTCTTTTCACTTTCACTAAGAAGGACTTATGCTTAACAGTTTAGCAAATGGCTATGTTGGATTTGAATGAGTTCATTTAAACCATAATTTTCTTCTATTTGAAATTGTTATTATTTTATTTGAATGTGCTGTTTCATAAAAAACAAAGCAACCAAACAACCAAACACGGTTGGAATAGGAAGTATGAATCATTTATTTCCAATGTATTTGAACTGATTTTTGAACCTTAATTGTGGAATAAAAAATGAAAAAGCATGTTGATAAAAGTCTATACACAGAACAATTCTAGCTATTTGATAGCCTTAATATGGATGACTGCTAAATATTTTTAATTAAAATGAGGTTTTTTTCCTTTTCCTGATTCCTTTATTAGAAGGAAGCCATATTTGGATTGAGAGCTGACATTGCCTGTTAGCAGCTATGATATAAGGCAACTTTCTTTTTCTCCCTATGCTCCATTTCTTCAACTATAAAATAACTATTTAAAATCAATGAAAATTGTTAACTGTTTCACATGGATCCATTTAGGTAATCTCCATGGGAAAGACATTGCAGATCTCAATGCTAGATATACCCAAGGATTATGAAGAAATCCATTTCAAAATAGAAAATCAATGGTTTCAAATTGGAAAGGGTATGGTGCTGGGCACAACAATATACTCCATTTTAGTATGTTCTTATATTTGATTGTATATATTTATTAAATTTTTACATATAGTATATTTTGTCATGTTTTCCTCTCCCTCAATTATCCCCAGATCCTCCCTACCTCTCAACCCATCCAACATTATATTCTTTCTATTTTAGTCTCTCTTTAAAAAATAATCACAAAATGAAAACAAGCAAGCAAAAAGTCAATAACACAAAACATGCCAACATAAAAGTTTAAAAAAAACAACAACAAAGGAAAAAATTAATCAGTTTCTTCTGTGTTGGACAACTGCTCCTGGGCACGGAGCTTGTCCCTGATTATGGCTGATATACCTAGTGATATTAAGCCTCATTCTGTTTCATGTGTGTGAGTATTTTGCTGTCTTATATTTATATAGACTGTGCATGGGTCTGGTGCCTGAGGAGAGCAGAAGCCAGTGTTGGATCCCCTGGAACTGGAATTCAGATGATTGTAAGCCACCATGTGGTTGTTGACAACTGAACATCAGTCCTCTGACAAAGCAACAAGTGCTCCTGACTGTAGAGTCAATACTGCAGCTTCTATAATTTTTTTATTTCTAAT
Organism: Cricetomys ansorgei; assembly: GCA_026225945.1. Lineage (NCBI taxonomy): Eukaryota > Metazoa > Chordata > Mammalia > Rodentia > Nesomyidae > Cricetomys > Cricetomys ansorgei. The sequence goes on from JAMJFZ010002812.1 coordinate 4,373,818, forward strand.
TGGCTTTCTTAGATTATTGACAAATAAAAATTACATAAAGATGTACATCCTATGTAACAACAGTACCAATATAAATATCGAAGATGAACTGTTCTTAAATTATATATTTCTTAATGTTGGATAAAAATACCTTGCATATTGTAAATCTGTGCTAAACTTTACAGCTACAGTTTCCTTACAAAGTAAGATTTAAATAGGAGTGTAAAATTTTTTTTTTTTTTGAGACAAAGTTTCTCTGTTGTAACCCTGGCTATCCTGGAACTCACTCTGTAGGCCAGGTTAGTCTTGAACTCACAGAGATCCACCTGCCTCTACTTCCTGAGTGCAGGGATTAAAGGCATATGCCATCACTTCCCAGCATATATTTTTTTAAAAGCAGATTTCCTAAACCTGAGGTAGAGATGATATAACTGTATTTTTTATTATTGTTTATATTCAATACTGAAGAAATTAAAACATTTTTAATCTTAAGTTGGTAGGGATACATCATAGAATAGAAATGAAAATTTTCTTCATATATATCATTAAAAACCTCCCTTTGAAATATTATTTTGTGTTTCCAGTACTTCTATGGAACAAAGTTTCACATTTTGACCAACTTAGGGAGGATTTTGTGAAGGCAAAAGTAGGAGAGTATTTTTACATAGTCTGTAAATAAATATTAAATAAATTTTATTCTTTGATGCCAACTAGAAACATTTCATAGCACATTCAAATGAGTTTCTTTCATGATTTGGCTCTTTCTATTCCCCAGTAACAGAACAGTAACTGACAGAGTCATAGTAAAGAATAATCTGATTGGCCAATGAAGAAGTGGCCCTATTTCCTTGCTTTGGAGTTAATGTGCTGAGTGCTGCCTGCCCCCAAACTGTTCAGTGCTTTCTGTGCATTCTTCTACATTACCATGTTACATGGCCTTGTCTTCTGATTGCGCTCCTCCTGCTTGTCAAAATTAGCTTTTCATTGACACCAGAGATATCCAGAGAACTTCTACTTTTCTACTCAGAACAATAAACAACCATGGCACATTGTTCATTGTGTAGAGTTAAGGATGCATGGGCTCTCCCATGTCCACTTTGCCAAGTCCTTTAGAGTCATTTAATCAAAGCAGCCTTGCTGCTTTCTTTTGTTTTTGCCTTCCTTTAATTTTTTTTTCTTTTCTAACTTCATTTCTGTGGGATAACTTGAATACAGAATTGTTGCTAAAAGAGAAGTAATAGTTATTTCCATATTCTTCTTTTTTTATATATATTTATATTAATAATTACCTGTAGAAAAAGAAATTATATTTATCCTTCAGGAAAACCAAGAAAATTTTCTTAAAGTAATTATTCAGTGAAAGGTCATTTTCCTCAAGTATTCATTTTATAAATGTAAATTATAATATACATATTTCCTTAAAATAAACCCCATGCCACCACCACATTTGTTATATTAACACTAATATCAATTAGTCAATATAGAAGGAAAATAATTTAACTCCTCAATATTTTGAGTATAGGATATGAGCTTTACAAGAGGAAAAAAACATTTTAATAAAATTATTCTGAAAATACTGCTGTCAATTCTTTCAAAAAACCATCAAAGAGGTAACAGAAAACTCCCATTCCCAGAGCAGATTTTGCCTTCTCATGTAATTAATAATCGTGTTGCTAAACTCTAAGCGTGTAGAAATGAAAGAGACACAAACCAAGGAGGAAAAGAAAACAATGATGGTTTACATACAGTGAATCAGGAGGATAATTTTGATTCTTCTCAATTTAGTTTTCAACAGTCTTGTAAACCACATAGGGTTAGAGATTCTGTTTTTATATGTGGTTTCAATGCAAACTACAATAGATTACAAAATCATCCATCAATATATGCCATTTGAGATACAATGGAGCTTTAATGGAAACATCATTTCTTAAAGCATAAATTGTTCTATACACATTTGTATTTTCTACCAATATTTGATAAATAAGTGAATGATAAAATTATCCTGGTTTAGAAACCAGCTACACAGAAGATATGCTATTTTAATAATTATGAATGTTTTTAGCAATTAAATTCATAATAATAATGTTAAGAATTATTGTAGTTTAAATAAGCATTTACTTAGAAAAAATTTTGTTGTAGAATAATTCATATTATGCTTTATAGTTTGTACCAATGCCAAATAGAAAAACACAATGAAATAATTTGTGTTTGGTTGGGGATGGGGAGATGGCTCAGTTGGAAAAATGCTTGCTGTTCATGCATGATGACATGTGAATTCGATTCCCAGAGTCCACATGGGAAATTGAGATATAGAACATGAACCTATAATCACTGTCTGGAAACCCAGCCAGGCAGATCCTTGGCTGTAGATGTGGATTCACTCCAGATATAGATGTTGGTTGAGGGCAAAGTCCTTTAATTCTTTGGGTAATTAAATCACTGGTTCTAGTCCATAGCCCCATAACCCTGGAGCATTTTGGCTTCTTTACAATCTATACTTAATCCTTGAACTGAAAGCCTTTATCCTTTGTACAATCTAGAATATTTAAACTTCTAGCCCAGACCTTGAAGGCTTCAGCCTCACCCTCCGTCTGTTGACTGAGTCACTCTGACTAGCTCCTTCAGAATCCATGATTCTTCTGGTTCAACTCACTGTTGCTCTGGCTCAAATCCTTCTCCAAGCTACCTAGTTCAAACTGACCTTTTGAGGCTGGAAGATTCTGGCTGATTCTCTAATCTGAGGCATCAGACCTAATTACTTTGCTTGTCTTTAAACTGACTTACTCTTCTAGTCTGCTACTGACTTCTGTAGAGCTCTGTTGTGTCTCTGTGTCTCTCCCTGTGAGCTTTCACTGTTCTATCCTGCCTCTGTGACTGACTCTGCTGAACTGACTCTATAACTGATTCTATAACTCACTGACTCAGCTGACTCTTCTGTTTAACAGACTCTGACCTCTCTGAGCTGAGAGTCAGCCTTATAGATCATGAGAGTGGGGGTGTGCCCTCACTCTGACTCACTATGCTAACTCTTCCTCTGATAAGTCACTTTATCTATCCTTCACTGACTCATCTCAGACTTCACTTCTCCTTCTGATTCCTTCTGAACTCTGCCCCCTGTGTAGGCTTCCACATTGTTATTTTTAGGGATTAGAAGCATGGACCACAACTGCTTTCTGAAACCCTGGGATTAAAGGTGTGTCTACATTCCATCCAGGCCACACAGGCCTCTGAATGTAGACCCCTCAAATGTAGACCTTAGCTGTTATACAGGCCTATTCCTCTACACCTGGCCACCAACCTGTTAAATTCTATTACAGTGAGAGATCCTGTTTTAAAATAATTTTAAAAAGACAAGGTAGATAATACATGAGAAATGACACTTAAAGGTGACCTGTGTTTGTTACATGTGTGTACATTCACAGATATAAAACATTTATACAAGTACCCACCCAAAACACATGATAAATATATAAGCATTTTATGTTCATATATATATATATATATATATATATATGAACTTATTAATTTTAACTATAAAACATTTATCATCAAACTATAAACATAGTTAATATGAATAAAAATAAAAATATATAAATAACTGAAACTATTGGTAGAAAATAATTTTAAAATACTAGGTTGTTTAACTTTTTTCTGATAATAAGGAATTTGATTAGTGATTTGGCCCTTTTATTACCTGAAATTCTTTCTTTTCTATGACTTGTCGAGCATTTCACAAAGAGAGATACAATTATATCTTTTCTAATATGACTGATTTCTTAATGTTATACTCATACTTCTGAGAAACTTAATCAAGGTTTGGAGGATTCTAAATACTTACTTTTAAAAAAGTTGCCCATTCCTAAATTACTTTGTAATTTTGTATAGAGGAAATTTCCATTAAAACAGATCATAAACTGTACTACCAAATTATATTTCATTCCTTTGGATTTATCCCTGACTCAGAAGCTGACATTCATCCCAATCATCAAATTTATTCCTACTGCCTACAGATGATCCTGAGATATTTTAAAATTAAATCTGCTCTCAAGTGAGAGAGATTTCTCAGCATTATGGATATTTTAATACATGCTGTAGGAAGGAAGAACAAACCTCAAGAAAAAAGTTATCCAAATATTTTGAATAATAAAATCTATGTCAGAATATATAAGCACCCTTAACTGAATTCTTGCAGAGAAAAATGATTATATGATTTAAAAGTATTGGTCTTCTTATTAAAATTAAAATACATTATGATGAGTTATAACTCCATATACAAACAAGACTAATTTTAATTATGTAATTTTCCATCAGATAATTTACCTGAATTTGAATTTAATCTATTGTAATATTGTTTTGCTATAAAAATTATGTCCTGGCATATGGTAAAAATAAAATATAACACTATTTATTAACACATTATATTTAACCAATCAGGCATAGTCAGTGTTACTTTTAAAGTATCAACTTCCAGGAAGCATATACTAAAATCAGTAGCTCAATATATTAATGAAATTGTTTCCTTTTATTAAGTTGTCTTTGGTAAGCCAGTTGATATTATATCAATTTCTTCCAGTTTCTACAATGATGGAATTAGGATTGTAGTTAATTTGTGAAATCACACAGCTCTTACAATTCTATCACAAGGCTAACTTGATTTTACAGTGAAGATAATTTCCACTGATAAGAGCCAATAGGCTCCATCTCCTATGACAGGTTGACTTATAATAAGCATAGTTACACTTTTGTTAAATAAATATTAAATTCCGGAATTCACCCTTTTCTGTTCTTACTCAAAGGAATATATATCTTTGAGAGTCTTTCACAGAAAGCAGAGAATTACCTGTGCTTAAAACACAGACATACGAAATCAAATACAGATTACGAAAAGAAAGTCAATAGTAAAATTTATCAAAATAATATAAAGAAATAGCTTATATATTATGGATATTTGCTGAAATGTAACATATAATTACAATCTATATTGAAGAGAACTATCTTAGTTTTAAAATGTATTAAAACAGCAAAATCTAATGTATGTATGTATTTATGTATGTATATAGGTATGAATGACAGCAGGGTTTATCACTGTGTAGAAAATAATATATTAAAAGTAATGGTTTGACTACAGCTATACAAAGTATATAAATATAACCAAAAAAGACACCATAAAGCTCAATCATTAAATTATTATGGGAGTGAAGTTTCAAATTTCCAGGAAAAAAATGAGAAACCCATTTTGTTTAAAACAGTTTTAATGATTTTCCTATTTATTTGTAGTTGTGACAAACTAGAGCTATTATCCAGAAGAATTGCTCTTCTGAACCCTACTTTTACTATAAAGAGGTTGTTTTATGACAGATGGAGTTCACACAAGAAGTGGGATTGTAATTTAGAGGTTGCAGTAATAGAGTGAAAAGCATGCTGAATTTGTCTGTCATAAGCCTTAAGTCAGTGACTCCTCTGTAGGGCTGGCTGTTCCTTTAATCATTTACAAAGTGTCTTGAAGTGGGGTTCTTCAGACTTCTCTTCAAAGAGATCTGAATTCAGAATCTCTTCAAATGGAGCAAGGAGGGAGTCTATTTGCCCAGAATTCCCACAGGTAACTCTACTGAGGAATAAAATTTCCTAGGTAATATTGCCAGGAATTGACTGGGGTTTGTTTCAACAAGAAAATGTTTTACCTTCAGTCACATGTGTTCCAATCCTGGTAAGGTTTCTAAGAATTCTCCAGTTTCTTTGCCTGAAGAAAGGTGTGCAACTGATTTAGAAGTGCAACTGATTTCTAAAATTAGTACACATGCTCAAAAGTTATAGCTTTCCAGAATTCTGCACACCTTAGCATTAAGTGTATTTGGTCTGTTCTGTTTTAATGAGAGTGAAAGACAGTAGAACAGACAAAAGTTACCAACTTTCAGGGAATCAGGCAAGTGTGGCCTGGAACAGCAGGCTATCTGCTATTTTTTCAATCCAGTTCTCTCAGGCTTTTAAGCAGAGGGAAACCTTCCACATGCTGGCAACTTACTGTCTATCAGTCAGGGTTTTCTGCATTGGGAAACTTAAATATAAATTCTGCTTTTTATGTATATATTAGTAAAAGATGAAGTAGTGTGCAGTAGAGACTACCAGCCTGATCTGTTACCTCTATCTTCCTTCTATTTGAGTCTTTTTGATAGGTACTACTTTTTCAGATTCCATTGTCTTTGGCATAGAAATGTTCAGTTGATCAAAGGAGAATAGATAGATGGATAGATAGATAGACAGAGAGTAGATATATAGGTAGGGCCATAATTGTTAATGTCATATGTATTTATGTAAAACTTTTGCCCCCATAATAAGTATAAAATCAGGTCACATATAATTGCTCTTCAGGGACCTTAGTTAAATGAGGTGAACAAGGAAAATTGTTCTTCACGATCAACACCTAACTAGTATTTTGTTTTGACTTAAATTCACAGAAATTCTCTTCTGATATTGTTTATTTTGAAGCCATTCATCATTTAATTTTTCCTTCAATACAAGGAAGATATAATAATATCATGGACCAGAGACATTAAATAATATTGTCACATTCTCAGAGTGAAGAACTCAATGGAATTCCCCTGCCTGTTCATAGCAGACTCTTATAGTGATTGAAACCAAGTCTGTATTACATAGTAAGATACTTAGTTTGTTTTCTATTGCTAATAACATGTTATTACATACTACAATGGTTATGCAGAAGAGATATTTATTTTCATTCATAGTTCTGGCCAAAGGTCAAGGAAATTGAGTCCTGTGATAGTCTTTGACCTAGGTAGACTCCCACTACACCACAGAAAATAATTTGGTGAGAGACAGGGAGTATTTGTATATGCTTGTTCTTCCCTCTCTTCCTCTTCTGAGAATGCCACCTGTGATTCATGGGCCTGAACTCTGAGGACAGCACTTAATCCTATTCAACTCTCAAAAGCCATACCTAGACATAACATAGAATTTCTTGGCTCCATAATAAAATAGAGACAAAGCTGGGTGGTGGTGGCACATGCCTTTAATCTCAGCACTTGGGAGGCAGAGATAGGTTTCTGTGAGTTGGAGGTCAGCCTGGTCTACAGAGTGAATTCCAGGACAGTGAGAGATACAACAGAAAAACCCTGTCTCAAAAAATCAAAACAAAAACAAAACCAAAAACCAAAAAAACAAACAAAAACCCCCCACAAAACATCAACAAAAAACTCAAACAAACAAAAACAAAACCTCTCCCCATCAAAAAATAAAGAGACAAAAGTTTACCTATGTTTAGAATATCCAAAGACCTCAAAAGACTAAACACCAAGCAAATCAACAACCTGGTAAAAACTGGGGCATAGAACTTTAGAGAGTTCTATAATATTTCCATTTGATCCCACCAGTGTGTATTGAACCATTTCACCACAATGTCTCTGCCATAATATACTGAAAGCACCAATCTATTAACAATTACATAATCAGGGATGACAGCACAAATTGATTTCTTTAGTGACTTTACATATTTTGAAAAAAATCCACAGTAGTTTTTGCAATACCATTTGCATAATTTTGTTTTTTTTTGGTCCATTTGTTACAGATAATCCTAAAATATCTCTATTTTAAAAAAGAAACATCTTATAAGCAGTATAGGATAATAATATTTAATGTATTCATCAAGAAGTACATATATTATTTCACAGTTACAATTGAAATATTTTAAGTATTTCAAGATAATTACTTTTTGTCATCTTATATATTCTATTCAATGAACTTAGATGATCATTGTGAAGAAAGCTAAGTCCAAAAGCATTATCAAACTGTCAAAGAGGTCTATGATAAAGAGAATTATTAAGGACTCCTGTTTAATTAATCAGACTCGGAGTGTGAATTTGCTTAAGACCAAAATGTTGCTCCCTTCAGGCATAATTAATTTTCCTGGATGGTTTCACTTATTTGGAGAAGGTAGAAAAAAGCGCTAAAATCCAAGCTAATTGTCTAGATGTAATGCTTCTAGTAAGGATTTTATATATGCAAAGAGCATTTCATTAATACGATTTATAACTAAATGAATCTGTATATGTGTACAGAACATCCCAGGAGACCCTTTATTCAGTGAGGTTTAATAAAATAAAAGCACCAAAACCAATGTATGTTACTAAGTGGGACATATTCTGAGATTGATAGATATCATGATTCTAACTCACTGATTTGGGAATATTAAATACTGCACATTCTCCACTTTGTTTCTTTATCCCGAGTTTTATAAGATTTACTTCCTCAATGTTTATTCTGCTAGCCAGGTACCATCTAGCCATATGCTTTACTTATTTAACATTTGTTTAGCATCTGTTTTGTGCCAGGTGTTATGATACATATTGACTCTTATAACAAAAGAAAAGTTGCACATTATTCGTGAGTTTAGAATGAAGGCAGGGCTGCACAACATCTCCTCTCATTGTTGCTGTTTGTTTCTGTTTGGCATTTTTTTTTCTTTTTACACAGTTGCCTGCTGAATAGACTATCCTTTGATGTCCTGTTCAACAGGTTTATAAAATATTGTGTTCACATTTATTTAATAATGTTTGTAAAACCACAGTTCCACTGACAGGATGGACTTCAACAAAAAGACTTTAGGATTATATCATGGGGCAAAATACCCACAGAGAAGATGACGAATCTGATGATGTTTAAGGATTCCAAGACAGTTTATTTAACTGAGCAGCTTTTGTAAAATTTGTATTTCTTTATTTATTTTCAATTCAGTGACCTAGAATTTACTGATGAAAATTTATACTAAAATTTACTTCATTTTTTAAAAAATTATTGCAGATTTTTATCTTCATTTTTTATTTGTATTTAGGTTTTCAATCAATATTGAATCTTTCATATTGACTCAAACCCTAAATACAAAATTTTAGTGCTATTCAACTGAAATATTAATCTTTGAAAATTTCGAAGTAAAGACAAATTTATTTTTAACAATTTGTATACATATATTTATCACACCCGACCCTCTTTTATCCTCCTTTCACCCCCACTTTGTGCTCTCTTCTATTAATAAGTTCCTCCCCACTTTTATGACTGTTTTGTTTTTTATTTTGTTTGGTGAACCACTGAATTTAAGCAGACCCCTCTTAATATGGGCACGGTGGAGCTATCAGATGTTGCTAGGGTAACTCACCAGTAGCATCACCAGCAAACACATTGACCTTCCTCACTTCCAAGAGCCTTCAGCAACCAAGAAGTCCCAAGAGAGGGCCGAGGTAGGTGCCATGATCCCGACTTCCCATCCTTGATTGGATGTTGAGAGATCTAGTCTTTTTCACACCCTTTGCTGGAAACTGCATCAGCTGTGAGTCTGAGCTATAGAAGAGAGCACTTTACTGCACTTCCCCCCATCATCTTACAGTGCTTCTGGCTCCTCTTCAGACATGTTCATTGATCTGTAGAAATCACAGCATGCACATAGCATGGAAGGCTGGACGCCCAGAAACTACTTATGTGCAGTGCCCAAGGTAGCCATTATATATTCCTATATTAGACTTATTTATGACAATTATTTTGTCAAATATTTTCTCCAATTCTGTAAGTTGTGCTTTTCCACTAGACTGAATCTTTTATTAAATACAGTATTTTGATTTGAACAAAAGAAATAAAGACACATCTATAATGCAAAACATGTGTAAACTTCATAGTTCACTTATTATTATGGCTATTGTAAAAATCTACATCTGTATTCACTTGATTTTGTTTTAGAAAAATATACAATGCAATTGATAGCATTTGTCTTAAGCCTGCTAGATGAGGACATTTGAGAACTCTTTTGCTGTTTTTTAAGATATGTTTTTAAATGAAATAGAATTACACCATTTTCTCCCCTCCCATTTTTCCTTCCAACATTTCCCAGTTACCCTTCCTCAGAACCCTCCTGCTCTTCCTCACTCTCAAGTTGATAGCCTCTTTTTTTTATTATTGATGTATATGCATTGTACACACACACACACACACACACACACACACACACACACACACACACACACACAGATACACAGCACTCAGTCTGGTGTTTTGGTGGCAATGTTTTGGTGTATATTTTCAGGGTTGATCAGTCTGTGTTGGACAACCAATAAGGAAGCTCATGCGTGCTTGGGAGATACCAAGTCTCCTTCCCCCAGCAATCATCAGTTGGCTGCTTTTCTTTGTCTTAGGGTGGGATCCTCTGAAATTATTCTCCTTCCATGAGAGCACTGATATTGTGATCATTCCGTTCTTGTTTATACAGCTATTTCTAGGGGAGATGGTTTCACAATAGTACATCAGTAGGATCATTCTCCTCTCTGTTTCACAATGTCTCCTGAGTGAGGCTGTGATGATGAATTTGTTGGACCTAGTTCTGGTGCTGTTTTGTTTAAACAAACAGATGCTGGTTGTTGTACAATATTGTAATCCATTGGACACGGGGTTCTGGTGATAAGTACATCCAGTTTTCATTGGACTTAGCAAAAGGATAGTCTTTCAATGATTTTTCCATCACTTATTGGATCAATGGGTAGAAGTGGTGATTTTATTTTTATTGAGGGTAGTTTGAAGGAGGGGCAGAAATGGACAGGTTCTCTCTATATAGCCCAGTATCGACTCAAATGGATGATCTTCCTACCTTCTATTCCATTGTTCTGCTATCACAGATGCCACACCACAATGCCTGGCAGAGGGAGAGACACTTGACGGAAGGAGAACTAATAGACTGTTTAAAGAGTTATCCTCCACAGATCTATTCCAGAGTCATCAAAAGAATCCCCAGGATCACTGTGTGATGTGATATGCTACAGAAAAAGAAAATTCAAGTGAACTGAAAAGAATTGGGAACATTATGAAACTGACAGTGTATGAAGACCAATTTTTCTATCTTCTAAGTAAAACATAATCATTTAAAACTTTTTTCAATAATTTTCCAATTACATAAAGTTGAGAACAGAGGTTTCATGGAGCAACACCTTTTAAACGTCCTCTGGAGATTTTATTAATGCTATTTCACTTTCAACTGGTGCTCCAGATTCTTATTTCATAAGGTTTCTTACCATGTCACAGCCTTGCACCTGCTCTGTGGTATACTATTTTGTTTTCAGATAGATAAATGAAACTTGGTTCTCTCCATGCCCCAAATATCTTGGTGTATAAATATAAACGAGAAATTCATGAGAAAAGCTTAGTGATATATTTAGCAACCCTGAATGTTGTTCATAATAAATCATGTTGTATCTTATCTTCGTAGATTTTTCCCAACATGAGTAAGATATACTAGCAAAAATTAAACACTAATCATCACCAGTAATAAAATAATGCATACATAAATATAGTTAATTCTAGCACATGATACATACTTACACTCCCACACATAAAACAAATTAACAGAGATATTTATGAATTATCTTGTGCCAAATATAATAATGGGACTGGAAGTATTGAGCTGATAAGTATCTCCTAGTATTTTCTTAAAACCTAATTGATGTGGCTGGAGTGATGGTTCAGCCAATTAATAGCACTTGCCGTTCTTCCAGAGGACCAGAGTTCACTTCCTAGCTCCCAAACTATCTGTAACTCTACTTCCAGTGGATATGTTGCCTCTTCTGGTCTACAAAAGCACTGCATGCACATTGTACATGGACATACATAGCTGCAGAATGCACACACTCAAAAAATAATAATTAAAAATAATTGTTTTTTATTATAAAAAGCTTTCTATCTTGTCTTTTTTTGAATCCCTTTAAATGTTATATCTCCTTAGTTCATGGTAACCTACACTCTTTCCCTTTATCCCTTTCTTTGGTCTATAGTTTATATGATCTTGATTTCATTCCTATTGTACAGATCAAAGCATATACTAAAAATTCAGAAGTATTTAATCTGTAAATTTTCATATAGTATAAATGTTATAGGTTATATAGCTATTTCGAACTTCATGATATATATTTGGTCACTTTTCTCTCTAAAGACATGCAGATTCATTCAGAGATACATTTTAGACTAAAGGTAGTATTGTGTGTGTTTATTTTTTAGAAGTTACTATCTACCTGTCTTTATTCTGGTGACGATTACAACTTAGATTCATTAGTTCACTGAAGCTTTGAAGTGATGCTGTTTTTCTGTTATGGCTTAAATACAATAAACTAGAAATATTTATATGAGATAGATTGTCCCCTAAATCATTTGGTTTCCAAAGGTACAATTCTTATAAGACAGGTTGAAATTTCAACCATGGTGCTTTCTCTTTGTTTTCAAGTGTCAATCTAAAGAATCAAGTATTTATTATTCTTTAACATAAAAATCCACTAACTTAAAAGTTTTTGATGGGCTTCCAACCACTGTAATGATTTTCCTTATTGATACTTACATGTTTCTATCTTGGGGCAGTTCTTTTTCTTCTGTTGTTGGCATGAAATTTTTGATGTGACTTAGTGTAGAGGAATGGTCCTGTGTGAAAGCTAAGGTCGTCAGAGGCTACATTCAGAGGCCTGTGTGGTTTGGGTAGAATATAGACACACCTTTAATCCAGTATTCAGAAAGCAGTGGTGGTCCATGCCTTTAATGCCTAGAAAAAACAGTGGAAGCAGACACAGGAAGCAGAACTCAGAAAAGTCAGTGTCACACAGGAAGTGACTTTTGAGATGAGTCAGAGTGCATGGTAGATAAAATGACTAATCAGAGGAAGAGTTATCAGAGTAAGAACATGCCCAACTCTCAAGAAAAAAAGTAGGCCCTCAATTCACTTAAAGACAGTTACATAGAAGTTAAAGAGAAGGTATAGAGTAAGTTGAAGAGTCAATTACAGAAGAGTTACAGAAGCTGAGGCTAGAGTGAGTTACAGAACAGTCAGTTGAAGCAGTCAGTTACAGAGGCAGGGTGGAACAGTGAGAGCTCATGGAGAGACACAAAGATACACTAGAGCTCTGCAGAAGAAGCCCAGAATAGAAAGTGAGTTGAACCAGAAGAGTGAGGGTTAAGAAGGAGCTAGTCAGAGTGGTTCAGATAGCAGTAGGTCTCAGAAGGCTAAAGTTGAGCCCTTGAGATCCAGGCCAACAGTTTAAATGTTCTAGATTGTAAAAAAGCTGAAGCCTCCCAGTTCAGATTAAGTTCGGATTAAGTTCCCAGTTCGGATTAAGAATAGATTGTAAACAGAACAAAATGCCCCAGGGCTCTGGGGAAGAACCAGTGATTTTATCAGACAAAGAATTAACTGTGTTTGCTCTGATCAATGTCTACAACTATAACTCAGCATATTTGAAAGCTTCTTTTCTATCAGGGAAGATGCCAGGTTATTTTATATATTTTTATATTTATTGCAACACGTCTGGAAACAACTATTTTTTTATAAAGGAGGAGAGTTGCAGATTGGATGTTCCAGATACTTGTTGCTTTTGAGCTTTTAATTTCTTTTCAGCCCTTTTGATGGACTTACCTAAGGCATGCATGTCTATGCACACATGTGAACGTGCGTGTGCAAGAGAAAGGAGAGAGAGAAAGAGAGAATGCCAATTATGGTAAGCTAAAGAGAAGATTTAGATTGCAGGGTTTTAACTACTTTACATCTGGGGCTCCCAGAGAATTCGGTTTTTCTCGGAAGCAGAAAATGATAAACACAAAATGTCTCACAATGAATTGTTTCCTTCATTCAATATCATGCTCTGTATAGTATAAAATATATATAAGCATATATATAAAATATAAATATAGTATAGCATAAAATTTATACTATCAGTGGAGTCATGTTTCTGTTCTATCATAGAATGAAGGCCCAACTCTCATTGTTTCTATATTTGGAAATAATGTCCATTAATTTATAGATACGTAAATAAAAGAGCTGTAAGAACACAGGGGAAAATGCCCTTCAGAATGCTAAAATGTTCCTGCAAAACGTCTTCATGATATCTTAATTTTTAGCATCAGGTAGGGAATTAAACCAGAAGACAATAAATTTCCGTAGCTAGTGCACTTAGTGTTATCTTGTCATGGCACCTACAGCAGGTGAACATACGAGCATGGCAAGTTAGCATTTCTAATAATACCTTCAAACCTCAAATGTCAGCTAGACACTGTTGTACATGCCCCTCACTTTCACTCATTCTTCATTGTTGATTACAAATCAGTAGTTTTCAACTTTTCTAATGCTGCAACCCTTTAATACAGTTCCTCATGTTGTGTGACTCCCCCTAATCCCTAACACTAAAATTATTTTTATTGCTACTTCATAACTGTAATTTTTGCTGCTCTCATGAATTGTAATGTAAATATCTAACATTCAGATGGTCTTAGGTGATCCCTGTGAAAAGACGTTCAACCCCATAGGGTTTCTGACCCATAGATTAAGAAACACTGCTATAGATACTCAATCAGAGCATACAGATTGCCATCCCTTACTCTTATTCTCATACTGCTTCTTATTTTACCACCTAAGCATGCATTTAGCCCTCATATAATTCTTAGATCACTGTCTCTTTAGTTATCTTGATTTCAGGTTACTCCAAATGGATGCTTGAGTAAAGGCATAGCAAAAATAATCTATGAGCTTTTATTTGGTGCTAAGTGTATAGCAGCATTTTTGTGCTTAAATGTCACTTTCTCAATATGTAACAAAAGCTTGGTTCATGTTTTCCCCTTCAGTATCTTAAGTATGTGACTCTGCTTATTTTATGACACCATTGCAACTCTGTTGTGAAGTCTGATAACAATAATATATCCTTAGCTTTAAACATCATCCATCCTTTCTCCATAATCTCCAAAGAAATTTGTTTCTAAACTTCAGTGATTTTACTAGAATATAAATTAATTTTTTTTGTCATTCCAGATTAAAACTTATAGTTATCTGGAATTTTGTCTCAATATCTACATTTTCTTATGTTTTAGAAAAGTTTCTTGAATGATAATTTTCAGTATTTATTCTGCTCTCATATTTAGCGATGGTAGTTTTGAATATGATGTATCTCCTTTACATGTATTGGCATTGCTATTTTCTATCACTTTATCCTTATCTTATTTCTCCTCATATTTGTTGAGTTTTGTCTCAATTGTCTAAATATTTCTGTTCTTTTTTTTCCCAAAGTTAAGTGAAATGGGAGTTGCATCAGTTACATGATGTGTTTTCATTTTGAAATTATGTGATTTCATTGTATATGGCAATGCTGTTATTCTGAATGTTTTTAATTCATTTAATATGTGACTTCAGTATTTACTCCTGCCTTTTAATGTAACATTTTAGAATAAATAGATTAGACAGTGGCTATTAAACCAGAGAATCCTTCTTATTTTCTTTATGATTTTCTTGAAGTCTATATAAGTATGGTGACTTAAATTCTGAAAGGAAAAAACACTGTTGTCCCTTCTCCTTTTTCTGGGTCTTCCTTTTCTTTCTCTATTACCCATTTTTCAGAATATACTCCTTACTGAAACTGAGAGGGAGTTTCGTATGGGATCATTGGATGTTTAACCTTGAGCTATTTTAAAATCTTGAGACTCTGCTGTAGTACCTTTATATTTTTACAGTAATATGTCTTCCAAGTCCAGCTGTGATGAATCCACACTATTATAGTGATCTATTTATAGCTCACTCAGACCTCTGCTACTTTCAGTCATCTTTTCTGATACCATATTGATCTCGTGACTATCAATAGTTTGTCTTCATTTGCAAGTAATTTGATCCTCTGATCATACCTTGCTACTTACTTACATATACTCTTTATGGTATTTTACCTTTTCTATGTGTCTGTCTGCTTCAATATGGGTAATAAGAGACATTCAGACATTATAAAATATTGTGCAATAAGCACTACTGTTTTAGAATTAATACCCCAAATTCTTGAGGTTTTATTTTGAATGATCTGCTCACTTTTGATTTGTTTGCCATCCTTTAACATTTTCTAGTTTGCCTTTATAGGATTTAGATTTATGTAGGCCTCTCATTACCATCATAATGGTGTTTATAGGTTGAATTGTAATTGATACTATTAAAATTTGAAAATGAAAAAGACACAAGATAAAATTATAGAATCAGAAGAATGGGAAGACTAAGTAGATAACAAACAAAATGGCAATCATTATCCTATTAAGAGAGCAAGCAGTTAAACATTTGAAATCAATGATACAAATTTTACTAATGATGCTGGTGAATTGAAGTACTAACACTGCTTACTTTTCCTATTGACAAAACGTAGAATTATTTAATGTTAGTTACTTTTTTAATTCTTGGAAATACACTTGGCAACTGGAGGAATCATTTAAAATAATAGGACTTTTGTTAATCATCCTATTTAAACAGAAATTACAAAATTAGAGATTTTAACTTGTCTCGAGTGCATGGTGGGTTATGACCCAAACAAAAGTTTCTTGATTTTTCCATTTATGGTCGATAAATACATAAATTAGGCAACCAAATATTTTATAAGGGATGGAAATGTATTCATAACAAAAATGCACTAATTTATTTACAGATGACAAAACTGATCAACAATTATTATTGTGTTACTTATACATAAGATGCTTATCTTTTAATAATTAAGCATTGCAACAAACAAAATCAATTTTGTACCAGAATTTGAATTAGGATACAAAACTAGTGACTCTCTCCTTTCTTTCTCCCATGTTCAGTACCACTTGAGAGAAATAAAATGGAATAGCTGGGTAAAGAGAGACTAGAGTTCTTATCATTAAGCATTTCAGGTAGAGAGAGACTAGAGTTCCTATCTCACCATTGAACATGCTGATGTATGGAAATAAGGACATGTAGCAGTAATGAGCTACCCTCATTCTAAATTCTTATAAAATTATGTGTTGCAAGAATCTTTACAGTCTTGGTTTACATATAAGCAGGACAGAGCAGAAGCCAATTTATGTTTCCTGGGGTTGGAATCCAATAGAAGAAAGAGAGATCCATGTATAACTCATGATAATGTCATGATCATGTGTTAAATGATTGGAACAGACAAGCTGCTCTCCTTTGAGAGAATCAAGGTAAGTGAAGTGAACAACCAAGAGCACTAGTGCATCTTTCATAAAAATAAGCACATGTTGTATTATTTTGCTATGACTCCAGTATAGAATCATCTTTAAAACAAAGTATTACACATAATGACCATTAATAGTTTAATTTAACAGCTGATGGGAGCAGATGTAGAGACTTACAGTCAAACATTAGGCAGGATAACAGACCCCAAATTGGAGATCTACATTGAGTCCCTACACTTGGAGATTGGGAAACCCTGCAGAAGAAAGGGAAGAAGGATTGTAGGAGCCAGAAGGGTTGAGAACACAAGGAAAACATGGCCCACAGAATCAACTAAGCAAGGCTCATAGGGGTTCACAGAGACTGATGTGGCAATCACAGAACCTGCATGGGTCTATGCTAGGTCCCCTGCATATATATTATGGTTATTAGCTTGGTGTTTTTGTGGAACTCCTAACAGAGGGAGTTGGAGTGTCTCTGACTTTTCTTCCTGCTCTTAGGACATTTTCCTCTGACTGAGTTGCCTCAACCAACAGTGATGTGAGAGTTTGTGCTTAGTCTTATATCTGGTGCTGTGTTCAGGGAGGCTTGCTCTTTTCTGAAGGGAAACAGAGCATGAATAGGTCTAAGGGAGAGAAACAGTGAGAGGGACTTGGAGGAATGGACAGAGGGGAAATTAAAGTTGGGATATATTGTATGAGAGAAGAATAAAAAAATAATTTGAAATTGAATACTTTTGTAGGTGGAACTAAATGGATGGAGAAGTGAACAAGATGATTCATTTCATATCTTTTGCTTTGGAAATGACTTAGTCATTTTATTTTATTGAAAATGTAGCAGAGGAGGTTTGAATGGCTATTTTTTCTCAACATATCTTATTCTGTTACTAGCAGTAGTATTCCAAAAATATTTCAGTGACTTGAACCAACTTTCAGTAGTTGAAGAGAAGGCCTTAGCATGTATTTCTGTGGTAGTTGTGTTCCTTCTCCTCAGAAAAGAATATTTTAAAAGTATAGGCTGATTCAGAAGTTTCACATTTACCCTCTACTCACCTCTTCAGCTTTTTACAGCTCTGCTAGACTTCAAGTTCTTATAAGATTATAAAGAAATGCCATATGACATATTTCAGAGTTCTTTACATCTAAGTAGAAAAGGCACAAAAAGCAATTATCATAGAGTAAGGAGCTCTGTAAAAGACCTTTAGTACATCCTTAGCCAAACCACAAATGCACAGAACAGCATCCTATCCAAACACACATGGCTATTGTCTACCTGCATCACTAAAAATATGTTTCAGTGGTACAGATATGCTGAAAGTATCCAAATCCAACCCTGCATACTATTGAGACTGATCAAAAGAAAACTGATCATTCCAGCAAGTATCCCAGGACATTTGTGGCATCAATTAACTTTATAAACCTAGGAGTGTTTGTTTTATGTAAACATAATCACAGAAAGTGGAGATTAACACAAAGTAAGATCACCTAGATGTGGACAGGGTTTCTTATTCCCATATTTGATTTGAGAATTTATTTGGAAGTTACTAGTTATCAATATCACAGAGGAATTTGTCCACAGTGAATCAGTTAAGGTTGTTAAAAATAGAAAATAATTCAGTCTATAATTTCATATCAAAGCATTAAACCTATGCTTAAGGTAAAAGGTCTACTTCCTCCTTTAGGTCATATATCTATCTGGATTAACAGTCCAACCCTCCTATGACTGAATACTTATTTTTGTTAAAAGACACACTTCTGTCTCTTATTGCCATAGCAGATACTATTTTCATGTAAAGAGCAGGATAGGTTTATATGAAAATTGATCAAAAATACAATCAAATAGGAAATATTTATATCAATTTATGTTTTGTTTTTTCATTTCTGAAGATATTAACGATGACACACAAGTAGCTTATAGATTAATTAAAAATGATTACATATTGTACATTGTTTCAAAATTGTTTTGTGAATAAAGCTGTCATTTTCTTGAAACTTCCAATTTAGCGGAGTGAGACATACAATGCAGAGAACTATCAAGTATACTATATATCACATTTAAAGAGTATGAATACTTTATTAAAAGTAAATGAAATGAGTAGGAACATGGAGAACATCTGTTTAGACAAAGTCAAGAAGGCAGCTGTCAAGTCTTGTATACGTTTAGGAGAAAGTATTTTAAGCAGAAGGAGCAACAGATACAGATTGGTCTATCTTGAAAACATACATATAGGTAACATTATACAGACTGGGTCAGTTATATTTAGGAATATACTTCTATATACTTATATGTATTTGCTTGTAATAATAATTAATGAAAAAAGAGGCAATGGATGGGGTGAGTATAAGGGAGGGTGTGAAGGGTGGAAAAAGAAAGAACTTTAATTATAATCTCAAAAATGTTTAAAATAAAGAAAGAGATTACTGATTTAGAAATAAAACAAGAAATGATGGAGTTAAGTTGGCATATAGCATGTCCAGGAAAACAGAAATACAGGGTCAGAAAAGATGAAGTAACAAGGAAATTTTGGAAGTAACACATAAGCACTTGGTTTTCCTATCGTCTTGTTTTGTTATTTTTTTTTAATGTTATTTGAGACTGGAGGGTGAGATGTGGATATTACTGGAGGGTTCTGGAAAGAAAATTAGCTAATTTTATATAATTTTAAGCTGTCTTCTGAACTGACAAGTGATTACAGAGGATCATGACAAGAAGCAGTTCAAAAGTAATCACAGTTAAGCTACCACCACTACTATCCATCTACCGAAATGAGTTTTCATTATTCCAGATCAGAACTCTGTATTCAATGGACAAAATCTCCACATCCCCTCTTCACAGTTCCTTCCAGGCAATGTTTCACATAACGTTCTAATTTGTTCTCTATAGTTTTAACCCTGTTTACCCTCTATCTCCTTACTCTCAGTTTAAGGAAATTAGGTAACTGACATTATTAACAAAGAGAAAACCAACATTTATATAGTAAATAAAATAAGTTATTAAGAGTTGAGGCAAAAGGGAGCAACTGAAAGATTTTAATTCAAGTGTAGATTAGATCTCACTTTGCTTACATTTTCAAAGTAAAGAAAAAAATTATCTAGTGAGTATCAGTAGTAGTTTAGAAGTATATAACTTTTTAAACAAACACTATTCTGGTATTTATAACAACTGTAAACCTGGTAGGATAAAATGATGTTAAGAATAAGTGACATACATTAGAATTCTTATAGGTAAAAGCTCCTGAGTTTAAGATGGTGAGAGGGTTCATGATTCATGATTCACTCTCCAACAGCCTGGTCCTGGCATGATGTTTCCAACCCAGTGATCTTGATCTCAAGAGTACTCAGCCTAAAGATTATATATATATATAATATATAAATATGTATATATTATATATATATACACACACACATACAAATACATATACACATATATATACTATATATACATATGTATATAAATGATAAATGTATAGTATATATATACATATGTATGTATATATACATATATACATAAGTATGTATATATATATATCGATACATACACACATACACATACATATACACACATATATATACATATATAAATGTATAGTATATACATATGTGTATATATATACGTATATACATATGTATGTATATGTATGTATGTATGTATATACATAAAGATTACAAGTAGGATGTTATGCTTTCACTCCTTGGATCTTGATTTGATTTCAAGGTCACTTGAAACTAAAAAATTAATTTCTTCTCTTCACTAAACAACCTCCAGTGGAGCAAAAAAGAACTTGAGGGAATTTGACTTCATCTGCAAAGTCAAATCATAAGCGTATTGCACGAAGATATAAACAGGATAGGTAATGAACACAAGTACAGTTTGGGAGTTGACAGGGTTCCACACACAAAAAACAAACATTTTCTAAATCAGTTTTTTTCGTTTCAAAGTAAGAGGCTATGTAATCCTCCTAGACATATGGATTTGCATTTTAGTATGTCTTTGGATTTGAGCGTTGTAGTGGACTTTTACACAGCATACTTATTTATTAACTTGATTTGCAAAAACTGTTCTTCCTGACAATATAGACAAGATGTTTATGTCATTTAAAGCTTTTGAATAACATCCAAATATATTAGACATGAAAAAGTCTTGTTAGCGTTTATGTACAGGAAGCATGGAAAGGAAGAATTTAGCTATAATCATAGGAAAATGAGATGCAAAATTTCTCAATGGACTCCTTGCCTTTGGGAAAGAACGTTAGAACTCAAACACAAACCATAAGAGTGGTGGCAGTTTGTGTGACTGTGTGTATATGTGTTTAAAATGCCAATATTTTGAAGCAGATATTTTACCTATGTGATAATGTGCATTTAAAAATGTATGAAGAATGATCTGTTTACAAACATATGTGAGCTCACACATTGTGTTCTTTGTTTCTAATTAGAGGATATATTTCAATTTTAAAGGAGTTGCTTTTCCACATTAAGTTCTTCATGATGCAGGAAAGAATAAAGAACAAAAAGAACAATAAAAATAACATGGCTTAGCTTTTAGCATTCCTGAGGTAGGGGAATATTTAAGATAACTGTAAAGGATTATTGAAATGTGACTCAAATCACCAGTGGGGACCTTTGATTTTTTTGCCTGAATGAAGGATTATCTATTCCTCTCATATTGGGCAGGCTGAATTAGAGGAATTTTGTCCGTCAGTTCTGTGGTACTTGTGCATATCATAAAGCATTACATAAATACTTAGCTTTCATCCGTTTTCACTGATTTTCTTTTTCTTTTTTTTTTTTTTTTTTTAACCTCAATATGAGATGCTAAGTCCCATCACCTGGGGGCCATTATAATGATCACAACTTCTGATATCGCCGATGGCAGAAACAGTACTGGATCAAGGAAAATGTGACCCCACATACATGACTTTAGACTCCAGTTGTGACAGCTAATGCAATCATTGCCTGAGGAAAATGAGTCCCTTGGCAAAACTCATTCTGATTCGTAATCTGACTAGAAAAATGTCTGGTGCAATGGAAAGGCAGCACCAGTGGGTCTGCTTGCTGGTTTTGCTGATGTCCAATGATTAGAACTGATAAGACTCTACAGAAACTGTACGGAGTGGAATATCATACACAATTTAAACATTACCCCTTAACAGTATGCTGTTAAATCTAAGTTTTTTATAGTAGAAATAAGAGTCATGGGTATAGGTTGGATAAACCAAAAAATATGCCATGACTAAGATCTGCTCTTTAGGAAGTACACAAAACTTTTCAAGACTGTGAGCTTTTTAATTTCCCACAATTAAAACCCAGGGGTGCTCTCAAACATTGCCATAAGATCAATAGATAAGGCTCTGTGATTTGGTAGAAAAATGTGTTGTGCTCCTGTAAAAGTACTTTTGTTTGTGGAGGTTCAAGGAAGAATGAGATACAATCTTCAAGATGTAGGCCTGAACCAGAGGCTTCAGCCATGGAGACTGAACTGAACTGTTACTAGCTGCCTTCTCCACAGCCTTTTCTCTACATGTCTGCTTCACAGTCTCATGCTTCTAATTCTCACTCAGCTTCTACTTCTGCTTCTACCTTGCTTCTCCTTCAGGACCCCAACTGTTTCCTTTTATATCTCAGAGTTGGGATTAAAGGCATGCACCACCATTGACTTCTGAGTTGATTTATGTAAAGGCATGTGCTACATTGCCTTCAGATACAACGTCTTATTTTGCATTAATGAAGAGAATTCTATAATTCACTTCCTAAATACCAGGCCAGTCAGCCTAGCTGCCACTAGACAAAGGTCTGACTGAGAGATATATCTCCATATTAGTCACTGGGAATAAACATGGAATTCCCTTTCACTTAGCATTAGCACAAACAGATAACAGATAACCTGATTAACATTCTTTCTGTCCTAGAACAGCCATGCTTTCAGATCAGAGATCCAGTCTCTATCCCAAGTCCTTAAAGGTGATCCTTTCCTAGAGCAGCCATGCTGTCAAATCAAGAATCAAGTGTACCTCTACATGCTCCACAGGGAGTGGAAGACAGGAAAAGGACACAAAAGGCTGCCTAAAGTTGCCCTATGAATACACTTTAAAATGGTTTCACTGATCATTTCCCTTTCTGCCAAGAATGTCACTTAATAGAATAGTTGATTGGCCCCTTAGAATACTGTGGTTTCTTATGAATTCTGCATGTGATATGCAAATGAGCAGTGTTGTCTTTAACTGTGAAGATTCAACTATTCTTTCTCAGTTATTACTTTATTGTAGAAACAGTACTATGACTGGAAAGATTGAATTTATATTCAGTGGTTATGGATAATAGATAATCATATGCTTATATAAAAAGCCAATAAAAGTTATTGTAAAAGCTATAATCTTACTCAGAAGTAAATTAATTTGTTCTCAAGAAATTTTTGAGCAGTGATTGAATCATTAACAATTAGAACAAATGGAATTTTGAATTGATTTCATTGAATATATATGCGTATGTATATATATATACTGAAATTTTATTTATGTCAATTTAAATATATATTCATAAATACATAAAATATATTTAAATATAATTTAAATGTAAATATATAAACATATTTATATTAATTTAATTTATTTAAATTTAAGTTAATCAATCATATATACACATATGTGCATATATATATATATATATATGGAGAGACTGAAATTTTTCCATCAGTATTATAAAGATAACTACTGCATACCAGGATTTCTAGAAAATAAAATTCTATAAAATTCTGTAGCATTCAAAAGACTATTCTCTGTAAATTCTCTCTAAAAATAAAATAACAAATTTAAATTTCCATTGTTGTGAAGACTTACACTGAGACATACACATATACTTCATTTATTCAACACATGTGCATTGTGAATCAATTTTCTGCATCAAAAGTTATACTAGATAGTAGATATAAGACAAATGGAACATGGTCTCTGACCTAAGGAATTTTGTGACTTACAAAGAGATGTTACCATAGTTATGATACAAGGAGATGTAGAAAGCATACTGAGTTCTGATTACATTTTTAAAAATTATTTCAAGCTAGGGCACACAAACAAGTAAGTTGAAAACTATTTTGAGTATATCTATTCTGTATACTTAAGGCATCAAACAAAGCTATAACCCAGTTTGTAAAGTCTTCCTTTTACATTTGGCAAGATTTATTTTATTTAAATACCTGAGCTATTACTTAAAACTTTCATTGCTTACTATTCAAGAAGATAACATATTTGTGATGCTGGAAAAGTTTGTCTGGTTTCTACAATTAAACAGTGATATGCTGGCTTAATTTGGTGCTTAGGAAGCAAAAAAAAAAAAATAAATGTCCAGGTGCCTATAATTTTATAACATTACAAATATATAAGAACTAAAATATGCAATATAGCTCACAGGTGTTTGGCAAAAATGATAGGAATTTTCTTTCCAGGATGAGGTAGACAGAAGAAAAGCAAAGCCAGTGCTACCTGGCAGGTTGCCTGGGATACAAGACCATGGCCAGACAATGAAAATGCACAGAAAGCCATGGAGCTTTAATAGTGTTTTCAGAAGCCTTTTAAATCTTTTCTTAACCCCATACTTTTAAAATCAAAATATTGAGCTGATAAGATTTACAAAATGAAATATATAAATGGTAAAAATATTAAGCATATAATAGCAGAATAAGACATTCTTTGCTAGTGCATTCTGAACATCCTAGTACCTAAATGATTTAATTATAAAAAAGAAGTGTAATGATTTTCCTCTTTCAAACTTTAAAACCTGTCCATGTGAGACAACATTTGATAAATCAGGGCTATGCAGACTCTCTTATCAGGTCCTGCCAGGTTCCTTCTGTCTCTTATCTTTGCTGACTTGCAGTGGCTCCCAGGCCTACCTACAGATTCTTCTTGTAGTAGTAATATTGGACATCAACTCATCTCTCCATTACCAGGCAAATCCCAATCCAGCATCTCTGATGATTCCTACAGATAGCCTCCTGCAGCTCTTAGTATGGTATCAGACTAAAACTTCAACTGGTGCAACCGTGCACAGTCAGATGAAACTAAATTTCAGTTTGGAAAATATTTTTACCACTCTACAACAATCTCAACTGTATTTATCAAATTATGGGTAGTCAGCTCAACTAATCTGTAAGTGACTCTTTTCTGTTCCTAAGTATGAAGGGATTTGTTATAATTCATAAGGATTGGATATTTTTAAAATATTTGTTACAAATGAGTTAGTCTAAAAGTATATATCTATTTGTTGTTTTTTGGCGGGGGGGGAGGGGCACAAAACTAAAAGAAAATACTTTGTAAAACTTCTTTTACAGAAGATGAAAGAGAAGGGGGAGAAATTAATTGAATTTCTTATTAATGTTTAATTGAATGATTAATTGAAATATCTTGGTACATATGTAGTTTAATGATAATATCATCATATTCTATTTTCCTCAATAAAGTCAAAATACTTCTATTAACAAGAATAATAAAAATGATAATTGATGCTGGTGACATAATCACCTTTATGTATGCTAACACCAAGACCTCATAGCAATTATGATGTTAATTACCGATACATTTACTGTGTCCCACTGTTTAAACTGAAGAAATGGCTGCTTTTCTAAAGCTTTGTGTATAAATTATTGCAATGTGTACACTTAATGTCTCAAATAGCTATATATATATATATATATATATATATATATATATATATATACATATGTACATATATATCCTTATTTATATACATATTTTCTTAATTACATAATGCACATATTTACTTGTTTACTTATGGTTGCTCACAACTCAAGCTAATTGACCAAGTGTCCTCTTAAGGAATTCAAGAATCTGCAGGCAATCCATATCCCATAAAACTCATCTAAGAACTCAAGCTTACCAGTAATGCTAAATGGTACTCACATTCTGGGATTTACATATTTTCCCCAGAGTACCAGGACAGCATGGTTCATCTTGACACATCTAGCACTGGTGGGGAAAAGCATACCAAACAAAAACAGTAACTGGAAAAATAATGCTACCCAAATTGTCCTTTACTGAACATGTATCAGTGAGTGTGTGAAGACTGCTTTTGTATTACAGTGTGGTTGTTTCACATGAATTCCATAAATTAGTTTTAAAATAGTAGGTATTTTTTTGTAGAGAAGTATGCTAATTTTTATATGGGATATAAAAATGGACCAGGCTTGCTACAAAGAACAACTTCATCAGATAAACATATTAAAAAAGTTCTCTAATAGGCATAGCTATGTCCTTAAATTATTCACAAATGTAGTTTATCAATTTAAACTCCATTAAAATGTTTTGGTAATATTTATATTAAAAGAGAATAAGGCAAAATGGATTATAATTTAGAAAAATAGTTAAAATTAATATCAACTATCTCTTTTTTCAATGTTATATACAATTATTAATGTTTTACCTAAATTTTTTTTAAAATTGTGTTTTTAATTTGTCTATTATTTTTAAAGATTAAAGCATCTACTTATATAAATATATATGATATATCAAAATACATTTGAGGTAGTCTGTGACTGTTATAGGTATATCTTAATACCTATAATAACAATATTTTGAAGTGTTTGAGAACACACTACTTTAGGCTAAGTTTCATTAATTAATGTTGACTTAAGGCTTACTCAACAAAAGGGAAAACATGCCTGGAATCTACCCAGCTTCCACCAGACTAGTGAGGTCATGGATATTAGAAATGAATCTGCTTCACAATTTCACTAGACTAGAAAAATTGCTCTTTGCATTACTATTCTTATACCCACAGAAAAGTGTTGCTGCCATCACTTATCAAAGAAGCTCTTCCTTATAGCAAATGGTGACCATCTACACAATAGCACCTGTGTCTATTTCTCAGTATAGTGAGAAAGCTCTGAATTATTGAAGATCTGAATGAATATGTTTTTTGACATAGATTCATCCTGTGGAGACTCAGTTTACTGGGGAATTGGCAAAGCTGTTACCCATATGGGTCAGGCTCTAGAAAAATGACAAAACTTCTCTAGAGTCCAAGTTTGAGTGTTTATAGAAAATTGATCAATGTGTGAGACTAAACTCTGTGGCTTCCTCTTTCAGAATATTTATAGCCTGAGGCTGTGCCAAGCAAGACCTCTTATAGAGATTAGCTAATCCTTTACCACATGTTGTACATAATTAAAAACACTGAAGTTCCAGGTTGTGGTGGTAGTAATAGTGGTAGAACATCACCTAAGCCTGGTTTCACTGGACATGAGTTTGTGTGCCTGTCCTTTCTTCAATTCCCTCTCCAGCCTGAGTTATGCTTCTGAAACTAAAATCTCCTGGGTCAGGGAAGCTTAGAGAACTTCTAAGGGGAGATAAGTAGAAAGACTGTAAGAGTCTGAATAGCAGGGAGTATACTATAAAACAGTTTCTCCTGCTTAAATGCGATTGGAACAATAGCAATATCAACAGACATGCTAATTTAGAATGGGGACTATTTCATTGTATGCCATCCCTAGAAAAAGAATTGCAGGCAACTAGAAATGACTGCTCAGAGAGCAAGAATTAGCCTCTCCAAGTGGTGAGCTCCCTTATTGGTTATCCAGTACAAAGTAGTCAGCCCTGAAACCATGTACATAGAAGCAAAAACAACATACTTTGCAAATTGTATTGCTATGTTTGTACATATGTGTGTGTGTACGTGCAAAAAAAAAAAAAAAAGTAAATAAAAAGAGGCTTTTAACATTTGAGTGGAGGTTCAAAGAGGTTTTGAGGGAGGGGACCTGAGAGGGGCTAGCAGGAGGAAAGGGAAGAGGAGAAAATATTTAAATATATATATTACTTTAAAACACACTAAAATACTTCACTGAGGTAATTTTTTACTACAATAATCTAGCATTACTATTTATATATGAATACAGTAATTTCACAAGGAAGTCTACTTTCAAATAAATCAAGTCCCTAAATATTCCATATATCCCTTCTTAGCTTTTTCTTTTAGTTTCCTAAAATGAATCACTGAATCCAAAGTAACTTGGAGCTGTGAAAACTTAAACCAATCTTCAAATTGATATGCAAAACCAACAATTGATTAACAAGCTTTGAATACAATCTCATAGTAGTGTCTCTTACACTCTAATGACTTTAACTTTTTCTTAGTTCACAAAAGCTCATTATTCATCTAAATGATAATGTCCAGAACTCTTCTCCAGAAATATTTTGTACATTTTATTTGGAATATAATGGCCCACAAATACTTTTTATATGATTTCTAATTTTTTATTTAGCTTTAAAATTATCAATTATAGAACCAATGCCATTTGCCTAATTTACTGAGGACTAGTCTCCACGTAAATGATTATGTCTGAGTAGAAGCTGAAGTCAGTTAACTTAGAACCACCCACCACAACAACTGGACAGTAAAGGATAGACCGATCAAGCTACATCTCAGAAATCATAGGTGCCAAGAGAGGACTCTGTTTTCATGAAAGACATTAGTTCTATTTCAATGACACTTCCCTCTTTCACCTGCATTGCCTCACAGCACTTAGTCGCTCTACTGAGTAGCACCTGCTAAAAAGAAGAGCCAAAGTATAAATATTTGAACAGACAGAAATGTCTACCTTTGCCAAAAACTTAAGTTGTATTGCAACATCTGGCAGTATCATCAGTGATGGAGAGTCATTTGGAATGTTGGAATTTACTTTAATGGGGAAGATGTTAAAAAAACAGAACCACTGAATGATCTCTCATAAGGCCAAATATCCTGTTAGTACAGAATTGAAAGGATTGTCCACAATTCCAGTAGCACAAAGCAGATGAGATATGAGGACAAAATATCCTGCATACTGTCCTTATTCCAGGATAGGTTTTATTTTTCTTTTGTATCTCCATTTTAGTATTGTGGAAATACACATATATTCCTCTTTTACCATTTCATTTTTAGATGAAAGTGAAATGCATTTGGAAAATATTTTCCTAATAGTAGAGGAATATTTAATCATTTGATACAGCAACATGGTTGCTCTGGGAAAAGATCACATTGAAAGTCCTAAAGGCCTTTATGAAGGGATCACATTCAGATGGAATGCTGAAAGAATGGTACTCAAGAAGGCAGAGGAAACAGGAGGAGAGACAGGTAAAATTAAGGATCATTTGAGGGATGGGATGGAAACCTAATACTATAGAAGCTTCCTAAATTATATATACACATGAAAGTGACCTAAATGAAATCACAAAATAATGCAGAAGATGGCCCCAACTTGCCATCACTTCTCACAAAATGAAGATTCCGGTATTGGTACTGGGTTACATCTAGTTGAGTTGTTGGGGTCCCATGAGAATCTCCAAGCAACTCAAGCTGTTGCAATGACAAAAGCTTTCTCTGCCCAAACTGACAGCATGACTCCATTGTTGAAGATAGCACCTGCATAGCTCATTGAACATGGCAAAATTCAGCTGGTACCTACAAAAAGCCTTCATCCCTATGTGTTAGCTTCTTTGGTATTGGATGGTACACTTCATGTTATTAAAGAGGAAACATAAACACCAATCTAGCCATAAACTCTTTGATTAACAGTGCTGTCCTTCCTGCAAAATATTATAGGACAATAGTGTCACCAAGCTTTTGGGAGTAACCAACCAAATATTGATCTAATGTAAGGCCCACTCCATGAGATGGAACCCATATCTGACACTGTTTGGGTGACCAATAATCTGAGAATACATAGCCCAAGGGTCCTAGGGTAAAACCAAATACTATTGGTCTAAAAAGAAAAAAAAAAACGAAATAGCAATAAAATTACTCCTGGTGATATTCTGCAATAATCATAGATCAGTGCCTTATTCAGCCATTATTTGAGAACTTTTACTGTAGCATATAGGAACAAATACATATATGTATATATATACCCAGTCATTATTCAGAGAGACCTTGAAATACTCAGCATTAAGTAGAATCAAATTCTTCTCCTCAATGCTCAAGTCACTCTGTAGAAGAGTAAGGAGAAAGAATGGTAGAGCCAGAAGGTATGGAAGACACCAGGAAAATAAGGCCCTAATCAACCTAATCAAAGCTCATGTGAACGCAAAAAGAATGAGGCAATATACATCGGGCCTGCATGAGTGTGCATCATGCATATGTATAAGTTTGCTTTACGAATTTTAATTCATTTTGACTTTTGTAATGACAATTATCTTAAAGTATAAATAGATTTTACCATGCTCAAATTTACTTTTTGATAATATCATTACTTATTCTTTAAGTGTTGTTAAACATTAAGTCATAAATATGCACATTATATTTGACCTAAATCAGATTGAGATTATCAATATCACCATTTTCTACCTACACATTGTGTCTCCAGAAATAGTCCATGCTGTTTTGTTTTATTTGTTACTTCAACTTTCTATTTTTAAACTATAGATTTGTTTTTGACTAGATTTTGACTAGAAAATAGTCAACCATGGGCCTTCTCTATCAGTCAAAACCTTTGGTTTCCAGTCCAAAATTTCAATTTCTTTAAGAAACTTTCTAAGGCCAGCTAGTTTCTGCAGAACTCTTTATCTGGAGTTTTGAAAATGGTTTCCTGATTCTATTCTCCATCACTTTCCTTTATCTTACACTTTATTGTGCTATACATTCCTGTTACTGTTCTCAGGATGACTCATCAGTCAGTTCAGTAGGAGTCCATCCATGCAATCCTCTTCTACTCTCAGGTCAATCTGCTTTGGCATCTTAGTGCCCGTATTGTTAAATCCAACACACACACACACACACACACACACACACACATGCACTAGGTCAGGATCATCAATCCCTTGGAAAACCCTCTGAAATCACAGGACAATATCCTGAATGTCTTCTTCCATATGACACTTGTAGTTCTGTGGTGACATTATCCCACGTCCAGGAAGTGTTCTTGATGAGTGATATAGGCAGAAGTTGATTCAGAATCCATCTGTGTTTTCTTAGTACTTTACCAAGTTCTAGCAACATTGTGAGGCAGAGTATTCCCAGGCAGTAAAGTTTAAAAGCTGCTGTAAATTTTTGGTCCTTTGGTTGTATTGGATAAATGGCATCCAGAGGGAGAAGTATCACTTTGACATAGGGCTGATATCATAAATAAAAGGAGGAGGTGTAAATCATTAAGAGCAACAATCAAAATCTGGAAGTTGTATTCTTCTTCATAGCCAACAGTGAGTCTTGGGGAAGTCTTGAAAGAGAGCCAGGGTCATTTATTTCTTCATTACTTTCATAATATCCTAGGAGTGAGTATGTCCCGATGATTGAAGACTATAGATTCTCACTATGTTACATCACAAAGGCTTTTCATTTTTTCCAAGAAAGACTTATACTGTTCTTAGAAGACTTGAAAGATAGCATTGTCTTGGCTCATTAACAGTGAAATTCCTTACAGGCATCCATTTCAAGAATAGAGAACTTTCATCCTCATTGAAAACTTGCTCTGCCAAGTCATTTTCCTCTGCCAGCTTACCTAGTTTCCAAAAAATATTTAGCACAAAAAATATTTGGGATCAGCACTCATAGACTATTAACACGTCCCTCATGTAATACAATGCTTAAATCTGTCGTAATTAGCAGTAAGTTCAACTTCATGTTCTCTGTCATCTTGTCTTTTAAATATCAGACATATACTCTATGCTTTGGCCGTGATTGTCACAGTGCTGAAGCACAATGGTGTGTTACTCTGTGTGGTCTTCTACAAGGATATTAGAAGTTTCTGTGTGTCTGATGTAGACTGTTTCTTTCGGGGTTTATCCTAGTCCCATTGCCTCCAATGAAGCAGAAACTGTAACAGGTTCTGTCCGTTTTCTATTGTACTTTAGGATCGTAGCTCCAGTGGAATGGAAAATGACTAGTGCACAGCAACCGTCACTGATGTTCTCCTCGCATAGTACTCAATCACTTCTTAATGTAATTTCCAGGAAAAATCACTTCATATGAACTCTTACTGACAATGTGAGCAATAGAGGTTTTATACTGAGGGGGGCTATATTAATAAAATTACTGAGATAAAATCAAGTACACAAAGAAAAGATGCTGCACAGATATATGAAGCTACTAGCCATATAACACAGCATATTTCCTTACTTTTTGCTAATCCATAGGGAACAAAGTACAGTAAAATGATAACAGTAAATTTTTGTGAATAACTAAACCAGTAGCATAATAATCTATTATCACAGGCAAGTATTATGGACTGTATATTATAGTAATACACATACATATATTACAAAATACATATATTTTGCAAGACAAGCAGCATATATGTTTAAACCAGCCTTCTCATGATATATGAGAAAATATATTGTTAAAAGCAAAGGCTATGATATCACTAAATGTTATTGATTCAAGACTGCATTCTAATCTTTAAGACATCTGTCATACAGAAGGTCTGTTACTGACTGGAAGATTGCTGAGTGGTGCATGACTTCAAATGCATCTACCTTGGGCAGTCTTTGCCCTTCACAGGAGCCTACCTACAAATTAGTGACATGAACAGCCCTTACCAGAAAATGTAGTAAACTATAGATTATTAAACCTAAGGCAGACTTTTAAAGTATCCTGCTCGGTGACCTTGGCATCATTCCAGATGACAAGTGGGGAAGGAGTATAACCCTAAAGTGGGTGAGAATAACCAGTGTGCACACATAAGCTATGGAACCATCACTAATATACTCCTCAGAGTGATGCCATTCATATCTAAGTTTTACAATTTTATCTAAATCACATTATCTTCTCCCAAAGGCTCAGGGGTCATTATGGAAGAAGAGGTAGTAAAATTTCAAGAGCTAGAATGTGGTGGATGACTACAAGGAAACGTCGTTTTCAGACATAATAGAGCAATTACACATATGATCTCAGAATGCTTGTCTCAGCATGCATGGTACCTGTGCAGGCTCAGGCCTGACAAAATCCTAACCTGGAGTGAGAAGTGGGCACAAGATTCCACAGTTGAGTGACAGGGTATTGGCTACAGGTACCTTTGGGTAGAGGGAGAGTCAGTGTTCTATAAAGTGAGCACTGGCAGGAGGATTGCTACATACTCAAGATAATATGGGAACAAACTGTAATCAATAGATTAAAAAAAGAAAAACGAGTGCGCAAAGTTGGGTGGGTAGCGAAGGGAGAGAAGCTGAGAGATTGGGAGATGAATACAATCAAATTATGTTGTATAAAAATCTCAAAGAATTAGTAAAAAGAAGTTAAAATTTCATTTTCTAAGTGCTGTCTTACTGTATTTACAAAAATGATATTTATTGATAAATTATGTTTTTAGTTGTCTATCATTTAGTTTGAAGCTACAGAAAATTCCACCAATATCAGTAATATTTACTTCAAGGTTTTTTTACTTAATTTAGTTTCCTTTCAAATAATATCCAGAGACTACTCTTCACTTTAATATCTGCTTTGCAGCCTCTGACTCCCAGTTTTCAGTTTGTATAATTCAAGTGAGAATCCATCTTTCAAGGCAACTTGAGTGTCATTTATCAATACTTGAATTGGATTTCCCAACTACTCAAAATATATTCAGAAACCATGTGAAAGTAATCAATATTGTTATCAGCTTAAAGCCAACATGAAGCTTGCATCAGACACACTATTGACATGCTCATCAGTTCAGGAGACATATTCTTTGTATGTACATTTTATATACATATACATATGTATATATACATATATGTATACACACACATATGTTGTATGTATATATCACACACAAATATATATAAGATATATATGAGATACATATGTTATATATGTGTTTAGGTGTGTGTGTGCAAGTTTCTGAAAAGTCCAGTAGAAGGCATTAGATTCCCTGACACTTAAGATATATGATTTCTAGTCCTCTGCTCAGGCAGAATATACCCTTAACTTTACCATCCCTGGCTTGGTATTATGATTTCTATGTCAAATCTTAGGGAACCAGTACTATGCTAAGTCCTTAACTGAGGAATGCCGTGAATTTACATGCATGTTTGGTTGGGTGTAATGCATGACCTTTTGATTATAATACAATAAACTAGAGATGTCACTGATTACGGATATTTGAGGGCCAATGGGTAAGTAGAATGAGGAGAGGTCAGAGAAAGCTTTCCATGGTCTTCAAAGTGAAAGTATCTTTAAATCCTGGCCAGGTTGACAGAGTAAGGGAAGTTACAAGAGTGAGGAGCAGTACGTGCTGGCTGGGAGTACTCTAGATTTACTACTGGGAAACCAAATGCTGTGCCAGGCAAAGTCAAAAATAGGCAATGAAAACTTTATTTTAGCTATTTAGGAAAACCTGAACCTGGTTCTACTGAAATGAAGAGCTAAAGGGTTTAAGCTTCAGGATGAGTTCATGGCAAAGTACTGGGGTGGGGGGAGGGTTATGGGGAGATTCATCAATGGACAGGTGTGATACATGGGTGCATTTCTATGTTTAAGTCAGTTTTGCTTGCTCATAGGTCTTAAAAAAAGTAATTTTCAATTGTCTGTTTTGTGTTGAACAGGGTCTTGCTGTGTTCTAAACTGACTTTGGTCTCAAACCCACATTCCTCCTGGCTCATAGTGCTGAACTGTAGTATTTTCTTTCTCCTATGATCACTATAAAAGATGATTTTATAATTTGAAGAAAATTTCCCCAATCAAAATCGTGTTTTATGAGTCCATGCCAAAGACAGGTCAACAGAGGCATTCTTTTCTCTGATTTCATATTTGAAAGTGAATATTCTCAAATATTTCAGAAAGATAATTTATTATCCTGACAGTAAGTTGAAAGAATTTAGCATGAACTGCAGGACTGAGTAGAGTTGTATAACAATATTCTAAACTTATTACTTGAAAGGAAAAGAATAATCAGGGGAAGTTAAGCACTTACTGTGAAAAGCAATGGATGCGAAGCTTACCAAACTGAGAGAAATTCCCTTTTGTGATCTAGGTGCATCCGAGTCTTTAGCTATATTAAAAACGTGAGTATAGGTCTTGCCTCCAAAGAATCTGATGTTGATTTTTCAGTTAAGGAAATAATAGAAGTGATGACACTTTATGTGGTATGGAAGTTTGGGGTATAGACTGAAAAGAAGCCAAGTCAGGAAGGGTCTTATATATCACAGAAGTTTGGGTTTGCTTGAAACATGGATTTTACTCTTTCACCCAGTATTCTAGAGATGGTGATGTGCTTGTATAGGTAACACAGAGGAGACAGGAATCTAGTTTTCATCATGCAATATAGTTTGGAATCTCTGTAGCAGTTAGAGGTACTTGCTGGAGATTCAGGGTGACCGTATCATTTTGATACATTACACTCTTATTTTGTTCCCATTATATTTAAGTTTTGCACAGTTAGTTATATTATTTTATGCTACCATGTATATAAAATGTATATATTTCAATATATTATGTTTAAAAGGTAGATAATATACCCCATGTTGTTAGTTATTATGAGTTATTGAGTAAGATTTCTAGACATAAAAGTAAGTCCAAGCTTCTCATTTAGAAATAATGCATTAAATAATAAATTTGCACAAGATTACCTCTTTCATTATTTGACATTACTTCCAGGTATGGCTACTAAAACATAGACTACTAAGTTAAAAACTGAATGCCTGTAGAAATTACTATTTCCAAATTTTCCCAAGGCAGTTCATATAAATTTACATCCCTAATCACAGTGAATAAAACAAACCATTACAGCAAATTTTTGCTGCTTTTTAGCATTATGTTTACAAAATATTTCTCTTATGATAGTCTTTTGCCACATTTTATTTACTAATGTATTGGATTCATTATAATATCTTTTCACTAATTAATTAAACTACAATATATGAGTTACTTACTTGTCTTGCTGTGAGAAAATGCCTGCAAAAGTGACTTGAGGAAAGAAAGGTTTACATTGAAAGTATAGTCCAATATAATGGTGAAAGCATGGGAGCAGGAGCTCAGAACAGCTGGTCTCCTTGCATACCATGGCATGAACTGTATCCAGAGTCATGAAGTGGGGATGAGGGAAGGGTTCTGGTCCTTAGTTGACTTTCTCTTTGTTTTGCAACCCAGGACTCAAGCTCTTAGTGGTGCCTATATTCAGAGTGGGTCTTCCCTTCTCAGTTAATTTATTTCTAGAAAGACTCCATAGACATAGAAACTTTTTCCCATGGCTTCTAGCCCATCAAATTTATAGCCAACATCATTATCCTTTCTTATTTTTATTTAAAAGAATTTAAATTTTTTACAGTGATAAATGATATTATTGTGTTCTCTCATACATCTTTATTTCTAGACTAGTGAGTTTTGGGAAGATTCGTTGTTCCCCCAATGTCCATCTTTTTCATTGTGATTCTGTGAAGCCCTGGAGGAACCAACCTTTGGCACTGTTAGTGCAGTGCATGCTTTGTCACAGTTTGCTGTATACTTTAAATATGCTACAATTCTAGAATTTTGATATACTGTTGTTTTAATATTATATTATTTTATCAATATTCACTTCATGTTTTTGGATTTGGAAGATATTGTATAATAATCTTTTTCATAGCCTCATGCTTTTCATGTTTGTGTTTGAATATACTTTCTGGAGAACTGGGGGAGGTTCTAGCAAAGAATGACTATTTGGGTTTAATTCATTTATCTGTTGGAACATTGTTTCCAGTTGTAGCAAGAGGAGGAAGCCCTGAGGAGGAGAAGCCCTGGGTGACTTTATATTATTTTTATGGGCACAGCCATACCATGAAACCTAATGCCTCATCCCCATGGGAGTGGCAAAACCTTCCATGGGTAAGGCTCAGAGGAATGGCAGAGGTGTGTTTTGTCCCCACTCTGAAAGGCTCAGCGTTAAATGACTGACCAATGCATATAAAAATTAGCAATTGCAGCTTCTTCTCCAAGATGTTTAGAGCCTAAGACTGCTAAACAACAGAGACCTCTTACCCAGACACAGACATGCTAACCTACCCCACGTGCTGTAAATATTAAGCATACTGAGGTTCTGGGCTGCTGTAGTGGTAGATCTCACTTTATCAGAGTCCATATATCCCACCTGACTCCAGGTTTCCTGTATGTGTGTCTTCCTGTCTGTTCTTTGTAACTTCTTTCACTGACCCAGTCAGGATTCTAGGATTGTGGCACACTAGATACAGCATCCAGTATTTCTGTGTGCCATCACTGAATCCATAGACTTGCTAACTTGTTTACAAGGAATCAAATTCTAGAACCAACAACCAACACCCGCCCCCCCAAAAAAAAGCAGAATGAATTACTTTTGAATGGCTTGGACATCTGAACCACCTGAAAAGCAATATCATTACAATGGAAGAATGGATGACTGCCCCTCCCCCATGTTTCCATTGGTATAGACACTAGCAAACTTCAGCAAATGTGAAATATGGAAAGGAGGGCAGATTTCCATCAGAAGTTCTCTTATTCTCTTTTATGTGATAAGAATGTGGCATAATTGATCCTCTAATTTCAGCTTCATGTAAGTTTTAATCATGGAACTTTCCTCTAAAATGTGACAACTTTTATGGCTTCTCTCACTGTGTTTTTGAGTGTCTGCCACTGTTCTTGTTGTGTTTTTGCTTTTTACTGGTTGATTCACAGTTCATTAGCCAGACCTGACTTAAGCTGAAAGTTATTTCATTCATCCTTGTACTGTCAGCAGATGAGATGCCAAGTAATCTTTCTCCTCTTCTCTGCTCTTTTGGCAAACTCCTGCTCTAAACTGACATGAAGAGTAGATTTCTCAGAAGGCTTCTCTCTTCCCCAATGCCCTGAAATACTTCAGTCAGGAAAGTTCTCCCAGAATGAAACAGAATTGCTCCTGTGCAATATAATTTTAACTCCATATAATTGTTCTATGACGAAAAAATAGAAACTTCCAAACATTGCTTCCAGAGTTCTCACTTCCTCCATTCTTTATAAAGCCAGTAATATGAAGCAATAATAACTAGAATGAGTGATCACTTCACCCTAGGGAGAATGTTCATTGTCAAAAACACTAAAGATGGCAAGTATTAGGGAGGGTGTAGATAAAAGGATGTCTTTGAACTCTGATAACAAGTATGCAAATTAGGACAGGCACTATGAAACATAGTATGGAATTTTCTCATATAATTGGAAGTTCAAAGGCCATGTGATACAGTAATTTTACTCCTGGGTATATATTCCACCAGAAATGAACTCAGTATGTCAAAGGGTTTGCCTGTATTCTTATATTTATTGCAACACTATTGACAAAACCAAGAAGTGGAAGCAATCTAAATGTCACTCAACTGAGGAATGAATAAAGAAAATGTGCTACATGTACACAGTAGAATACTATTTTGCCATAGGAAGACTAAATCGTGCCATTTGCAGCAACTGGATTAAACTAGAGATACTTACTGAATGAAGTAAGCCAAAGAAACATCACCACAGGATCTTATAAATATGATGGCTAAAAACAAAATGGTATCATCAAAGTTGATAGTAGGACAGCAACTAACACATGCTGGGAGAATAGAAGAGAGCAACGATTAGTAAAAATTAATCAAAGGGTACAAAGTTACAGTTAGAAGCAATGGGTTCTGTGTCTCATTGATTAATATAATTACTGTAGATAACAATAATGAGCTATTCCTTTCAAAAGCCACAACAGTCTTTAAAGGTTTACCGTAAATAAATGATAAATATTTAAAGGTGTTGATATATTTAACTTGATAAATTTAACAATGTATACATTTATCAGAAAATTATTTTACCAAATACATATAATTTTGTTGGAACATACATGTTATCTCAGCATTTGGAGGCAGAGGAAAGAATAGAAGTTCAGTGTCATCCTCATTCATATACGGAGTTTGTGATGATTTTATGATATGACTTCCTATCTCAAAATGACTTCCACAACCCCCAATAAGGAAAACATTTGGAAGATACTAAAGTATAATTCTCTTTGGCCCATTATATAGTTAATGTTTTATCATCTTATTATATTTGTAATATAGGTAGATAAAATACACACACACGTGTGTGTGTGTATGTGTGTATGTGTGTGTGTGTGTGTGTGTATATATATATATATATATATATATATATATATATATATATTTGTTTGTTTTGTTTTTGTAATCTATGTATCCAGAGGTTTTCAATAAAGGACATAGAAGTACCACGCACATATAAGTGCACATACATAAATCACAAAATAATAGTAAAAAAATCTTCATTGTTACTTTTTTTTTAAATAAACTACCTACTTTTATTTCATAGTATATGAATATGAATGTGATGTATTTAACTCAGGATGACAGTTAAGAAGATCATCTACTATGAATTATCAATTTGCAAAAAGAGGAGCCACTGTTGAATTCAAATAGAATATATTAAATAATGTTTGGATAATGTTTGCTCTACCCATTATTTTTATATTGATGATTTCCCAAGTCATTAAGTATAGTAATTTAATATGAGAAAACAAAAAAGTCAATATAATATAGTAAACATAGTACAGAAGCATGTTATTTTATGACCATCAATATGTGTGTCAATGTGTTTAAACATTATTAAATATATTAGTTCTTAAAATGTACTACATTCATTTAAATCATCTACAAAAGACTGACTTTTGTCAGTTACCTAAGTAATTTTTAGGCTTATAATATGATGGGTTCACATTAGTAGTTAATTAAAATCATAATTGCTTTAAGTCTATCATTGATTATATCAACTTTTGAATAATCAGGATAGTTTCGTGTGTGTGTGTGTGTGTGTGTGTGTGTGTTGGTGTTCATGCCTATGGGAGGAGGTTAGAAGATTTGATTTCTACCATATAGATTCTAGAATTGAATTCAGGCCATCAGGCTTGGTGGCTCGTGCCTTTACCAGCTTAGCCGTCTCACTGCTCTAATCCATAGATCCTAAGTTTGTATATACATTGATCTGTAAAAAAAATTAAACATTTTAAGACATCAGGTTAGAGATCAATTTGCAACCTAAAAATGTTAAGCCTTCATAGCTAGTTTAGCAGAAGGTTATTCTTCTTATCAATTTGAGAGCTGGGAGATACTGGGTTTATTTTTTAGCATCTAAGTATCTTTGCCTATAATTTAGTTTGATTATTGAGACAAGAAAATTAGTTGATAGTTTAATTAATTCAGGCATGACACTAATGAGAATAAGTTGCCAGAATGACTTTGTATGTATCAGGGGGAGACTAGATATAATTGTACTTTACCTGGCTATAATTTCATCAATATACAAGTTTTAATATTCTTGTACATGTACAATATTCCTGAGTATAAGTTTTAAACATGTGAATGGATTGTTCTGTATAGCTAAAATTTGGATTGTTATAAAGTTGACAAGGATTGCTTTTATAAATTTATCATACTGGGATTAACTATTTATATGAGATTAATTGGTAAACTTTGGGCTGCAATTTGCAGAAATCAGCAAATCAAATCTCAAATAGAAAAAGAAAAGTCATAGTTCAAAGTATTAATAAAGATATATATATCCAAATTAATTATTGGCAATACAAATCCAGGAATGTATTAACATGTACAAACCTATAATGATAAATTATTTATTTATCCATAAATAGTTAAATGTTTAATGTTAGAGCATCACAGATATAATTCAGTAGGGCACTTTGGAATAAATATAATTAGGAAGCTATATTAAAGAAGCAAATGAGAAAGGCTTCTTGGAAAAAATCCAAAATGCCAAGAATTTTATAAATAGATGTCTAACTTTAGCAGTAGTTGGATAAATGCAAATGAACTATCAGAAAGATTACTGAACTTTTCAAATTGCTAAAAACTTAAAGCAGTAATAAAATTTTATTGCTACTGTGACTTTATAGGGTCAAAACTTCGTGGAACGGGAACGATGAAAATTTTCCATTCTACATCATTAAAATACAAGTCATAAGAGAGGGTTATTAATTTTTACTGTACTTAATGAAATAGAAGTATGAAATAAAGTCAAATAGTCAAAGTTAAAAATAAGGTAAACAGTGAAATATTTACTAAAAATAATGTAACACTAGCAAATACTGGATGTTCAGAAGTCAGCAGTTGATATAAATCAACATGGACAAGATAAAAAAATACAATAGAAAAAAATCTATAATTTAACATAAACAGGTAATATACATACATTGCCTCTTTGTATTTTCAAATATTAATAAATACATTTTAACTGCTATCACATCCAGTACCTGTCAATCTCCTTCTTCCATCCTACAAATCCCTCGATCCTGTTCATGTCACCTTGTTTTTTTACTGTGACTGGCTGCATAACCATGGGTTAGAAATAACATGTTGGAACTTGATACGCTCATATGTGAGTACACAATCACAAAGAATTATATACCTAGACAAATATTGACGATAGATAGATGATAAATAGAGAGGTAGAGAGATGATAGAGGGATGGATAGATAGATAGATACATAGATACATAGAGAGTGGCTAAGAAAATCATAGACCTTAGTGGGAAGCACACTACTCTTTTTGTGACATAATATCAAACTGTCTTCTAAATATTTTGGTCTATACCCATCAACAAATGCAACTCTCAATGTTAATGAAAATAGCCTTTTTGAAGTGATTGGTAGGGAACACACAGACTCATAGTTGTTCAGAGCGCTGAAAATAAGAGACTACTGAATGCTTGTCCCCCAAATAGAATAAAATAGATATTGTAATGGCAATTAACAATGGTATAAGTGTCTGCTTTTCTAAATGTCTTATGATATCAAATGGTGAGAACTATATTGTGATATGAGAACACACACAGCTTTAGTTACTAATGTAAGTGTTATAAAAATATAAGACACCTCTCTGACATACAGTAAAAGTGTGAACAAAAATTTTAGTGTTTATCATTTAATCTTCAATAATTCTATTGTTTTGATAAGTGTCTTAAAAACCACTTGCAACTGATACAAATAAAGTTATTCATTATTTTACACCTTATGTCTGGGAAAATCTAAATAAAACATTTTCCTATAAGAGCAATGGAAGACACACAATTTTATTCACATAATGGAAAATTATATATATATATTTCATATGCATATTATAAAATGTGATAGATGTTGCATATAAGTCATGTATTAAGAAAGGAATGTGTGAGGGCCATACGCATTTGTGAATGTGTGTGTATTTTCACGTGCATGCATGTAGAAGATAGAGAATAAATTTGAGTGTCTTCCTTTACCACCATTTGTAGCCAAAGATGTTGATTCAGGGTAAATATGGCTTATTATTTGTCTAATTAAATCACTAGTTCTTGCCCAGAGCCCTGGAGCCCTAGGGCTCTGCCTCTTAAAATCTACTCTTAGTCTTTGTACTGGAAGGCTTCAGCCTTCTTACAACCTAGAACATTTAAATATAAATACTACCAAGCCCAAACCATTTGACTCCCTTTTCTCTAGCTTGTGCTGCACAGACTTTCAGATTTCATCTTCTACTTCAAGGCAAAAAAAAAAAAAAAAAAAACCCAACCAAAAAAAACCAAATCAAAACAAAAAAACCACTTTTCTCAGCTCAGAAAGATCTTTCCAGAAATTAGTGCTTTGATGCATCATCAGTACCTACCATTCACTTATATTTTCTCTAATCATTGACAAGTTTTTATGTTGGGCAAAATCATGATTTATATATACTTTTGCTTGTTAATTTACTGTTTTATATTTCTGCATACAGCCTTCCGATATTTGTCACAAAAGAAGTCAGGGTTGTAATCAGGTTGTGGCTACTTTGCTATTTGCAAGTGGAAACTCTGAGTACCCTATAACTGAGACAGGAGGTGGAATTCTAGAAAAGGGTTAGGCTAAGAAACAAAACAAAACACAAATAAGCAAAGAAAAAAACTCAGTAATTTCATAAACTTCATGTTATGTATTTTCAACTACATTTAAAACATATGTATGTTTATTGAGACAGCTGATAATTTAGCTTGTGTGTGTGTGTGTCCTTGCTTTCATCTGTGCATCTTAATCCATGGGTATGTGGTTAACACTCCATTGACGGTGACCCAGCTAGGATAGACTATCTGTTGGACCCTCTCTTCCTCTTTATTTCAGTAGCTGAAACAGCAGGAGGCTTGAATATGTTCATTCTGCACCTGAACAAAGCTCACATACTCTTTTATCCTGCTTCTTTTTGGTACATGAAATGTTTATCAAATCTTCAACGCACAATATGATGGGAATCAATTTTGCATTTTACACTTCTTTTACAGTCAGTGTTTTTCCTTTACTTCCATGAAAAGATTTTGAAGATACTGGAAATGTATCTT
This sequence comes from Cricetomys ansorgei, assembly GCA_026225945.1. NCBI lineage: Eukaryota > Metazoa > Chordata > Mammalia > Rodentia > Nesomyidae > Cricetomys > Cricetomys ansorgei. The sequence goes on from JAMJFZ010002812.1 coordinate 4,417,042, forward strand.
GACAACTAAAGTATTTTTTCTCTATCCCACATGTTTGGATTAAAATCCATTAATTTAGCTACAAAGCTTTGAGCTGAATCAAGAAGATTGATTAACAGGTCAGGGTTTTGTGACAGTGAAAGCAGCTTTCTTTGAACTTACAATGTGCAGCTAGATAGAATAGGTCTTATTTTCCTTCACTGTGGAGAGGGTGACATTGTTATTTTATATGGCTACAGGGACTAGAAGTGGTAGTGAGATGTATAAACAAGAGCTGTGGGACTTTTCAGTGCTGAGGAAAAGGGAGGCCTGGATGACAGAAAACTAGGCTTGAATTAAAAATTTAATTAACAAGCTAAATCAAATAAGTAGCATACCTATGAGAACAACATAACCATACAGTACCCATTCTCTGTGAAGATTATAATTGGTGCTCCAAGAGAGAAAATGTTGACATTACACAGGAGATTATAAAACTAGATTTTAATAAACAAAGAGAACTAGAGGGAAACAGTGTTCAGAACACAATTTAAAACGTAATCTTTTAAATCAGCTTAGATTTAGTTCATTTTTATAATGTGAAAGGAAAGTAAAATTTTCTCATTTTAAATTCAGGTCATTTTTATTAAAAATGTGGGAAATGTTTAAGTAATTTTATATTGCTTTTGCATACTTAGGATCAAAATTTTATTGTTTAAAATGCCCTTTTCAATAATTGTAAATGCAGAGACTTGTGTGCCATTCATTTCAATGCACTTGTGGATTATATGCAGCTATAGCTCCAGTTTGGATAGATGAGAGTCTAGTGATGGCGACAACTGCCATTTATTGTGGCATTTCCCTAGTAAGGCTTCCCTCCACTCAGGAAGTGTTTCAATTATTGAAAGAATGAAAATAGTGGCAATTTTGAGGCAATGTCATGACTGTTTTAAATCTGTGCTCTAGAAGTAACAGAGTTCTTTCTGAACACATTCCTGAAGATTTGATGTGATTGAAAGAATGCGGTGAACCAAAAAATATTAGAAGTTATAACCCTAGAAGATTAGTAAGTAATTCAGATCACAAAGTCATGAATCCCTAAGAAAACAAGCTTAATTAGTTTGGGTGCATGCCTCATGAAACTACATGTCAAGAAATGTAATTAATTTTATTTTAAAATAGCAAAATAAAGCTTAGATTAGAGGCAATAAAAAATTCCTGTGGTGTTTGGCCATTAAGCTGATTCTGTTGACATGTGAGACACAGAATATCATATTACAGGGTTATACTTTGCCATCTTGTAGTTAATGTTGTGGAATCCTCTTGTTGAGCTGCATCTTACATTGTGTAATTGCAACCCAGAGTAAAATTCTCTTTAGAAAGCATTGTTTCAAGAACACTTGAACATCTAAGAATATAAACTACCCCAAATGTCCTTGTGAAGGCATAAACAATTCAGTAGGACATTTTTTACAGTAAGTCAATCCTGGGCCACGCTCCTCATCTATGATCCTGTCTGAAGTCCTCAGTTTGGCTAACGCATCCCTGTTAGTCACAATAGTTTTTGACATTGGTAAAAAAAAGATTGTTCAATGTGAAAGAACTTATGAATATAGGTGAATTTTTAATAAAATATCTCACATGGTATTTTCTTCTGGTACCAATTGCATGATTGTGATTTAAACATATCTTACGTTCTTCAGCCCTTTTATTCCATAATTAAAGTTTGATAGAAACATTATTCACATTTTCCCTAATCACTAATATAAATGTGTGAAGAAAGAGTATTTAACACATTTTACAGAGTTATCAGGGCCAGAAATCTAACACTTTAGATTTCATCATATGAGGAAAACCTTATAATTTTGTAGAGAATTAAATATTTTCTATTTTATTCCACAATTAAATTTTTATATTTCTCTCTAAAATTTATCACCTTAAGTGTGACATTTCCAAATAGGAAGAATAGTTTAAATAATCAATTAAATTCAGAGAAGATATTAACAGTGTTTACTGTGTAGCATAACAGAATCATGTAGGCACAGATACATGTTAGAAAAGATAAACATTTAAAAAACTTTTATGTTTGGACTACATAAGGGATTAAATCCTAAAATTACTCCTTATTGCAATTTAAAACTAATGCATATTAGTAATTTCAAGCAGTTCAATTCAGGAATAAGAAACTATGCATGTGTTCTACATTTGTTCAAGCCAGAAAAATTCTTAGCATGGTGAGGGGAGGTCAGTACAAAGTCCCAACCTGATCTGATCTGAGAAATGACTGATAACCAGCAGCTCCCAGGAAAGGGAGTGTCACTTTTGTTTATAAGTATGGCCCCTGATTGGAGGACCATGTTGGATTGCCTTGCATACAAACACCTGTGAACAACACATATTGGACTTGAAGGCTTTTTTTTTGTTTTTTTGTTTTTTTTTTTTTTTTTTTATAAGAAGACACATAAAGTAGCAGGGTATGGGAGGAGTTAGTAGGGAGACTTAAATATTAAGCCACATTATATAATATACTCAAAGAACTAGTAAAGAAGAACTGAAATCCATATTTGTGTGTGTGTGTGTGTGTATATATATATATATATATATATATATATATATATATATATATATATATATCAATAGTAACTCACCTTCCATCAATTATTCATCTCTCTAACTGAAGTTGCAATTTTTATAATTTAAAGCAAACTTTTAATCTTCGTAACTTTTCTTAACTGAAATCGTTAACATCCACACTCATTTGAAGAATGTGACAACATATCACTTCTCTAGTCAAACTCCTTCTAACCATGATGTTGTACTTAGACTTAAAATGTATGCCCTTTCAATGGTCTTGATGGCTTGCTCACTCTCCAATTTGTCTTTCTGACTTCTTGTGTTCTTCACAGTCGCCTTAATCAAATTTCTCCACCCACAATAGCCTTCTTTCTAATCAATATACCAAATGAATTCTTGTTTCACTCAAAAATTTTCGACTACTTCCTTTGATCAGAATAGTCCTTTATTCATATGTGTAGATGGGCTATACCTGTATTTCCTCCAGACCCCTATCCATCACAAATACATTCCTTTGAAAATTATATATTAAGTAGCATGAACACAATTCCTGAAGCTCCTTATTGCCAGTATCACTGGGAGGTATTTTCTCTTCCATTCCACTCATTTCCATTTTATTTATTGCAATCTTTTTTTTTTTTAATTTGGTGATCAATGCCCATTGGGTGGACATAGTTCTCCAAAGATTAAAGGTAATTATTTTTATATCCTTCTTTCTATGAAAGAAGCTTAGCATGCAATTAACAATTAGTAAATAATGGAAGAAGTGATTGAATTGAACAACTGTATTGAAAAATGAATAGCTTTCTCACAGTGGGGCCATGGGAATCATATTGTTGAACTCTATAGCAATAATAGAAGATTAGGGGTTCAATACTTTCTCTCTCATAAGTTGGACTATTGAATTAAGGTTTCAATAACATACTATGCAGAGTTAAAAGAGGCACTAAGTTACAAGAAGTTAAAATATTATTAAGAAACTATGTATCTAACTTTCAACTCTACTCTTAACTAACACTTACAGGAACACAGGTTTCAGTTAGTAAATAGTTATTAAGTCTTATGGTCCATATGTAGAAAATAGATAATATGGAAAGGACTAGGAAAAGGAAAGGACTATCTCCAAGGCTAGGTAAAGAAAGCCTGATACAATATGCAGGAATGATTAGGAAACCAAAGTGAATAACTTAAATGCAGTTGAACAATAATCATTCCATTAATTTTTGAATGCTGGACACTGGCAAGGCACAATTCTAAGTGCATGGGGTTTGATTAATTGAAATTTGTGTTAAAATTGAAGACAGGTGAAAAGGGTATAGATGAAGACAGTGACTTGAGATAATGATACGAAGAAATGAAATTTAGAATAATTCCAATGGAGTCAATTCAATGGTTAGGAAAAAGATCATCCCGCCCTACTCCAATGCTAAAATAAAGTCAGGAGTAAGCTGGAGGATTGCTTGCTGGACAGCAGGATTAGGATGAGGGAAATTATTGCCACTAGGAAGACATTGCTGTGTACAGGAATGTGCATGGTACCAGCAATGGGGTACAAAGGGCTGTAAAGAGGAACAAGTGTGCAATGGAGATGAAATTGGATGTGTAATCATGATCTCTACTATACAGGGCCATCTCCATCCTGAAAAATGTGTAGCATAGACCCACCATGGTTTGAAGAATTTATGCAGGTTAGTTCCATGAAAATTGGGTTATTCATTATGTGGGCTTCATAATCCCTCTATCAGATTTATTATATCAAATAATTTTTTAAAATAAAGAATATCTCTGATATTTGTATATTTGAATGATGTTATTAGAAATGGAAAGTTTTGTTTAATACCAGAAGCCAATTTTGGTTGCAGTGTCACAATTATTATATATGTTTTTTTTTTTTATTGTAAGTTTGATTGACTGGCTTTAAAAATATTTTGAATATTATTTTATGTGTATGAGTGTGTGTCTGCATGTGTGTTAATACACCAGATACATGCAGTGGCAGAGGTCAGTAGAAGTTATTGGAGTTCGTAGAACTGGAGGTTCAAAAGTTTGTGAACTGCTATGTGTATTCTCAGAATCGAATCCTCGTTCTCTGCAAGAGATCAAATAGTCTTAATCACTAAGCCATCTCTTTACTGGGAGGCTGATTGGTATTTATTTATTAATTTTAACTCTTCAATACTATCTTAATTTGTTTACTTTAATTTTTTATTATTTTCATGATCATATAGTTCTTTATTTTTCACATTATTTGAGAAGAGGATGAAATGTAAAGTTAGTAATAATTGTAAAGTTCTAGTTGTGTTTAAACTGTGTTTATAGGCATTGTGGGGAGTAAGAAAGAGAGAGAGACAGAGACAGAGACAGAGACAGACACAGAACTTGTGGTTTATGTAACACACAAATTTTTAATATCCATTTAAAGTATATTGTGATACTTCAATATTAGAAATAAAAATAAATTTTAGGATCATTAGATTTTGAAAAAGAATATTATTTCATTTCCTTGAAATTTGGGTTTTGAATGACAATTCATATTGATGAATTTAGCAATCTCATAAGAATTAATCACTGTTTTCTCTTTCAGTGGTTTTCTTTCAGACTGGTTTTCTATCATCTAGCCTATGACTCTCCATGATGTCATCAGTAGTCACTTGAACCCAACTTTAATTTTTACTTGAAGGTTGGCTCCTGTATTGCTGTTAACAGAGCAGACCAAGGAGTAGAAGTTACAATACATCAACTGTTATGATTCCCTGTTTTTACTGTGGCCCTTCTCAGCCTTGGTTCTCCTAGGGTTGAGTCACTCAGTGTTGATCATGTATCTACTGCAGTATTCTATTGTACAGTTTCTTTCATTAAGTAGATGCTAACTACTTATTAAGAAATCATTCAATGAGTCTGGTAGTTAACCTTTTATTTATGGATCAAGATTCTGTTTATTTTGTAACTTGCTTTTTTCCTATTGCTAAAGTCAAGTGAGTGTTTCTAGCCCATCATCTTTTCTAACTCTATTACAGCCTTTCAAAGTTCCAGGAAATTTGTTTCATTACAGAACATTCTTCCGAAGCCTAAAATGATTAAATCACTTTCAGTTTTATAAGATCACCAGCATTACAGATGGAAAAAGCATGAAACATTGGGTGGCAGTGTAGAAAGAGTTCACACTGGTGAGACCTTTGAGATAGATCTTGAAAACTGAGGAGGCAGGGATATGAGTAAAGGCTTTGCAAAAAATAGCTAAGAGCCACATCAAGATTAAAAAAGAGAAAACTGTGAAAGGGTTCTGTCCACTGTGGAAGGTGAGATGTCTAATGTCTTTTAACAGAGGTTGTGGTAAGTTGATAGACGCTGAAACCTAGGAAGTAAGTTGAGTATTTTTTTTTTTAATTCAAAAACTTCAGCAATTTAGCAAAGAAATATGTATCAAATGCTTTATATAATCTGAAAAATTCTTGTTTACTTCATAGATTTACATTAATATTCTAAGAAAATTGTAAAGCCTCATAAAATAAGAGAATTCAGACGTATTTATAGAAATGACATAATTTAGTTTATATTTTGGAAGCTTATGAAACTTAATGACAAATTATAAATTGCTTAATATAATGACATGCTAGTGCTATAAGTGGGAAGATAAAGGTAAAGGAGTATAGGAGTTTATAGGATTTGAGCTAGGATACTGATAGCTTGCTTAAACATGGAAGATCATTCTGCAAGGCTACCTTTGAGACTTATCTTTTAGTTATCTGTTAAAACTTACTTGTATGCTCGGGAAGATGGCTTATGGGCAAGTGGGTATTTTGCTTGTGTGTATGTGTCTATGTACCACATGTGTGCCTGGTGCCTGTAGGAACCAGAAAAGGACTTCACATTTCAAGGAACTGTAGGTACAGACAGTTCTTAGTTCTGAGTCATCAAGTGGGTTCTGGGAACCAAACTGCATCCTCTGAAGGAACAGGCAATGCTCTTACCAACTGAGGCATCTATCTCTTCAACACAGATGTGTTGTTCACAGAGAAATCATTCAACTTAACCATGATACCAGATTTACAATACTGTTAGAGAGAAACAGTTAGGTTATGTCAGACTTTCTGACCTTCAAATAGGAGTTAAAACATTAGTCTCAATTCATGTTTCTAGTGTTTTGACATCTTAACATACAGAGGAAAGTCTAGTATATGGGTTAAAAAGTACAAAAGAACAAAAACAAAGCATAGGACAATAAATTTTAAATTTTATTAGACAATACTATGCCTGTACATAATAATAATTTGGAAATTTAAATTGAATTATTGTCTTTGAAACAAAAGAATTTCTGATGCATCATATAGAAAATCAAATTAGTAGCTACAGAAGAAATCGAGAATATCACCAAATTGCTATTCATAAATAATGTAAAGATAATTAATTTTTTAAGATTGTTTTAAATCCTTCAAGATGCATATGTACATATTTTATATGTTGAAAATATATTATTTCAATCTAATATATAAGGATTGTTTAAAGAAAATATTATTTCCTTCTTAAAAGTCAGTTATGCATATTGTATACTTACAATATTAAGGATACTTTGATAGGTTTATAAAATTTTATGTTGGATTAGATATTAACATATGAAACATTATCAGTAAAAATTAAAATATGGAGTTATTGTGATAACTCTGCAAAACTTAAGTATGATTATAGGGTACACATATGAAAATGCCACTGGGGAATCAACTAGACACATAGTAGAGAAGACTATCATGCAAGCATTGTAGTAGCACCATAAAATATCCACATAACATATGTGATGGGAGGGGAAAGGGGATAGACACTTCATCTAGAGATAAGTTTCAGACCCACTGTGGATGGGTTGGTTATATGACAGGTTTGGAAGTTTGTGAGTGTGTGATTTCTCTCCATCTTACATAAAAAACTCAAAGATTTAAAACCCAGAGTACCAGAATCAACTATGTTGTGTAAAAGACTAATCTACTCCCTTGTAGAGAATGGAACACGGATAGATGATATAAGTGAGGGAATAGATTAGCCATTTGAAAGGTTTGAAATACAATAAAGCATAGATGTGTAATATTACCTGATAGTTGAAATCACATTGATGAGAAGTATTTGAAACATAATTAGCTATAATTCATAGGAAGACAGATTACATAAAATTATATATTTTAGAAGTTTACTTAGTTTATGTGATTTACCAAATTGACAGCATATTTGGTTGAAGAACCCAGACAGAAAATAAATAAAGGCTAAAGAATGATGGAATTTATGTTGAACTTTTGTTTTCAGTAAATTTGTCTATAAATAATAAGTGTGTATGGTTAAACATAAATGTGACCTGTAATGCATGTCAACACATAACTGACATAATGAGTCATAATTTAGACTATAAAAGGCTCATATTTTTGATAACATTGATACCAACATTATCATTACCATCTCTGATGATAAACTATGAGATGTTCCTAAAAAAAACAATTGTACTCTTTCTCAGGTGAAATTTTTTATAAAAAGTATTTTTAAACTTTGAAATTTTGAAAACATTTAAAATATTTATTTATGTAATAAGCAGATGAATTTGTGATTGACTTGAAGAAATGTGATATTTCCATTTATAGATTGCTCTCATGAAAAGTCTATTTCTAACACTCTATGTAAGAAATAGTACTTCAATTACATTGTCAACACATAGAAAATGTTTTGACTGCTTGTTGTCATTTAATAGTTAGGGATCATGGATTATAATACAAAATCACTAAATAAAACATTGGAAAATGCAATTTGAAATCAGTTTGGGAACTCATTAAAACATAAATTTCTAATTTCATATATGGAAATTAGATGAGGATATTTTTGTTAGATGAGCAAAGAGACATTTTGGCTTGACTTATTGGAGATATCAAACACTTTAGTCAAATCAGAACATTTTGTAAGAAAATCATATGCTATATTTAGACTGGTTTTATGGTGTTCATGGCTCTGTAACTAAACTTATTATGCCCTGTATATTTTGTTCATTATAATGAATAACTTGTGCATCAACCTGACTGATCTGCAAAATGCTTAGATTCATGGTAAAATATATTTCTGGTGCTTTCATATTAATTTTGGTGAGTTAATAGATTAAGAATATAAGATCACTCTCCCTAAACAAGTAAATATCATCAGATTCATTGAGGATCTGAAACAGAAAACTCTCTCTCCTAGAACTAAGTACATCTTCTTCTCTCCTTAGTTTCTATCAGTAGCCTTGACTAAGATAAGCTTTATTCATGGGTATAGGGCCCTAGGGGAAATATAAAGACATTTTACCCACAGTTTTTTAAAAAGTTATTTATATCTCTAATATAATTAAATTTAGAATCTAATAAATGTGACTCCGGTAGTAAAACCCTAATTATAGAGCTAAGCAATATATGTCATTTTACTTATCCAAACTAAATGACTACGAAGATATATGACTATGTATGAAGTACTCCTATAGTAAATGAACAGAAAGCAAAAACATCAGATAGCTGCAGGACTATGGTCATTCTAGAGGTCCAGCCTGAAGGACAGTAATGGAGGAAATACTCTCACTGAGTAGAAACACAATGAGAAGGAATTAGATATATTAAATACTGTTTGTGCTCTCTGTTTAACCATTTGAAATGGCATGAGCATAGAAAAATGTGGCTGGAAAATTTTCAGGAAAAGATAACATATGTGAAAACATGGATGGCATATGAATGAAATGTGAGACATCTGAATGTTCACCAAGGAGTAACATACTCAGAGAAAATTTTCTTTAAGAGTTGAATGGACAGGCCATTCTGAGTTTATCAATAAGTTCTTTTCCACTGTCACATTTGCCATTGATCTATTGATTTATGAATAAAATGGCAGTGGCTTCAAAAATGCAAATCATGTATGGACTCAGTATCATATAATTTAATTTATCAGAGCTAACCTGACAATAACCATAATCAAATGCTCTGTCAATAGCAAAAAACGTCATTAAATACTAAAGAGACATCATTTCCCAAATTAGCCAGCAATTAGTTGTAGGTTAGGTACAATGGATTTCTTCCATCAGGTAAGAGGCAATATATTTTATCTTTGCTGTAAAAGGCACTTTGTATTTTTATATTCTACACACACTTCTGCAAAAACTACTATCTGTGGACTTACCAATGGACTATCCATAAACTGAGTGTACCACGTAGCATTACATCTCAAACTGTAGCAGGTGTATTGCCATCCTGAAGCAGATAGTTTTGTATAATGATGGAAGGAACTTTGGAGACCCAATCACTGTGTTTATTCCATTGTTTTCCATTGCAGTATTGAGACGACATTGACTTTAAAGGGGTATATGCTCTAAATCAAGTCGCCTGTCAGTTTGGATTTGTAAAATTAATAGTTGTAGCCATCATTTGACCACCTCTAAATTTTAGTTTCCTTACCATGTTTGCTCTGATGTTCCTTACTATCCTGGTAATGAAATTTACGTCATATTGTAGAGGAACATTTAATCTTTAAATCCAGAAGCATTTCTACTCAAAGGATCACACTGAAAGACCTGTGTGATATCTAGGAAGGGCTCACATCCAAGGGCCTGTATGAACGGATGGTATTCAGAGGCCTGTGTGATCCAGATGGAATGCAGAAAGAATATTAGTCAGATTAATCCTTTCCTCTGTACTAATGTAAGGAGAAAGAGATTTTTGGGGTTATTACAACATAGTATATGACTTTAATGTCACATACACCTTTAACCCCAACTCTCAGGATATGAAAGGAGGCTCTCAGTTCAGAGGCATTAGTTTAGAGAGAAACAGTTCAGAAAGTGGAAGCAGAGCTCAGAGAGTAGAAGCAGAACTCAGAGAGAGAAGCAGGGTAGAAGCAAAGTGGAAACAGAGAAGAGCAGAGCCAGTCCAGAATAAGCTAAGAGTGAAGCAGAGAGTCAGAAGTAGACAGTTTACCATTTAGAGTTCAGAAGACAGCTAGAGTGAGGTCAGTCAGCAGAAAGTCTCAGAGGCTTATAGCTTCTAGGTTTAGGTATGAAGATAAGATTATATGGAGGCTGAAGCCTTCTTGGTATGGGCTTGCCTTTTGAAGACTAGAATGTACAGAGGCTAAAAATTTCCAGGGCTAGGTTTAAGGTTAGATTGTATGGCAGCTGGTGTCCTATAAGACCGGAGATTGAATTAGCGAGGAATAAACTGTCTTCTGCCATGAACTCATGAGAATAATTAATAAATAAATGCTCACATCAACATCTACATCATATATGTTCAAGCTGCAGCACAGAAAAAAGAAGAAAATCAAGTCCTTCAAGGACTTAAGGATAAAGCAATGGAAATTAGATTATTCACTAAAACCTCTAGTACTGTGCTGGCTCACCAATTCATTTCCAAAGGAATACTTACTCCAGCCTATAGTCCTTCATCAGGAAGGAGGGATTCTTCTATCCTGAAACATGATGGTTCCATTGAACTGAGTACTAAAATTACCATCTTGCCACATTGGATTATTGTGTCTGTACCTGAACATGTGAAGAAGGTGTCACTATGACCACTGGGTAGAAATTTCTGACTATGAAAGAATAGCATTCCAATTCTCAGTAGACTCAAGAAAAGAAGTGTAGTTTAAATTTGAAGAATATTTTCTAAACAACTGTCCTAACCTGAATAAATTACCAAGTTTTAGATTATGCCCATTAAATAAAAAGAGTTAAAAAAGAAGCTATTCTGAAAAAAGATACTGGCCAGTGCTTGTTGTAGAGGAATATGCCTGTGTGATAACTGGGAAGGGATCAAATCCAAGAGTATATGAAAGGATCACATTCAGAGGCCTGTCTTGTCTGGATGGAATGCAGAAAGAATGTTTATACACAACTATAATTCCAGTATTCAGAAGGCAGTGATAGGACATACCTTTAATCTGCAAAACAGAAACAGTGTGGAGGCAGACACAGAAAGCAGAACTCAGAGGGAGTCAGCATTAGACAGGAAGTGACATTTGAGACAAGTCAGAGTGAAGGGCAGGCAAAGTGACAAATCAGAAAAAGAGTTGTCAGAGTGAGTCAGAGTGAGGACATGCCCAACTCTCATGATAGAATAGCAGGCTCTCAGCTCAGAGAGCAAGGAAAAGACATAGAAAGGCTGACTCACACACTACTTGGGTAGTGAGAGTTCACAGAGACACAGAAACAGTCTGAGTTTGATGCAGAGACACAGAGACAGCTCGACAGAAGAAGTCAGTATCAGAGGGGAAGAGAGAGTCAGTTTGAAGACAAGCAAAGAAGTTCAGTCTGAGTCAGTTAAAGAATCAGCCAGAGTCTGCCAGATTCAGAAGAGTTCAGTCAGAATCAGTAAGCTGGTTCAGAAGAGTCAGAACTGCAAGTGAGTTGACTCAGAAGAGTCAGAATTCAGAAGGAGCTAGTCAGAGTGGCTTAGTCAACAGCAAGTTTGGTAGATTGATTAGACTGTATGAGTGCTTAATATTTTATGGAGGCAGAAATGCTCTAGGGCTACAGGACTAGGATCAGGGGTTGAATTAACAAAACAACAAAAAGACTTTGAACCTGAATCAACATCTACCATTTATACATGAATGATTGATTTAGCTTTAATATAATACAATACTTTATAAGGCTCATATAACTCACAGTTTCCTACCCCAAATTAACAATTTTAAAACCAGTGGGGATCTTTCAAATTAATTAATTTAATCCCCATATGCACTCTTAGCTTTTCAGATACATGGCTTATTAAACATAATTCTAGGTGCTAGTCTGAAATAAAGATCTATATCACTATTTCAGTGCATATAAGCATATTTTGTAACTTTGCATTAATATTTTAAACATAATTTCATATTTAAATTATAAATGTATGAATGCTGTTCTGAAACGTTCCCATTTGTAGCACATCAGTACTTCAATTGTTCTATTTTATCCAGAAAAAAATCCAGAATAATTATTTAATGAATGCGTATTTTTTCATAAGTAACCATCATTTTGGGCATTGTTACATTTTCATCTATCAAACATATTAGGGATGAAAACAAAATAACTCCGTGTGCACCATGGAGAACTCCTGTGACTTCTGTGACTTACCTTGGGGTGAATTAATTACAGGGCCTTTTTGAGATTTGTTAAACCTCTAATATAATTGTCTTCAGTCTTCAGGTTTACTTCTTAAATGAAAGATCCTCCTTTAGTGGAAATCAAAGCAAATGATTTCATATCTCTTTAGGCTTGAGAGTAATTAAATATGAAATATTGCTCTTGCAAATTACAAGATATTAGATGCTAAATGCCACAAGTAATTGTTTCTGTGTCATTTTCACTGTGGGTTTTAATCTACTTTCTGATTTTATCTGTTCCTACTAATTTTATTTATCCTTCTTTCAATATACTTATTTGTTAGTGCATCTGCACATTTAGAGAAACTTAAGCTTGATGTCTAGAATGTCAGGCTCAGTTTTTGTGAAAACAGATCCAATGTTATTCAATGTTATCCAAGTTACATCTACAAATATCTAACCAAACATGTCATTCACATCACTACTCACTCTGCTGTGAGGTCAGAAATAATTGCAACAATATGACATTGGTCTACAAATAAATCACAAGTGGCCTCAGTGTCCTATGGTTTTTGTTTTTATTGTTTTGTATGTGTACGTGTGTGTGTGTATTTATCTGTGTATCATGTATGTGTGCCTCTTCATTTGTGTGAGTACAGGTATGCTACATTCACATGCTGCAGCACATGTGTGGGTATCAGTTGACCTCTGCCAGTTTCAGTCCCCACCTTCTGCCTGCTTTGAGACAGGATCTGTTTTTTGTTCATCATAATATAGGAAAGGCTAGGTTTGCCACAAAGTTCCAAGGTTTCCCTGTCTATATTATAGATGTGCAATACTGAGCCTTAATATGGGGCTCAAAACTCATGTTCTCCTATCTGCAGAGCAAGTACCTTATCTACTGTATTGTTTAGTTTTATGTCAATTTGACACAAGCTGAAGTCATTGGAGAGTAAAGAACTTCAATTAAGAAAATACTTTCATAAGATCAGGCTGTAGACAATTCTGTGAGGCATTTTCTTAATTAGTGATTGATGGGGGAGAACCCAGCTCTTTGTGGGTGGTGCCTTCCCTGGGATTGGGTTCTGCAAAAAGCAGGTCAAGTAAGCTAATAAGCAGCACCCCTCCATGGCCTCTGCATCAGCTCCTGCCTCCAGGTTCCTGCCCTGTGTGAGTTCCTGTCCTCACTGCTTTTCATGATGAACTGTTAAATGGAACTGTAAGCAAAATAAACCCTTTCATACCCAAGTTGCTTTCCTCTATAAGTTGCTTTGGTCATGGTTTTTCATCACAGCAATAAAAACCTTAAATAAGACATGTTGGCATTGGTTTAGTAGGGTATTGCTGTGATAAACTTGACCATGTTTTGAGGAGGATTATGGAATGAATTTGGAACTTTGGGCTAGAAAAGCCATTGACTGTTGAGAGCTCAGTGGTATGTTCTGTAAGAACTTGGGACATAAAATGGTGAAAGGACTACAGATGACAGAGGGCTGGCTTGTATTCAGAGGAAACTTGAAAGATCCTATCAGGGCCATTTACTATTTTGAATTAAGATTCAGCCATGACTAAAGAGACCAGTACCACTGAAGTGAAATCTTTATGTTACCAGGACAATTGATGCTAATTAGTGGGGGCTAAGAAATTAGCTATAAGAAGAGACCAGAATCATTGAAGTGAAATTTTCTGAGGTTAACTGAGAGCACAGAGAAGCTGTATTCTGAGGAAGCTCCAAGGTTCTAAGGTTGTACCTCTTCCTGGGAGCTAATTTTTTAAGTTTAAGAATCACGCAAGTGGTTCTGCTTTTGAAGGCATGAAGGGGTCACAGAAAGCAGCCAAGCCTTGGTCCTAGAAGAGACCAGAAAAGGCCACTGATGAAGGTGCAGTGTAAGTGGCAGTTGAAGACCTAAGATTGAAGGAGTCATGCATAGAAGTTGAGGCTTGGCATCATGAAGAAAGCCTATGAATTACTACTGATGAAAGTGAAGTTCAGTTGCAGTAGAAGACACTGGTAGTTTTGGAGATGCCAGTGCCATGGGTACTTCCAGCAACAGCAGCAGTGATGGAGTCGAACTATTCAGAGCCTAGAAGGCAAGCTGTGTGTGCTGCAGAGGGCAATGTTGAATAAGTGACTCAAGCTCCTTGGAAGGGCCCAGAAGATTGTGTGTGAACCCTAGGTATTGGACTTTGAATTACTTACACTTTCAGAGTTTAGTTTTGCTTTGTGGATTGTGACTATGCCCTGCTTCTTCCGTCTTGAACTAAGAAAGTATTTAATTTATGTTTGATTTTTCAGGATCCCACAGTTGAGAGACTTTGAATTTTAAAATATTTTGGATTTTTAAAAGAGAATGGCTGGAGGGATAAGGTCTCTCTCTCTTACTCTCTCTCTTTCTGTCTCTCTCTCTGTGAGTGTGTGTGTGTGTGTGTGTGTGTGTGTGTGTGTGTAGGAATGGAGTAAGATAGAACTGAGAGAGACAGCTGGAATTAAGTGCATCTGAGAGAGGCAATGTTAAAACAGTGCATTGGAAACTTTCTGGAATCTATGAGTGTGATCCTAGTGAGGACTCCTAGTAATGGGGATATTGAGTCTGAACTGGCCATCTTTTGTAGACAGGCAAGGGTCCAGTGGTGGGACTGGGACACCAAACTAGCCAAAAAACCTATGACATACACGCTGTCCTGCCTGCATGACGTACTGAGGCAATGGTGATGCAGAACTTGTGGAAGTGACAAACCAGTGTCTTTTACACTTGAGGCCTACCCCACAGGAGATGGAGCCCATGCCCAAAACTTGCGTAAAACATCAAGAACCAGAGTCTCAATAGCCCAGGAGATATCCCAGAGACCTAGGGTAGTACCAAACAGGAATGGTAAAAATAAAAGCAATAAAATGATTCCTAATGATATTTTACCTGTTTTCAAATTTGTATTGCAAATTATGCTTCTCTGCAGTGAGTTTGAGGACAGTAATGTACTGTTCACATTTGTGTTTTGTAATTGTGAACATTAATACAAATTAACAAAATTCTTTAAAAAGATTTATTCTATTTATGTGCTAAAAGAAATTTATCATAGTATAGTTAGTTATTCTCAAACCAGAGCCCTGTGATATATGAGATTGTGCACATTTTAAAAGAAATTATTTCTTACATTTTTTTCTCTGAAGTCCAGTGTTCTAGTAGATATTGGTAGATAATGGCAAACAGACATTACCACCCCTCTTCATCCTATATCCACAGCAAGATAATTGGATTTAACATTATTATCTTTGGAAAAGTTCTTGTGATCCTAGACCACGTTACAGTTGAGGGAAGATCATCGTTAAGATTTGTCATCTAATGATTCCAAAGCTCACAGCAGAACTTTGTGCACAAATTTAGCAATTTCAGCATCCACTGAGCTCATGCACTGCCTTCTTCTAGTATACTGTGGTGCCATTCTATCAAGTACATCATTAGATATCACAGAGACTTGATAATAATAGCCAGAGAGACGAGGTTCACTGTGTATGATGAATCCTAAGGAACAGGTTGAAATACTCCCAAACCTTATCAGAAGCAGGAAATTATGTGTTGCCAATAGTATCACAAGTTTCAAAGACAGCAGAAACCAAGTAAGGTTCAGGATTGTGTTCCTGGACCTTGGAGCCAAGGCAAGAATCTCTGTCCAAGTTCTAGTTTAACTCCATGCTGAAGAAAACTTAATATGAATACAACTCAATTAAAAAGGAATGAGTTCAAAGCTTTGAGTTGAGATCCCATCTTTAGCATGTATATCATGATGAGTAGTTTGGAAATAATTATGTGAAATAAAACAAATAAAGTGAGTATTTTCGCTTAGGCAGTGGAGAACAAGTTCATTCATTATTCAACTTCCAATATCACTGAAGAATTATGAGGATCTAGATATATTGGGAAAATTGGTTACTCGGTTATTCTCATTTTCAGTTGAAATGCTAATTTATATTGCTTTCTGGTATGAAGACAAAAGAAATAATTTATTAGAAATTATAAGTTTGAACTCCAGCACATTCCAAGAAAGAATTCTTTCACATTTGACAGTGGAAAGTATTACCCAGGTTAATTATTGAAAACCTATACCCATCCCCATCTTTTGCCACTTTTATCCTGCTCCTTTTACACAAATGTTCTTCAATTGTTGTTTCTCATCACCCTGTCTGCCTCCTTCCTCCCATATCCCTGCGTGGTATTGAAGGTTCTATGACCAGCATCGTAGCCATGGTTCTTCCTTAGAACACATTCTCTCCTTTGCTTAGGATGCTGCTAAAATTGCTTCTTCTCTTTCTGTACTGTTTTTTCTGTTTGCTCTCATGCTTCCTCCTACCGGCATTATCACAAAGACTGAAGAGATCAACAAGTCCTCTCTGAATCTCTCCTTTATTGGCAATATTCTCCTGTTCTTTCATTTCTTCTTCTAGATATTTCTATTTTCTACAAAGAAATAAGATCCATTTACCAGCTTATTGAAATCGTCAGTGCATGTTTCTGGAGCATTTGCTGTGTGCAAATGTGCTGGTAGAGGTGGATTGTTTGAGCACATCTTGCTGAGCCTTTTCATTCCTTTTTCTTTCTACATGCTCTGCCTTCCCCAAAGAGCCTACTGCCTACGATATAGCATGTAGCAGGTTGCTCCTACATGATTATCTTACTTTATAGTATCATCCAGAGAGACGAATAAAGCACACATCACTCCACACTAACACCACAGAATTTTCTTTTGATTTCTACCATCCTTTTTGGTAACCCAGAAAGGTATGTTCTCATTTTTATATTGCCTTGTTCCATATTCCAGCCATATTCCAGACCTGTGATATGGCTGTTGCTTCTTGGTGTAACTACACCCTCGAACAGTGTGTATCAGATAGGAGCTATTCAATAGATATTTATAAGTAATCATTATTCTAATAAATAGCCAATATTTAAATCATTACCAAATTTAGTTAGAATCGATTTTCAGCATATTTGGAATGTAAAGTTGAGAAACATCTGAAGTTCCTGCTTTCAGATTTAAGTCAGTTAACACACATATCTTATTTCTGAAACTCAATTTCTTTTATTTCAGCAGATAATTACTATTTAAAATATAGAGCAATAGAGCACATGTAAATGTTTGATAGTAGAGTTAAAAATACTTTACATCTAAGCATTTCTCTTCCTTTCATATAATACAATACCTTCTTAAAGTTAAGGGTAAAATTACTCAAGCAAGTTAACATGAATTTATATCAAGAATGGTCCAGTTATTTCATATCTAATTCTAAGCTATATTCAAGATTTCAATACTGCCTCTGAAAGTTTCTCTGCTGAAATTATCATACAAAGCCCAGTAGATACTTTTCCATCAATAAAAAAAGACTGGGATTTATAATTGGAAAATTATTTTCTTTTTATAATTTATATTTCTCTCCTTCATTTCATAATATACTGGGGGGAAAGTCCAACACAAATACCATAATGTATTAATTACACAAAAATATTGACCATATATAATTTTTTTCACTTTACATGTAGGAATAAAAAGTTTTTCACATTTTGCTTTGTGCTTAAGATGTATGGCTTCAAGTTATTTTTTCTTTGACCTTTGTGAGGAGATTTCTATTTGATCTTAACATGGTAAAATCTTTTTAACTAGTCTTGTTGAATTGGTAAAACTGACATTTAAAAAAAATGAATGAAAAGATAACCACTTGTAGAGAAAAATTGACAAGTCATTTGTCAAATAGCAAAGTGTTGCACCCTTCAAATTCCTTCAACACTGCTGACATGAGTCATATAGATTCTTAACCATAGAGACTATGACTGTGAGACAATGGTATTTAGGCTTGAGGCTGTGTGTGACATTGCAAACCTTTAATCCCAGAACCAGGAGGCAGAGAAGATAATTCAGTCTCCGTGAATTTGAGTCCAGCCTAGACAACATAGTGTGAATTCAAGTATATTCAAGGTCATAGTGAAACTTTGTTTCAGAAAACAAACAAACAAAACCCAAGGATAATGGTACTTGAGGACTGAAGTAATAGTATACTTAAGCAGACCTAGAAGGGATGATTTAAGATAAGAAAACAAATTACCAAAAAAAATCCATATTTTATGCTTCTTTCTCTCTATCGTTTTATATTACATCTAATTCATTTCTTAGAGTTCTTTACTATTATGTCTAGGTAAGACAATACATATCTTTCAGGGATAAATAATTTAGAATTAGAAAAAAATACACTTGTTGAATGAAATCATTTTTTTAGAGTATCTGCATTGTCTCACAAAATTTTCCTAAATTTTACACAGAAATAAATGAAATAGCAGTTTATCCAACTCACTGAAGACTTCTTTATTCAAACTGGAAAGCTCTTGTATGTCTGTCATTTGATGATTTACTTAAAATTTATATTAATTACAAAATAGCTTGGGTTCACTAAAGAGTTTATCTATTTTAAATGATAACGAATAGTGCTTTTACTTACATGTGTCTGGTATTTGATGCCCATTAGTGACTACAGCTTAAAACAATCCTTGTTATTTTTGTTTTTGTTTTTGTTTTTCTATTTCAGAATCTGACAGGGACTCAAGTCAGTACCAACATTCTTTCTTGTCATCGATGAAGTATCACCCTGTTTCAATGTATTTCTTTCTACATTTGCATCTAAAAGGAAATCTCACAGAGCCATCTACCTATATTTACATGCTTACCTGCTAAAAGAGAAATGGCTTCCAGATGTCTATATTCAGAAAGGAAAATGGTATAAATTAATTTATTGTTGTTATGCCTATTATTTCTAATCGATACTATTCTGCTTTTATACATACACACATATATTAGCATTGGATGAATAAGACATCTTGACTAAGTCAGTAAGTATCTACTATTATTTTTGTTATGCTCTTATTTTAGATATGAAATAAAGTTCAGTGACTGAGTCCAATTTTGCCTGACTTTAAATCTTAGAAGTTAAGGATAATTTGGCTATTCACTCTTTGAAAACAATTTTATCCTTTCATTCCTTCGTTATTGAGGGGAATCCAAAGAAGAAAGCTTCAAGGACATAGAAGACCTATTCAGGGCAGGTATATGAGGCCTTGTGGTACAGAGTAAAGGAATTTGGCGTTGTAAAGTTCAGATAACTTATTATCACGTTCTGTCTTACTGCTAATTTTTTTTCCATTGCAAACTGTCACAAAATTCAACTACTAAATTCTGATTTTAAAATATACTCTGTACCACTTTAAAGGATTTTTAAATCGTCTCAACAATGCCTCTTATTTTGAATATTTTTCATCTTCATTCTTATTCCATATTTTTCCATATCGATATCTTACCATCATTTTGACAATTATTTCCAGGTAAAGTCCAACCATTTGAATTTGTTATACATAGCTGTTATCTATAAAGTTCATTTGTGAGAGCTACATAATTGAGTAGGAAAACGCAACATTAAAACCTGGTCATATTTAGAGTAAGTTTGTGGTTTTATATTAGGGCAGAGTTATGGCTATCTTTGGCTGTATAGTGCCCATGATTCTACCACCATTGAACACTTCCAAATGTTGAAACCAATTATCTTTTAACTAAAAAATTTGACAATTTAATTTTCACAATTCACAATACATGTGAAAATTGCTCTTTTTAAAATCCCACTTCTTCCTTTCAAACCTATTAAAATCGTCCTGGCCACATAGCTAGAAAACACTTAAGTTAAGCACTGTGATCTTCTGGTGAGGCAGCACCAAACTGATAAGGACTCCTTCTCTCTTATCTGCCTGGCCAGTCATACCAGCCCCAGTTGACATCATCATGGCACAACCAGGAGGCCCTGTTTGGAGGCACAGGCTTCATGACCATTTGGCCTCTCATGGGTGGACTCTTTCCAGGAGCAGGTCCCAAGGGTAAGATTATCACATGAAGTCACTGAAAACCTAGGAGGCAGAGGGGAGGTAAGATCATGGCCCCTGCAGGAGGAGGAGCAGAAAACAGAGCTGGAGGTATCTTTCCTTGTTGAAATGTAGTCATTGTTTTGTCAATCAGCCTCTGTGTCTGCTATTCCAACCATTTCTGGTAGTTACCTTTCACATTGGCAATAGAGCCCTTTAGATGTAGATTCAGAGAAAAAGCAATTTAGTCCTTGACTAATTCAATCCCAAGTCCTTAGAGGGTTTCAACCTCCATACAATCTAATCTTACATCAACAACTGGAAGGCTTCAGCCTCTGAGACTGACCAACCCTAACTAGCTCCTTCTGAACTCACAGCTGTACTGAATTCAACTGACTCTTCTGGTTAGATGATTCAACACACCCTATGTTTTGGTTCAAACTCTTTTCTAAGTGGCTGGTTCAAAGTGTCGTTCTGAAGCTTCTAATTTTTTGTTACTGAATTCTTCTGACTTTGGCTGACTTTGGCTGATTCTCTGACTGCCTTAGACTGAACTGCTCTACTGGGCTTCAAACTGGATCACTTTTCCTGACTGATACTAGTTCTTTACCCCGACTGCCTCCATATCTCTCTGGGCTCTCCTCTCTGTGAATTGAGGGCCTCATTTGATATCCTGAGAGTTGGGCATGTCCTTACTGTGATTCAATCTCAGACTTCACTCTGCTGCCTCTTCACTCTGACAATCTCAGAGTTGTGATTAAAGGCATGTGCTCATGCTGTTAACTATGAACTGAGAGCCATGACCTACTTCTGAATTGATTGTTTTCTTTTAGAATTCCAATGTTGGGATTAAAGATGTGTAATATGTTGACTTAACCACAGAAATCTCACCTAGCAGGCTATGATTATTCTAACACTCTGCATTCCATCTGAATCACACAGGCCTCTGAATATGATACCTTTGTACAGGCCCTTTTATTTGATCCCTTCCTAGCTATCATATAGGCCTTTCAATGTGATCCTTTCCCAGAGCAGCCATGTTGCTAGATTAAATGATTAAATATTCTTATACAAGCCCAAACTAGTCTTCCACTTCTGTACATCAGCCTCACAAGTACTGGGCTTACAGGCACATGCCATGATGTTCTGGCACCAAAGTTCTTAAAATACTTATTTAATACATTCATCAACAAAATAAAAGTAAACTTTCCATCTATCGATATTAATATGGTTTTATTTATGTTTTCAAGTGTACTGCTGTCACTAACCATCAGTTTATATTAACTACTTATTTGATAGTTAGATATAATGATAATAATGATTTCATGCATACTTACTTTGGGATAAGTTCATTTGAAATGTAGTGGATTTATTCAGTATTTTAACCATGTTTATATAATTTAAAATAATTTGTTGTTATTTTTTAAAATCGTTTTGAGATTGTAATATAATTAAGTCATTTTCCCCTTCCCTTTCCTCCATCCTATGAAATTACTCCTATGAAATTCATGGACTTTTTCTTTAACTGTTAGTAAACCAGGTACCCATAACACATGCATAACTACATACAGATTCATAAATATAAATGCAACCTGCTCAATCTATATGAGGTTATAGATTGTATATATTTTTAATTTGTATAGGTTTTTAAGCTCACGAAATTTTTATAATAGTTTTATTTCATTTTCAAATTACTTAGAATATTAAATGATTCAATGAAAAGTCAGAATAATTAGCAGAGAATGGAAAGAATTATAAGACAGATGCAATGGTAATGCGATTGCCAAATTTTTTAAAGAAAATATGGAAATCAGCAATGACTAGTACGGTACATAACCCCAAGAGTACAATAGTGACATACATACCTTAGTGATAACCAGTCTGTAATTGGACTTAAGACCCATTTTGGAAGAGGAAAACCATGCCTGCTATTGAAAACCAACCCAGCTCCCAATGTTTAATGAATTTATGGATCTTGGAGGAAAATCTACAACCACCATTTTACTAAACCAGCATAATCCCTAATTATGTTATAAATATTTATCATTATAGACATAGATAAGTGTAGTTCTCAGGCATCATCAAGGAAACTTTATTTTTATTTTTTTGCAACAAATGAAGACTACAACTAATCAAAGTACAAAATTCTGGAACCCAGTTACAAAAGTTACATCTATAAAACAACTTCCATACCTAAGACTCTGGGAACATTGCATAAGAGAGGGAGTTTGTATTTAGGAATATAGGTATACATGCATATATGCATGTAACAATAAATAATGAAAAAAGAGGCCATGGTTAAAAGTGAACAAGGAGG
This sequence comes from Cricetomys ansorgei, assembly GCA_026225945.1. Classification (NCBI taxonomy): domain Eukaryota; kingdom Metazoa; phylum Chordata; class Mammalia; order Rodentia; family Nesomyidae; genus Cricetomys; species Cricetomys ansorgei. The sequence continues at coordinate 4,439,851 of JAMJFZ010002812.1, forward strand.
AGTATGTGGAAATGTTTGGAATGAAAAAAGAAAGGGAGAAATGATTTAATTATATTATATAAATGAATAAAGATGCAATTAAAAAAGCAAATGTAGAACTGTCAAAACTAAATTAAAATTTTAAAGAAAACTCAAAATAACAGAGCTGTATAAAAATTCAAAAGACAGCTAAGAAAGAAAACAAAAAACAAAAAAACAAGTATCACAGTACCGAATTATTTCCTTAGAAATAATTGGTTTCAATTTGAGTGTCAGCACAATATTTTAAATTATCTTTAATCCTGAGATATCATCTAGCCCAATTCTATGGTTGAGGAAATTTAACATTAAATTGGTTGAAGTGTTTCCCAGTTTTGGTTCAGAGACAATCTAGAACGCTGAGAACTGTTTCTCTGCTTTTCTTAGTGTCACATGTCTTTGTGTGGGAAGTGGAGAACTTGCATTTAATATACTAAATAATATGTTTTGGGTCAAATCCTTAAACAGAAGACAATGAGAAATATGGAAATAATTTCTTTTGTAGATTGTCAACTGGAAATACCTTGTACTTAGAATGTATTTGTTTACTTCTGGACTCACTTTTTATCTTCATGAGTTGAAGAGTAGGGAGCTATTTTACTCTACTGAGTGAAGAAGAGGGATTCTGAAAACTAATATATGCAGGAAATCTCTCAATCATGAATTATATGGCTCTAAATATTAAGAGTGCCTGTTAAAAGACCATTAAAAGATAAACCAGCGAAACCAAAGAAACTGAACTTCTAATAATTGCAGAGGGAGAGGGAGAGAGACAGAGAGACAGAGAGACAGAGAGACAGAGAGAGACAGGGACTGAGAGAGGATATCTACTTTTGTAAACATGAAGCGTAAAAACGTGCAGATATTCAGATCCCTGTGGGTTTCTGATTTGTGTAATCAATGGATCTGCAATAGAAAATATTTGAGGATAAAAAGCTGTATTGAATACATAAGACTATTTTCATTTCATTATTTTTTGAAACAATGTACTGTCACAACTATTCACACAGCATTTGCATTTTTATGAAATGTAAGTAACATTGAGACAGTTTAAAGTCTATAAAATTATATGTATTGGTTATATATAAATGCTGCACCATTTTATGTAAGGACTTGAACACACCCAGATTCTGCTACTCGTGGACATCACCACACCTCACAGACATAAAAGATTCCTGAATAAATATCAGATAGTGGAAAAGTGGAAAAGGCATGATAAATAAGAAACTGCCTGGTCTATCTATATACATGATTCCCTGGGGAAGCAGATATCATTCCTATCATCAAGTACACTCATTCTTGTTGATGACAAACAGTATTGCATCTGTGTAAATTATGCTCTCTGCACTGTGTACCTCAAGTGAAAAGCAACTTAGTGATTTGGCTGGAGGAAAAGCATCACTTTAAAATCACACTTTCACTTCACACTTCCCTTATACAAAGAGATGGCATATTCTCTAGAAACCCAATTATTTATGAAATGTTACCATGTCTTAACAACCAGATTTTTTTTTTTGTTTGCTCTTTAGAGATAAAAATGTTCTACTTTTTTCCTCATGTGGTGGTCTAGGTTTCAAGTTTCAGAAAATTATTTTCAGGAAAGTAAATACAGTTTTTAAGTTTTCCTTTCCATGAGATATAGCAGCGTGCATATCAAAAGGCTTTATAGATACTATGAAGAATCTGAAGTAAAGAGATGAATTCAAATAACAAACCATGTGACACTTGTTAGCGGAATTTCAGGTGAATCCAGAAGTCTCTGAGTATTTATTTCCTCACGTATATGGTAGAAAGGATTAGTATTACATTGACACACAAGGAAACCATCAGGTTTAACTAATTTGCCACAGCCCTACTGAGAGCTTGCTAATATGTTAGAGTTTGGAATAAAGGCCAGGTTATCTGCTGTCAGAACTCGCTGGTAATCATCACCATAATTTTACTTAGACATTTGTTTGTGAAATGTAGCCCTAGCAAGTTGTTTCCACATCAAGCTTCAAGAAGTATTAATAGGTAATTTCTGTGATCTTTCATGTAATAGGTTGCAATTTGTTGTGAAGTAATTTTTAAAGTTACAATTATCACTTGAAAATTATTTGGGGACTATTGATGGAATTCCCAGAGTGAACAGGAGATCACATAGAGATTACAGATATGTCACTAACAGAATAATATTTTAACTTCAAAACTCTTCAAAGAGAGACAATTGCCATGTATTCTCTGATAATTTTAATTATGGTCTCTGTTTACTCCTGGAAGGTAGTTATTACATTTAGGATGGTCAGAAATATCTTGGGAGATGAAATAAGCCTGTTAAAAATGACAGTATAGAAAATGTATTTGGACCCTCTCCATCACGTTCTTATCACACTAACTCGTTCTATATTAAGAAATTTTGTGTGTATTGACATTAGACAAAACCAAACCACCATCTTATATAAGATAGTATTACATTATTAGGGTTTGTTACTTACAGGAAATCTAAGCCACGCTTCAATACTAGTTTACATCTGTATTAGGTACTATTCTTGTTGCTGTGATAAAATTCCTGATGGAAGCAATTTCAAGAGAGGGGGAAATTTACTTTCCACAGTTTATGAGAGAACAGCTGTAGGTGAAATTCCATGCCAGATGTAAAGGTTGATTCCAGGCAAAGGCTTTTATTCTTTGTCTAATTAAATCACCTGTTCTTGCCTGGAGCCCTGGAGCATTTCAGCCTCCTAGAAATCTACTCTTAATCCTTAAGCTGGAAGCCTTTTATCTTTCTACAATCTAGAACATTTAGACAGCTAGTCTGGACCTAGAAGGCTTCAGCCTCTGCTGCCAAGACCTACTGCTAACTGAGCCACTCTGACTAGCTCTGACTCTTCTCATTCAACTCAATTTGCTTATTGTTCTGGCCCAAACTCTTCTCCAAGCTGCATGATTCAAACTGCCTCTGTAACTCTGTGTCTGAGCTGAGAGCCCACCTTTTCTATTGTGAGAGTTGGGCATGTCTTCAGTCTGACTCATTCTGCTAACTCTTCCTCTGATTTGTCACTTTGCCTGTCATTCAATCACTCTGACTCATCTCAGATGTCATGTCCAACCTGACACTGGATTCTGTGCTCTGCTTCCTATTTGCTTACATTGCTTCTGTCTTTGGGATTAAAGGTGTGGACCATCACTGCTTTCTGAATACTCAAATTAAAGGTGTGTCTACATTCAATGTAGCCAATGACTGTGAAAAAGAAAGTCAGAGAGCTCACAGTTCCATAGCTAACCTTGTGTAACCCACACCTGATTGCTGGCTTTTGCTGGCTAGGAACAACTCCCTAAAGACATTCCAGACTTCACAGTAGTTCTATAAGCCTGGGATACAGAGTTCAAATTGTGAGCTTTTGTAGGGCATTTCAGATTCAAACCAAAACAACATGTATGTGTTAAATATATTAAAGAAAATATTTCATACCCTCTGCCTTCAACAGAGTATTTCTTTCTTTCTAGTTCAAGTAAAATAAATGTATTGCTGACTGAGCACATTCTTATCTTTTCTCCTCTAAAGTCCTTTTGAAATTATAGAAAATTAAGTTAAATAAAAAGTGAACAAATTTATAGCTGTTCATAACAAAGAAGCCGAGCAGGCATTTGTAAGGAATTGCAGGAGGATGCAAAGAGATAAATGTAATTGAAAGGAAACATAAAACCACAACCAAACAGCCAGGAAAAAGATGTTGTTCTTTGGAGCAATTCTTTTCTGAGGCGTCTCAGATGAAATCTGTGTTCCAGGTTCTGAAGTGCAGGGAGGGGCTGAGGCACAGTCATTATGATTGATTCAGACTCAGTAACTAGATGTCATGATGTAGTGCAAACTTAATTCCTTTGTAAAACCCAAATGCGGTAGCTGTCCAGTATGTCCATGTTGTACACAGTTGTCAACTTTTTTTTTGGGGGGGGCAGGATCTGTCATCAACCTTGATGACTAGTATATGTGTACTGTCTTGCTAAAGGACATTCTATGGCTTTGTTTCAGACTCAGGGTGAGTCTGAACACCTTCCCAGTGTCTTGCTCAGACCTTTTCCTCCCAAACCTAGCCTTAGTCATTCCATTTTCTGTCTCTTCCTTCTCTTCATTTACCATATTTTTTAAGTCTGTATGCTCATTGTTCTTTAAATCAAGCTATCTCAATCACAGGAAAGAAAATAAAATACAGCAAAGGTATAGGGAAAGTTGGAAGAGAATGTTGGGCTTATAATTAAAAGGACTTTAAAAAGAAGAGCATTGAAGAAATATATAAATCCACATCATTCCTTCAAGTCTACCTTCTACTTGTAAGGCCTTTAAAAATACTTTATTTGTCATTATACAACTTCAACACTAAAACCTAACTCTGCCTGGGTTCTTGCTGGGTTCTCTTAGAATGTGAAGTCCTTGAATGCAAGGAATACTGATATTTATTTCTCTTATAAATATATATTACTATATTCTTATCACCTGAACTAGAAACTGGTACATGGCAGGTGACACATACATAATCCTTGTTTAAATGTAGAATAAATTCATAAGAGTTCATGGGCATGCTGGAACTAAATTTCCTGTTCCTTAATCAGAAAGAATTATTAAAACAAAAATACTTTGTCTGTAAAGTTTCAGGATCTCAGAATTTCTCTCACTCTTGCTTTTTCTTGCCATCTTTACCATTTTGTTCGCAAACTGCCAGTCATCCTACCTCAACATCTTGGGTGCCAGACATGCATTTTTATATAGGTTAGTTAGAAGCATTAATATACAGGCACTGAATCTAAAATGAAACTGAGAATTAGTTTCTCCCACATTTTTATATTCAATCTTCAGAAAATAGAAAATACTGCTTTATTGTATGTAAGGCCAAGGCTGGACTTGACCAAAGTTTAGTAAGGCTTGAGAATGTACAAGTAGGCCTGAACTTTGCCTGAACTTTCCCGGAAACTTGGCACCCAGATAAGGAAAAGTTCTAGAAATATTCACATATGAATAGGTTTCAGCTCATCACTCCCTAGCTACAGAACAATACACCTGGAATATACCAATCTATGTCATTGCACCCAACCAATCAACTTAAAGGTTATGTGGTATCATTGTATCCAACCAATCAGCTTAAAGGTTATGTGGTTGCTAAGAAAAGAGTATATAAGCAAGTTTGAAAATCCCCTCAGGGTGGCCTCCTCCCCCTGCGTGGCGACCCTATGGAGGTCCACCCCAACGTATAGGAAGGATGCGTCGGTACAATCAACCTCATGCTCTTGCAATGATTCGTGCCTCAGTGTCTCTCTTGGGGTCTCATCTGATAAAGAAGACCCAGAGTGGGCTCCTCGTAGTCTTTCTGTGGCTTCTCATGTACAGTGAGATAAATGAAAGATCTCCACCTCCAAACTGAAGTCCTTTGTTAATTCAAACATACAGCAAAGGAGTGTTTTTAATACTGTGAAGCTGCATTTCCAGGTCGATTGCAATAAATAACCAAGAGGGACAGGCAATAAAAAAAAAAACAAAAAACAAAACAAAAAAAAAAAAAACACAGTGCTAGTTTACCCTAACAAGCACACAAAAAAATAAAAAGTGTCAACAATGAACTCTCCTTCGTAGTCCTTCAGTTACAAATGAATGTTACAAATAGCAATCAAGACAAAATACTAGAACAGGACAGAGACCTAATATTAGAGCAAAGTTTTCAAAGTTCACAGTTGTTATATTTCTTCAATGTGATATATACCCCTCCTATTTTTTTTTAATTTGAAAAGGATCTTGATAATAGTGAAAAGTAATTATCATTTATGTGTATATTTAAACTATTGCAATTTACTTAGTATGTCATAAAGTTTCCATTTTCAACTCTAATGTCCAAAGAACAATAACAGAAAAAACACAAGGTTAGGGGCAGAAGATCAATTTGGATCATGGATTTAGGGATGGGGATAGGTACTTTACAGAACTCCTCAAGTGTGAAGACAGACTCGAGGGGAAACAGATTCAACATCATGATATGTACGAGTGGGGATACTTAAGAGCTGTTGTGTAGTCGTAATGTGTATGTAGATACAGATTCACCAGATGTAGACTTTGGCTCAGGGAAGATGACAGTTTATTCTTTGGCAAATTAAATCACTGGTTCTAGCCTGTAGCTCTGGAGACGTTAAGTGTTTCAGCTCCTTTACAATCAAGTCTTAATCCTTGAACTGGAAGGCTTCAGCTTTCATATAACCTAAGCTGCTAACCTGGATTTAGAAGTCTTCCACCTTAGCTTTTCGAGAACTACTGCTGATTGAGCCACACTGAATAGTTTCTTCTGAACCCTTGCTCTTCTGGTTCAACTCACTCTCTGTTGTGGGCTTCTACTGACTCTGCTATGTCTCTGTGCCTCTCCCTAAGCTCTCATAGCTCCATCCCCCCTCTGTGACTGCTGCAACTCACTACAACCTCAGCTTCTGTAACTCCTCCTCTGTAACTGATCCCGTTCTGTCTCTTCTTACTCTTCAACTGACTGTTAACTGCTCCTCAACTGACTCTTCAGCCTCTTCAACTGAATCTCTTCAACTGACTACTGCAACTATCTGTTAACTGACTGACTCTAATTCCTATGTAACTCCCCTTAACTCATCTGAGAGCCTGCCTTTTCTCATGAGAGTTAGGCATGTTCTTACTCTGCTATCTCTTTCTCTGTTTAGTCAGTTTGTCTGCCCCTCATTCTGATCATCTTAGATGTCTAGGTATGAAAGGAGTGGAACACCACTGCCTTCTGAAAACTGGATTAAAGGTGTGTATACATTCCACCCAGACCACACAAGCCTCTGAATGTAGACCCTGGAATGTAGACCTTAGCTTTCACACAGGACTATTCCTCTATACTGTTGACTGTGATTGGTCTACTGATTGCATGTTGAAGAGTCTGTTAATTCCATATGTTATCCAACCCTGTATTCTTTTGAATACTATAGAGGCATAGTCTTGGACATTTCTAATTTCCATTAAGAGATAGTCTTTAGATTAAATTTTTTCATATGGAAAATTCTAATTCATGCAATTCATTTTAAAGGCTTTTTCATTATAGCAGAATGGCACAATTTGTGGCACAGAGGTATATTGTTAATTTTATTTTAGGTTGCCCATTATTTAATCATATAAGATGTGTCTAAGACCAGTTTCTGTCCTTCATTGCTAAAAGCAAGTCATTCTTAGGGTTTCCCAAGGAACACGTTTCATGTTTTTCTATGTTTCTACTTTATTCTTGTGGAAAATGATGTAGCAAGCCATGCTCTCTTCTTGTCATGCCTTATTAACACTATAAAAGTATGTAATTTTGTAATTTTACATTATGTAATTTCTTTGGTATTCACATGAAAAACTAAATGGAAAACTGAGAGAAGGGATTTATCTATTCAAAAAAGAAATTGGATCTCCTTCTTCTAGAAAATGGAAGTTACATATTATATATATACAGTTTCAAAGACCAGAAGACCATGTAAACAATAGTATCATTGATAATCAGTTTCAGTTCAGACACTGGGAAATATGGCCATTTTCTAAACCTATGGATGTCTGTCAGCTCATGTAAATTTGTTACTATAGAGCATTATAGTTTCTGTAATTTTTTACCATATTCTGACTTCTCAAAACAATTTGCTACATGCACGCATACACATTTGTGTAAGAATGTATGTTCATAAATGCATTCATATAGATTAAATTTTCCCCTTGGCTTTTTTGTGAAAGTTGCAAGTCTCTGAAAATGTATTTCCTTCAAGCTTATTCTCGTTTCTAACTGTGCATTTTTACTTTTTTCTGAAGTACTCTGTTTTAATCTTTTTTGGTATATTTCTTCCCAATATAACTGCCTTTGGCTGATGTTTGAAACTTTCAGTCTCCACTATCAGACAGTCTACTCTGCCTCTCTTATGTTTTGCCTTCATCCTGAGACTGCTAATTCACAACTCTGTCTCTAGAGGGATAACTAACATCTATGCTGTCTATCAGCCCCGTAACTCTCTAAATGGAGAAGAGTTAGGGCCATGAAGCAAGGCATAGCTACAACTTTTTCACTACATAGGAAATTTAAATTGGCCAGATGGAAGAAAGACCAAAAATGTTATATTTATTTACACATTATCTCTGGTAATGAAAACTCACTCTTTTTATTTACAAAAGACTTGTAGGACTTTAAAAATTAAATCATACATAGTTAATATTAGAAATGGACTTCAATAATAAGCTGCAAGGAAAAATACAAAGGTATTTATGCCGAATGAGAAGAGTTCACCATAGAAGCCATCTAAGAAGTGCTTTTTGCATATAGGTCTTACAGGGAGGTCACTGTTGTAGGCCATAGGATTTGTAGCTGAGGGATACTGATTTCTTTCCTTCTCAGGTGGGGAGAGGAGTACCTTCTAGCACCATAAATGCTAGTAAGTAGAAGTGAATTTTCTTGTTGGGGACCACCTTGAGTATTTGAGTTTGATAACATAGTAAGTGTGATCTTCTACGTAGATACCTTGTATAAAGAGAGATACATAATATTTAATATTATATTTAGCTAAATTTGAGATGGCATGATATTACCCTAACAGTTTCTACAATCATCATCTTATAAAGTTTCTCTGTATGCACATTGTTCAAAAGATCCAGCAAAAAGAGTTGCTTCTTTTACTGAGAGAGAAGCAGTGGGCACACCAGCGACTGGAAAACAAGGAATGTAAGTGAGACAGGAAATAACCAGACATGGGGTCTATGCAAAAATTTAATCACGAAAATGTTCACTATTTAGAAATAAAAAAACTTGTATTTCTAATTCTATGTTCATCAGAATATTAAGCCAGTATGCCATGTTATAACTCAATGAACCAAGTAGGAAAATTTTGTTTTCACATGTTTGTTTAGAAAATAAAAATTTTGCACCTGGTATTTACATGTGAAAAATATTTTTGTCTTACTAAGCAAAAAAGATTGGGTGGTTAGATTCAATTGACAAACAAAGCACCAGAATTATTTTTTGCTCATTTCCTGAATAACTGGAATTGATACTGTATTAAAAAATGAAAAAATAAAAAGAAAAACAAGGAGAAGAAGGAGCAGATAAACCAAAGTTTGAAAAGACTGGCATCAGGACCAAATATTTACAGAAAACCTGCAGTGGTAGGAAGATGATTGAGCAGAGCTGATTATAGAGGAGGAATTGATGCCAACATCGAGTGCTGATTTGGTCAACAAAAATCAGGAGATAGGAACCAAAAGAAGGTAGCAACAGTTGCCAGGTGGTGGACTAAAAAGCTACACTGGATATGCTTAGTTGGCTGGGTCTTTGGTTACCTTAAGTTACTTTAAAAATAAAATGATTAAAAATAGAAGCAATGAATTGTGAGTGCTGTGTAGCTAAGTTTAACAACTGAATGATGATGAGGAGCCAAGGATTCCCACCATGTTTACAGGTAGTGTAGAAGCAATGAAAGAAAAAAAGACAAAATGGAATACAATTTGCATTTAAATCTGTAATTCAAAATAAAATTTTAAAGTAAAGAAAAAAAATGTGAGTTTTTGAGTGGGCCTGGTTGGAGGAATTTAGTGGAACTTGACAAGGGAAAATGCACACAAATATCATGTTTCATTGTGTGTGTGTATATTGTATACATGTATGAAATTGTTGATAATAAAAAAATTAAACAAAAATTTAAAAAATTCAAAAAGATCATGTGTGCATGTCAAACTTTCAGTGTAACTGACTCAAATTTGTTAATTATGAAATACTTAAGGTATTAACTTCCAAAGAAAGTAAAGTCCTCCAGAAATATAGCTTAAAGAAAAGAAATATTTGTAAATGAAATAAAATACTTTAGGAGTCCATGATATAGTATAAAAATGTTTTATTTCTTTAGTGTTGAAATGATTTAAATTTGATCTTATGAAATGAATGGAAGTTTTCCTGGATTTTATTTGTTTTTAGTCATAAAACGCTAGAGAAGCATACATATAAGGGTTTGGATTTTATAGCTAAGAAATATTTAAGTTACAGACAACTGTTCTTACTATCACAGAAGAAAAATTAATTTCTGGATTTTGGAGACAGGATTGTTTGAGAAAATATGCTACAATATCATTATGAAATGAGAGGTAAAAAATGTTTAGATTCCAATGTGCAATTTGAAAAATTCATTCCAGTTTTGCTCTATCTTGTAGGAAAATTATCCTTTTAAAGAGCAGCGGGATTATGGGTAAATATTTAGCTGTTGTCAGAACTCTTTTTTACCCTCTTTACAAAATATCAGTATTTCTGAACATCAACTCAGTTTCTCATTAGTGAATCAAATTTTCTCTCAACACTTTGGTGAAATTAATGTAATCATTATACTGTGGATCATACTTATCCTTAAATATGTTGTAAAATTTATAATGTATGCTTAATGTAAGACTTAAATTGTCTTTAAGTGCTTGAAAATATATGTCATATATTAGTGTACATGCACACATATACAAATACATAGTCATTTTATTTTTGAAAAAGAATAAAAACTTCAGAAAAGAGTTTTCACTGGGATAGGGCATATCTAGATGGAGCAAGGACAGGCTCAAACCTGCTCTGTTCTGAGGGGAAGTGAGGTTGGGGAGCAGTGCAGGGGGTAGTGGGTCTGAGGGTAAGGAGACAGGGGGAGCTGGAAGGAGTAGAGGGAAAGAAAGAGAGGGTTGAGATGTATTATATGAGAGGAAAAAATAAATCTAATTAAAATACCTTTCATGGAAAAAAAAACTTCAGAAAAGGAATCATTTGTTTTATTTGCATTTGAAAAAAGAACAGTATATTTACCATGAACACCAAAAGAAATTAAAAGTAGATGTAGAAATAATTAAGGGATTATGGCAAGAAACTGGAAAGCTTGTATTTTGACTTGACCTATATATCATAGATAGAAGGAAACAAGATAAAGAGGAGTTAATGTATCTAAGGACTACAACCAAAGCAGAAGCTGTGAGATGGAGCAGGGGGTGCTTGTACACAAATTATAAGGTTAAAAAAAGTAATGGTACGAAAATTTTAGTCTTCTATTTAATTTGGACATAAGATAATAACACTGAGCTCAAGACCCATGGCTGGGATTCTGGAGCTTGTTGGGCTAAAAATGAGAAAAAAGCACTTCAGAGAAAGATAGCAAGGTACAATTGGGTTGGTCTAGATGCCATGACCTCAGAGTTCTGTGTACAGTAGTGGTTTCTAGAAAAAAAATTAGATTCTTTAGAAACTGGAGGTAAAATTTACTCACATGTATAGGTATCTCCTTCTAATTAGTGCTTTGAGAATTTCATACAATGATTTTGATCATATTTACCTCCTTACTCTAATTCTTCCCAGATCTATATTGCCATCCTTTCTCACCCAATTTTGGGTCTTTTTCTTTTTCCTATCAAGAATTATTTGTGCTGCCTAAATATTCTCAGATGTGTGGCCTTTTATCAGAGTGTGCCTAACTTATCAGGGACCATAATTTTAGAGAAAACTGACACTTCCTCTTCCAATAGATAAGAACTGTCAGAAGTTCTTTGGCTTAGGGATGCATTGTGTGTCCAACTTCCCACTCTATTCTGGAATTTAGGCTTGCATAGATTTTTATTTCTGTTTTAGGCTTGCATAGGTTTTTATACATGGTGTCATGACTACTATGAGTTCCTATGTGCTGCTTCTCAGCTGTGTTCAGTTAGCACTGTTGACTTGTACTCATCCACTGGTTCTGGCTCTTTTACTCTTTCTACTCATTCTTCTAAAGTTATCCTTGAATTTTGTAGAAAAGTGGGTTTCGTATATATGTTCAATTTAGGACTGCACATCCTAAAGTCTTTTATTCTGAACTATGGCCAATTGTGGGTCTCTGTGCTTCTCATTATGTATTACAAACAGAAGCTTCTCTGATGAGTGCTGAAAAGTTCCTTGATCTATGGGCAAAATGATAAGTCATTAGGAGTAAGTTTAAAGCTATGTTCATTTAACAGAATAATAGTAGTAGATTCTCTTCTAGGGTTAGTCTTAGGAAATGGATAAAGTGGAATCATTGCTTGTAGAGGAACATTTAATCCTTTAATCCATCAGCATTGCTGCTTTTGGGTAGAAAGAATGTTAGTACACATCTTTAATCCCAGCATTTAGAAAGCAGTGGTAGCCCAGGCCTTTAGTCCCCAAGACAAAAGCAAGTAGAAGCAGAGGAAGAAGATGAGATGGGGAGCAAACTCAGAAGGAGTCAGTGTCACACAGAAAGTGACATCTAAGATGAATCATAATGAAGAGCAGGCAGAGTGATAAATTCAAAGAAGAGTGAGTCACAGTGAGGACATGCCCAACTCTTGTGACATAAAAACAGGCTTACAACTTAAAGACGCAGTCTGAGGCAGTATGAAGCAGAGACACAGAGGCAGTTCAGCAGACGAAGAGTGAATTTGGGTCAACTAATAGTGAGAGTCAGTTTAACACCTAGCAGAGCAATTCAGTCAGAGAAGTTGCGGGAGTCAGCCAGAGTCAGAAGAGCTCAGTCATAAAGAGTCAACCAATTCAGAAGGTCAGTTTGAACCAGGAACTAGAAGAGTTCAAGTCAGAGCAGTGAGTGAGTTGAATCAGCCACCTAGAAGACTCAGTTGAGTTCAGTGTTGTGGAAGTTTATTTTTGGTTGTTTAAAATAACTGTTGTTGTGCACTGTTGGAAAAAGGGATGCATAGGCTTTGGCATTTTGTATTGTCTGCAGGTGTTGGATTTCTGTGGGGGATGTTTGATTGCTTATGATCTGCACCTGAGTAGTTTTGAATAAAAACACCTGAGTGAGTATGCTCAGGGTTCCACTGCAGTATGACACTGGCCATGATGGTGGTTCCCTCTGCTGAAGTCTGGCAGGACTTCCACATATAAAAATGCCTAGCTTGTTTGCCTAGCTGAGACTCCACAGTAGCCTAACAACTACAGTTCAGTACAGCTCCAAGTTCGGAAGAAGCTAGTCAGAGCAGACCAGTCAGCAGTAAGTCTCTGAGGATGAAATATTCTAACAGATTATATGGAGGCTGACACCCTCTAAGGACCGGGGATTAGCCAAAGAGTAAACTGCTTTTTTGTACTGAATCTATGTCTACAATTGCTTGAAAATTTTAATACTACTGACAGAAAATAAGACCTAAAAACAATAATTTATGCTAGAAAACTTTAAAATGTGCTTTATCTTTGTATCACAACTGAGATTATTTTGGAAAGTGCTCAATGGTAGAATAGTTGCCTAATGTATGTAAGGTCACGTATTAAACAAACTGAAAGAACAATATTAGTTTTGAATTGTTCCACATTCCCTGCATACTGGTTCCCACTCTAGTTTCACCAATAGATACAGAGTATGTGGGTTGTTCTGTGATGTAGTCCAGGAAAACAGTTTTGCTTTCTAGTTTGTAAAAATGTATAAGTCTCAACTATTTCCAACAAATGTGCATAGGTGAAAGAAACTAATCTTGGTCTTGAGAAAACTTCTTTAAACCCTCTTGTATTCTTTATAACCTGTATTGCTGCTTATAGACATGTCTGGGTAGGGCATTTGTTTTTCTTATCATGAATATTACTGTTTTATTCTCTATTCATTAGATCCTAATAAAGACTTTAATCATTCTAGTTTGTAGTACTCTTCTCATGCATCCCAACCCACTCATCTGTAAATACTTTGAGAACCTGTGTGAACTACCATGACCCACGATTTGGGACAATTCCAGTTATAGTTTTTCTAGAACAAAACATGATTGTGAATTGCTGTGAATAGTTGAAAAATAATAACTATATAGCTATAGCTAACCAATTTCTGAATTTTTCATTCAGGAAAGCTTTGCTGCTTAACAAAAGTGTGTATGCGTTGGTTCAGCTAGCCCTCTTTCAGCTACAGAAGTGAGCACAGGCAAAAATCTGAAAAGCACACGTCCACACAATTCCTGGGGGTTCCCCTAACCACAAAGCTGACAGAATAAAACTGTGTATTTGAGCTGGAGATGTGGATTACTCTTCACTAGAGGTTAGTGCTTAAAACGTGGAATTGAAAAGGTCAGCACTTTTATCCATTAAGCCATCAAGCTTTTTTCTATAATAAGAGTAGATGAAAGGTTTTAACTTGAATCACAAACGTAAAGTTCAGCAGACTGATCGTATCTCAAATTGAAAGAACAAGACAAAAATACCTTTGTCATTCTGTGGATTGGAATCCAGTGGTCTAAATGTCAGTACAGAATGGCAGAGTATCAAATCTTGGATGCTATCACCAAAAGCCAGAAGATATAACAATTTTCAGCTTTCAAAACCCATATTATATTTTAAAATAGGATCACAGTTTGAACTCTACTTATCTAATACTAGCATGAGTTTAGATTTTACAATAACATGCTTATTTCTAATTCTAATATGCTAATAAATTTGATCTCCCATTTAGAATCCTACTATGCTATCACTTCTGTAATATACCACATACTGAAGGCCAGCAACTACTGTGCCTGCTTCCTAAGCAGGATTTAATTGCATACTTGGTATGATGAAAAAGAAGACAGATTTGATTTTATTGTTCTTATAAAACAATACTGTATAGGACACTTAGAGTTTGCACTGATATTTATAGTTCTTTTATTAAATTGTAACATCCAAATATTTTCTAAGACATTACCAAGCTATTGTGTTCATAATTTTCTTCCCGAGTGACAAACACTGGCTTCTCTTTATTGTGTTTTTCCTTTTTTAATACTGCTTTATTAAATTTAGTGTATTCATATAACAAGGCAAAGAAAAATAAAACTAAGTGGATTTTCTAAGGCACTGTCTCCTGTATATTGAGTGGTTATATTTTTTCTCATGAAAAATAGGCTTTCATAACTTTCTGTCTTGAGCAAATAGATAATTCTCTAGGATAACAGCAAATAAACTAACCAGTGTGAACAAAAACTACAACAAATCCACTAAATCTATAATTACTCTTCCCTAATAAAAGGATGCAGAAAGCTAAACAGAAAGCTAAAGATAAATAAGGTGCCATTCCATGCACCTTATTTGATGCTTGAACACTCTACCTATGGTTCATTTTGGATACCAATTTCTTCATAAAATTGAAATATAAGAAGTTTTGGAGGTTTTATTGGTTGAATTATGACCTCTGCCTTTCAAGATGTTATAGCAAGATGTTATAAACTTAGTTATTTATCAATAACAGAAATCGATGTCTCACAATTCCAGAGACTGGAAAATCTAAGATTAAACTTCAGTCAGATTCCAATCAAGATGCTTTTTTTTTTTCTTTGATTGATTGATTTTGGCTGTATTTCTGTTGTTAGTGTTTATTTTATTAGCAGATGATACTTTTTCATTGTTGTTTTAGATGGTGGAAAGGACAAAGGAACTTCCTTGGTAGTTATTAGGGGACTATTAAGGATCTATTACAGGGATTGAAAAGATGACTGAGAGATTAAGAATACTTGTTGTTCTTATAGAGGACTGTAGTTTAGTTGTCAGTACCCACATTGGGTACCCACACTGTGACTGTACCTCCAGGGGATCCAACGCCCTCTTCTAGTGCCTGAGACAATAAAAGTAAAAATAATTTTTTTTAAAAAGATATAGTCAATAGGGGCTCTATGTAGGCATCAGCGTGGCTTCTCCATGTTCAATGATGTGCATAATTGATTTCTTCAGCAATAGGGCTTTACCATCAATTCTGGATAACAATCAATAACCTAAGTTGAATGGGTTTTCTATGGTACCCCTGTGGTCAAGAAATCTTGTATATGTAACCATTCCTTGCACTGGAAGTTTTGTTTGATGGCAATGGATGTTTAGTTGGGGCTTTGTCTTCCTATGATTTGATAATTTCATTTAAATTTATTTCACATACATATATATTTTAAGAAGCTTCTACTGTATAGATTTCCATGTGACTCCACAAATGGCCCTTAGATTTAGCTTCTTCTCCGTGTATTCCTACCCTTACTTGCCTCTTCTTTGTCCCTCCACATATGATTCTCCTAACCCAGTCCTACCCCACATCCATCCATAATTATGTATTGTATTTTCCGTTCCTTTCTACACCAGTCCTTATTTTTACCTAACTTTTGCTATTCATGGTTCTTGAATGTAATTTATATGCTACCAGTGAACAAAGGTGTAGAACATTTAATCCTTTAATCCATCAACATGGCTGATCTAGGGTAGGAAGAATGTTAGGACAACTTTAACCTCTTGTATTTGGAAGCCAACAGTAACACACACCCTTAATTCCCAAGACAGATGCAAGTAGAAACAGAAGAGGAAGCAGCCTGGCTGAGGCAGGCAGTTAGAGGATAAAAACATAGAAGCAGTCTGAAGCAGAGACAGTCCTGCAGAAGAAGTCCGTATCAGGTGGGAGGAGTAAGTCAGTTTGAAGCCTAGCAGGGCATTTAAGTCAGAGTAGTTGCAAGGGTCAGCCAGAGTCAGAGGAGTTCAGTCAGAAACAGTCCGCCTGCTCAGAATGTCAGTCTGAACCAGAAACTTGGAGAAGAGTTTGAGCCAGAACAGTGAATGAGTTGAATCAGCCAAACCAGAAGAGTCAGCTGAGTTCAGTACAGCTCTGAGTTCAGAAGTCAGAGTAAGTCAGTCAGCAGTAAATCTCAGAGGCTTAATATTAGATTGTATGGAGGCTGAGGCTAAAGCCTTCCGGTTCTAGGCTAAATGATTTAGATTACATAGAGGCCAAAATGCTCTAGGGCTCCAGGACTAGGACCAGAGATTGAATTAGGCAAAAGAACAAAGCCTTTACCTTAAATATACATCTATAAGCTACAGCCTCCATATTTACAGGATATTTATTTTGTGGATCTTTCAAAATTTATGTTTTTTTTAACCACATCAGTCATGGATTATATTGCTGATTATATTTTAGCTAGATTATATCTGCAAAGACTAACATGTTTGGGAGAAATCTGATATTATTTGGATTATGGTCTCCTCTCACATAGGATATTAGGAAGTGATCAGACCTGCGCTCCTGAATCAATCAAGTGTCTGTGTGTGTGTGTGTGTGTGTGTGTGTGTGTGTGTATTCTTTCTTGAAAATAGATTTTCTTTCATACAATATAATTTGTTTATTATTTTTCCACCCCTAGCTCCTCCCAGATCCTCCCCACTCTCCTACTCACTCAAATCCGTACCTTATCTTTATTTTTGTCATTAGGAAACAAACATGCATCAGAAAAGAAAAATATATATATATATATATAAAATAAGATATAATAATAATAAACAAACAAAAAGAGGCAAATGAACAGCATAAGAAACATATACAAATGCTGAGACACACACATTTGCACACAGAAAAACTCATAAAATGGAATCAGAAAACATATTATATAAGCAAAAGATCTGTATTGTAAAAACATACTCCATGACAAAGCACTATGAAGCAAAAACCTCCAAAAATACCACTGAGTTTGTTTCATGTTGGTGTTTATTGCTGGTCATGGGACCTGCCCTTGGGTATGGTTTGTATACCCAGTAATACTCTCTTAGAAAAATTAGGTTTTCCTTTGCAATTGGTTATCAGTGATAGCTTCTGAGTCAGGATTCAAGGTTCCATCTACTTTTGCACTCAGCACTGGGATTCCACCTGGTCTAGACCTGTGCAGGCAATGTGCATGCTGCCATGGTCTCTGTGGGTTCATTTGTACTACAGTCCTATTATGTCTAGAAGGCCTCATTTCTTGGTGTTCTCCATCCCCACTGGCTCTTAAAATTTTTCTTCCTCCTTTTCTGCAAAGTTCCATGAGCCCTGAGAGAAGAGAGTTGATGGAGAGATCCCATCGAGGACTAAGTGCTCTTAGGTCTCTTACTCTCTGCCAATTGTCCTGTTATGGGTCTCTGTATTTCTTCCCATTTATTGAAGGAGAAAGATTCTCTAATGATGGCTGAGCAAGACCCTGATTAATGAATATAGAGGAATGCAGAGGAACATTTAAGTTTTTAATCTGGCAGCATGACTGATGTAGAAAGATGTTAGTACATGCCTTTAATTCCAATGTAGCACACACCTTTTATTCCAATTCTGAAATCAGTTGTGGGGCACACCTTTAATCCCAGCACTGGGGAGGCAGAGGTGGAACTCAAAGGGAGAAGCAGAGATACAAGCAGAGTTCAGAGTTCTGGAAGGAAGCAAAATAGAAGCAAAGCATGGAAGCAGAGCTCAGACAGAAGCATGATGCAGGCAGACAAGGGGCGTGCTCAGAGAAAAGGGGAGAGTTAGTTCAGTCAGGCAGTTTGAGTACAGTCAGCTCACAGACAGTTCAGTTCAGAAGAAGCCAAGAAGAAAAGAGCCAGTCTAGATTAAGCTAAGAGAGAAAACAGAGAGTCAGAAGCAGAAAGTTTATTATTTACAATTCAGAGTTCAGAAGACAGCTAGTCAGAGCGAGCTCAGTGAATAATATTTGGAGGCTGAAATGTTCTAGGTTTAGGTTTGAAGATTAGATTGTACAGAGGTTAAAGCCCAGCAGGTCTAGACTTTAGATTACATGAGGCTGAAACCCTCTAGTACTGGGGATTTAATTACCAGAAAATAAACTGTCCTCTGCCATGAACCCACAATAATAATAATAAATCAATTCATACATCTACATTTACAGAAGAATGTCATAAGGGGTCATCTTATGGCTACATTGCTTTAGAAAAACAATAGTATTTGCTTTTTCTCCATGTCTACTGCCTATCTAGTCTCAGGCTCTTGGCCACACAGGCAGTGTTGGGTATGTGTTCCATTGTAGTAGAATGCTACTGTGGTGGCTCACCAAAGAAGACACAGAGACATTTTTCATAGGTGTAATCACTGCAAGACTTCGGCAGAGGGAATCACCATCATGGCCAATGCCATACTCGACAGTGGAACTTTAAGCATCCCAGCTCAGGTGTTTTTAATGATACAGAATTTCTCAGGTGTTCTGCTGATAGCACAAGCAGATCATTAGCAATCAAAAATTCCCTACATAAGTCCAACACAGGCAAACAATATAAAGCACCAAGACCTAGGGAGACCTTCATCCAACAGTGAATAAAACAATTATATTATACATAAACAAAAATAACTTAGCTGGGCATTGGTGGCATATGCCTTTAATGCCAGCTCTCAGGAGGCAGAGGCAGTGTATCCTCTGTGAGTTCGAGGCCAGCTTGGTCTACAGAGTAAGTTCCAGGACAGCCAGATTTACAACAGAAAAACCCTGTCTCAAAAAAAAAACAAAACCAATGAATAAATAAATAAAGAAAGAAAATAAACTTCTACAACATTCCATCTTATAAACTGGACCTTAGTTTCAATGCTGGTTGATTGCTCCCACAAACTTTTGTGCAACTATTGGAGCATCATGTCTTTCAAGCTGGTGACCATTCTCCATCAGAGAGTTTGTAGCGGGATTGGTGCTTACTTTTCTGGAGCCATTAACTCATGGCAAAAAGCAGTTAATCCTGTGGCTAACTTAATCCCTGGTCTTAGAGGGTTTCAGTTTCCATGCAATCTAATCTTAAAACCTAGAGCATTTCAGCCTCACGACTAGACTAACTGATGACTGACTCATTCTGACTAAATCCTTCTGAACTCAGAGCTGCATTGAACTCAAATGACTCTTCTAGTTGACTTATTTAACTATTCACTGTTCTGGCTCAAACTTTTCTCCAAGCTGCTGGTTCAAACTGAACTTCTGAGCTGTTTCTAACAGAACTCTTCTGACTCTGGTTGACTCTGCGTGACTCTCTGATTGCTTCAGATTGAATTGCCCTGCTCAGTTTCAAACTGATTCACTCTCCCCATCTGATACTGATTCCTTCTGCCAAACTGCCTCTGTGCCTCTGCCTCAGACTACTTCTCTGATCTAAGGGCCTGCTTTTATACCATGATAGTTGGCTGTGTCCTCTCTGACTCATTCTACTAACTCTTCCTCTTATTTGTCACTTTGTCTGCTCTTCACTCTGATTCATCTCAGATATCACTTCTAGTTTGACACTGAGTCCTGAGCTCTGCTTCCAGTCTCTCAAGTGCTGGGATTAAATGTGTTGCACCAACATTCTTCTATATTCATTCCATCAAGACCACACAGGCCTCTGAATGTGATTTCCTGCGTACAGACCACTGGATATGATCCCTTCATATAGACTCTTAGATGTAATCCCTTCATATAGGCCTTTGGATTTGATCCCTTCTGAACTAACTATCACATAGGCCTTTCAATGTGATCCTTTGCTAGAACAGTCATACTGCTGGAATAAATGATTAAATATTCCTCTACAGGAGGCAAAGATGGAAGTTATATTATTAAATCAAAGAAAGTCTGAGGCTAATAGAAGCTAGAAGATGCGAAGATGTGTCCTGCCCTTAAAGGTTTGATATTCACATGCTTTTGCCAGTACTTTACTTTTAAACATTATGCCTCATAACTATAGGGGGAAAACAAATTACACATTTCAATTTTGTTACATTAATATTGGATCATATGGTATAGGGATTTTTGTCTCTCCAGGCATTTAAATTATTCAGTTTATTTTGTGAATCATTTACAGTGGAATTTTTATTTAACTTCAAAATAGTTGACTTCATATTTATACAGTACTTCATTCACATATAGAACATAATATGAGGAACTAATCATGATAAATTTACATTAGAACCAATTTTTATAAAGCGGTAACTCTACATACTTAAAATTACAACATGCTAAACAAAATTTAACAAGGATATGCTTATGGAATTAAAAAACACATTCTCCAGAACTCTCAGAAAAAAAAAATCAACCAAATTATAATGGTTTGTTATATTGGTTTTCCATCTGATACTGACGCCTTCTGCCAAAGCGCCACTGTGTCTTTGCCTCAGACTGACTCTCTGAGGTGAGAGCCTGCTTTTATACCGTGATAGCTGACTGTGTCCCTTTCTCTGACTGTCTCTGCTAACTATTCCTCTGATTTGTCTCTTTGCCTGCTCTTTACTCTGATTCATCACAGATACACTTCCAGTCTAACACTGAGTCCTTCTGAGCTCTGCTTCCTGTCTCCCAAGGGCTGGGATTAAAGGCATGCACTTTATTCTGGGTCAAATAAAATTTTCATAAGAAAAAGATAAACAGAACAATGTACAAATGCTTTTGTTGTTTGTTTTTAATAAATTTGTTATCACTTCATCACAAAGATAATTTGATTTTACTATAAACATTGAAGAAGCTTCAGATTTTGTTATAGTCATCTAATTTCATAAAGATAGCACTATGACATAGCTTATGGTACATAATAAACTATAAATCAACTGTAAAATAAGTGAATAAAAGAAAGCAACAGTGGACAAATGAATTATCTTTGATCTCTGAGAATTACCCATGCTTTGGATTCTTGCTTCATTCTTTCATTCATGAATAAATGGACGTTTTAACTATAATTTTGCTGTATAAATACAACTTCCTCATTCATGGGAGAACATAATTCCCTTAGAAGTATAGATTTCAATAATTTAGATGAAGCCCTGGAGTTAGGATTGCAGAATGATATGTAATCTTATATTTAGTTCTTTTAAACTTATGTAATGTTTTCCATTATAAAGTCCCATAAACCAGTTAAAGAAGGTAACTCTTTTCACATTCTTGCTAATATTTGAAACTTTTATTTATTATTGCTGAATTTCTTTTTGTGACAATTTCATTCATGTCTATAGTGTACATTATTTGATCTTTTTACCATCAAAATCTCAGCAGATGTCAGATGATATTTTTTACTATTTTGATTTACATTTCTATAGATGGACACATTTTTTTGGCTATTGGTATTCTTGCTTTTAAAATATCTTTTCAGGGATTTGGCTGGTTATACATTTTGTTATTTGTTATCTTTACTATTGAGTTTTATGTGGTACTCATACATTTTGTATATTACCCCCAATTTTTGAACATGTCATTTTCAAATATGTTCTCCAGTTCCTTAGCTTGAATTTTATATTCTGCTTTGTGCATTGTGTAAACTCCTGTTAGTTTCTTGTCTTTCACTTATTTATTTTTGCTCCTGTTTTTCTTATGACTCTTTGTGAAATCTAGGATTGTTTACTTAAGTTAGAGTAACTACAATTAATTTTTGATCACATGTGCTGTATGAGCAAATATAGTGTTTCTTTCATGGAGTCATTAAATATTTTTAGCTCTTGATGAAGACATAAGTGTTTGTGTTTCTAATGCCCTAATGTATTGAAATGAATTATATTGAAACCAAGTATTTGAAGAATGGACAATGGAGGCAAAATTGGGGCTGTAATAGTAAAAATACGCTAGATGGATAGGGATGTGAAATCTGATCAGGACAAACATTGCCTCAAAAAAAAAAAAATCAAAGATCAGATAGTATTTCACTTGCTAATTAAAAAAAACCAAACAAACAAACTAGCTAATACCTGAATCTGTATTTCCCTGTTTTAGTTTTATTATTGAAAGTTGCCTATCTTTTCATGAGTATTCGCTGAGATACATTCATGTTGATCATATACAACAACCCCTCAGGTGTATTGCTCCCAATATTCACATGCAATTATCTGGATCCCAAATCAACACATTTTATGTGAAGCTACAAAAGATAATATAATCTAATATTTCCCAAAAGATTATAGATAGAAGTGACACTCATTTTGAAGACTAATTTTAATGTAAATATGTAGCATAGTTCATAATTAGCAAGCTAATTAATTGTGATTTGTGAACAGTAACTAGCACAGTTATTTTTTTCTTAAGTGTCTTCTATATCTATCACATTATATACCCACTATTATTATTATTCATTTTGTTTTATTCAAACAAATAATTTCAAAAATAAATTTTAAACTTATTTTTGATGAATTGTGTGCTATTTTACTTATGGTCAATATTATTGTGTGAGATGCCTCAAGAGACCTTAGTCTTCAAAGCAGTAAAATCCTTGGTACTAATTAATGTTTGTTTTCTTAAAATGTAAAGCTGAGCATGGAGGCACACACCTATAATCCAGCACTCCAGAAACTGTTCCAGGATCAAGAGTCCATGGCCAGCCATGGTCATTTAGTGAATTCAAGTCTGGGCTTCTTTCTAGAATCCCAACCCTGGTAGATTCAAGCAAACAGTAAATCATGCAATTTCCATTATTAGCTTAGTTAATAATATATTTTGTGTCTGTTTTTGAGACAGTGTCTTATGTAGCCATGGCTAACATGGAACATGAAGTATAGACAGGGCTGGTCTTGAAATCATGAAGCTGCTTGCCTATGCCGTGCAAGCCCTAGGATTACAGATGTTCACCACCATGTCCAAACTAATTTGGAACTTATAATAACAAATATATTCATCAATAGAGCCATCAAGGACTTATTAGGCAACATAGAAAATAGAGATGTTTCTGTCAATGAAAAGAATATAAACATACTTGGAAAATAATAGGAATGAGAGATACTAGACTTTTAAAACTGATGCAAATTAGTATTTTTTACATGATTTATCTCTCTGGAAAATTCTTACATAAAATATTTTATCAATATCTTATGAATACTGGTCAATAACCATCCGATTACCTTTCATGAGACCCCATGATCTTCTGTAGCCACCTCAGACCTCTAGCCATTCAGCAGTTATTAATCTCATTAGATATACCTATATTTTTAATAACTTAATAAATTCATTTATCAACCCTCCAACATCCATCTATACTATAGCCAAAAGCAAGGCCTGCGGAGATAAATTTCACTGGAGAGTGAAACATTGTCCAAGTAGAGAAAGTACATTTTCAATAAAATAATTAAAATACTGCAAGATGAGGCTAAGCATATGAATTAGAGGTTACTGAGGTAGTATCCAGGAAGCCTTCAACAAAGAAATGTTTTACTTTAGAGTTTTTGAGTAGCAAATATTTTCTTATAACAATATATAATTAAGATCATAGCAATCATTCAGACATAGCTATTGAGTCTACTTAAGTTTAGAGACTGCATTAATCCCTAAAATCATCTTACTCTGTAGCCCTGCTTTGTCTTGGGAGGATGTTTTCAGTATTCAGATTTTTTTGTATCTTTTGTACCATAGCAAGAGATAAAAAGAAGAAAAGGAAATGTTACCATTTTCTGAATAATCAAGAGGAGTAGGCAGACATTCAGAGTTTCTTAGCTGGGTGAGGAAGGAAAAGTACAGTATCTCATAAAAGGCCTAATTATCCTGCCTGTCTCTACAGCATAGCTTAGCATGAATATACTTTCTTAAGGGTAGTCCCTTGGCTGGGTGATTGACCCAGCCCAACTGGAATGTTAGGTTTCCACTCAGGCAAGAGATCTTATTCCCTTGACCAGAAGCAGTTTTTTCTTAATGAGCTTTTAATGCTACTATGGCACTTAAATACACAGTGAGGATACCACACCACGACCCTTCATGAAGATCCTAAGTTCCACATCATTGTTGACTATATTAATTTACTCAGGCTGCTGCAAACGGATAAGTTGAAAACCACAGAAATGTACACTTTTAAGGAACTATAGATTTGCTCCCATTTTCTACTGTATTTTCATTCAGAGTCTGATCAAGACAGCCATAGCATTTCCTAGCTTTCTTCCTTTAGGCTATGATCTTTCTTTTCTCAGAACATTTATTTTAGAATACCTGCAGCAGTAATTCTTTCTGTGCTATTTTGTGATGCAAAGCTTTTCCAAATGCTTCTTACTATTCTCACTGCCCAAGAATGTCTTTCTGAACCCAAACAAGTCTTTCACTATGACCTGATAACCTTCTCTTTGAAAGGCAATCATGAACTTCTTCAAAAGAGTTCCATTGCCTTTGGCCACATCCCAGTCTTGTATGCGTTCATTCTATTTGCAAAGATACAGTTTTCCCAAAAGATTATATTTTAAGGTATTAGGGTTTAGGATTTCTTTATATTATCTAATAATGGATTTTAATATAAAGGTGACCCTTACATGGGCCATTGCTTCTGAACTAGATTGAACTGAACTACTGCATTTCTTTCCAGAATGAGGTTTGAGGGTCTGGCAACAGCCTATCACCAAGATTATTTATGCTGATGTGCATCTATTTATCTTTCATCAGTTTTCTGCTGTCATCTTTATCCTTTAGTCCGGCAGATGCTCTCTGCTGTAAATTGGTCTCAAACCTTCATCATCCACTCACTCAAGAAGGGAAGGATTCTAGTATTTGCCTGTGATCCAGCTGTGACTCATTCTTCTCTGTCTCTACTTTTTCTAACTGCATACCAAGTAGTATGTTGGTTGATGCAGGATAAATCAGGAAATAGTAAACTTGTCATCCTGCATTAATCCCTCCTTTGGTAGCAAATCAATCCAATCCAGACAATTGTGAGTTGCCTTAACATTTCTTTCATTCTCTCTCTCTCTCTCTCTCTCTCTCTCTCTCTCTCTCTCTCTCTCTCTCTCTCTCTCCCTCTCTGATTTTTCAAGACAAGGCTTGTCTGTTATAACATTGTTTGTCCTGGAACTCACTCTGTAAACAAGACTGGCCTCAAACTGACAGAGATCGGCCTACCTCTGCCTCCTGAATGCTGAGATTAAAAGCATGTGCCACCACTGCCCAGCTAACATTTCTCCTTTTAACTTAAATTATATATCAGGGTACTTCCTTTCTACCTTTTTCATTTCAGTTATCTACCTAGAGACTCCAAGTTGTTGCTAAGCTGTCTACTTCAAGAGACTCCAAGTTGTTGCTAATATTTTTAACTGTCTCGTGCCTGAGTCTTGTTGGGTATTATGTCCTTCACTGTGGCAAGCATATGGCTCATTGTGAGCTTTGTACACAAATCCATGCTGTATTCAGGAAGTCATCAATATTGTGCCTGTATTCTATGGTGGTATCTCACTTCATTTATAGATTCACATGTCACTTGTCAATAGGACTTTGTTCTATGAAATGGAATATCTGGTGATCCTCTCACTGTGGAAACATATCTTTCAAGTCAAGGTAATTCAGGTCAATCATTTGACATGGTCTTTTATATACTAAGAGTAAACACAAGATGAGTGAATGCTTGTATGACACAGCATGCTGTTTCTTTTCACCTTAAGTATTAGGAATGTATTATAAAATAATGACATAATGTATAACAGTAAATATTTAAAGGATACATTGTCATTTTTTGGTTATTGACTGTCATAGAGTACACAACAATGTATATACTATAATTTTATAGAATACTTGGTTCAGTGTGTTTGCTACATTAACATCAATAAGAACAAATTAGAACTATACAGCATTAGTATATTATGTGAACTAGGGTATTACTAGGCAATAGGATCTGTTATCATCTTTGAGACCAGTGCTGTATATGTGGTCTATCATTGACTGAACATCACACAGGGTGTGACTTGTAACTATAGTAACCTATCTTTTTCTCTTCAACTTTTCTATTCTACAGCTTACCTGTTTATTACTTGTCTAAGTCTTATACACATGGTTGATGAGCTATAGACTAAATAGACTCTCCATTTTCTTTTCTCTTAAGCCTCAATCCCTTCTGGTCTCCTTTATACAATTCCAGCATATGCTTGACTTATTCTCATTTGAAGTCCTTTAAATAACTGTATCACTTTACCTGATAATTCTCAATTATTCCTTTCCTAAAATTGCCACAACTATTGATGGAGCAAGCTACGCTGGACTTCTATGCTTTTGCATCACATTCATTGCAAACTGTCAGTTAGCTGAAAGTCATAAAATCACTCCAGGCAACTGTAACCGGCTGATAAATTGAAGTATCAGGAAACATAAAAGAACAATGTACATCCTAACCTAAAGTGAGATATTAAATTTTTATTAATATTTGAAGGTTATTTGCCAGAGAAGTTCTTATGTGATGACTCTTATGTCCCTAGACATATGGAATTATTGGACTTGAATTTCATCAGGCATAGAGAGATATTTTATTTAGGGGAAATGGACATGTGGATGTCACTACTCCTTATACATACCCAACAGAAAAAAGTAAGTTCACCACTTCTAATCAAGACAGACAAACTGGAACAAAAATGTGTGTTCATAGCAGCTGAGAATAAGTTTGGCATCCAATTAGTGCATCTAAACAAGTAGCTAATAGTCTTTTGCTGAGAGATCAGCAGAAGTTGTTCACCCTCAGATATTATTTGGGGGAAAGGACATATGCTTTTCATGGAGCAGTAAAGTGATACTCAAAATGAAAGCAAGAACCATGAGGTAAAATTACTGCACACTCACATCCTATCCAATTTAATCACAGAGGAAGAAAGCAGACAGAGAAGCTAAATGCATCTCCAAATTCTTAGGTGAAGTGAGTGATAATATTAAATGAAAAGGAATTCTTTTTTTTTTTTGAAGAAAGATTTGTTTATATGTATGAGTATTTTACGTGCATGTATGTGTGTGCATCACACACGTGCCTGGTGTCTAAAGACATCAAAAGAGGGTTGTTGGATCTCTCGGAACTAGGGTTTTAAACTGTCATGTCAATTCTGGGAACTGAACCCAGGTCCTCTGCAGAGAGCAAGGGCTCTAAACCACAGAGTAGTCTTTCTAGATCCACAACAGAATTTCTTGATTTCAGAAACCTCCCTGGGAATACTGGATTATCACCCTGGCATATACCACATAATATAATGAAAATTTATGGAAAGTGTAGTGATTTGAAGAATGAATAAGGTGGAAGTTAATGCAGAGCAAAAGTATAATTCCTAATTGAAATGCCTGACAATAGGGAAAGGGTGGATCATTTTTATCAAATAGCAGACTCCTCTAATAGGCAATCTCGGCTGAAGCTCCTTCAGTTGCACCACTATCTTCAATTCTTTCTACTCAATCCTCCTTTCTTCACCCATGTGTCAAACCTACATCATGGTCTGCAGGCTCTTACTGCCTGCTATAATATTTTAAAGGCATTTTCTCCAATAAATCTCTTACTATTCTAATTATATCTTGACATCTGCTTCCTGGGGTATTTGAACTGAAACAAAATCCATAACTTGGCCTAAAAAGCACTTAATAATTTAGATTTTTCCTTCATTGCAGTGGCCTTGCCAAGTACACTTTTCAATTTTGATCTTTAGGAATCCAGAGTCACTTTCCTTTTTCTATGAAGTCATGTGCACCATATGATTATCACACATTTCCTGTTCTTGTAATTCCTTGTCTTTTTCTCTGCTTCATTTTATTTAGTTTCTGGGATGCTCAGGATATATTAGGTAAATTTCATTGCTCAAAACATAAAAGGTGTACAGGGGTGCTTTGTGTGAAAAACATTAAGAATTCATGATAGAGAAAAGCATTAAGTGAAACCTATTCACCACCAAGCTCAGATTCTGTGTGACTACAAATATCACATTAACCCAAAGCAGAGCTCAATGATACATCATTAAGGAAGTTTTTGTAAATACTCTATATATCAGGATTCTGTAAGTTTGTGTTAGTGATCCTAATTTTGTCAATGTTCATGTATATTGAACTCTTCTAGTTATGTAAAAATAGTATAATCAGGTCTGAGAAGACTCAGTAGGTAAAGCATTTGCTGTGCAAGAGAGGACAAGAATTTGGATCCCTAGAAACCCACATAAATGCTGATGAGAGAGTAGCATTTTGTAATTCTAGCATTGCATGACAGAAACAGTAGATCGTCAGAGGAAGCTCTCTTGCAAGGTTAGGTGTATCAGGGAGTTCTGGATTTGATTGAGACTCATTTCTTTAATGAATGAAGTTGAAGGTGATCTAGGATGATCCACAATATCAACTAAGTGCCTCCACATGCAACTATATACATATGAACTCTTACTTACACACATGCCAAAATATGCATACACACACATACACACACACACACACACACACACACCAATCTACACACATGAAAATGGAAAAACTAAAATCAAAGAAGACAACCTTATTAAGTTTGAAAGTTGTCTTGCTTTCTGTAAGTCAAAGACTATGTTTATAAGGTTTATGTGAAATTTTATTTTTAATAAACCTATATTTCTATTAATTTATTCCTCATCAAGCATTGTATGGTAGTTTTACTTCCCTCTGTCGTTTCTACATGTCTACTTATGACTTACTTTAAAAACACGTGCAAAATGACATTGTCCTTCTGCTGTCAATGTGACCTTTCATTCCAAAGAGATGAACTATCCTGATTTAAATAGTCATCTTAACTGTTTTGAAATGCATTCGCAATAAATGTCTGTTGAGATTGATTTTGCTCTTCACCTTTGGTTAGGCATTTTATCAATCTGAGAAGCGCTTATTGTTAATAAAATGCAAAGTAATTAGTGGTATTGTTTTAATGGTGATACTTTTTTGTGTCTAGTGACAAGATAGAAAATAGAATTGGCCTCAGGTACTTTTCTGTGTTCAGACATATTTAAGATTTGAGAATTAACCACAGACTCTAAAATGTTAGTGGGTAATTCAGTATATATTTTTTGTTGATTTGTTTGGAATGGGATTTTATAATTAGATATATTTAAAAGGATCTTATATAATAATATTAAGCAGTTTATTGTGATTTATAAGAGGCAGACTAATATAAATAAAAAAATATAAAAATAAATTACAGTTACAGCCTATAGATATAGCCAGAACTTATCCTTTGTTTTTTTTTTTTTTTTTGTATATATAAACATGTAATCAAGTTCTATTCTGAATTATTCTGACATTGAAAAACAGAAGATTGAACAGGATTGGTCCAAATCCTTTAACTTCCTTCTTTCTCTCCCTTTTCCCTTCCTGGTCCTCCTTCCTTTTTGCTGTTTATTTTCTTCTCACTGAGCATTTCAGCACCATTGGTATTTTACTAAGTTGAAGAGGTGAAGAGTGTTTGGTCTTATTCCTGATCCTAAGAAATGGGTCTTTTACCATAAGTTGTGATATAGCTATTATATGGGAGTATCAGTATCAGTAGCTTTCAGGCTGAGAGAGTTCCTTTCTGATTTTAATGTTGATAGCTTCTCTTTTTAAGAGTGGATATTAGATCATATCAAATGCGTTTTCTGCATCTTTTTAAATAATAAAGTAGCTTCTTCATTTTTAAGCTTGTTAGTATGGTGAATTATATCAGTTTTAAGTATAATCTTTTATTTTTTTGAAGATAAAACTTAACTCATCTTGATGCAGACACATTTCATATATTGAAAATTATATTCTCGTTCTTCATAATATATATATTTTCATATATTGAAGAATTATACTAGCTAAAATTTTGTTTT
Source organism: Cricetomys ansorgei (assembly GCA_026225945.1). Taxonomy (NCBI): domain Eukaryota; kingdom Metazoa; phylum Chordata; class Mammalia; order Rodentia; family Nesomyidae; genus Cricetomys; species Cricetomys ansorgei. Next base: position 4,470,103 of record JAMJFZ010002812.1, read on the forward strand.
GGAGTTCTCCATGATTGTTCATGAAATATACTGTTCTGTGTTTACCTTCATTTTCTGCATTTCCTTGTCCTTCTTTTTTCATCTTCCTTTTCTGATAGTTTTAAGTTTGAGAATTATAAAAACGACAACCTTGTTTAATAAATTAGAAAAGATTTTTTCTCCTCTTTAAATTTAGGTAGAGCCTATGGATAAATGATAGAATTTCTTCCCTAAATCTTTACGTGGGATCTCCTAGTGATTCTGTTTAGACCTGGAAAGTCCCAATAAAGGCAGCTGGGCCAGTAAGGGGTTTTATCCTTTCCCCCCCCCCGAGTGACTCATGCTCTACTGTCTGTCATTGCATTCTCTACTGTTAACTAGAAAATTGTTCTGCATATAGTTTCAAATGCTTCAGATGTGTCTAGTGGAAAAGCAGTATCAATCTTTGTATTTAATTTCTGTAAATAGCAACATCCTCTATTATTTATTAATAAATATTCTATGTGGAATAGGTGTGTGGACAACATGCAAATATGTACACACTTGTAAAGGCAAAAGATTGATGTTGGTGTCTTCCTCAATTATTTCCCCTCCCACCTAATTTTTAGGCAGTCAGGGTATTTCACCGAATCTAGAACTCAGGGGTACAGCCATAATGGAGGACAATAAGGGTCAGGGTCTTTTTGTCTCCAGATTGCCATCACTGAGGTTAAGATCCAATGCGATCACACCTGACTCTTTATATGAATACTAAGGAAGCGAACTTTGTTCTTCATTCTTCTGTGACAAATACTTTATTCACTGAGCCATCTCTGAAGTCTTGGCCTTCTTAATACCTGTCTTTAAGTGTTTCTCTTATAGATTTTAAGTTCTTAATATGGGTTATTTCAAAATAATAAATTTACTATAAATTGAGAAGTGAATTGCTCATAGTTTACACTCCCACATTCATAATTGTCATCCCAGTTTCATAGTGCTGCTGTGTTCTTCTCAGAGGTAAACACTGTCTGCTGGGTAGTTTTCTTGTTTCAACTTATTCCTATGGTCTATGAATACAGAAGGAGATTCCAGTTAACTGACATAAACTTCCATTCCAAATGCAATATGAGTTCCAGTGTAGCAGAGGCAAAATCATATTCTACTAAGTGGATCTCTTCTTGTGATGTTCCTTATAGTTATTGTACAAAATTGTAACATAAACATTATAGAGCAGTTGCACTTGCCTCCATACTTTGAATGGGAACTAGAGATAGAAAGGAAGATGAATACACAAGATCTACCCAATTAAAAGTGGCAGCAGTGGCCAGTCTATGATTCTTTACAGAGAGAAGATACAGAAAATCAATGGTGCAGCAGCTTCTAGGGAAGGGATGTAATTGTATAATGTGGTCTGATGGCTATAGGACTTGTGCCTCCACAGTCAGTTCCATGGAATTTCCTTCCTGATGCTGTGTGATATTGAATTTATAATTCATTTCTCTTTTGTTTGTAGTATTTATTTGTAGAGGTTAGTTATATAAATATATACACCCATTGCTTACAATTAAAATGTATGAATGATATATTTAACCTTGATTGTCATCAAGAAAAGATTTAAAAAGTTAAAATAATTTCACAACTAGAGATATATATATATAAATATATATATATACAATTAAAATAAAGTTTTAATAGTAACATGTTACATATACCATATGTATGCATATTTATATTCACATATACACATATATACATGCACAAAAATTTTTACATTACTAATTTTTGTTGTTATATTTTATTTTGTTTATTTCTTATTATTGAAAATAGATTCTTTTCTCAAATAATACATCCTGATTACTGTTTCCCCTCTCTCTACTCCTCCTTGTTCCTCCCTATCTCCTCTCCCATCTAAATCCACTTTTTCCTGTCTCTCATTAAATGATAGGCTTCTAAGCAATAATAATAAATATAGCACAATAAAATATAATATATTAAAACAAAATCTATCACATCAATGTTGGACAATTCAAAGAACTCAGGAATACCAAAAAAGTACTAGACTACAAAAATACTATATACACAGAGGACCTAGTGCAGATTCACAAAGGCCCTGTGCATGCTGCTTCAGTCTTTGTGAGTTCACGTGAGTTTTGATCATATTGATTTGCAGGTCCTTGTTTTCTTGGTGTTCTCCCTCTGGCTCTTTGACTCTTTCTGCCTCCTTTTCCATGGGGTTCCATGAATTCTGAGAAGAATTGATTGAGATGTCCCATGTAGGGGTGAGCGTTCCAAAATCTCTCACAGTCTGTGTAATATCTGTTGTGAGTCTCTGAAGTTGCTCCTGTCTGTTGCTTGAGAAAGCTGCTCTCATGATGCCGAAACAAGGTATTGATCTATGAATATAGAAGAATATCATTAGGAATCACTGTTTTTTGTTTGTTTTTGTACCAGCAGCATTTGGTTTTACCGTAAGTCCAAGGAGTATCTAATTTCAGATTCTGGTCACCAAAACAGTGCCAGGAATGTGTTCCATCTCATGGAGTGAAACTTAAGTGAAATCAGATATTGAATAGTTACTCAAGCTTTGGCAACCATTGTCCTGGCTTATCTTGGGAGGCAGGACACCATTATAGATTAAAGGTTTTGTGTCTGGGCTTGGTGCTTATGTTTCTCCTTTAGTACTGTGCAGAGTACCTTCCTGTACCAAAGATGCTAAAATATAGAAGTGAAGGCTCTATGTAGACAGCAACTTGAATTCTCCATGCTCAATGAGTTGTGTGGGTTTTGTTTTCAGCAATGGGACCTAACTTTCAGTTTGTGAAGGGCAAACTATTATCATTTTAACAGCTTGGGTTGTTTTGGGATTACCATAGAACTCTTTTGGATGACAAGTCAACTAGATGTAAACCAATCCTTGTACAAGAAGCTCCATTTGGTCATAAGATGACCAGTGGGGACTCTGCCTCCCACATTATTTGGTTATTTTATTTATATTGTCTTCATATTCAGATATACTTCGGGAACTTTAGGAAGTTTAGGAAGTATCATGTTTCCATACTACCCCTCAAATGCCCCCTGATTTTAGCTTTTTCTCCCAGTATCACTTCCCTCAGCCCCCTTTCCCTAACCACCCCACTGGATGACTGCATTCTTTGCCCTCAATGCATTCAAAATTATCCATTCTGTTTCCCTTTCCTAACAAGATCTATTCCTACATTTACCCTCTGTATTTCTTTGGATTGTAGCTCGATTATCATTTATTTAATAGCTATTATCTTCAGATAAGCAAATAAGTAACACATTTGTCTTTCTGGGTCTGAATATTCCACTCAGGATGAGTTTTTCTAACTTAGTCCATTTGTCTGCAATTTCATGGTATAATATTTTTAACAGCTGAAAAATATTCAGTTGTGTGAAGTTACCACATTTCCTTTATTCATTCTTTGACTGAGGGACATCTAGGTTATTTACGATTTCTGGCTATTATGAATAGGAAAGCAATGGATGTAGTTGATCAAGTGTCTCTATAGTAGGAGGAAGTGGCCTTTGGGTGTATGCTCAAGAGTGGTATAGTGGATCTTGAGGTAAATTGATTCCCTTCTTCCTGAGGAACCACCACACTGATTTCCATAGTGATTTTATAAATCTGCATTCTCACCAGCAATGGATGAGTATTCTTATTACTCCAAATCCTTGTCAGCATGATGGCCATGTGTTAATCCATAAGAATGAGAGATCTTTCCATATTCTGATACCTTCTTCTATTTCAGAAGATGGACTAACATGAGGAGAAGCCACAGCGGAAGGTCTGCTACAGAGCTGAGGATGCGACTGCAAAATTAGACTTGGAGGAATAATGGGAGAGGTGGATGTCTTTGATTAACTGATATGATTCCATGGCAGGAATGTCTAGTATATAATTTATAACTCAGGTGACTCATGTTTTTTATATTTGTTATCAAGGTAATTTTCTTTCTTTTTTAGTTAGATAATTCCCTTTGATTTTCTAGGGCATAGCAAAGCCTTAGATCACCAATCTGATTCTCCCTGTTGGGAATAGTCTTTCCTGTAGTAAAAACAGAAAAAAGAATTGGGCACTCTGCCAAAGTAGAAATACCAGTAAAAATGCAAAATAATTTTCTACGAGTTTGACAATGCCAAAAAATTCAGGCTGCCATCAGATCTTTGGAACCAAGTGAGCAGCTTGATGAGTTAAACCAATGAAAGCTAAGTAAAATTATAGTAATTTTTAAGCTCCAGATTAGCCTCAGATGTAGCATTATAGACTTGTCACAAAACCAACACTTCTAACATTAATTAAAGATCAAAGAATGTCCTATTACCTGCAGTCACTAATGTTTTGAATTCCAGATGAATACATATTTAGATATTACACTTAAGCCTTTTATTCCTAATAACACACTGATTAAATTTTAGGCTAAACAGGTTGCTATCATGGCACATCATCTTATTGTATCATGTCATATATGTCAAGTTTTGTTGAATGAACTTGACTCCTTCATTGTCCTTGTTCTTTGTACTTACTCCCTTCTTTTGCATTCAACTCTTTTGCTGTGCAGCTTTGGTCCCAGTGTTTTCTGCTTTTCACTCTTACTGAAGTGTCACACAGCATTTATTTTTCTTTCATTCTGAATCTCTGAGACCTGACATGTATCATCAGTATTTCTGCTATCTTATACTTTATAATTAAATTAGGTAAATGTGAAGCGCTCACAGTTCTACTGCATTTAATGTCAAACTACAAATTAATGTTCTGCTCTTGTTCATTCTTCATAGAACCTATACACTCCTAATACAAGACAAACACCAAAAAAGACATAAAACAAAAAACAAAACAAAACAAGAAACCACAAACAAAAAGACCATTTTGGCTCAAAATTTTACTTTCTCCACATTTTGATTCTACTAACAACCCCTTTCTTGAATTTTTGAAACTTTCTTTTTAGTCTTTTTTTTTGCCTTCCTTTGTAGGCTACTAGTCCTTTTTTCAGCCATTACCTGCCTATATTCTTGTCTATGTTCTCTTCTTTCTTTTTATCCACTGTCTTTGGGATAGAATATCATTCCATTGGCTTTAGAGACTAGCTCTATGTTAATGATACTGATATAGATATTTCTCCTATGGCTTTGGTTCTTAATTCATTTAAGAACATTAAGATCAACTGCTGATCACCTTCCCTACAATATTTGAAGTGCAGCGTGACCCAAAATTCAGACTCCTCTGTGTCATCCATTGCTTCTTCTTTTATCTTCAGTAGTGTCCTAAGTTAAACCCATTGTAAACTGAAAGCCTTCTGCCTTTATCTTGGTGTTTATTCACAGCCTACAAATGGTCAATCACTAAGGAATGTTCTAAATGACTCCCAGGATGTGATTAGTATTTTCAACCACCACTGACACTGCCTTTCCACACTCCTTACTGGCTTGTACTGATTGGTCAGACTTTATCAACAGGGGAGTTTGATTCCATGTTAAGTGTTTTAATTTGTTGTTACCTTTGCTGCCTTGTCATCTTATAGAAACTGAAATTGGGCCAAATTTCACATCTTAATAAATTAATTTTAGTAACCCATCTTCTTAAGATGAAAAATAAACATCTCAGCCATTATACAAATTAATTAGTATGCTTAGTTCTTGCTTATAATATCTGCACCTTAATTGGTTTACTTCTTCAGTAAATATACATTTTAATTATTTCAATGGAATATGTACATTTACTGAGTCATTCAGTAAATAAAGCCTGTGACTCTACTGTTTTTCAAGTATATATGAAAATTCTCTCCCTCTCTCTCTCTTTGTGTATATATATATATATATATATATATATATATATATATGAAAATTTCTTAAACATTTGACAATCATGTTGAAGATGTGTAGAGAGAAGCAAAAGTTAGTAATGGAGTTGAGTTGAGGGTGGAGTGTAGAGGAATGTTTAATCTTTTATTATGTCAATATGGCTACTTTAGGGTAGAAAGAATGTTAGTACACACCTTTAATCCCAGTGTTCAGAAAGCAGTGATGGCACACTTCTTTGATCCATTCCAGTATTCAGAAGACAGTGGTGATACATATCTTTAATTCTAGCACTTGGGACACAGGAAGCAAGGCTCAGAAGAAATCTCTGTCAGACAGGAAATGACTTCTGAAGTGAGTCAGAATGTAGGGCAGGCAAAATGATGAATCATAGGAAGATTTAGCAGAGTGAGGAAATGCCCAACTCTCAAGACAGAAAAGAAGACCCTCAGCTCAGCTCAACAGAGTCAAAGAGACAGTATAAGGGACAAGAGGCAGAGAAGACAAGACACAGAGCTGTCTGACTGAGGATAAGATAGAAAAGCAGAGAGGCTGACTGAGTCTATATGGGGCAGTGAGAGCTCACAGAGACACAGAAACAGTCTGAGGAGTCTGACAAGTCTAAGGCAGAGACGGAGGCAGCTCGGCAGAAGTTAGTTTCAAATAGGAAAAGTGACTCAATTTGAAGTTGAGCAGAACAGTTCAGTCTGAGGCTTTTAGAGCTAGGAGAAGAGTTTGAGACAGAACAGCTAGTGAATTTGGTAAAGTTCTGAGTTCAGAAGGAGCTAGTCTGAGTGACTCAGTCAACAGTAAGTTTAAATGTTTTAGATTGTAGGAAGGTTGAAGCCTTCTAGTTCTAGGATTAAGTTTAGATTGTAAGGAATCTGAAACACCCCAAGGCTGCAGGACTAGGACCGGTGACTGAATTAATCAAAGAATAAAAAGCCTTTGAACTTGATGAATATCATTCATGGCTATGTTGGAGGGTACTTTGCATGTGCTTGTCAGTGTAGGTCACTTTAAAAAGAGTCAAGATGTAGACAGAGGATGTAGGAAATTTTCAGCTTTAAGCTGTTTTCAGTGAAAGGAGATGCCAGACAAAATACAAGAAGTGCAAACTCTCTGTGTGAAGTCTGCTGATGTGTTTAAGAAAAAGGATCAAGAGCAATGTGTCTGGTGTGTTTAGCTGGGGATTTTAGGAAAGAAGTGACAATTTATTTTTTAGTTACTACTGTATGTACCTAAGAAAAAATAGATATATACAACACGTAAAATATAATAATTTTTGCTTCTAGCACTGCCATAACCTAGATGAATCCATTTCTCATACTATATCTCAAGTTGTATACAATTCCTATATGATCTCAGCTCCTGTCCCTGTTGTATAACTAACATCTGTAGTTGGCCTATCTTCTTTGTAATTAAAAGGTTTTATTTGATATGATATGTCCTCTCCTTCATCATGATGAGTAAGTTATTTTTCAGTATGTTCAGAAGAATAAATTCTTGTAGATAAATCAAAAACTAAAAAGATGGGTGAAATAAAGGCAGAGACTTTGCGATCAGTAGTAGTTTGTTGTCTTGCTTGGCATCAATGAACCAGAATATTCACAAAGTAGTAGGACAGGGAAAAGATTTAAGATAAAATGTGCATAGTGAGGCAAAATGAATTTTTAAAATGTTATGTCCAGTGAATAATTTATTTCTTTGAGAATTTAAGCCATTTTATATTGCCAACTAAATTTTAAAACAACATTCCTATTTCTCTTAATTAGAATTCTATATATTCCTATACAACATTTTCCTTCCCCTACATTTGAAATCTTACCAATTTAGGCTCATTCATATCTATAAACATCTTGTGTCTGACTACCTTTCTTTTAGGAATATGTGTTCCAAGAATATATTACATAATTTGAAAATCTACTCTTATTTTTCATGTTTCTTTTTTTCTTTCATTCTTTTCTCTCTTTCTTGTTGTTTCTTGAAGTAGAATTTCTTGGTTGTAACTCTGGCTGCCCTGGAACTCACTCTGTAGACCATGCTGGCCTCAAACTCACAGAGATCTGCCTGCCTCTACCTCCTGAGTGCTAAAGTGCTGGGATTAAAGATGATGTCACCAATGCCCGGCTATTTTCCATATCTCTACTGAATTTTGTTTGCTCTAAAAAATTACCTTCTACTGAAATAAGATAAACATTCCATGTTTTATTAAGAGAAACCACCATTTACACAATTTCTCAAGATTGTCTCTGAACACTTTTTTCCATATCATAATCCATTTATTAAGTCTTCATTTTGTTGTTTTCTTTAGGTTGTTCCACACTGTCATTTAATAGATCTATAGACTTTATCTTCTTCCTCTTTGTCCAGTCTGGATTCAATGATCAACCATAAGGACTAAGTACTCTGTAATTTTATGCTCTGATTTTATTTGGGGGGGGGTATTGAAGTCTAAACACACAATAAGCACCCATTCTCAAATAGGCATGTGACATAGCCATGAACCATACATGAATTGTGCTCTAGTGCAAATTTAGTATTGATGGGAGAAGAGAGCAAATCAGGGGGAATTAATAGCAGGAAAAGAAACTTCCGATAAAATGTTATTAAGTTAGTGGTGTTGTTATTTAATGGGGATGTTCTTTTAGGTTAATATATAGCACATTCAGTTTCCTGAGGAAGAAATATACTCAGCTTTCATGACTGCAAGAATGAATGTTAATGAGAGAGGAAGACAAAGAGCACAGAGGAAAATGGTTAGAAGGGGTGATATTTCTTCTCTGATGTTGTGTTTCTCCTTGTAAATATTGGCTAGTTCACTGGTTTTTCCTCTGTTCTTGGTCTATTGTAGTAATGTATTCTCATCGGATCCATTCATAAGTGTTACCATCTTGTTCAGTGATAGTCATTAATTATTTTGTCTTATATTGGGCATCTCTCATGTGTCCCCAAATTAATGTGCCTAACTTTCTAACTTTTTTCATATATATATATATATATATATATATATATATATATATATATATATATAATTTTAATTACAATAAAATGTTTTAAGGCATGTAAAATTGCCTTTATCGGTATCCATCTGTGTCAGCATTTTTAAACCTCTGTTCTGAATGAAGAAACAAATAAGAAAATTCAACAACAGAGAAAATAAGATTTCTCTTTGAACTGCTCCCACTGCAGGCTCCAGTGAAACCAATCCTTTTTCATTACTATGATAATTACACTTTTGTGTACCCACTTAGTAAATATGCATGTCATGGGGGACACTCAATCTTGTTCCTTAATATAGGCTTATTTTATAATATAATGTTTAACACATGTCCACATGAGACATGCAAATCCTGGAGAGAGCATTCAAAGCAAAATTTAGGATCAAAATTGAAAACTGTCATAGAAACTAAGGAAAGAATAATTTAATATTGTAGGGGAAAATTTCTATGAGTGATGACACATTAGTTTAGAATAGATTTGATTTGCTCTTTGTCCAAACTGACATTGTAAGACTGGCAGAAGTCAGAATGTTTCAAAATGAATCACAATTATTTAACAGTGTGTTAACATTTTGAAAGATCATTTAAGTTACTATTTTCTTTAAACTTTTCACAATTCAGTCATTTCATTTCTTACTAAATTGATCCAATATAATGAGCTTTCTTTGTTTCTTCTGTTAGTTGGAAACAATATTGCTTTCAAATGCCCATGAACTTCTGGTCAGCCTGAAAAGTAATATATATTATTCAAAGAAAATCATATTCTTAATATCCTGAAGCTACAAAGAGATTCCACAGTCATTTAAGTAATATGTGAGAAATATTTTAAGGATAACATGATCTATACAAATTGTTTCTTGGTGTTACGATAAACTTATTTAAAATAAAACACTTTATTGAAACCACAATTGTTATATTTTCTGATACCTTTTCTCTAAAGGGACCACAATTTTAATTAGACTGTACTTAAATTTGTTTTAATAATCAGAAGTTTAACAATGATCAAGCATTATCATCTAATATAGTATAAAATTAAATCATAATATTTTACAAGGACTTTGGTAACATTAAGAAGAATTTTCTTTTATCTGGTTTCAACACTATCAATGACTAAAAAATCTGACTGATGGAACTATTCTAGGTAATATAGTAATGGTGAATCTGTAACATTGGGTATATTTAAATTTAATCTTTGACAGCTACAGACGTGAGATATTTCATCATGCACAACCCCATCAGCCTTTTACCACCTCTTGATCCTGATCAAACACTTTTTGATAAGTTAACCTCCTACTTTCGTTTCCTTTTCTTTTTTGTGATATTAAGTTTAATTACGGTTGTCTACATGAACATGAAGTAGGACAGGTATTTGCAGGAGCTACAGATTTATGTGAGTGGATACCCAAACCTTTATTTATACTTACAGTAGATATTTACAGATCACCATGGAAGAAACAAAGAAAATGATCAATTTGATAATACAATAAATTAGGATTGAAAATATTGATAAGTCCTTGTGCTTGATGAAACACAGTGATGGTTAAATGCAGGCATGTCTATAGATGATAGGGCTATTTGTACATATCTGTATATATCTGAGTTTGAACTACAAATATTTCCTCTTTCTATCAATTGAGATAGTCTAAAAAGAATGGAATGTCAGAGGGAGAGCTTGGTTTCTCTCACTATTGTTTATCACCAATATTTTTTTTCTTCTTTCATATTTGCTAGTAGAGTTCATTGAATTCATAGATGTTTAGGTCACGGTTATGAAAGCCCAATTATAAGTGGTATTTGTTCATTCCTCAAAGTAAAAATAAGTATTTATGAATCCACCTTAATATAAATAAATTATGAAAATTAGTAAATACAGAAGAGAAGAGACAAACTTCTCATGCTGAAGAATTCCAAATAAATATTGTGGATATATCAATACAAAAGAAAGGGAATATGCCACCTGTCCTGGAGTGCTGCCTGTGCTCAGTAACTTCCTTCCACAGAGCAGCATGTGGGAAGCCACAGAAGCAAACTGCTTTACTATTGGGAAACTTGTGAAATGAACATTCAGCCATGTGGTCAAGGTGAATATCTAAAGCCACAAATCTAGCAGTCAATATATACCCTTGGCAGAATTACATATAATACTCATAAGTCTATAAATAAGTCTATATATAGTATAAAATTATATAATATATGTATATAGAGTTTAAATAACATTTTCCCATATGGACTTGTAGCCAATAGCTACTATGTCAGCCTGCAGGAAGAGAAGGAAACATTTTCACAGATGCAAACCTTCCATTCTCAGGAGATGGAACCATCTGTCATGGCAAATGCCATATTGGACAGCTGAACCCCACTCATCTCATCTATGGTGTTTTTATCCATACAAAAACTCCTAAGGTGTTCTACAGATAGAAAAGCTCTGCTCCTTCACCCACAGGCCTATTTGCATAATGAAGGAAACCTGTAGCTTAGTCTTATCCCACAATCCTTTAGCAACTAAGCTATGTCACCTTTATGGTGGGGGTGCTAGAGGCTCAAGAGGGTCCCACAACCCTTCAAAGGCCCAGCTATGTGAACTTTATGGTTGGAGAACTCAAGGTCTAAAGGAAATGTTCTCTCCTTGTTGTCTTGTTGCCTTGTTGCCTATGGTGAGAGAAGGACTATAAGAATTCCTTCACAGCAACTTTGCTCTTCACATGGAGATCTTAGTGAACCGTAATGGGTTTGCCAAGGAACAGTGAGCAGGTGCAGATCATGAGAAAATAAACATCTTAATCACAGATTTACATAAAGCCAACACTTGTAGATAATACAAACTGTCAAGGCTTAGGCAGCCCATCCCCCAACAATGTACAAAACAATTATTATAAGCATGAATAGAAATAAACTTTCTGACTGGACTGACATGGACTGACAATGCTTCCTCTATGAGCCATAACTATCTAACTAAAGCTCCAACACCAGGCATGAGAAGCCTCCTTTTGAGTTGTTAGTCTGAGTTATGCAAAGGTAGATGGTAATGAATCTGAAGAAGAGCAATGTGCTATGTGGGAGACATTAGAGGGCAGAAAGGGAAAGTAGAAGTGATATAATATCAAAATTATAAAAAAAATTAAAATATCATTATAAAATATATGATATATGTATATAAGATATAAATGGCCAGAGCCCCCAAAGTTTATCAAGATTTTATTTTACCTAATTTCTCTCATATTCTGAACCCACTTACGTTTGAAATGCTCATTGCAGCTGGTGTGTGATAGTGCCTTACCCTGGTATCAAGAGGCAAACTTTCCAGTCCATTGCAGAACATGTTATTCCCAATATTTATCAGGCCATAGAAATAATAAAATAACCCAAAGTTGCCAAACTCTCCTCATAAACATGATTATCATATCCCTGTGCTGGGAAATTGCATTGGTCTCCTGCTACATTATCTCTGACTTAATAATTAAAATGTTGACTAAGCACTTTGGAAATAGGAGAAGTTTTATTTCCTCATTCAGAAGACTTCAAAAACTTAGGCTACTTTTCTTAATTGGAAACATTTAGTCTGAAGCTCCTTTGAATACTTTGAATATGATTTTGAGAATAAGAATACATGTTGGAATCATTTCGTGCCCTACCTAGGCTGCTTCCTCTTTTAGCCTTTCTGATCAGCATGACATTATTTCATTACACAGGCTTCTTTCTATTTGTTGGAAGATTTATGGAATTTTTGAATTCTAAGAAATAAGAATTTTAATCTTTTATGTTGAATTAATTAGCTCTATGATATTTTGTAATGAGCTAAGGTTGACTGGCACACAGTTTGCTCACCTATGAAATTTGAAGGGTTTCTAAAACCAAATGACAAATGTTTATTAAGATGTTTAATGTTTAATCCTTGTCTTACAATGATTATTCAATGCATGTTTGCTATTAATTTTTAATAGAAAACCTGGTGTTTTAGTTAGGATTACTATTGCTGTGATGAAACATCATGACTGATAGCAGCTTGGGGAGGAATGAGTTTATTATTCTGAATCACAAACCTTGGTAGAAGCCAAGGCAGGAACTCAAACAATGCAGAAACATGGAGGCAGAACATGTTGCAAAAGCCATGAAAGAACGCTTAGTACAGACTTTCTCCTAATGGCTTGCTCATCTTCTTTCGTACAGCATCCAGGAACCACCATCCGAGGGTGGCACCAACCACAATGGGGTGGGTCCTCACACATCAATCACTAATTAAAAGATGCCTATAGCCCAGACTCATGCAAGCAGTTTCTCCACTGTGATTACCTCCTCTCAGATGACTTTATCTTGTATCAAGTTGACATAAAACTAGCCAGCACAACTAGTGACTGTACTGTTCAGAAAAAAGACTGTACTTTTTTTTAGGTCAATTTCTTTTTCTTTAATGTTGATAACTGTGTAATTTTCTTCTATCTCTAATTTTTCTATAATTTGGGCATAATGAATACTATAAGCAACACAAATGAGGCTATAACTTGAAATAAAAAGTGCTAAATAAAGTGGTTTTGAAAGAAAATAAACATGGAGTTTGGACTGAGTTGCAAAAGCAATCAAAGGAGGAATGAAAACATCTTAATATGTCATTATTCCCTCTGCTGCCCAGCCATATTCCCTACAAACTTCCATAAGAGCAGTTGTGTCTACTACATTTCAGTCCTTCATAAGAGTCCTAAAGAAATCATTATCATAGTAACTCTTTGTACCTATATGTGATTCCTGGAGTTTATATATACATGCGTGTTAGCTTTTGCTTGAGTGATTTATAATCAGTTTCTATGAGACATCCTTGAAACTGATTTTTATATTTCCAGTTCACTCAATTTTGTATTATATTCTCTCAGAGTAGTCCGTATCTTCCCTTTGAGGATCACTTCGGAAACTCACATTTAAATTACATTGTGTGACTGATTAATATCCATATTGCCCACAGCTGTGTGCAAGACGTTTTGAAGGCAAGAGTTCTATCTTGTTTTAAATAACACATCTCCTCCTGCATCTTAACACTTTATAATTATGAAATGAATATAAAAATTGATCCATTAACTGAGACAAACATGAAGTGTGGAAAGATAAGTCTTTGTTGTATAGATATTCTTGTCCTCACAGTTTTTTTTCACTCGTTATTTTTCTCGTTATTTTGTTATTAGAGTATACTTCCATCTATTACTTCTGAGAAGGAAATAATGAAAAAGTTCTCTTTCTCACTGACTTGCACATGAGCATGAAAGCTTAATATCACATAGCTTTATAACACATAGACTCAATTCAATACATTCTTAAGATTCACATTATATTGTATTTTGCATTTCATCATTGCTATCATGGCTTTTACAATGATCATCCATATGCATATTAATAAACAGCTTTGAAATCTTTTAATAAGAAGCTCTCTCAGCTCTATCTGGAATACCATTAGTAGGTTTAGTCTTGGGAGATGCAATTGTAATTAAGTTTGCTGTGAGTCAAAAGCAGTTCAAAGGAGATTAATTCTAAGCTTTGAAAATTCCAAGACACTTTGTATGGTGGCATACATCCTAAAGCTAATCTAATCATTTGATGACAATTCTAGCATTGAAGAACTTAATTGTTTTCACTTTTCCTCTTTGGGAACTCGTCTATGAAACAAAAGTGGAAGGTCTTTTGTTATAGGGTAAGGGGAGCTACTCTTCAAAGAGAATTAACTGACCAAGCGTATATTCTTTGTTAAATTATTACTGGGAGTAGGATTTTCAGTTATTTATTTGTAATTTTGATAGAAGCATTTAAATAAATGTAATGTAATTGCATTCTATGTCAGTTAGGATGATGATAGTACTTGTGTTATGAAAATCAAAATCACTGGAATAAAAATATAAAATAAATTAGGATATTGCCTTATCTTCTATATTCATTCTGAGCCTTGTCATTATCAAAGCTATGACTCATCTAATACATACCTATGGGGAGCTACTGGCTCACTGAATCGAGATGAGGGTCACAGGATGCTGAATCAAAGAAGTTACAGGAAGTAACATGCAGAAGTATCCAACATCAATTCCACTGTATTTTGATGCCCATAGTTTATCATCATAAAGCAACATATTACTTCACAGTTAGAAAGGGGAAATTTTTCCCTTTGTCTACAAATTAACAGACATGGAATGTCAATAAATTTTGTCATTATAGGCCATACATTCTGCACATTAAAAATTATAAAATTTATTTTCTATCTCTTTCATCTTCCTACTTTAGGATATTAGGAAACAGACTTTTGAAGACATTGCCCTGATCTTCCTTCCAATCACAAGGCTGATAAAAGCACCTGTAACAAGTATATTATCTGCAGTTTATCATCATCATATTAAACAAATAAACAACTCTTAGTTACATGTGGCATATTTATTCTTAATTTCATGCAATGGATGCCTAACATCCTATTGGAAAGTATCCTCAGTAATCTCTAATACAGAAGTGTGAGTTGCAATATGTGGGCCCTTCTGGGTTCTGATGAAAGTCATCTATAAAGGATGCTTTGATGAGCCCTGCTCTAGTGTCAAGAGGTCTCATGTGCTCATTCAGTTGATAATTAAATTCAACTATACTTTTTAATCTCACAAGGCAGTTGAAGGATTTAATTAAAAACAAGAACGGATGCATAGTTAATTATGTGAGTTGTTTTCCCTATAATAGCAAAATAGAAGTAGAAATGGCTGAGAATTTTGAGACTGGCATGTCTGGCCTTGGGTAATAATTATTCCACTAATTGGACATGTGACATTGAGAAAGATGTTAACTTCTGTAACTCACAGTATCTTTCATGTTTAAGTGGAGATTACAGTACCTAGACCAAAACGACTTGTGGAGAGAGTCTAATGAAGGATAATTGCAAGGCAATTAGCACATAGACATTAGTCATCTCATTCAACATTTACTGCATGCTGCCAAATGTCAGATATTATTTTAAACATACTTAAAAATAAACAAATTAGAACTCCAGATTTTAAAATCTACTATTTATCTTTAGACAAATAAAAGTACATAGAACAGTAGGTAGAATTGCATTATGAGATTACTGTGTAATTAGACAGACAGTAATTTACTAGCAATCAAATTCTCCAATGTTAAACAGAATTCTCATCCCCCATTCTCTTTCCCACTCTCTCCTTTCTCTCCCCTCTTTTCCTCACCCTTCTCTGAATAAATGTTATTTATGTAAAGAATGAGGGAGATAGGGCTGGAGAGAAAGCTCTGTTGGTAATGTGTTCATACCGCAAGCACAAGAACCTGAATTTGATACCCCAAAAAACAAAAAGCAAAACTAAAAACCAGGCTCATGTGGGTATTCCCAGTGCTAAAGAGGTGGAGACAAGGCAAATTTCTCAGCCTCCCTGGCCAGCCTACTTTATATAGTGAATTCCAAGACAGTTAGAGAGACTCTAAAAAAAAAACTGGGTTATGCCTGATGAAAGGCACCAGGTACACACATTTCTGAGCATGGGAGGGTGCATGCACACACACACATACAAACACATGCACACACAGACAGAGAGAGAGAGAGAGAGAGAGAGAGAGCGAGAGGGGCAGAGACATACATGAGAGAGAGATACAGAAAGGAGCTGAAATGACTACCTAGAGTTGGAGCGCAAACATCCTTGACCATTGTCTTGTTTTTATAATCTCTCTGCAAGCCTGGAAGCCTGTTGCCGTTTGCACAGAAACCACCAGAGACTCTGAAGTGATCTGCCTAGGCTAACCTTGGAATATTTTATCCATGAACTTTAAAAAAATATATTCTAGCTCAGAACTGGTCTCCACCTGTTTATCATAGATATGCAGCTACCTTACTAACCTAGCTCACTAGAGCCTGGCAATGTTCTTCACCTTCAATCTTCTTGGTCTTGACCTGCATCCTCCTGAAAGTCCCTGTAGGGCTCTGAGCAGTTAGAGCCGGAGTGAATGAAAAATTCGTTATCTGACCTAGGCAAAAGACTTTGTTCTATTGAATATGGGTTGGAAGGAAACATACAAGATAAACTCCTGAAGTACTTCAAAACAAAAACAATTCCTTAGTAATGAAGTACCAACTAGTCATATATGGGTTATTTGCTGCTCCCAAAAACAATTTTTTTTTTTTTTTTTTATTAAACAGAGATACTAACATACTGTAGGGCATAAAAAAGCTGTTTTAACGTTGAAGATATTGGATTTGCAGTGTTGGACTTTGGCTCTTATAAGCATCTTTCATTTTGAAATTAATTATTTAAATAATTACAATAATGTAAATGAACCATCATCTCAAAATAGGACACAATTTGCTTCCTGCTAGTACCCTAAGGGGCCTTTTTCTGTAGTTTAGTGTAACCATGTCGTTGCTCCAATTCACCAACTTGTGCTTCCTGCTTTATGGATTAAGCGCTGCAGGGGGTGTAATGTTCTAACTACCTTTGTTTCTTCCTTTTCTTCTCTTGTGCTATGTTAGTACTTTATCAACAACTGACAAGGTTTGAAGGGAGGCTGGAGGTGAGAACAGCATGTCTGCAGGGTAATTCAGGTTAAATATATGTGCATTTAATTATTTACACTTGGATTTCCATATTGCAATTCGGTGTTCCAGGAAGGCATTAGAATCTCAGTTTATTGCTAACAGCATGACACTTGAGTTTTCAGAAAAGAGTTGATATGGGGCTAATGAGATTTAATGTTGGATATTTGGCTTTGCCTGAAATTGCCTTCTACTCTCTCAATACGTAGTAAGATTTCACTAAGTACCTTATCTTTAGTTTATCCTTTAAATTGAAAGCTGTATACTGTAAAATTGACTTTAAAAGTAAGTTTTGAAACGTATAGTAAGACTCTTTACTTGCTTCAACTCTGAAATAGGTAGAATTAGGAAAGTACTCTATTTCCTTTTGGGGGCAAAAGATGGAGAAAAAATATCACATATAAAAAGAAACGATGGTTTTGATGGATTTACTATTTATTTGGTAGATAGACAAAATCTATATACCTTGCAGATAAAAAGATAACACCTCATGAACCAATTAAAGTGTGGTTCCAGATGCCTGCAAAGAGAGGTTAAACTTTAGTTAATTATCATTCTTACTGTAGTTTTAGGCACCAAATTATTCATCATATAACAAAAACAAACATGAACACTAAGGTTATGGAGTATGTTTCATGAGGAAAAGACAAGCTTGGGAATGTCTGCAGTTTAGCAACAAAAATAATGACATGTGGGTCCATCATTGTGATAGCCAGGAAATCAGAAATGTTATTGAAATTGTGAGAAAATAGGGGACAGCCATAAGAGGAAGAGAATCTTGAAGTGGTGAGATGAGGGGCACAAAGAAAGCATTGTTTGTAATTTTAATAATAATAATTTTGCTGCATGAAGTTGTTTCAGATTTACAGTGTCATACAGGTAACGTGAATTTGGGTGGTATGTGACTCACACAAATGCAGGAGTATCTTTCTGTGTATGCCACCTTTCTTCCCACTTCCCTATTTTCCTAATTCTGTTCAGCTTACCTGGCAGTTGGCTTCACTCAGACCTCAGCCTCTTCATTCAAGGACAAGATTAAAATATTTATTAGTTTCATAGTCACAGATTTTGGCAAATTGAATGATAGCACAGGAAGATGACGTGACATATTTATTGGGCTTAAGGTTGTGTATCTCTGAGTTCTCCAAGCTTGGAGTTTTCTTTCAGTCATATAGATTCTCATCCCGGCTTGGTCTTTATACCCTTGTCCTCCATGCATTTTTATTCTTTAGTGTCTACTTTTAATTGTCATTATGCCTTTGTGAAGCATAAATGTCATGAAGGAAAGAGAAAGGGATATTTTAGAAAGATGAAGGCAAAAACCCATGTTTAGGACATCTCGATTCAAAATATGTATGTATCAAAGATAGCACAAAATACATCAAGGAAAATTTTATAAAACTAAATTTAAGAGATACCCACGTACATTGCTTGAGACTTTAATAAACATCTTTGTTGCTGAAAGATAACAAAACCAAACATCACTAGGAATCCCACATTAAAAAAAAAAAAAAAGAGCAGTAAAATCAATGGACTAATTCTACATGAAGTGTCTCTAATTTTACACAAGTAATGACAGAAATTAAATCCTCTACAGCTGTCTCTGGGATGTTATCAAGATTCATCACATATTGATTTATAAAATAAATCTCAACCAATTTCAATAACATAAATCATTTGGCATTTATTCTCTGAAGACGTTAAAATAAGGTAGAAAATTCTCTAAGCTGAAAACCCAATGCAATGCATTCTAAACAACTCAGTGTTCAATTAAGAAATGGAAATTCAAAATATGTTAAAGCCAATTATAATTAAAAGTATACATTTAAAATTGTAAGATTCATTTAAAATTCAACAGATAAAATCTTGTGCATTATATTTTTATTTTAGGAGAAAAGATAGTTAATGATAAGAAATTAACAATTTTAGGGATGAAAAAGGATATGTCTTTCCACCTTACAGATAAAAAGAATGATCTGGAACAAAACATTAATACACTTCATGACAGTTCATTTTTTTCAACTTCTTTTTCCTTTATTTATTTTATTCTACTCTTGTATAGTACATCCCAACCCCCATTCTCCCCTCTCTCCTCTCTCCCCATCTCCCCTCTCCCAGAGAGCCACTCTACTCTACCCCAGCTTCCCATCAGAAAAGAACAGTCCTCCCAGGCTTAATACTCAAACAGAGCACAAGATGGAAACAAGGCTGGGCACTAACCCCTATATCAAGGCTAGACAAGGAAATACAGCAGGAGGAAAAAGGGTCCTAAGGACAGGAAGGAGTTCTACAAGAACATAAGAACATACACCATAACATGTAAGTAGGGGACCATGCAGGCTCTAGGTCTGCCATTTCAGTTTCTATGAGCCCTTAAGAGTGAGCTGGTTGGGTGACTCTGTGGGGCTTGCTCTCCAGTTAATCTGAAACTTTAGAAGGAACAACCATTCTAAAATATACAATTTATAAAATTTAAATGACCACGAATAGGAAGATAGATTTTTTTTTTAATTTAAATGTAAAATTAAATGTTTCTTCTGTAGAAAAATCCAGACTCAGATTCATTCATAACTTATTTTACTCATTTGGTAAAGAAATCAAACAGAGTTGCCAACTCAGAAATTACAAATAACATGTTGAAAAACAGACAATGTCAGCCTTCACATACAGAAACTTTTACATGGCTTCACCAGTAGATGAACTATATATTTCAAAGAAAGTCAGTAGTATCATAGATGACCTGAGCAATAGTGATGACACTGGCCTGTATATATGTTTGTCTGACTCTTAAGCATTTCTTATAATCTAAACAAAAGAAGCAAAGTAACAAAGTAACCTCTCTCATCTGATTTTTGATTAAGGAAAGAAACAAAATATTAGTACATATGGACTTTCCCCATAATTAATTCTGTTTTCAAAACCATGGCCTGCCCTTTCCTTAGAGTAGTAACAGCATTTTGACATAAAAAAGCATAAAAATCCATTTGGAAATTACAGTGCTTCGTTATTTGAATAATTTCTTTGGTTAATGTTGGCCTGTTTTCCAAGACATTTAAATCATTTTTTTAATTCCTACCTCTCAGTTATTATTATTGTATAACATTTAGATACTATTATTAGTGGATACAAAGTGATGTCTGATTGTGGTTTTGATTTGCATATCCCTGATGAATACTAAAACTGCCTTTCATGTACTTAGAGGTTTGTATGCTTCACTTAGAGAAATTACCATTAAAATCCTTTACATCTTTGAAAAAATTTGATTTCATGTTTTTGTTTTTGTTTTCATAATTTCATTTTATGGATACAAGTCCATGATCAGATAAAAGAATTAGAAATATCTCTCCCTATCTGTAACTTGTCATTTGACTTTCTTCATGTTTGTCACGAAGTGAAACAAACATCTTTTCTCTTGTTTGATCCTTTCCTCTGTTGTCCTGCCCAAGAAACTTTTCCTCAGTGCAACATCAGGAATATTTATCCTTAAATTTTAACGTAGTACTTTTCTGACTGGCAGCTTTGAATCTTTTATTTAGGTTATTGACAGTCTTAGCTGGTTTTTACATGTGTCTGAGAGCTAAGGATCAAGCTCTATTATTTGGGGAGTAGCTGTGCAGTTGATTACTCACAGCTGCTGAAAAGACATTTGTTTTCTCCAGACAGTTTTGTTCTACCTGGCCATGTCTGAGATCCATTTCCATTTATCGCTGTCTTAAAACTGTCCGCTTAATCCCTCCCAGATCTCAACCCAACCCAAGCAGTAACCATCTCTAAGCCCACAGGCCAAGCTCCATATCTATGTCTCCTTTACTGGCCCAATATAAGAAAGACAGATAGTAGGATCCCACCCATCACTTTTGATCCTAGGAATTTGAATCAACTTTTTATCTTGGTCACCATAATTAGACGTTTGTTATTTGTTGATCAATTAAAAGTATATTTTATATAACCATTTTGAAAGTTATTTATCAATATTTATTTAAGGCAAATATAGTCATATTATATGACTTAGCATTTTTCTAAGCTCTGTGCTTAAGTGAATTGTGTGCATATGCTCTTAATACCAAATTAATAATATAGCTGATCAATATTTTGAATTATATATATATATATATATATATAATTTAAAAATGCAATAAGAATAAAGAAAATATAACATATGAAACTCAAGATATTATTTAGCCAAAAGAATATATGCTACATTATTATGTTCAAATAGGAAAAATTGTACATGAACTTAAATCTCTAGAATGCATTCATTTGTAGGAGGAGAAATAGTGTCAAATGAAACAGGAATAAGAGATGTGTATGCTAAATATATTTTATTTTCCTTTGCAATCTAAGTAGATATTCATGATGTATTTGGTACTCAAAATTCATCAAGCTACACATTTATGATTTGCACATATCTGTTTATGCATGTTATAACTCAAAAAATATTTACTTAAAGTTAATTTGAATAATCACCATATAAATAGTCTAAGTACTGAGAAGACAGTGACAGAAGCAGAGAAATTTTACTTGATGTTTTGGATAATTGTGCAAAGATAGAGCAGCTAGTTAAAACTTCACATATCCTTGACCAATGTTTGCAAGCACAAGACATCATGGTACATTTACTATATATAATTTTATACATAATACATACTAGGAAATTTAGGGAAACAATATCACCTTTATGTACTGGGAAAACACAAAATAGATGACAGCTATTCATATGAAGTTTCTGTGATTTGCTCAGAGATTTGAAGTGTTGGTATTGGAAACTTCCAGTAGTGGTTAAATGTAAAGCACAGGATGATTCTTTATGAACAGAAAGAAATAGAGCTGCCTAGCTTCCAGATAGAGTGAAACTGATCCTCAGATGCCCCTTTCCAGTCCTGGATTCTTAACTGCAGAGTGTAAATGGGTTAAATATCGAGGAGTGTGGAGGTCACTCATCCAGAAAAGAGAGGAAGTCCAAGTAAATATAGAAGTAGAGTTCTGAATCAGGAAAACTCAGAAAACAAATTGTCTTAGCTATATATTTTACACAACACACTTGAAGATGCTCTGCAGAGTTAAAATGGATACCTGGACACTTGTCTGCTTCAATTTTCAGCTCATTTATTTGCATTGTCTGTTTCAATTTTCATTAATTTGCAATGAACATTATTGACAGAAAATATCAAAGTTAAAGCTTTTTTAAACTACGCATATAAAAAAGCAGAGTGAGTGTAATAAATTGTCTTGCAGATAACAAAAACATTTGTAATGAGACATTCACAGAGCAGATATTCTATTTCAAGGTGAACTTATAGACACTTACATAACTTGTGATAAGAAAAACTCAGAATCACAATTACAGAATTCAGCCAGGAATATTGTAAAAATGATAAATCATCTTTAGAAATGGTGAACAAACAAAAAAGGAAAATAACCAATTAAGATTCTTCTTTAAAATAGACATTTAAAATGGGAGGAAAAAATTAAAAAAAAAACTATTGAGTGAGAAAAAGATTGATTCTCTTAAGAGAAAAATAATGGGAAGAAAGGCAAGTTAAGAAAATATAGCAAGTATTAAAAATATAGGTGGATGAAAATATCATGAGGTAAAATCAAAAAGATTCACAATTTGAAACAGTTTGTATAAGCTCTATCAGTTGTGTAGAATGAGACTATTCACCAGAATAACCTATTAAAATACATAGATACAATTGTCCTCTAATGAAAACTAAAATAAGGGAGTCATTAGATATTTTGGTAAAAGTAACTATGAAATACAAATTGAATAAGCTTGTAATCAGATTATAAGAAAGGTCATATTCTCATCATAAATGAATGAATGTTTACCCTATATGACCTTGATAGGAACGCATTATCAAATGAACATTAGAGAACATACATGCACCCACTAATTACTACAGTGTTATAGTATAAGGCCTGACCTTTGTGAGCATTGTTTATGTAGTTAACTGTATATTCTGTTCAAAGAAGAAAGTAAGATAAATAATAAGAAAATAAACAAACAAATTAGTTCAATAATGTGAGTTCTAGGAATTTTTTGGTCATTTTTAATAATTATATTCTTGATGATAGTTTTATTACTTTTATTTTTTTGAGAATATTAGGTATTTCTTGATAATATTTTTTGAAATTTTTAGAAAACATTCAAAAATATTTCTTGAAAATATTAGTTACAAGAAACAATAGCTTATCCAGAATCTATAACAACTAGGTTTGTTCTGGCTTGAGCCTCTATAGAGCTAGTGCATGCTGCCATGACTTTTTCGAGCTCTGGTGTGCAGCCACTCTGCCCACCTGTGAAGACTGACGCTTACATTCATCATGGCTCCTTAGCAATGGTCACTGCAACTTCAGAGCTTAATGACAACTTATCACCTGCCATTAAAGACGATGTTTAACAACTGTAGCCATTGGAGAAATTCAAATTCAAATTAATTTGTGACTTCAGTGTACCACAATCAGAATGACTAAGATAAATTATAAAAAAAAATGCAAACTTAAAAAATACGAAACAGGAAAAGAACAAAACAAAGGACACACATGCTGGGGAGAGAGGAATACTTACATTTGATGGGAGTAAAATTTGGTGCAGCTACTGTGGAAATCAATCTAGAGATTCCTCAAAATTTTTTTATTTTTATTGATAACTAGCTTACTCGAGGAATCCTTGTGAGTTTATTCTTGATTATATTGACTTGATCCATACAAGAGAGGTATCATCAGTGACGTGTACACACACAGCACGTATTTATTATCTTCCACACTTTGCTTGCTACAGAATTTGTAGAACACACTCTTTTCTTCTGTTTCTTCCTCCCTGGATCCCTGGGAACTTTAGCTTGAAAGATCTCCTTTTGGATCTCGAAAGGGCAGAATTTATATAATTGAGGAACAATATGCGCATTGGATCTGGGTTGAAATTGGATAAGAAACAAAAGTTTAAAAAAAAAGAAAAGGAAAGAAAGAAAAGACAAGAAAAGAAAAAGTAAAAAAAAGTGAATCATGTATATAGTTCTCTTCACAGTAGTAAGGCTATGTTAATAATATAATTTTTTATTTTTGTGTATATAAGAGACCTGGCCATGGGTCTGAGTATGGATATTTGCCTGAGATGTTTATATGCGTGGTGGGCATGAGGCAAAGAAATGATATGGATGTCTGTATGCTTGAGGCATGCCTAGATTATATAATGATACCCAGGTCACCCAATATCACCAAAGCTATACAGTTTTTTTTAAGACCAAAAATGGATAAGTCAATTAACAAAATGATGGCTTAAAATTATCATTGCTTAGCCAGGTGGTGGTGGTGTACATGTTTAATATAAGCACTCAGGAGGCATAGGCAGGCAGAGATTTTTGAGTTCGAGGGAATAGCCAGGGTTATAACAGAGAATCCCTGTCTAGAAAAAATATATATATATATATATATTATTATTATTATTATTATTATTATTATTATTTTATTATGCTAGTCTACTGGTTGAGTAGGCTTTTCTCCTGCTGTCTTTGCTTAACTTAACAGTGCTTCTAAAGTTTATATGCAGAGTGCTTCACCTTTCCTCTAATATGTTCTCCTGCTGCAGCAAGTACAGATTCTGTGTCCCAGCCCAAGCATGAAGCAACTGGAAACAATGTCATGTATAGTCTCTGACTAGAGCCTTGAAGTGACATACCTTCCTTCCTTCTCTTTGTAATTATGAAATGATTACTAAAACCCAAGTATAGGTGCGGGGGTGGGGGTGGGGAGGAAAAGAGAGAAGTTCAAAAGGGAGTAAGGAGAAGGAGAGAGGAAATGGAAGAGTTGAGTGTGGGAGGAAGAGGGAAAGAGGAGGGGAGGACTGGTTCTTGAGGTGAAGTACCTGTGAATACACATTCCATAGAACTAAAAACTAAGCTATGATCAAAGATCCCAAACTAAGTCATTGCACTTACAATGCTTAAAAAATACAAGGGAAAATTTTTTAAAATGTTCTTTTCCTAGCAGGAGAATATTGGAATAGAAACTTCAACTATGTTTACATATTTCAAGTTTCTGTTTCACTTATAAATGCTGTTGGAGTATTATGTTATTATCACTTTAATGGATAAAGCAAGGAAAGAAGAAATATACAATTTTAAGATGTATTGGGAATTATAACAGAGTTGAACATTAACAGACTTGAAAATAATTTTAAATGGTTTAATGATGTTTTATGTATACTTTCATCTTCAGTCTTATTTATAAACCAGTTATTCTTAAGGAAATGGACTCCTAGCCAATATATTTACAAAACTGAGATTAATATATTTAAAGACAAAATAAGAATGGAAGTTAGTCTGAAAAAAATAAATAGTTGTTGCTGTTATTGGGGAATCTAAGGAGACCACTTTATCATATTTTCTAAAATTTCCTTTCAGTGTGTGAAATGAATAGCAGTTTCATTTTCCTATAGTGGTTTCCACCTTATCCTAACAAGGACTGTGAGCAGTGACATTAATCTGTTGACTGTTGCCGAATACATCAGATACGCTTCATAAATGCACACCTGCTGTGCAGCGCAAAGAACCTGGTACTTTATGATGCTCCATTGAATACAACAGACTGACAGTTTAAAGAGGCAGAATGAAAGGTAGGTGGGAGCGAAGTCCAAGAGCAAATGGGTTAATAATATACCACAACACATTCTTCAATGAAGCCGGTTATTACTCAAAAAGAATACAGCGACAATAGTCTTAAATGAAGTCAACATGATGACAATCCATAATACTACTACATGTGATAAAACGGATATACTCCTAAGACTGAACTGATTATAGATTCTGAAATTCAAAGAACGATAGGTTTTTTTCCCCCCGCAAGTGTGAGATATTTAGAGATGAAAGCTGTGACTGTGAACTAGCCAAGTTGCACATAATACTTACTCAGTATTAAAGTGTAAAGAACTTTTATCAAAAAAAAAATGGCTTATTCTACTCTCTTATGTAACATTACATTTCTAAAGTTTCAGCAAAAGGGCTATAAAACCTCTGTGTGGAGCTGCATAATGGCTCCCAATTGTTCTAAGAAATAGCTCAGCCCATGGAAAACATTATAAAGAAATTTCTCTCAGTCCTAAATATATCGATTCCTTTGACATAGTCACAGCAGTTCAAGCATGAGATTGAATATAAATAGGCCTTACTAAATTGAGGTGGGATTTTAAGATTATATTCCTCTTCCATAAGTGAAAAGAACTGGAGATGGTTCAATTTAAGGTTTCTAGATACATGAATTTTCAATGTAAAATATTCCAAGAATTACTCTTTCTTTCATAATTATGATTTTGAGGATGTATGTTTTTTTGCTTCTCCTTTGAAAGTTGTGAACAGTGAGTGTATTGCAACTTTCAAATTAAAAATCTTTCGTGTTAAAAATAATTAAAAGTTTTACACTCAGAACAAAGGATTTCCTTGTATTTCATGTTTCAATTTACTAGCCTGTTGAATGTGTGGTTGAGCATGAAAATCTCTTTTCAGGCACAGTGATGCATGCCTATAACCCCAGCACTGGGGAAGTAGAGGCAGAAGTATCAAGAGTTAAAGTCCTGAATCAGTATGTACTAAATACAGGTCTAGCCTGTGCAATGAGACACTGTCTCAGAAATAAAATAATAGTTTTGAGTCAGGATCTCCCTCCTGATTCTCTTACCTCCACCTCCCAATGCTAGCATTATAACAGGTAATACCATACCTGTCTAAAATATCTTTGTTAATAAGACCATTTCTCAAATTTTCATCAAATAATAACAAAAATTATAAATCAATATTTAAAAGAACATATAGTTTTCTAACTGTTTCTGTATACCTTCCAGATTCAGTGTTATAAAATTACTGTTTACAATATTCAGTTATTCGTGCTTTTAATATTTTTTTTATTTTAAGCTTTTCAAATGAGTAAGTTTCTCTAGTTTTTAATAAAAACAGCCACTTTGATCCTTATTTTACTGTGTTCCAATTTTTAGTCAATAAGTTTTATGCTTATGTACACATTTCCAGAGAAATTATAGATTTCTTTAAGTGATGGTTGACTAGATTCTACATGCATAATTCTTTAATACTTCATTCATGATCTCAGCTTTAAAAAAAAATCCTTTAGGCTTTGTCAACATTCTAAAGCTTGTGCTGCAAATCTTGCAGTTCCCCCTTTGGGACAGGTGTGTGGATTTGCATATGCAGCTGATGACTTTTATATACAGTACTTTCTGATGAGTATTATGTAAACATTTTCACCAGAGTTACTTTTATCTAGGAGATACACAGTTGGCCTTTGGGGATAGATAGAAGAAGGTGAAAGCTTGCTATTTTTTTCTTCATGGTATTGGTTTGTAATTTCTAAACTATAATATTCCAAGGACAAATTGTCACTATTAACTGTGTTACTCTTATAATTATTTCACTTTTATCCTCAAAATATGTATGCATAGGTTTCCACATTAGAATAAGAGTTCAATGAAAGCAAGAAAAATGATTGTCTCTGAGTAGACATTATGCTCTTTCAATACAATGTACAATTCCTACAGCAACATTTGAAATGTTATGAATATCTATATGCATGCACGAGACACTTATTCATTCCTTTTTTATTCATGTTAACAGTGACCTTCTTGATTAAATGAGTTTTTTTTTTTCTTTTTCACAAAACCTGCTAAACTTATCTTTTAAGTCCCTGTTTGTAGGACCTTCCTCCTTACGAATCATTTGACATGATTTACTTCAAAGTACAAAGTAATGAAATGACTGGCTTTGTCTTTTTCTTTAAAAGTAGCATCTGGAATGTAGCTAACAGCTTCTGGGGCCATGGATTTAATTCTCATCCTAGGGGGGAGCATATTAATGAACACAACTGCTTTTCTCTTAGATGAATCATGAGGAATATTTAGGTAATAATTCACAAACGTTTTTCAAAGTTCTTCATCATGTCCATTCCTTTAGTGACATTTTCTTCTCTGTGTTGCAACAAATCTAAAAATGCACATCTAAAGCCTTATCCAAACATTGAAGTTATTATGATACAAAAATACTGCCTAGTTGTGATAGAATCAAACATGTTTTCCTCTTCTGAAGTAGAGAAATAGAAAGGCAGTTGTGGCACATGCTTTTAATTCCAGCACTGCAGAGGCAGGCAGATCTCTGTGAGATCAAGGCCAGTCTGGTCTCTAGAGTGAGTTATAGGACAGCCAGAGTTACAACAGAGAAACCTTGTCTCATAAAACCAAAAATAAAATAAATTAAAAAATAGACTAGAGAGATAATCCACACAAGGATAAAACTAAAAACAATATAATTGAAAATAAATTCCCAATGAAATCAAATCAAAACCTTTTCACTTTGGCAATAGTTATATATGGCTTAGAACTATTGTGTGTGTGTGTGTGTGTGTGTGTGTGTGTGTGTGTGTAAGAAAGAGAAATA
The DNA here is from genome assembly GCA_026225945.1 of Cricetomys ansorgei. Classification (NCBI taxonomy): domain Eukaryota; kingdom Metazoa; phylum Chordata; class Mammalia; order Rodentia; family Nesomyidae; genus Cricetomys; species Cricetomys ansorgei. Next base: position 4,498,863 of record JAMJFZ010002812.1, read on the forward strand.
GAGATAGATTAATAGATGAAAGATAGATGATAGATAGATAGATAGATAAATAGATAGATGTTTAGATAACTTGAAAGTAGAAAGGGGATCATGAAAGGAAAGGAGATGTCTAAAGGGAGGAGTGAGAGGTGGATATAAAAGAGTAATAGAATATGTGTGACATGAAAGCAGAAGGGATAACTATGTGTGGGGAGGAGACAGACCATGGAAGAGTGCAGCTGGGGAATAAACTGAGAACAAAAATATAATGATTCTGTATGCATGTAAAAGGCGTAATGAAATCCATCTCTTGGTTTGCCAGCTAACAAAACAAGAAAAGAACAAGAAAGGGTGTCCCAGAGAAGAGAATTGGGAATTAGAAAAGATTTTGTGTCAAATTCTCTTCTTGTACTGAAACATTTTTGTTGATATCTGCCTATCCTTAGCATTTTACAAAAGAGGAGTTGTGTGTTCAATTAGAACACGGTTTAAGATTTCGGGAGTTCTGTCTGCTGTGACAGTTATGAGAATTTATTGCCTGAATTAAGGTCTGTAACCTTCACTTACTCCTCAAAAGGGCATGAATTTTTTTCATGTGGTTAGCCAGTAGTCCCTAAATAATTGGCAACTAAACTCTGGGGAGATCAAAAAGAAAGAGCTTCCCCTTTCTCTACGTGCCACCCTCTGCAGTCCTCAATTTTGGAGCACGACTATTGTGCTTCGTACATCCACATCAGCTATTAAGTTGGAGAGCATTGCCCCCCACGTTACAGGTTCCACCTTTAAACTCAGTCTCCAAGACATTTAGCAACTATTTTGCCCCAAATGCATACATTAAACCCATTAATCTTTTAAGGGAACTCTTGCTATATTTTAGAACAATAATGTCCTTCTCCATATATTAATTTAACATTTATTTCACATTATCCATTTCATAAGCCATTCTGTTGTGCCATGTAGTTTTGGCAAAATGATTTTTTTTTCCTAAATAAGCATTGAAATATCCCAACCTCTTATAAAATTATTTCATTTTCCCTTACTGAGTATTGTATTTTATCATATGTAAAATTAATAACTATACTGGAGATGTTATTCTGATATGTAACATCTCCCACCCAGCTCATTTTGTTCAATCAGTAACTTCAGTAGTTCTTCTGTGACTCATTTAGTCCTTTTTATTAGCATATGAAAGAGGCATTATGCCTCTGATCAATCTACATTGCAATTTTGAATATTGATCAAAGCTTATTATTAATCAAAATAAAATTTAGAATATATTTCACAAATTGCAAAGGTACAATATTAGGAGATTTTATTAGTTTAAGTTTAGAAATATTTTTCATCAAATTCAAAATGCTTTTGTCTTTCCTTTGTTCAAATACATTATGTTTCCTGTTATTTCTTTCATGTACAGCTTATTGTTAGCAAATGAAGCAGTCTGTTGCATGTTCCTCTACGTCTTCCCCCTTTCTGTTTAAGTTATAAATTGTGCTGTGAAAATAGCTTTAACAAATTTTAACTATTACCATAGGAACAATTATCAATCCCATACACTTAACAGTCTGAATGTCCTTTTGAAGATCCACTTCAGCCATAGCAGCACTTCTCTATGCAATGATCATCAGCAAGTGTCCATTTCAGCATAAAGGTTTTCTGATGAACTATCGCCTCTCTTACTTTGGCCAGTTTCTTGAGCTTTCCCCATGTAGGGGGATCAGCTTTTTGTCTCAAATGCATTGCTGTCTTTCTACACCTCTTCCTTCCTTGAGTCTTGCCTTCATGTTAGCAGTTGGTGTCTAGGAAGCTTCTCTTACTCAAATCAAACCTTTATCAATTTTGATGGATCCTATAGCTTTTCATCTCCTGTAGAAGTATAAGCAAACCTCTTCTCCAACATAGCATATTCCCTGACTTCCATTCTGATGTTGGTTAAGACATCTTTATAGTATACAGGCTGATTTAATTCAACATTTTATCTATTGTTCAGGGTAGCTCAGCAACTGTAGTTTGTGCTTCATTAACATTCAAAAATTTAAAAATATATAAAATTTCAAAAGTATGAAAAATTAAAAATTAATAAATCATTATGAAGTCTATCTCTGGGAGTCCTTATTCTTATTTCTCTTTTTTGTTTTTGGCTAAGTTTAGGTCATTGCTTCCTGCTGTATCATGCATTACCATGCAATACCAAGTTAGATTCCTTTGGTTGCTCTGTGAATGAGCTCCATTGGTGAACACCTAGCTCATGTTGTTTGTTGCTGAGGCCACAGCAAGATCAATAGGGAGTATCCTATCAGAAAGGGATTACCTCATATATATCCTGTTGATTTGCATTCATTAGTAAAATGCTTACCCTTACCACACCTTTGAGAAACACCAGAAAACCTTCTAGAGAAACATTGTCTCTCATTCTTTCCAGATTATCTTTAGCTTTAGGAACACCCTACCAAAAATTCCTTTGCCAGTGATCTCACCTCCCACAATTAAAACATCAGACATTTTGAAATCCATTTCTTGTCCAATTACATAATCATCAGGACCTATATCAACAGTAGTTCTAATCCACTCATCCATAGTTGCTGATCCAGTTTTTAAAAGTCTAATAAATTTTTTACATTCTGCATTTGCATATTCAAATGACAAAGATTGAATTAATACCTATCTTGCATCTGTATCTGATATTGCCCCATGTCAGGCACCAGGTGTAGATAGATTTTCAGAACCAAAGGCAGTTTATTCTTTTCTAATCAATCCTTGGTCCTTAGATGGTTTTAGCCTCTATACAATCTAATCTTCAGTGTAAAACGAGAAAGCTTCAGCCTCCATATAATTTAGAAAGTTTACACCTCCAAGACTTAATGCTGATTGAGCCACTCTGACTAGCTTCTTCTGAACTTAGAACTGTACTGAACTCAATTAACTCTTCTGGTTGGCTGATTCAACTCACTTGTTTTGGCTCAAATTCTTCTCCAACCTCTTGTTTCAAACTGACCTTCTGAGCAGGCTGATTGCTTCTGACTGAACTCTTCTAACTCTGGCTGACTCTGACTGACTCCCACAGATTATCTGACTGAACTGATCTGCTTGGCTTCAAACTAACTCTCTTCCCATCTGAAATTGATATTTTCTGTTGAAGTGCCCCTGTATTTCTGTCTCAGACTGCCTTAGACTGCTTCCTTTTGAACTCCCTTTCTCCCTGAAATCAGAGCCTGCTCTTCTATCCTGAGAATTGGGCATGTCCTCACTGTAATGCAATCTCAGAGTTGGGATTAAACATGAATTGAGAGCCTTGACCTACTTTAAAATGATTGCTTCCTTTTAGAACCCTAGTGTTGGAATTAAAGGTGTGTGCTATTTCCTTAATCACAGAAATCTCTTCAAGCTAGCATTTGCACAAACAGAGGATAGGATTAATCTGACTGCATTCCATCCAGATCACACAGGTGTCTGAATGTGAACTCTTCATACAGGCCCTTGTATTTGATCCTTTCTTAGCTATCATACAGGCCTTTCAATGTGATAAAAGATTCAATGTTCCTCTACAGTCTGTGGTAATCTTCAAAATGAAGAAAATGGAAGGTTCAGTTATTAGGACCTAATACGGCTTGGGAGGCTGGGTTGGCATGCTGTTAACCTCAGAGAGAAGGTGGAATCTTTGTCAGTTACAAAGAATCTGGTGGAATAATAAAAAAAAATTTCATGGCTAATGTAGACAGATATAACACCAAAAAGAAGATAAATAAATTATATTATTTCCTAGTCAAATTAATAGGAATTTAACCTTGACATATATAAATACTGAGCCAGAAGAATTTGAAGATAAAATCAAAGCTTGAAAGAAAGTCTAATTTGACAAAAATTATCCTTAACTGCTAGTGTTACATATAAAAAATATATATGAATTAAATATCAATATGCTATCAAAGCTTAATATGCTGAAACGTTCTAGCTACGGGTGTGAAATATGTTTTGTTTTTCTTCCAATCAGAACATCTGTCTTTCTTCAGTATATTTGGATCTGCTTGCCTGTAGCTTCAGAAAATTCAGAATTATACTTTAACATTGTGTCTAATTCTGAACAGAATTCTGGGTTTACCAAGTTAGAATTCATTTTTGAATCAAGAAATATTGTCACATTTCTCTTTTATATAGTCACATCACTGTCTATGGAAAGTCACATGTTTACCCTTCAAAATGCAAAAGTTCCCCAAGTCTATTTTCACTCTTTTGTCCATCAAAGTTTAACACTAGAATTAATTATTTTAATTCTGTATTTTGAAGGTGCCTTTTACATTCAGACAATAACTTTTGAGACTGAGCCTCAGAGCACTGATTTTAGCTTAATTAGTTTATGTATTTGTTCAACTGATACTTTCAATGTTTCTGCTCCATTTCAGAAATTACATGTCCTTATCTGTAAAAACATAGAGAGTAACTCACACGTAATAAACAGAATTACTCATGGTTGAAAGTGATAACACATTATATGTATAAGTGTAAAATTTAAATTTTTATTGTGTTTAGTCTTCTTTTTGTTAGCTGTTCCCACTTGGAGAGAGACACTCAGGAGTTGGAACTTTGCTTAGTTTAATTAGACCCTTGATCTCAACTATGAGATTTTGCAGGACCTATAATTTTAGAGTTTATCTTGTTAAAATACTTTCAGAAAGATTCTTTGTCATTTTAAAGATGATGGAGAAGAGTTTTGCAGTGAACTGATGTTTTAAGTGCAATCTTCTTGATGACCAAGTCAACTAAGAAATTATTAATTATACATGGCCCTTAACCTTCATTATGCTAATTTCTCTCTTCTATCACATACGCACAGAAATTATCTTCTATTATCATGTTATTTGGTTTACTTTTTATGATACCCAGATCATTCCCAAATGCTGCAAGTAAACTGAGGGGGTTGGGATAAATATAATAAGATGCTGATCTCTTTAAAACTCTCTCTCTCTCTCTCTCTCTCTCTCTCTGTGTCTCTCTCTGTGTCTCTGTCTCTGTCTCTGTCTCTCTCTCTCTCTCTCACACACACACACTTATGAGAGTGGAGACATTAAATTCTAAAGATCTGAATTACCCAGAACTTCGCATGAACTATGCACAGTTCCACAAACCCCTCAAGAGGGCCAGCACATTTATTCCCAAGACACAAAAAAGAATTCGAAAATGAAGAAATAATAAATTTACTGGACTTTCCTTGTCCTGTTTTTATTATTATTTCTTCATTTTGATGTATTTCTCTGAAGCTGTAACAGATTTCGGAAGTATCAGACTATAACCTCTGTCCCATACATTTTGATAAGGTTCTGATTGTATAAACCTCTCATTCCATACCCACCCCACCAGACTGAACACACACATGCTAATCTTAGTAGTAGCAGTTTAGAGTCCAATATACCCAGAAGTGAGAGAAAATATTTTTCTGTCATTATTTTTCTCAAAACACTATTTCATGATTTCTTTATTTTACCACATTTGTTACAATTCTTTTTACAACTCAGTGGGTTCTTTTAAAGTGCTTTACTCTTTCCTCTGTGTACTATGAAGCAGTAGAGAAAGAGTTACAATTACAAATGGATTACTATCTCAAAGTTCTACAAATGATTTCTCTAGACATTTTATGAATTGTCACAGGGTTAGTCTAATTAAAACACGAATTAAACTTGACTTAATGGCCAAGTGTTTCCTTCTCCTTCAGAATAAGTTTAAAACAAGCTAATAGGTATGGGACCCAAGATATCTCACTAGAAATTGGTAACTCTATTTGCTGTAACTATATGAACCTTTTCTCCTGAGTAAAACATGCGTGTCTTGGCATTACTATATAGTATTTCTAAAGAGAAATACCTGAGTGTCATTATTAGTTATACCCTTCCTCCAATTCCCCAAGAAAGGTAAAATAATGAGAGTGAGTGTCAAAGGACTATGAGCTTATAAATCATAATCTACCAAGGTTGCCTCAAGCTCACACTTTATGGAATTTGTAGTATCCAGTTGAAAAATACAGACTCCGAATCACATGCTCCACCATGCTTCCATTTCAGAGAGATAATACATTAGGAAACTGTGGTATCCTCTCCACTTTATACCTATTGTTCTCAAAATTTAAGGGAAAGCAGCTGGGAATATACTCCTTGTTTGAGATTTTTTAAAATTATAGTTATCCTTGTGTGTACATATAACACAGCGCAGAGTGGAAGAAGACAATGGTGGGAGTCAATTTTCTCATGTAGATTCAGGAATCAAACTTTAATCTTGAGCCATTTTTGAAAGCACTTTTACCCTCCGAACCATCTCACAGGCCCCTTAACATTTTAGAGCAGATAAATAATTTTTCCCATCACCAGCTCTATGACCCTTCCTTTTCTTTCCAGAAGTTTTTTTTTAACTAAAAAAGGTTAATTGATTTCAAATATATCATTTGAAAATATCTAAAGGAAATTGTGAAGCAAGGCCAGGGAAAAATGAAATACAGCTGATATATTTGTATACAGATTATGGGGACTTTTATAATAAGGGAGTTTATTTATTGATTTCATTTTGTTCTTACTTTGTAATTTTATTTTATGCCTTGTAGTCATAATCATGTTTTTATGACTTTTGTAGAGTTATTAACACTTAAGTTTTATATTCTTCTCAAGTAAATTGAAATTTACACATTGCAATTTTAATCTCCTGCTTTTCTTTGAATATATTAAATGATAAAGAAGATAGTAAGAGTATATATATATATATATATATATATATATATATATATTTACATATATATTTTTATATACATACATACATTCACACACTCAGTTTTGTTTTTGGCCTGTCTCTAGATCTACATTAAGACTATAATGTCAGCACTAATGTAATGAATATGTGATTTTGCTCTTATTTCATAACATGATTTTTATAACTTAGAAAAATTCTCTGTTTAACTCTAAGATTCACCTTGTCTCTTATACATTGCTATGTTAACAGAATTCTCATGTTTTTAAGTAGAACTAACAAATATGTAAGTCTAAGGAAATGCCACTTGCTGGCACATCAGCGTACATCCATGTAACTCTTTATTTCAGGTAAGTGGACGGAAATACAGAAGATCATAATGAGTGAAATAAACCAGATCCAGAAAGACAAATGTTGCTAAAGAGTCTCTTTTGAGTATAACACTTAGAGTAACTACAGAAACCAGGAACGTAAAAATAAGACCATTTCGGGGATATGAGAGAACATTAGAGAAGGTAATCAGAATGACGACTAAATCAACAAGAGGGAAATTGTGTCGGATATTGAAAACATCAGCCAAATAACTAGGCCTAGTCAAGTCATGGGTCTTAGAGGAGAACCTATAACTACCACTTTACTAAATCAGCATAATTCCTAACTACATTTAAATATATGCCCTTATATCCAAAGTTAAGTTTAGTCCTCAGCCTTCATAAAGGAAATTTCTCTTTGCCATAGATGGAAACCCTTACAAAAAAACAAATTAATTAAAATGAAGAATTCTGGAAAATCTACCAATTTACATATACATCTATGAAAAAACTCCTCCTTCTGTGGGTCAGGGATCATTGCAGAAAAGAGGGCAGAAAACTGTAAGAGCCAGAAGGACAGAGAGTTTTCTGTGAGACTGTGTCTTCTAAAAATGTCAGAAGCTATACCCCTGAAGTGTCACTGATATGGCTGCCTAAACATGATATGAACAAAGACAATACCAATAGATACGCTCATGTGGATGGGGTAAAGCCCCCTACACATCAACCATAGACAAAGAATTACAGACATCTTAAGGAATGCTCAGAGGGGAAGAAATAGTATTTTCAAGAAAGAGCACACCAATTGGTTTTACAATATCAAATGATCAGCCCTGAAGACAGACTGACAGATTGTTGTATTTATACCTTTAGGAATATATACACATTCGCTTGTACACACATAGATGTATGTAACAAAAATTAAAGAAAAAGAAACAATGAATTTCAAAGACAGCAAGGAGTATGTGTACACGAGAAGATTTGAAAGGAAGAAATGAAAGGGAGAAATTATGTAATTACATTAAAAAAATAAAAGACATGAAAGTAGAATGTAGGGTTTTGGAACAAAGAGTTCAAAATAAATGGAAAAGTTCAGAATAAGTAAAAAGGAGATAGAAGAAGGCAAAGAGAGTAAATAGGATCAAAATATAGTATGCATATATGAAATTGTTAAAGAATAAATTTAAAATTTTTTAAGAGACAATAAAAATATAGCAAGAATCTTAAAACTGTTCATGACCTTTAAAGAAAGAGTGACCTTTTAATGTTTCATTCAAAGAGGTAAATATAATATCTTGAAGGTTCGCTGTACATTTTATTTTCTAGTGCACTTTTCCAAAATGACATCATGTTGAGATCTTTCTCTGTGTTTTTCAGTATTGTTTTTCAAAACTGCTGATGTAATATTCATCTGGTCAAATAACATGCCAACATATTGCACTAATTAATATTTAATGGTGTGGATCAGTAATTTTGCAACACTAAAATATAAAACAAAAACTTTTAAATAGTAATTCTAATTCCATGTTGATAATAAATACAGATAAGTTAATTAAATATATTTATAAAAAACAAAAATGTAAGCAAAAATTCCTTTATTAACATGCATAGTATATATATATATATAGGCTTCATGCATAAAAACATTAAAAATATTTCATAATTTATAGTTATTAATTTCTTTATATTTCTCTTTACATTTATTTTTACAGTAAATGATTATTCTTTAATGGCCACTTCAAATATTTTTAAATTATAATTCAAAATTTATAAAATAAAAAATACATATAATTAATTCAATAATTAACTGGATTTGTGGTAAGGCATTACTAGGAAATGATAAAGAGAATTTGTTCACAATGTACATTATTATCTATATAGTGGCAAAAAACCTAAAGAATGTTTTTTTTTAAGTTGATCAGTAAAAATTGCATATCAACAAGAAAATGCTCAACAAACATAAACATCAAGAATATAAAAAATTTAAGCAATAATGAAGAATCAATGTCACCTGTCATGTAACAAAAAAATATCCAAACCAAAAGCACCTGATGAAACTAGTGCAGCATAGATATGCATTCCATAGTCTTCCTGGAATACAAGCTGACCATATTTAACAAGATAATAAGTTATTCTTTCCTTTGCTCTTGTATGTACTTCAAAAGAAAAAATGCCAGTATAGAAAATTGCATTATTTTTCAATGTTCAAATGGCACAGATCAGGAAACTACCTGATTGTCTATGCAGCATGACAACAGTGCAGTGATTAAAAAACAAATTATGTAAATACAGTGATATGAATGCAGTGTACTCGTGTATAAAATTCTCAAAAAATAATAATAATCACAAGACAAACAAACAAACAAACAAACAAAAAGATCGTGTGAATTTGGGAGGAAAAGTAGTTGTTGTGGATAAGGGAGGAATTAGAAGGGAAGGAATGAGGGGCATACTTGGTCTAGATACATGATATGCATGCATGGATATTAAGTAAAATAAATATTAAAAGGTGAGAAGATAGAGCTTCTGCCCTGAAGAATGTTTGGTCTATATTCTTATAAGTAACATATATAAAGATCTTAGTTAAAGTAATAAAGTAAACAAGATGGATTGAGAACATTTTAACAATGCAAAAGTTCTGTATGAAGAGGCAGCCAATGGACAGCCTAAAAATGACCAATAGGGCTGGAGAGATGGTTCCTTAGGTAAGCTTACAACCAAGTCTGATGGCTTGAGTTTGATCCCTGAAATGCATGTTAGGAAAAGAGAACCTATTCCTGCAAGTTGTTCCTTGACCTCTACATGATTATCATGACAAATACCTTACCAACTCTCCCAAAATAAATAAATGTAATAAAGTTTTTTAAATTAATAATAAAATACACATTTTAAATGGATTTTTCATTCCTAAGAGACTGTTATGGGATTCATATGGTAATGATTTTCTTAAATTGTTGCTGAAATATATTAAAATTTCTACAATGCTTTTAGAAATTATAACAAGTTGCATTAAATTATATAATAATTATATATAACAATGAGAACTATAATAAAACTATTGTGTTAAATTCAGTAGTTTGCAATATCTATACTTCCTAATCTAATTTGCTTTGTTATGGATCACAGAATTAAAAATGTTGCAAGTAAAATGTGGCAAGTAAAAGAAACTGCATAATTTAAGTAGGGAGAAATTGATTTACCAAAGCATTATATTTCCTTTAATTTTATGTTTGTATAAATAAACAACATATAATACAATTAAAACAATCTCCATACATATTTACATAAAGAAAAACTATTTACATAGAGATATTAATATAGGTTTCCAGAGGTCATGTTTCACAGTGAAATAGAAGTGATACATAAGTGAAATGCTTAAAAGTCCATAGTATATAACCTCCAAATTAGTTTTGTGATGTAAAATTTTAATTAATATTTGGATGTAAACCGAGAAGTGAGTTGCATGAAAGAACTCATTTGATTAACTGGAAGGATTGTGGTTTTGATCTTGTTTCTGTTGTATCTTGCTTCTAATCTACTCCTAATTAGAACCCTAAATTTCTGGCATGTGTTCTGGAAAATGTGGAGGAAGCTTGTCAGCTGCGTGTCTTTCTTTCCCTGGAGAAGACAGCCTGCCAACTCCAGGAACAGACTTGCCAGTCGACACTCAGTGCCAACTCACACCTTGCCTTAGAGAGACATGTTGCATAATGGCACAGCTTTATTACATTGCCCTAATTTGTATCATCTTTTTCTGCTTTTGCCTTTACAACTGAATCCCAGCCAAACTGCCCTTGACTCTTTCTTGAATTTATTAACCACAGCCTTATCACAAGGTCTAGAAATGCCTTACCACAAAGAGAGTCATGTCATGTTCTTAATATCCTTATAGTCAAACCCTGTATCATACTTGTGATCTCTCTACATGACTCACTTCAACAACACTAATATCACACCCCATACTTTTATTATTAGTAGTAGTATTATCATTATTATTATTATTATTTTGCTCAGTACCTATTACCTGGCAAATGTGTGTTTATCTATTCATTTGTTCATTGCTCAAGTTCTCTTTAATAAGCTGTAAAGCCATGAGGAACTTTGGTGACAGTTGTATCTCCAGATCCTAACTGATATGTGTTACTGTGAAAACAATTTTTGAATGATCTAGTTATTGAATTTACAGGGCAGAATGAAAAGAAATAGCTGACTTTTTAAAAGTCAAATCTCATGTAAGGAGATACTTCTGTAATTATTCAGTGTCTAAATAAAGAACAAACTGCAGCAGATAGGTTGGATTACAGTTTTAAAATTTTGTTAGTAGAAATTAGATTAGAACAGGTCTTGCAAACTGCCTGGGATATAGGATATCTCTGCTGGACTCCATCACACTTCTTGGGAGTAGCATGGCATGATTTACTACATAAAGCTGTACATTAGAGATTGAAGTTTCAGTCTTTGAGTGTTTCAGCCTTGCACAGAAGAAACGAGGTCACTGACTTCTGAAAGATCGAGATAAGCCTGGTGATTTGGGCATCTGGCAATCTCAGTGGACAGAAAATAAAAAAGCCCTACACCTTTCCCCTGGGCACCATGTATATCTGTACAAACGCCTAGCCAATGGAAAATGAGGGGACCCTCTTGTCATTTGAAATTAAGTGTTCTCTCCTACTGTGGTCTTGGAAATCTAAACAACTTAAAATAAATGAAATCTATGTTGGAAGGAGATTTATTGGTTCTCAGTCTCCCTTTCTGCCCTCTCCCACACATGTGCAGACTATCAGAGACATTTAATGAAACACAAAAATTTCAAATAAGTCTGGGGTCATGCAAACTCCATTATTTTTTATGTAATCTTAGTATGTCTGATTGTCCACAGAGTCCTAGAATATATGAAGCTTTAAAACTTGAAATTATTTCTCAATTATACTGTTCCTTTTTGGAAACATTATTAGAGTGTATTTGGAGAAGACTGGAGGGAAAATGCTTTCTCTGGTCATGACAGGACCACTGTACTCATGAGCCCATATCACTTAGGCTGCTTGCACAAGAACAACAGCATACATATCAAAACAATCAGCGTTCTGACATGGGGGTGCTTTTCCTGATTCCCCACAACTAACTTAGAAGCAAAGGATACTTGAAAGCTTCTAGCAGAAGGAGAGTCATTTCGTTTGAGGGTGTGGGTCTTGGTATGTTGACCACAGTCCACTGGATGGCAACATACCCAGCAGTTTATGTGTAGTACAAATTGGACTTAATGAGCCATTTAAAATATGAAAAAGAGGACAGAAATTTGTGGTGATGGAGAATTGGGATTGGATGAAGTACTAGGAAGTAGTTATGTTCAAAATACATAGTATGAAATCCTCAAAGAATGAATAGGAAAAAAATATATTTTTAAAAGCCCTTTTAAATGGCTGAAGTCAAATTTTAACATGACATTTGCAGGCAAATGGATGGAGCTAGAAATAAATAATGAGTGAGCTACCTCAGACCCAGACAAATATGGTATGTATTTGTTTATAGGGGGATATTAGCTATTACGTCAATGATAACCAAATTCAATCCACAGAACAACAGAGGGTAGGTATAGAGGAGGGGCCTGGTGGGAACACACAGATCTCGCTAGGAAGTGGAAGTGGAATAGATATATATGGATGGAAGGGAAGGCTGGAATGGATGAATCAAGTAAAGAGGGAAAGGCAAGAGGGAATTGTGTGAGGGAATACTGGGAGGGACAGCAAAAATTAAGGGACATTTCAGGGGTAGTATGGAAACCTAACACAGTAGAAACTTCCTAAAATACATGCATATATAAAGGTGATCTAAGAGATATTGAATTGTCAAATAATGGGGGAGAAAATATCCCATCTGGCCATCTCTTGTCACCTAACGAATCTTCCAGTCCTAGGATCAGAATACATCTAACTGAGTTGTTGGACAAAGGGACCCAAGAGAATCCTCAAACAACCCAGCTGTTCCCAAGACTATATATAGGTTGCTTTCCACAAATGAATAACAAAGCCCCATTGTTAAAGACAACCTCTACATTGAACATGGTGATGTCAAGCTGGTACTCTGCACACTATCAAAAGAGTAAAGTAAACATCAAGCCAGACACAAATCCTTTATTTACCAATGGTATACCACCTACAAGATATGCTAGAAATAACCAATCAACAACTTATTTTACTTAAGTCCCATGCCATGATGTGGAACCCATGCTCTACGTTGCTTGGGCAACCAAAACCTTAGACTAGGTAGCTCAGGACCTAGGGTAAAGCCGAATACTGCTGGTCCCAGAAAAAGGAGCATTAAATTACTCTTAATGGCATTCCATTACACTCATAGACCAATACCTTGCTGAGCCATCATCACAGAAGCTTCCTCCAGTAGCACATGGTAAAAAAAAAAAAAAAAAACAGAGACACATAGCTAGACATCAGGCAGAAAATGAGACCTTGAAATATTAAGTTGTAAGTGAGATGTGTCTATTAAATCTCTCCCCTCAAGGCTCAGGGAACCTTAAGGAAGAAGAGGCAGAAAAACTGAAAGAGCCAGAGGAAAAGGAGAACAGAAAGAAACAAAACTCTCTCAATCAACATGAGCAAAGCTATATGAACTCATAGAGACTGAAGCAACATGGACAGTGCCTGCCTGGGTCTGCACCAGGGCCTCCACGTGTATTTTATAGCTTCTAGTTTAGTGTTTCTATGAGATTCATGAGGGAGTGAAGGAGTGGAGCTCTCATTCTTTGTGCCTTCTCTTGGGCTCTTTCCTTCCATTGGCTTGTCTTGTGTAACTACAGAGGGACAGTTTGTGCTTTTGTCTTATTATATTTTATCATTTAAATTTAAAAAATGATGGACTGACTAACTAAATGAATGAATAAACCCCAGTCACTAGAATAAATGTTAACAACTGATGTTGTACCAATTGTTGTAACAATGTTACTATACCTGTTGGGAGAAGAAAAATCACTTTTTTCCTATAGAGTGACACTGGGCATATCAACTACTCCAGGACATTCCTCATGTTTGGAAGTAGTTGGCCAACATATAATGAACTCCACAGGTTTATTTGTGTGTTTGATTTGGTGACAGTTTGATGCTTTCTGTGTTTTTTGCTTTTCTTTTCTATTTCCCCCCTTTTTTGTTGTTGTTTGGTTGGCTTTTGGGGGAAGTTGTATGTGATTTTATTTAGTTTTCTTTGTTTTGGTTGGCTTTGTTGTATTAGATTTTTGTCTATTTTTTTTCTGAAAGAAATGCAAGCTTGGTATGAAGAGAGAGGAAGAGCCTCTGGAAAGCCTTGAGTATCTTTAAATTTAAAACTTGTTTAAAATAAAAAAAATATATAATAAAGAGAGAAAATAAATAATGACGAAAGCTAGTCAGATACAGCAATTATTAATGTGCTCAAAATTCCCCAACATTATACACTGATTGCGTGTTATGCAGGTTGTTGTTCCACACACAATTAATGTGGCATTTGCTTTACGATGGCAAAGTCAGTATTTCTGGCAACAGAAATTTTGGCTTGCTGTATAGTAGCGTCCCTGGAACTGGTGAGTGGCTGGCTTTGCGTGGCTTATGTACATGATACATTCATTTATTACAGCTCTTGAAATTGAAGCCAAATAAAGTTTTAGACAATCTGTGTACATTTGAGAGGGTCTATATTCAGGTTGTAGGGGAGCTTCCAAAACTAAATACTGGTTTCAGGATCAAAGGCAAAAAGGGCTATCAATTAGAGGAGAGAATTGGAAGGGTTTGAGTGAGAGCGGGAGGGAGGGGTATAGGAGGAAAAAGAGGAGGAAATGTGATAAAATTCCATTTCAGTTAAAACTTTACTTTAGAAAGTATACTCTCATTTAATTAACATGAAAGGAATGTTATAGGTAGCTTCCGAAGTACTTGAACGTATAATGCACAGGCAGAAAGTTCAGAAAATTAAATAAATAAAATGAACCGTAAATGTTTTCTATAATAATAATCAAAGCAAAGGAGAATAAAAGTTTGAGAGCGAGGTGACATGTGAGGAGTTGGCAGAAGGAGAAGGAGAAAAGTAATCTAATTATATTTTAATTAGAATGTGTTTTAAAAGAAAATAGATAAATACACTATCTTTTTCTGGTAAGACACTTTCTTCATTCTTAAAAAAATAACACATAAAGAAAAAGCAAATAGAAGACAAAATAATTCAGACAGTCCAAATAAAGATTACTTTCTCCCCAGAGCAATAGATACACTGAAAACTGGAGCCCTGAGGTTATAAAAATCCATGCACACTAAGCCTAGGGCAATGGTCAATCCATCTGCAGGCTATTACACCTCTTAAAAAAACCTTCCAAAGTGGATATTTTCGTATAATAAAACTCCACACTAGTAGAAAAACTTTGAAATATTGCTCTGCAATCATTATGAAGATATTACAGTGTATCACTTAGTGAAATGAAATACTTCTTACCTAACATCAAATTACCAGATTTTTCCTTTTTTCCCTTTTCCATTTTCTTTTCCTTTCTCCTTTTTCTTTTTCTTTTTTCTTTTCTTTTTATTCTCTTCCCTCTTCACTTCTCTTCTCATCTTCTCTTCTCTTTTCTCTCTCTCTCTGTATATGTGTGTGTGTGTGTGAGAGAGAGAGGGAGAGAGAGAGAGAGGGAGATACAGAGGGGGAGGGGAGGGGGAGAGAAAGAGTGAGAGAAAGAGGAGAGAGAGGGATCTCATATAGCCTAGGCTGGCATATAACTCATTATGTATCCAAAGATCACCTGGAACTTCTGAACCTCTTGCTTCAACCTCTCCAGTGATGGGCTCACAGATATGCACTGCCATGCCTGACTTTTTGCTACACTAAGGAAAAACCTAAGACCTCATGGGAGCACTATAACAACTAAACTTCATACTCTGCTCCCAGAACAAGAAAATGCTGTTCAGTAAGCCTAATTCCACAAATCTTCCTCAGAAATCCTCAGAAACTAGGGTAAATGAAGACACAAGGGTACCTGTCTCCACATAGGAGAAAGCCAAGAGCTCATAGCAGCTTGTTTGTTATCAGTTCAAAACTTGCTAATTAGAAATGTTTAAATTCCTGTAGTGGCTACTACGTAGAATGGTTTTTAGGTTAAATTGGAGCAATGTTTCTCAGAGCATCTGCAGAAAATTCAGGAGTGCAGAATGAGCTATACACACTCATGAACCTTCCAGGTTCATAGTCTAGAAACCATGCTGAGGATGAGAGATCTTTATTCAATGTTCAAGAACAATACTTTTGATTCAAATCTACTTTTACTGTAAGGAAACTCTTGGGTCTTTTTCACCTATTTGTGCTTTTGAGAAGCATGAGCGTAACATTGTGCATTGTACGTTTGAACAAAACACAGTGACTGCAATATGAAATATGACCTGTTGCCCCAGAGATGGAAATAAACACATTTTTTTTCTCCTAAACTCCTAGGTTCAATTTTTAAATCACCATCCTCAGTCAAGAATCAGCAAGGTCATAAAAATGGTTTTCTGTGGCAGCACTGATCACAGACACGAATCAAATCAACGTGATTTCTGATAGGGTTTCCAGTTGATTCAAGCTGCTGCTATTGCCAGAAGACATGCTGATGTCTATAATTTGAGCTGCCACTGGAAACCACGTTGATGTCCATGATCCATAATGCTGTAGGCAGCTGTGGGCAGAAAAGCTTTTGTAGCGGTATGGAAGACTGCAGATTCATTACAGAGTGAGAGTCATTGCAGGTTTCTGTGCCAAAACCCTAACCCTGAAACAAAGACACATCCCAGACATGAAGCTATTGAGGAGAATTCTTAAAAGTTGTGGTGGAAATGCTGAGATGTAGCTCTTCAGAGTACTGGGCTACTGGCATTCAGGTGTGGAGGAGGGAGTTGTGTAGGGGAACACTTAATCCTTTAATCCAGCAGCATGGCTGCTCTAGCAAAGGATCACATTGAAAGGCCTGTGTGATAGCTAGGAAAGGATCACATCCACAGGCCTATATGAAAGGTTCACATTGAAAGGCCTGTGCGATTTGGATGAAAGATTCTGAAGGCAATGACAGTGACACCTTTCATCACAAACTCTGAAATCGAATCAAGGTGAAGAGCTGGCAGGGCGAAGTCTGAGGCTGAATCAGAGTAAAGTCTGAGATGGAATCAGAGTAAAGTCTGAGACTGAGTCAGAGTGAGGACATGCCTAGTTCTCAGGATATAGAAGGAGGATCTCAGTTCACAGACAGTTCAGTTCAGAAAGTAGGAGAGTTGGAGAGTTAGTTCAGTCAGGCTGTCTGACTGCAGTCAGCTCACAGACAGTTCAGTTCAGAAGGAGAATCCCAGAAGAGCAGAGCCAATCTGGAATAAGCAGAAAGAAAGCAGAGAGCTCAGAATGAAAACAGATGGTTCCTAAGACAGCTGGTCAGAGTGAACTCATTCAGTCGTACGTCTTGAAGGTTGAAAACTTCTAGGTCTAGGTCTAACATTAGATTAGATTAAGATTAGATTGTATGGAGGCTGAAGCCAAAGAATAAACTATCTTGTGCCATGAGCCACAGGAATAAATAATAAAATCTACATTTACATCTAAGCCTACAATGTTGGTTTTATTTGGGGTTCTGGACATTTGCAGTTTGACCTTTGAACTTGCTCTGATGAGTGTAGGGCAGCATGGGTTGGACTTGTTTCTCTCTCTTTCTCTCTTCTTTTTTTTTCTATTTTTTTTTTTTTTTTTTGAGAGGGCACAGGGGTAGGAGGGTAGACTTGGAAGGAATGGGAGTTGTATGTGACTGGAATATATCATGTGACATTTGCAAAAAATAAATTAAAAATCTGTTAAAAATAATAATAAAAAGGAATTACCAAGGTATAGAAAGAGCAACCTGAAAAATCATGACAAATCCCAAGCATGAGGAGGAAAGCAGCACGAGTCAAAACATTCCCTGCCAGCCTGGTAAGTCTCGATCTTCAGCTGACCTGGGAACTTGGTATTCTCAACAATTTTGAGACTTGGAAAGGCATGTTTAAAAATTTGAGATTGAGAACAAACAATAATACCTGTCAAAGTCAAATCACAGTGTAACTACTCAAACCCAAAGAGGCTCATTACCAACCTCCCACTCACACTTACAATGAAGTTATATACCCAGCTCTTCAAAATCAGAGAGAAATAAAAACATTGCACTTAAATAAACACTACTCTGTGGAGAGCAGTGACTATGCCAGGTGGAATGTTAATCATTCTTTCACTTCTTACATCCATATCCACATATCTAAGGTAGAACCAGCCCCATAGTAGTAAATATTTATTTTATAAATATGCTGTGTGAAAAGAGAATGATAATGTGGATTTTATTTATGTAGCATAAACAAATGCAATATGTTTCTTGTATCTTTTCTTCATACCTGGTATGTATACATGGGATTGTTTCCGTACATTCACATCATGAACTTTTCTAACACAGTTTTTACTATTTTGACCTTATTTTATATATCCAGGAAGCAAGGTTCTTTCAAGTCTCAACACATGTGTTCTGGGTCGATATAGCTATATGCTGACATGCTAAGTTTTCAAAGAAGTAGCATTGTGTTCCGTGGTCTGTAACACTCACCCACTCAACATTGCATTGAGTAGATTTGGTTGTTAAGCCATATAATTCCAGATGTTATTTACAAAATTGATCATAATTTTTCAGAGCAACTGTAAAGTTTAGAAATACATAGTGTAATAAGCAAACAGATTACAGAGACCTATAGGAGATTCTTGACTATGAATTATTTCCACTTTCATCATCATAATCTATGGATTGGTTTA
This sequence comes from Cricetomys ansorgei, assembly GCA_026225945.1. Taxonomy (NCBI): domain Eukaryota; kingdom Metazoa; phylum Chordata; class Mammalia; order Rodentia; family Nesomyidae; genus Cricetomys; species Cricetomys ansorgei. The sequence goes on from JAMJFZ010002812.1 coordinate 4,517,693, forward strand.
CTGTACTACATTATAAAAGCATCTTGTTAACACTGATGGACTCTTGTGTCAATTTACTTCCTTAAGTTAAAGTACAAACAGCTGTGTTTAAATAGAGAGGACAGCTCAATTCTGATCCAAAATCTATTTCTTGGGTATATTGGGCCATACCTATTGACTATTAAATGGAATGTGTTAATAATTACAAACTTCAAAATTATTTAGTCACTCAAGTAGTATGATGAATGGGAATGTGAAATAAGCAAAAAATATAAACTATTATTATTTCTTTGTTCTTCCTAGGAATACCTCAGGTTGTTTATTGCAAATATAATTATAAACACACTTAAAATTAGTTATACACCTATACTGTACATTGAGAGGTCTATTCTGAAGTTTTGGTCACACTAAAGTTTTGATAAAATTTTTAATAGCTTATAATTTCCTTTGATATATGATTATCATACTCTTTTCTAGGACCTGTTGAAATTTAACATGACCTTTTCTTCTCAATATCAAAATAACTGAGTTGTGTAATTAGAAGCAATTCCAGTGTTGACTCTCACAGCACTCTGGGTTTTTCGGAAATGTACACCTTCAATTACTTAGGATAAAATTGTCTTGATTTATTTGAGAGCAGCAACAACAAAAGGCAGAATGATCTGCTATCTCCTCTACCTTGGGATCATTTCTGTGTCTAATGAAGTCTTTAAAAGGTTGGATAAAGGTTTACTGATTTCTTGCTCTTTCTCTTAATCTTCCTGATGTTTTATATGCCATCCAGAATTGGTACTTTGTCAGCTTCAAGTGCATTTCAGACTTCAAAAAAATCACTCTCATTTTTCTGTTCCTTAACTTGTCTGTCTCTCCAGAGAAACAAATCAAATGGATGAATCAATGCATCATCCTATTACTGTAAACTGATTCGAGATATAACTCAATTATCTATTCTGAAAAAAAAAAGATACATTTATTTTTATTAATATAATACCACATGCATAAATTATGGTTCTGAGATCATAAACCTCAAAACCTTCACTATTAACTTCCTGAGAACCAACATTAAAGTATTAAAACATGAAACATTTCCCATAAGATTCTAGATGTTTTTCTAAACCATTCATTTTCTCATCGAGTGATTAGAATGTTTTTTCTGGTATTGATAATGCACTTGCTGCTGGCATTAGATATGCAGCTATCTAGCAATGCTGCATATCTTTGGAAACATCATAAACATTCTTATATCACAATAGCTTATTTAATTATTGCCACAAAATAAGAGTCCTAATTTTTAATATAATTAAACTGTCATAAACTGCATTTAATCTTCCTGACCAGTTTTGTCAAGGCTAGTGATGTTCAAACTGAACTTCAGAACATATTATATGTACCTTAGTATATCCTTCCAAATAAATACCATTTGGACAAAATATGTTTCTGGTGCATATCTTTATCAATACGGTAACCAAGCAAGACCATGAAGTATCTTGCTATGATGTTTTAATTTGTTGTATACTTCACACCTTTCCCAATTATGTGCTATAAGGATGCATAACTAAATGCGAAGGGATATCCCTAGTGGGTTCTGTGCACATACTTCATGTTAGGCATTTTTGGTACATAGTCAAAAGCCTTCAATCAAAACAAATCTCAAAGAGGCTATTTTTCACATCTTTTTCTTTTTTTCTGTTTTTATAGATCACAAGTAATGCCAGTTGATATCACTGAAAAAAATTCTTCACTAGAGAGTTGTTTTAGTTCATTAGTAGACTATAGAGTTAATATTTAAATTCTAGCCAGAACTTTGCAACTCACAAGGAGCTAGGATAAATTGAGAGTTAGAAAAGTTTTTATGTTGTGATTCATTGTGGTCAAGAAAATTAATTCATTAAAACACAGTGAATCCCTCTAAGATATATCAGGGTCTCTTAGACTGTTCCATTTAGGAAGGTTTTGTTTGCATATGTAAAAAATAGTTAAACTCACACTTGTATTGCCAAATGTCACAAGTGGGATTTAATTGCGAAGACATGTATTTTTAAAAAGTGTATGGTCCTAGCGACCTTGTGAGAGGTTCTTTATAAAAGAAAACCAATAAAAATTAATACTTATGCTAAAATTGAAAAATGCTGTTAATTCAAAACAAATTATTAAGGTCTAAGGGGCTCCTTCAGGATAGATGTATTTTAAAGTGCCATAAGTAAAAAATGTATGAATGTTCAATAAGGCTTCTAGGACACACACCTCCCATTGTATTTAGAAAAGTTTTCTTATACATTATGCTTCTGATTTCTATCCTCATTACCGTAACATGATAGTTAAGTTTGCTTATCATCCATTTTCAGGAGAGTATGATGGCAGTTGTTGCCTTTTTCTTTTATTTCATTCAGAAATGCACACCAAATTAGTTGGCTACATTGAAAGCTCGAACATGGAGATGTAATTCAAGTTATAGAAGGGGTAACTTAGTTGGAAATGGAATTTTGAGTGGTCTTCCTACCCTGTCTGCACTGTGCTTCCTAATTTACATTTTAGAACTAATTCAAACATGTTTTCATTCACACATTCAATTATGTATTTTAAGTTTTAATAAAATATGTATTGTTGAGTGCTAGACTGCGTCTCTGAATAGGACAAAGGCTATCAAATTAAATGATCAAAAGCAACTCCAGATAGATTTCCTACTTGTTAAAGGCAAATGCATAGAACTTTATTAAAAATTAAATCTGTTCTTCAGTAATGCTATACATGTGCGTAGTATTGATTACTCACACACACTGCCTTATTTTATCCCCTTACCCAAGCTATCTAAACTTCCCTTTTTCCCTAGAGACATTTTTCCTATATTCAAGCCTTTTTACTTTGTTTTAAGATCTTTGGTTTTAACAAGAACTATCTATATGGCCATGGGTGTGAAATTATTCACTGAAATCTGGTAGGTTAACTATCTAGTATCCAACTGAAGGCAAGACCTGTCCCTCTCCTAAAAGTCATCAGTTGTCACCTGGTCAGCAAGAAATAATAGGGTCCCATGATCCCATTCCTGATCTATGATTAACTGTTTACAGGCCCAGTCCTGTGCTGGTCCAGTGTCCACAACTACAGCTACTGTAAGATCATATTTGCAATGACTGTGTCATGTCCTAAAGTTAACATTTTATATCTCTTCTTCCTGTCTTCAAGCTCTTACACTCTTTCTTTTACACCATTCTTTCTTCTACAATACTTCTTGAGATTAGAGAGGGTGCTGTACATGTCCTATTTGGGACTGAGGATCAAGAATAGTGTCTTTGTGACTTTAGCAAACAAATCCTTCTTAAAGAAAACAGATGGAGAGTAATACATTGAACAATGCTAACATTAAAAATTTCTGCTCTTCCAAAGTGAGGGTCTCAAACAGAATAGTAAAAAAAGACATCAAAAGTAGACAAACCATGTAAATTATATGCATACATATACAATATGAGAATATCTGAATTAAAATATGACATACAAACTAATTGCAAATATGAAAGTACTTAGATATGTCAGTCCTCAAGAAATACAAATTAAAGTAAACATTGGACTTCAAAGCATTTTGAAAATTATTTTTAACTATGTGTATGTGTCTCTGTGTGAATTTTGTAGAAGTGTGAATGTACCTGCATAGACTAAGAGAGGATATCAGATCTCCTGGAGGTAGAGTTGAAAACATTTATGAGTTACCTAAAAGAGGTGATAACATAGGTGCTGAACTTAAGACCTCCCTAAGAGCAGTATATACTCTTAGCTGCCATGCCACCTCTCTAATTCCAAATAATTAGCCTTTGTTATATATGTCTAAAATCATAAGAATGTTTGCATTTTTAAAAAAATGGAAAACCTTCTGTTTGGAAAAACTGAAACTTCAGTTTATGTAAATTAGGTCATCCACTTTCCAAATCTTTTTGTTATGTTGAATGTAGCAATTAAATATGCTTAAATTATTCAATATTTCTCTTTCTAGGTATATGTTGAAATAACATATTTTCATGAGACGTCATGTGTGATATTTGCTAATACTCAAGACTACAAATAATTTAGATGTCTATCATCAACAAAATGGATCAATAAGTTTGGTACATATGAACAAAGCAATAAAGAGATTAAAGTGCATTAAAAATACATATCTTAACAATTCCAGGCAGCAGTATTGATGGATGTCACAAATGTAATATTGAGAAATGAATCAGCTACAGAACACACACTATGTTCCAGCTATATCAAACACAAAAGGCATATTTAAATTGTTGCACTCAGAATAAGTGTTTGACTCTGGAGAATGTTAAGTAACTGGTGTACAAAGAAAGTGAGCCTATTCCGTGCAAGTCATAAACTGTTGGTTGATCTTGGAGTTAATCACACAAATATTTTCTGTATAACAACACATCAAGCACCACAGTTAATGATAAAAGAACTTTTTTTCTGAATTCACTCTGAAATTACACAGTGAAAAACACCTCCTCCAAAACTAACAGAGAATACATTTGAGAGTGAACCCATAAACATTATGGTCTAATAGGAGAGACATTAAGCAACAATTATAATAATAAGGGTGTTAATGTGAGTTTTACTGCATAGGTTTAAAGATAATTGTCTAAGTTTCAAAGGGAGCTAAGCTACACACTGATGAATTATTAAGACATTGTAATGAACCTGAAGATTGGGGAGAATACTGAAGTTTATGAAGAAATAAGACAAAAGAAATGATGGAAAGCATGATAGCATAGACTGAGATAGTGGCAGGTCAAAAATGTAGGCATTTTTATACATTGAGTACACTGAGATTCAGTCGTGCCCATTTCCAAACTTCATATAATGTTGCACACTACCGATTGCTAGAGTAGACTGTATGTAGAAAATAAGAAAGATGATCCCAGATATGTTAATTCAGTAGCAGCTTAATTTGTTTTGATATAAAAGTAGTAGTTAAAAATTGGTCACGGTAAATTACTCATCTAAGATCCAAAATATTTTCTGTTAAACAGATTGTTACCTAAAAGCGAAAAGGAGAAACCAGCTAACTTGAATCAAATGATCATAACTCTGAAATTCACTTTATGTTGACCAAAAAGAATCAGATTTATAATAAATGAACACTTGGACTCCATGTCAATCAGAATGTACACATGTTGTATGCCGCAGTTCCAGGGAGAGGTGAAGAAACATCTACTCATACCAGATAGGACACTGATGACAAACCAACATAAGGATACCACCAAAGCCCACTTGGTGAACCAATGAGTTTTATCAAGGTTACCTATAGGAGTATGTGTAAGGATTTATTTAGAGTAGAATAAATGAAACAATGAAAGTTTCATTGTCATAGCCCATCACAACATAGGTGACAGCTCATGAAAGCCAGAAACCTGTAATTCACTGCACAACCTGCAGGTCACTCGAGGAAGTACAGTGTCCTTTCGAGGTGATTCAGTTTATCTGAGCCTGTCACACGTAGTCCAACTTACCTGACGTAGCAGGTCTTACTGCTTAAATGCTCTATCAGAGGGAGATCACTCGTAAATCTGGACAGTTTCAGAGACTTTTGGAGCTTACTGAGCTTCCCTAGAGGATGAAATATATCATCTGTCTTTCAAACATTGTGTTGTTGCACCTTCCTTATAACAACTTGTGTCTTGAGCATCTTGGAAGGGATTTGCCAGACAACAACCCATAGAATCAGCATCAGTCGGAGCTATATATTGAGATGCTAACCATAAGGGATGACCTGCCTTGATCTGGGGAGGTGAGGTTGGAAATGGAAGTCTAGAATCCTTGAGGCAGACACCAGAAGTACAGATTGGAATTCTGCAGCAAGAGTTAATACTATTGGCCTCAGCAGCAGTCCCCATTTCAGGGAAAGCACCAGCTCTTTTCCATCCTTTGAATCACATTTAGTCAGACTAACTAATATTTCCCTCAGAGTTAAAATGAACTGTCTATGTGCTTTAAACACCAACCAAAAAGCACAACTTACTTTAGTATTGTTATGACACACAAAAGTGATCACCATGCTGTACTCGTGGTATAGCTTTGATGAGTTCTTAAATTGTAACATGTTTAGTTTTTCAGTTTCTATTAGAAAAACTCTGGCATAATAAAGTCCATTAGTTTTTTGCTCACATTAACCCTTACCAGATGCTTATTTTGAAGGGATGTCCTTCAATTTACTTGTCAGAATTTCTCCTCATGTGTTGTAAATGGATTCATATCTGCTGATTTTGCCTATAAGTGTGATGACATTTTCTGAATGTTTTAGAGTAATTTAAAAAAAAAAAACAATAAAACAAGTTTCTACCCTTTGATATGCTAACATTAGTTCCCCTGAGTACCAGGAATTTTAATGCCCTGAGAAAGTAACCATTTGGAAAAAAATACATATTTATATGTTTTGAGTTTGTACAAAGAAATTTTATTTCTCACTTTTATATGAGTGCACAAGCTTTTCAATCCTAGCATAAAGCAGTGATTACTTTTCCTCACTTCTCCACTTCGTTGTGAAAGGACAAAGCAACCTTCATCATTTTTGCTGATTATTTATTTAATGATGAGAAATAGATTCGTTTCAAATTATTCCTTTCTAATACTAACATTTAAAATGTCCTTTTTTCATTTTCAGTTTTGATTTTCTATGAGAATTTACCTTTGTGGCATAATTTAAATACAAATGTGAGCGAGGAAATAAAAAGGCCCCTGGGAATTTTAAAGAAAGAGATGAATGGCTCACAAAGAGATTTAGGAAACATTTACTGAATAGGATTAACTGTCAATTTGGTCTTGAAATTCATCAGCATTGGATGATAGAAAAGAAAATTTATTTTGAGAGGATAAAATACACCATAGATGAAAACAGCAAGTAAGAAAAAAATGTACGCTATGAAAGTATGAGTGGAGGCTCACTGTGAGTGGAGAACTTAAAATGATCAAGCCATTGCATTGATTACATTTAATATCAGATTTACATATTTCAATATGAACACAGGGAACACAAAGCACGAGATCTTAAGCTTTCCTAGGCTCTTACACTTTACTGACACTAATCTATACATCCATAGGTAGTACCTACATTATTTTTGTTCCATCAGAAAGCATTCAGCAAAGACTTTTGATGATTGATAGCATCCTGTGATGCATGTAAAGATAAGAATGAAAAAAAAAAAAAAATAGCTTTCTCAGTTATAATAAAGAGTGGCTTTGCAAAATGGCAGTGAGAAATTGGTTTGAGAAAGACAAAATAGGAGACTAGGAAAAAATAGATCGGATTTAGGATTACTTGTTTTTCTAACTGTAAGCATTTTAAAAGAGATTTTTGTATTAGTATCAAAAGTTTAAACACATTCTTATAAAAAGAGGCAGTTATGTACAGTAGCATTAAATCACATAGAAACCTGTCTGTGTGCAATAATGTTTACAAACATCTAAAACTATATCAGGTAGAGAACAGCATTATAGTGTGTGGTAGAGTTTATATATTCTTTTTCATTGTAGGCAATTCTGAAAAAATGTCTTTGAACATTGGATCAATTTTGTGTGTTTACCAATATATTTTTCTGTGATGGCAAAAAATATTCAAGAGATAACTAGAAATTGGATCTGAAATAAACAGTTGAGTTCTGGAATTGCATTTTCTTTCTGCTGATGAATAATTGGTTTGTATCTAAAGGTAATACTTTCTGATGGGCTAAAGTATCCCGCAGCATCTTTGAAAATACTTTTCCTTGTGCACACAAATTGATCTCAAAGATTGAAGAATTCATGGCTGTAATTTTAAGTTGGATTTATTGACACCCATTCTTTCTGAGTATGAAGACAGATTGATGAGCAATTTGTTTTAATCCTCCTGTGGAAAGGTGGGATTACTCAAGAGGATTGTTAGTAGCTTTATGGTTTTATTTTTCTAGTACAATCTGCCAACTTTAATAACCAAGAAGAACTAATTTGTTTTTAAATTATAAAGTTTAGGAGCTATATTACATAACAGAGAACAGATAAGAAAGTCTCCTGGATCTTACGCTTTGTGTAAATTTTTAGCCTAGTTGAACAACAACATAGAACTGCATCAAATGGAACCAAGAATTGCATTTAAAAAAGTATAAATGCTTTCAGATTAACTTTAAGATAAAATGTTTCAAGGTATCAATTAAAATAATTTTTTGAGATAAAAGGCTTATATATCTTCTGTATTAAATGAAGCATAAATGTACGTATTTGTTCATTCACTTTGTGTTTACACAAACATAGCTTGTATGGCAAGTATCTTTGATATTTCTTATTTCTTGATAGGTGAAATTTTTAATCAGAACCGTAGCTATTTTCCATCTGTTATTTCCAATACTTCCCAATCATCTGTGATTCATTAACATGCAGATATAAGGAAGGACTTTTGGCTAAATAGATACATCAAGATTAGACAGACATCTGTAACTGCATCACTTCAGCCATAGATTTAAATTTTATCAGAGTCTTTGCATTGTAAATTTTTTTTTTGGATTCTTCCCCAAGGAAGACTTATCCCATAGTGTAATCTTCAACTGTATCTTATTGCCATATGGAAGATATAGCATTTTGCATAAGATTAGTGGAAAGCATTTGTCTTTATAACTTTTACCATGAAAGATGATTCATTCTCTGTAAGAAGCAAAATTGTAGAAAGTTTCTTTTTCTATAATAGTTGCTGTACAATAAAGGCTCTTCTTATGATTTGAGTGAGAATGCCCTCATAGGCTCTTGTGTTTGAATACTTAGTCTGCAGTTGGTGCAAATTTGGAGAAGGATTAGGAGGTGTGGCCTTGTTGGAGTAGGTGTGTCACTAGGGGCCCACATTGGGATATCAAAAACTCCTGCCATTCCTTGTTAGCTCTTAGCTACTGCTTGTGGATCAAGATATAAGCTATCATCTACTGCTTCAGGACCATGTTTGTCTGCCTGTTTTCATGCCTCATATGGATAGTCACAAATTCTAACTCTTAAAACTATAAACACCAAATAATATCTTCTATAATTTGCCCTAGTTATGGTGTCTTATCACAGAAATACAAAAGTAACTAAGGCATGTGCAAATGAAAAGACAACCAATTTTTTATATATATATATGGATTGTGTGTGTATATATATGCACACACACACATACACACATATATTTTGTGTGTGTATGCATATATGTATATGTGTATATATGTATATATACAAACATACATATGTGTGTGTGTATATAAATTTCAGAGTGGGCTCCAAGTGACACAACTTCTCCAACAAGACCATACCACCTAATTCTTCCCGAACACAGACCAAGTATTCAACATATGAGCCTAAGAGGACCATTCTCACTCAAACTATGTTTTATATTCTTTAATTTGAAATTTTCTTTGTTTGTCTTTCCTGAAATTAAGACCCTTGATGTTTCCTAGTCTTGAACTTTTTACCTTCCCAAAGTGTTATTTTTGCAATATTTCTTAGTTCCAAGCACAGATTGCTAATTGAAGATGATACCATTTTAAATAGAAATTCATGCCCTATTGAAAATGAACAGCATAGTTTGTGGAAGGTTTTTGAAAGTCTTGTCTATTTTATTTTATATCTCTAAATTACAGAATAATGTTATGGAAAATCTTTTTTTTATTTATTATTCTTTAATATTTTATTAGTATGTATTACTCATGTACATTAATGGGTTTTATTATGGTATTTTGGGGCATGTACATTATATATTATTAACTTCACTGGATTTGGAATTACTCAGAGGCATACCCCTCTCTGGATTACCAGAGAGGTTTAACTAAAGAGGAAATATCCACTTTAGCAGTGAGTAACTGTGGTCTTAGACTAAGATTTATAAAGGAAAAAGAAAGCTGAACACCAACATTCATCACTCTCTGCTTCATTTCTGAAGATGCAATGAGACAAGATGCATAATGTTCTTATTGCCATGCCTTCTCACCTATAATGGATGTTCTTTCAAACTATGAGCCAAGGGGTTGTGCAGATGGTTCAGTGTAAAGTCTTTATGTAAGCATTAAGACTCAAGTTTGAACCTCTAGCATCTTTATAAAAACCCTGGTATGTCAGTGTCCATATATGATCTGTGCCTTGAAATAGAGAGGAAAAATTTCATGGGTTCTCTGTGTAGCCAGTGTAGGCAATTTATTCAGATTTGGGTTTACTGAAAGACACTGGCTCAAAAAATAAGGTGTAACTGATTAGAAAAGATGCCTACCTTGATCACTGCCCTCCAATGTGTATTTATGTGAAAATTTCCTACCACAAACAAAAACACACACACACACACACACACACACACACACACACGAGGAAGGAGAGGGAGAGAGAGAGTTTAGTCAAAATCAACACAATTTCCAAGCCTTTATTGCTGTTATTGAGGACATAGATCACTCTGGAACTGTAGATGAATAGTCCTGTGTGCTAGTTAGGAGTCTATATGAAAAAATCACATTCAGAGACATGTTTGGTCCACATAGAATGTAGAAAGAATGTTAGGAATGTTGGCACATGACTGTAATCCCTGTATTCAGAACACAGTGGTGGTTAATGCCTTTAATCCCTAAGACAGAAACAGAGTATGAAAGCAGACACAGGAAGCAGAGCTCAGAAAGAGTCAGTGTCACACAAGAAGTGATGAGTCAGTGAAGGACGGGCAGAGTGTCTAATCTGTAGAAGTGTTAGCAGTGAATCAGAGTAAGGACATGCCCAAATCTGACAATAGAAAGGCAGCCTTTAGCTCAGCTCAGCAATCAGTTACAGGAGAGTCAGTTACAGCAGGCAGTATGAGGCAAGCAGTCTGAAGTAGGTAGTATGGGGACAAGATACAGAGGCAATAAAATGGTCTGATTGGGGATAAGACAAAGAAGCAGAGAGGCTGACTGAGGCAGTATGGAACAGTGAGAGATCAGAAGAATAAAACACAGAGTCACAGGCAGCTCAATAGAATAAGTATCAGAGGGAAAGAATGAGTCATTTTGAAGCCCAACAGACTAGTTCAGTCTAGGGCAGTGAGAGAATCATCCAGAATAAGCCAGAGTCAGAATAGTTCAGTCAGAAACAGTCAGCCAGCTCAGAAGGTCAGTTTGACCCAGGTAGCAGTAAGTCATGGAAGTTTAAATGTTCTAGATTGTACTGAGGCTGAAGGCTTCAAGTTTCAGACTTAAGAGTATATTGTAGGGAGGCCAAAAATGCTATAGATCTCCAGGACTAAGAACCAGGTGATCGAATTAGCTAAAGAAGAAACAGCTTTACAACCTGAATGTATGACTACAAGGGACTAGAAAATTTCAGTGGCTAGAATCCATAAAGGTTAACTTTGGTTGAGCAGACTTATACACTGAACAGAAAAAAAAATTAATTAATGGTTTAAAATATGATATAAACCTGTTTCTATTGAAAAAAAACCAAATAATATAGTTAAGAAATTGTTCACAATTATAGTACCAGTCATAAAAATAAAGCAGAAACATAGATATACCTGATTTTGAAGATTGTTTTTAGCTAGATATTACTAGATTATTGACCATCTTAGTCCAGATTAGTGTGTCCCAGGTACCACTGCATCACTGAAGGGTTGAACAAATTTAATATTGTGAAAAATTACATGAGCATAGTCAATATTGCCAAAGTGTATATGGCCAGTATAATGTTCTTGTTTTCCTCATTTTCACTGCTCCCCAACAACAGCACCTTTATATCTGGGGATGGGGAAGATTGTGGCATTGAAAATACCTTCAGTTTGTTATGCACTTTGGCCATGAGTGTTTCAATTTCCATTTGTCTTCTTCTTACTCAGATGGCTTTTAACATTCTCTGGAAGTTTATACACAGCAAAAGGGCATCATTTGCTTCTGGTAGAGATGAAAACATGATCATTTCACCAGCTGACCTGCATTTGGGGCCTCTGGGCAGAAAGCCAACAACCACAGAGAATTAGAGCAGGAAAGAGTCCTCTTGAGTTCATATCCAAGAAAGTATTTTTCAGTGCCCCCAGGGATCAAAGGCAAGTATAAAGCAGTTTGTTTGTTTGATTGTTTATAACTGGGTAATACAAATTGATAGTAGCATGAATAAATAGCAATGTTTGAGGATAAGTTAAAATATGAATAATTCTCCAAGTTAAGTTTTAGCTCTCTCTTGCTGCAAATTCAGAACTGAATCAGTTTTGTTTCTTAATTATTTCTGATGGAAAATAAAAGCGCACACCTTCTTGAGCTTCTACACATTCTAAAGTATTTACAGACAGAATATGGAACACGACACTGATCAATAATGTTTTTTCTCTCAATATAAAACCAGGAAATAGAAACTACTCCTTCATAAATGTCGTATGTATCTATTCATCTATCAATTTGTAATATATAATTTGTTAGTTATATTTTATTACATTCAAATAATTTCATCTTTATAATACACTGATTATATACTATGATGTGTAAAACTGTTTCTTTTCCCTAGAAAATTGCCAGCATAATTGAAAGATTCTACTTTTTTTTGCTCTTTGAGAAATAAAAGATAGACATTGCTTCTCCTGTGAATATGTATTTCCTTACTACATCTTCTGCCACCCAGAAGTTCTCTAGAATTTTTATTTAATGTTACTTACACTTCTGCCATCCAGTTCTTTGTTTACCTCAAATATTTAATTTAATAATAGCCTATAATATTTCTCTCTCTTGGTTCATTTAGGCTGATGGCCACCTCTTTGTTGGCTTGGTCATGGAACCTTGGATAGGGTCAGCGAAGGCTGAGGGAAGGGTACACTCTAAAGAAACGAAAGATGCATGGATACAGAATATCTGTGTTCAGGTGGTTTGTGTATACTCTGATGGAGGAGCAAATACCACCACAACCCAGAACCTCAATGTGTCTATTAAGTTGAAGTACAGGGGGAGAAGTTAGCTAATCTCAGTAAGGTCTCTTCTGGAAGGAAGAAGCTGTAGTTATTAGTTTTGTACAAAATGGCCCCCTTAAGAACCCTTTAAGAAGGGTTAACCATCCCTCTGAGCATTTCCTGGGAAAGGCTTTGTCACTCCCATGGAACTGAGGCTTCTGGGTCCTAAATATAGCTGTGCTTGTGTCAACAATACACATTCATGCCAGACATCCCTCTCTCAGAGCTTTTTCCAATTCTGGCATCTTCTCTTTTCTTATTTCTTAAATGGACAAGATTGTTCTTGTCCCAGAGGAAGTTTGAAGCAATACTCTACATCATACTTCAAAGATTATAAAGAATGAAGAATGTAATGGTTGCTGTGCCCTCCCTAAAAGAAGTATTTTAGCAATTAAGGGATTAAAACCTTCATAGCACAGCAGTTCCTTACTTTGAAACATTTTAAAATAGAATTAAGTTATGTTTTATTTCTGTGACCAGTTTTTGTTAACTTTCACACAAAAATTTTTTTAGAATTTTCAATACAAGGGTTTACATTAAAGTTAAGGAAAATTAACACAAGGAGATGAAGAAAATGTGGAGGAGAAAGGTCCTATTCTGCTTCCTGCAGCTGTTTTTAACAGTATGACACAAAACAACCCGAAGTGGAAAGAGTTATTTGATGTGTGTTTCCTGATCACAGTCCATCTTTGTATGAAGTCAGTGCAAAAACTCAAGTATAGGCAGAGGCAGAAACCGCTGAAAAATGATGATTTCCTACGCAGCTCATGACCTTCCTACTCAGGGAAGGCACTGTCCATAGTAGGCTGGGCCCTCCTAAAACAATCAAGGAGGAAAAAGTCCCACAGACATGCCCACATGCCAACTTGATAGGTGAAGTTCTTCACTTGACGTTCCTCTGCTTGGGTATATATAGGCTTATATCAAATAGACAAAATAACTGTTACAATTTAAAGTGCTTGTTGTTGTTGTCATCTTAAAAGATTATAAGAAGAAAAAAAAAAAAAAAAGGCAGAGCAGGCAAGATAAAAATCCTGACAACTGTTTAGGGTAAAAGAAGTAAGTAAAAGAAAAAAAAAAAAAGTGAGGAAAAGAAAGCCAAGCCTTCCAGGCTTCCAGCAGAAAGTGTTGCCCAGATTAGTTTAGATTGATGCTCTAGCTTAAAGGCCTGTCTTCCAGTGTCAAGATCCAGATCTTGCTCTCTGCATCTTTTCCCAGAACAAAGGATCTGGATTAAAGATGTATTTTCCTTCTTCAAAGATCAGGATTAGATTTAGTAAAGTTGTCAACCAAGAACAGTCATTACAGGTCATTAAAATTGTAAACTTTAGCCACAGGCACAGAAAGTCAGCCACAGGAAAACAGGTAGGAAGCCTGCTTGCTGACCCTTCCTACTACATCTGCCCAGCACAGTCTCAAAGCCCAAACCATTTCCATTTTCCCACCCTCAACCTCTTCTGGCCAATGATTCTGAGTTCTTGAGAGAAACTCGGGACAGAGAGTCCATGCCTCAGCACAGACCACACAACCCAGGAGACAGGCAGAAGCCACCATTCTAGAGCAGGCCACACAAGCAAAAAGAACACTCTCCAGAACCCGGCCTCCAACTCAGAAAGAGATCAAAGTCTGGATCAAAGGCCAAGCCAGCTACCAGAGCTCCAGAACCTATCTTCAGCAGAGGCCCCCCCATTCAACAAAAGGCTATAAAACACAGAAGACCTTACAGGATTGGGAAACCAAAAAACAAATCATTCATTCAATAAAGACAAACCTAGGAATTTGGCATAAGCCCATAATCACTCCAACACAGCAGAAGGACAAGGAAAAAAAAAAAATCTCAAACCAACTTTATGAAGATAATAGAGGCCTTAAAGAGGAAATGAATAAATCCCTCAAAGAAATCAAAGAAAAGGCACACAAACAATGGGAGGAAATGAGTAAATTCAGTAAGGAAACCCAGGAAAACACAAGCAAACAATTAGAAAAAAATGAATAAATCCCTTAAAGTAAGTAAAAAAAAAAAATTTGAGCAAACAACTGAAGGAAACAAACAAAACTGTTTAATATCTTAAAATGGAAATAGAAGCCATAAAGGAAACATAAACCAAAGAAATTCTGGAAATTAAAAACCTAGAAAAAAATAACAGGAACTACAAAGACAAACTACAACAATGGAATTCAAGAAAGGGAAGAGAGAATCTCAGGAGTTAAGGATACTGTAGAAGAAATAGATATATTAGTAAAAGTAAACATCAACTTAAAAAATTCCTAACACAGCATGTGGTGCCGCCACGTGCCTATAATTCCAGCACTTGGGAGGCAGAGTCAGGGGGATCTCTATGAGTTTGAGGCCAGCCTGGTCTACATAGTGAGTTCCAGGACAGCCACAGTTAGAACAGAGAAACTCTGTCTCTAAAAAACAAAACAGAACAATAAAATGTTCTTTGTATTGCAATTAAAATTTATAAATTTTGATAGAGAAAGCAGTCATATTGGAGAGGGTTATGTTGCAAACAAAAACAAGTAAATAAATGATAACAGCAAGGATAAAACATTGGTTTTCTCCAGTATAACTCTTCAAAGAACAGAATGCTTCCAATAAGCACATTGACTTGGAAATGGATCCTGTCCCAGGAAAGTTGTCAATACCAAAGATAGAGGACACCTTGGTTTGTTTTGCAATGTTACCATGTACAAGACAATCTTCATGTCCCACTACTTATATCCTAATATGATTTGGTCTGGACTGCCAATGTTGTTGAGCTTGAGGAACTACAGTGTGTATCAATAAATGGAGAGCTCCAAACCATTAGAAAATTTTGCTCACCTTTTGACATTTTTTCTCTCTATCTCTATCTCTCTATCTCTTATTTTCTGTATATGTTCTTTCCCTTTCTCTTCCTCCAATTTCTTTTTATTCACTTACTACTTATACAGTGTAATATAATGAATCTGAATAAGTAGTAGTCACAATTATTAGAGCAGTAGTTTAGTGAATTAGTTTGAACATGCAAGAAAGTATCCATCACTTCAGGTCTGAGAATAGTTTTCCATTAAGAACCTTACAAGTATATCTTAATAAATTATAAATAAATTGTCTCAGACTCTTGACCTTCTGTGTAGAATTGGAACATTAAATCATTTTACTCTAAAAAATTTTGTGTTATTAGTAATTCACAAAATTACTGCATCAGTTTTAAAGAGCAGTATTCAGGAGGAGAGAGAATAAGATATGCTACTTAAGCAATCTCTTGGATAGATTCAAAATATTTAAAAAATCCATCAAGTTCAATTTGTGCTTTTCATATTCTTCTCAGTGTATGGCCTTCCACTGGAGCATGTTGTACCTACCAGGGGCCACACCATAAAGAAAACCAGCTTTCCCTCTCCCATGAGTGATTCACTGCTAATAACTCTTCAGCTAAGGGTGGGACATCTTACATATCTGGCTTGAGTTTGTGCAGGTCTTGGGCATACTGTCACAACCATGGTGAATTCATGAATATAACTGCTTTGTAGTGTTCACAAAACACTCAGTCATTCACTACCGCCAGGTAAAAGAAATATGAGGACACAATGTTGGATCCTTAGAGAAGTGAGAGTATGCGTATTAGAGTGGTTGGGCGAAGAGGTTGAATATGATAAAAAAACAAACAAACAAACAAATGAAATTTTAAAATAATACATAAAAAATAAAATTAAGGAGAATGATACTGATATTAAAGGAGTGGATTGTAAGAATGTTTAAGAATTCCATTCTCTGGTTTAGTAGAGTACATTCATCGTGACCACAAAATAATTGCAAATGTGTGTGTATATGTGTATTGTAAATACGAGTTGAATTTTTATTAGATATTACAGTAATTGAAGAGACAGATTTAATAGATTCTCTTCTGTTCTGTGTTTTATATTAGAAACATTTGTAGAGTAAATGGTATTAAAATACAGTGAATATATCGCAACACTGTCTTGTGAATATTTACCTATATTCTAAACTAGTTAGAAATAATTCAGAAGTGGAAATGAGTTTTAGTAGATTAAAACTTTCTGAAATTAAACATGCTCTTTTTCATTTGTTTAATGAAAACATGAAAATTGAGAGGATTTAATAATTACTTGACGCATCACCACAAAATACACCAATATTAAAACTGAATTTTAAGCAATATGCATATACTACATGAAATTGCTATGAGTCTGATGTTCTATAAAATGTTTTTGTTCTGTTACTTTGAAGACAATTAACTGGTTTACCACAAACAATCATTTAACAAGTTTGGTTAAAAGGTGAGTAAACTGTTTATTTAAATGATTTGTCATAATTGGCAATCGAACAGACTAGTTTTCTTTATTTTCTGTATGCTTACCATTTACATTTTCATATGAATCGTTTTCTGTTAGAAAAAAATCACCTAAAAAGAAGAATTCAGATGTATTCTGGAATTGATTGTCCCTTATACATACATTTCCTAAATTATAGAAAGTATTTTAATAATAAATCAATTTTCTAATAATTTTTATATTACACACACACACATACACACACACACACACACACACAAAACTTCAAGTTCACAAGATTAAATTAATATTCAGACTCATGTAAACTTGTTTTATGGGGCTTCAAATATATCATTCACCAGAGATATAAAAGACTAAATGTCAAGAACTAAAGTATACATGAGAATTTATACAACCTGAAAGCTGACAAGTTAATCTACTGAAGGTTTTTGGATGTTAGCAACAAGTGAGAGATTTCATGCTCAGTGGGAAAAAAAAGATAGCTTTTTCCTATTCTAGTAACCCCTTATAGGTGATTACTCTATTTCTTTTTGTGTTGTAAGGAATCCAACACTTCATGTATACTAAACAAGTTATGGTACCAAAGAGCAAGTAGATCATTTTTTTCTGGTGGCTCCCTGTGCTTTCTCACATCATGAGACAACACAGCAAGGTACCCCTTACTCAAATAGTGAGTATCATAACAAAAGAAGAACTTTAAAGCTCTGGAAACCCAAGTCTTTTGTGATGAAACATTAGTGAACATTTTCCTTTGGAGTGAGACACTATTTTATGATATGAATAGTGAATAGATCAGCTGAGTATTCCAAAGAGAGACTCTGTCTCTATTTTTCAAGTCTGTTATACAAATGTACTTAAAAGAAATAGGGAGGGAGTCATGAGCAATTGGCAAAGATGTTAACAACCTTGCAGAATTCTCTAACACATGGAAGCACAATGACCAACAGAGTTATTGATCTGAATGGCAGCTTCAGCTGGATAAGGTTAAGTGTATATTACACAGTTTCATTCATTCATTCAGTTCAATATAATATTAATGTGATTGAAATTTTAAGTTAGGGTTTATATCAATCCCTAATCTCACATCGAATATTAAACATGAAAATGTGTACTCACATACAACTTTATACAAGGGTATAAAAATTTAAGATAAATTTTAATCTTGAAACATACATTCTAGTAGTTAGTCATGGCACACATGTTGTAATTTGATTACTCAGAAAATATAGCACAAGTTCCAGGCTACTCCAGACTATATTGTGAGACTATTTTATCTATATACACATATATACAGATACATATATATTAATATATATGTATATATATACATCTCTATATACATATATATATGTGTATATACACACACAAAGACATAGACACACACACACACATACACACATACACACACACACACACACACACACACACACACACACACACATTCACAATGTCCCTTTAGCCTCATTCCATCAAGACAATGTGGATTGTACAATTTGGGATATATTTCAGTGACAGTGTACCTGCTTTACAGTATGTAAACTTTAGATTATATTCGCATAAAAAACATGTGTGTGTAGAGGTGTGTGTGTGCACACATTGTGTATGTGTGTGTGTGTGTGTATATGGTAAAACAAGCAATAATTGTGGGTAATATTAAAGGAAGCTGAGTGGGGGCACACTCTTTTTAATATCATCACTAATGAGCAGAAGCAAGAAGATCAGAGCTCAAGGCTAACCTGAGCTGCATAGTGAGTTTGAAACCAATCTGGGCTACATGAGATCATGTTCCAAAAGAACAAATTAAAATATTGAAAACATTCTGAAGCCATGGTGTTAGTGTTTTATCTTAGGAGTGAATATGTACAATGTCTATTTTAGTATAAGTAATTATTACTTTTGTGTAGGATGATTTTTTAAATATTTCTCTTTTGTAGAGGAATATTTAATCCTTTAATCCATCAGCATGGCTGCTATAGGGTAGAAAGAATGTTGGTACACATCATTAATCCCAGTATTAAGAAACCAGAGGTGGTACACATCTTTAATCCCAGCACTTGGGAGACAGGAAGCAGAACTGGTAAACAGTAAGCAGAGTTCACAAGGAGTCAATATCAGACAGGAACTGACTTCTGAGATGAGTCAGAGTAAAGGGAAGGGAAAGTGATGAAACAGAGAAGAGGAAGAGTGAAAACATGCCCAACTCTCATGATGTAAAAGAAGGGTTCTCAGTTCAGAGAGTGAGGATAAGAGGCACAGAGGAAACAAGACACAGAAACAATGAAGCTGTCTGACTAGGGTAAGGCAGAGATGCAGAGAGACTGAGTGTGGCAGTATGGGGCAATAAAAGCTCAGAGACACAGAAGCAGTCTCTGATTATGAGGCAGAGACACAGAGGCAATTAGGCAGAAGAAGTCACTATCAAGTGGGAAGAGTGAGCCAGTTGAAGCCGAGCAGAGCAGTTCAGTCTGAGGCAGTCACAGAATCAGCCAAAGTCAAAAGAGTTCAGTCAGAAATAGTCAGCTGTCTCAGAAGGTCAGTTTGAACTAGTCAGCTTCTAGCCAGGACAGAAAGTGAGTTGAGTCGAAAAGAAGAGTCAGTTGAGTTCAGTACATCTCTTGAGTTCAGAAGCAGATAGTCAGGTGAGTCATTTAGCAGTAAATCTCAGAGGTATAAATGTTGTAGATTGTATGGTGACTGGAAAGCTCCTGGACTCCAGGGCTCCAGAAATGGGACCAGTGGATGAATTAGCAAAAGAATAAACTGCTTTGAACCTGAATCTATGGCTATGCTCTTTGACACTTTTCTAAACTTACTTTGGTACTTTCCTTTATGGGTTGCTAGTATTTGAATGAGTGACAGTTTTTACAGATCAGCTCTTTGGGTGAGTTCCCTTAAGAGGGAAGGGGCATGGGGAATGATGAAAAATTCTAGCCTCTTATGCTGTAGCCCCTTCCTCAACTGCCACAATGTTTCCTTTCCAGTGCTTTTGTTTCCTTCATAAACCTTTACATGTCTCCTGCATACTTCCTAGTATTTTCACCAGCGACTGCTTGTCATGGATGTCTTCTCTTCCTTAGAAAAGGCAGATCTTGTAGCTGCTGTCAGACTGCCTGTGCTGTGCATTTGTCCACCTTTCTTCTTGACCTTTGTTCTTTCCAAGTTGAACAAAACTCTGTCTTGCTCCTAGTAGTTCTTATTAATGGATGGGGCATTCATTTTTGGACAATATTTTTCAACAGGAGAGCTTTGACGGGATGGTTGAAAGCTCTTGTGATTCTGAACTCATTTCTTTGTGTAAATTCTCAGAAATTTCTAGACAGCTCTCTATACTTCATATACACTATTCATATTCATATACACTATTTGGCAATGAATTAACAAAATCCAATTACAAGTGCTCTGACTCATGGTATGTAGAGAAATAAGTTATGCTTTTAAACCCTCACTCATGTTAATTTTCTTTCAGAAGGAGAAAAGGTAATACTAAGAAGTTAAATTGCCATACAGTTTATACCAGCGAATATTTTGAGTATGAAGAACTTGATGTCTATTTTAAAATAAAAATATAACATGGGCTAGAACAGCAGTTCTCAATCTGGATTTCAAGACCCCTTTGGAGTTGAATGACCCTTTCACAGGGTTTACCTAAGACCATCAACATAACAGATATTTACATTACAATTCACAACAGTAGCAAAATTAGTTATGAAGTAGCCATGAAAATAAGGGAATCACCAAAACATGAGAAACTGTATTAAAGGGTCACAGAATTAGGAAGGATGAGAACCACTAGGCTAGGGAGATGGGTCTGTGCTTAAGATGACTGGCTGCTCTTCTGGAGGACCCAGCTTCAATTCTCAGCACCCACGTGGTGGCTGACCACTGTCTGTAACTCTAGTTCCAGGGTATCAGATGCTTTCTTTTTGCCTCTGTGGCTATTAAACATGTATGTACTACCCAGACAAACCACATGTAGACAAAACATCAATACATATAAAATAAAGCAAAACCAAAATCTAATCAACAATAAATGATAAGCTCATTCTGTATAGGTTTTATTAGTTGGTTTGTGATTTGATTAAACTGAAATGCATAGTTTCATAAAGTAGTTCTCATTATGAACTTGTTAATGTAAAAACCTATGTTCTTTATGATTTATGCTTAATCTTTGTTACTGCAGTGCAGAAAGTACAGGGACAGCTTTAGGAGGAAACTCAGGAACTATGAGAAGATCATAAGCAAGGCTATGAGTAGATGATATAATTTTGAGGAAATTATATCAAGAAACGACTGTGGCTTCTTCTTATCATTGTAAATCCCCTCCCGCAGCTTCAGCATTGTGCACCAAGTGATTTATTATGCACTTTGCTGCACTGGGAGCCAAGAGAACTTTCTTCTTTTTTCTTTGTACTCTATCAACTTGGGTTCACCTTGTATCGTGACTGAAAGGGAGTTCAGTCCACCGAGTAAATATGTATCTTACATTACTATTTTATTAACTCCTTATATTATGTGTCTTCAAAATGTGTAAAAAGGAAAAAGAGAGCAGGAATAAAATCGAGAGTTTCCAAAACTATGTGTTACGTTGTAGATGATCTCAAAGCTTCACAGCAGTATTTCCATTTATAGCAATATTAAATATTTAATTATGACTGTTTTCATGATTGAGAATTTCATATATGCAAACAGTAAAATGCGATCACATCCACTCCTCATTTTCCTCTATTAACTCTTTCCATGTTCCCCCAAACATATTCCTCTCCCAAATTCATGGTATTGCTTTTCCCCTTCTGATAATCCACTAAGTCTGATTTGTACTGCTCATATATGTTCATGGGTATGGGGCATGCACTTGAGAAAGTGAATACTTACCCTCAAAAAGGAATGATTTTATGGCCCTCAATATCCAACTGCTTGTAGTTCTTCAGTAAGGGATGCATGGTAGAGAGCCCCTCCTCCATCTATGCTGGAATGTCAGCTGGTTTGATCTTGTTGCTGTCAGCTCATGACTTTGATGGCCACTTTGTGTCTAGAAAACAGCATTTCAAAGCACTCTAAGCCATCCTCTGCTTTTACATGATTTTCACCTCCTCTTTCCTGAGATTCCTTGAGCCCTGGCTGTG
The DNA here is from genome assembly GCA_026225945.1 of Cricetomys ansorgei. Classification (NCBI taxonomy): domain Eukaryota; kingdom Metazoa; phylum Chordata; class Mammalia; order Rodentia; family Nesomyidae; genus Cricetomys; species Cricetomys ansorgei. The sequence goes on from JAMJFZ010002812.1 coordinate 4,540,007, forward strand.
AGTAAGGGGTGGGGAAATGAGAAAACATGTTCTATTTTGGGTTAAGCACTCAGTTTATTATTTTCAACTCTTTGGCCAATTATGCATCTTGGTTTTGGCTACAGATCACTGCAAAAAAGAAATTTCTCTGATCAAGTCTGAGAGTAGCCCAGGTCTATAGTTATAAACTATAGTTAGAAGGCATTCTGGAAGTATGACTAATGAGCAAAAGAACAATAGCAGACTCTACCCCAGAGCCTATTATTTCCTCAGCCATGAACTTTTGGTCATATTTACAGTGCTAGGGAGGAAACTACCTTCTGTGTAGTACATCTCAAATCCCATCAGAAAATGGTGAGTGACACCATGACAGTCATGATACTACTGTATCAGGGGGCACATCTTACCTAGCAGTTTGGTAATATAGCATGTAGGATTCTAGCACTGGATAAGACCATTGATTATTTTTTTTCTAGCCCAGCAACCTGCACAGAACCTTCTGGCACTATGAAAGCTGGACAATACAGAGGAAGTTTCCTGGTTGGTTTGGGATTGATTTCTCTATGTCCTACATCCCAAGGATAGTGTTTCTTCAGAAATAGGGTCTTGCCCTGTAGTTATGGTGAGCAACCAAGGTCAAGTACAATGTTGTCAATAGCATGTGTTGTTTTAGATATCTTTAAGACCTTCCTGAGAATGACTCTTAGGAAAGCAACCCCTGTCTTCTGGGATTGGCATTGTCTACCCCACCTCCAATCATATTAGTTCCATTTGAACACCTTTAGTTTTCTACAACAAAGTCTACACACACCTGTGCTCCATAATGAGAAACTGATTGATCTTTTACTGCTCTTTTGTAAGAACTGTATCTCCTTGGCCAGAAGAATGCTCTATCTTAAAGACTCAATATAATATACATTTTAACCGCACTAATTTTTTAAATGTCCAGTATAAAGAGTTAAAGAATTATCACACTGAACACTTCCTTTTATCTAGTTGAGGATTTCCCCAATAGGCTCATTAAGTCTCAGGAAGTAAACCCAACTCACAAGTCTCAAGAAGCACCTAACACAAGATTGGCAAGGACCTTTCCCAAGGTAATCTACAAAGTAAAAATTGCTGAGAAGAGACTCCTAGTAGCCAAGCTGCGGGAGAGAAACAGGGAACACAAAGTGCTCCTTCCCTGAGTCACTCATGCTAGGGTGTTTTGGGTAATACAACTCTGAGTCACCACAGGTGCTTTTAACAAACTTCTATTCATTGTCCTATAAGAAATTCCAAGTAAGTGTTGTCTCAAAGTGAGACTTGAGTGGAATTATTTACTGGTCTTTCGTTCGTGCCCTATACAGCACATTTATTGATTTCTCCTTAGGAAAAGTCACACAATACTAATTTCAGGAAAAAAGTTACATTCTTTTCAGGGACAGTTGTATTTAATAATGAAAAGCCACCTAATATAACAACCACTTCTTCTGAGATGGTATCTTCCAGATACCATATTCTACCACTGTGACCTACAAGACTAGGTTTTCTGGACCTCTGTCTCATCTTGAAGTTGTCTCTTTTCTCACTGAGCTTTGGGTAGAGTGACTCTTTGTATCACTTAGTTAATCAAAATGTACACTTACCTAAGGGTTATTCATTCTCTCTTGCCTCTTCCTGGGCTAATCTTCCCAAAGTTATATTTGTTCATTTTCTCATGTATTTCAGGTATCTTAGTTATTGCATAACATTTTTTGGGGTGGGATGCAGAGGCCTTTCTCTGTACAAAGTACTCACAGCTTTGTTTGTTTGTTTGACACAGGGTTTCTCGGTTGTAACTCTGACTGTCCCAGAACTCACTCTATAGACTAGGCTAGCCTTGAACTCACAGAGATTTGATTGCTTCTGCCTCCTGAGTGCTGGGATTGAAGGCATGCTATTACTACCACCACCCCAAATATGTAGCCTAGGCTGGCCTGGAACTAGTGATCTGCCTGCCTTTTCCTCCTTCAGCAAATCCTACTGGTGTGACACCACTGGGGTAGCAGAGGGATCTTACCCTGTACAATGTACTCACACGTTTTTAGTGGCTGATATACTGCAGTTTCATTTCTGTCTTATATGATCAATACCTTGAAGTCTTAATACATTACAGTCCAAATTTTACAGAAGCAGTTCTTATTCCACTGTCTTCAGTGTTATACCTCCAGTGTTAAAATAGTAACTGGCATTAGTTTAGCACATAGGAAATAATTTTAAATAGTTTATTTGTTTGTTTCCTTTCTTATTCCTTCCTTAAGCATATCCTTAAACATACCTCCCTTTCTTACTTTTTGCCACTTCTATTTCCATAACTTAGCTTAGTAATCTTGGCAAAATTAATATATTATGATATAAAACAGTTATGTACATTATTTTATTTTAGTGGCAGATTTATAAGAAAGGTACAAACTATTTTTCCAACAGAATTTTATTTGTGAAAGAAACCAGCCTAATAATTTGTGGCTTAAACTCTTCCATATTTGCTATTGTTCATAGGTCCATGAGTCTGTTATCCGAGGAGGCTAGATTCATCTAGGTTAGTCAAATTTGTTGATTTCATCTAAACTCACTCATGTATTACAGTTAATCAAAAGATTATCTATGCTATGTGTAGTATCTTCTGCTCTTCCTGAAAGAGATGAGTAAGTGTTGTTTCTCTTCTGTTAGCATACAGGCCAATTCTTGTTCTGTGGCATTGAGCAGAACACATCAGGAAGCCTCTCGGATTCAGACCAAGGAACAAGTTTCACCCTGAAAATCAAGATCTTAGTAGTCACACTGTATCACAAAGGATATTCAAGAAAGTAGGGTTAGTGAATTAAAATAATTTGTGCAACCAACATTTCAGCCTTTTCAGATGGAATCTCCCCAGTTTCAGTCCTCATATTCCTGTCAATGATAGTGTTTGCCTTACTCCCTCTTAGGCTGAAATATAAACTCTGTTTTGGAACAGACAATCAGGGTACCCTAAATTGTTCATTCAATAGTTGACCTGAACTGGATGTATGAACACAGAATTATTATCTACTCCAAAATTTAATGTAGAGGTAAAAATCTCAGAAAAGTCTTTCTTTGATTTACACTGACTCTGAGGGAGAGGAAACTCTGACAAAAGGGAAGATATAGGGCCTTGACTCCATACCACAGCCCCCACATCTAACCCCAAACCCTAATGTTAGAAGCATTCTAGTGTCTTAGAAGACACATTTATATTATTTAGAAATTGTTTTTTGATATTAACAAAACTGATTTGAATCATTTGCTTCAAATGAGGAATCTATGACTAACATGTCACAGATAATCCTACAGGACACAACTGTGAGAAGATTGATGGGCTGTTATTAATTCATTTGAATGTTTCTGTCCTATTTTTGGTTCCATGTATTATTAATTTAAGTGTAATTGACTCAGTACCAGAAATAAGATTTGTCATGCACTAATAACGTGAGGATTATCTGCCTGGTCATTTTACAATAATGCAGTGCCCATCTACTACAAGATTTTTTTTCACACATTCACTAAATTGATCACCCAATCAAAGTATTTATTAAATACTTATTAAATAAAGAATGTTAAGCCAGTTTGTCTATTTTACAATCAAAAAAGACCAAGTAGGTATTATTATACAGCTTTTATTCTACTGTCACTTAAAAACAATGTAATTAGATTTTAGAAAAAAAATCATTCTGATTACTCAAAAGTTTCAATGTTGAAATGGCAAATGGTGAGTGATGGATTGTTTTAAAAGTTAAGTTTCAAGAAAGCCTGTTTAGCTCTTTTTAAGACATGGCCAGCAGAGTGAGAAAATCTATTTTATTCCTATTTCAAAAGTTGCCCTTTTCTAATGTCAAGCAAGTACAGAATGGATGAACTTTGGAAGTGTCAGTCTTAGAGTGTTGTGTAATTTGTTCTGAGTATGAATTAGTCGGGCTGAGCCTTTGAGTGCATTAAAAACAAGGAAGATGAGCTGAACACATCCCTAAAGGGCAAAATCACTTTTAGTCTGCTCTGCTACATTTGCATGCCATTTCTTTTAGAGTGGGGCTTTAGTCTTACAGTACTGTGATCTCATCTGCCAATATAGGCTTAAAGAGATTATAGGCAGGCCACAGAAGATGTGAGAACTGGAATAAAGTAGTGGCATGATATTACTTTTTTTTTTTGATTATCAGCCAGAAGTGAATAAATCTGCTTCCCACAAAATTTGAAAAATAGAACAATTTTTAGTTTGAAATTTTGGTGGTTCAGCTTTGAACTAGATCTATCAGTTTAAAATGAAGTCATTCATATACATAAGGTGTAGTGTAGCCGAATGATACAAAACCATCAGTGTGGTTTTGCCTTTACTAAATTCATAAGTAATCCAGTCAGGGTGGCTCTCTTTAATGTTGCAGAAGCAGAATGTCATAGTTTCAAATGACTTAGGTCAACATGAAATCTCAGGTGTGCATAGCAATGTTGACATACTAAAGCCAAAGTGTAATTCCAAGATTATGAGTAGTAGAAACTATTACTGGGGGATTACTGGAAGAAAAGAATGTAATATCTCTTGAGGAGAAAGCACCGGAAACTGTTGGATGGAAGAAGTTATAAGACGTCAATTTCCATTATACCCACAATTTCTTCCCTGTTCCCTAACAGCATCTGTCTGAACACTGAAATAGAAATACTTTCCCACTTCTTGGGCAATCTGAATGCTATTGCTTTTCCTCTGAATCTGAGCACTCTACTCAGATTTTGTGTGATACCAGGGGCCTTGCCTGCAAAGAAATGCTGTGTGGCTAGCTGTGCACTGGTCTCCTAGGTATTCTACAGAGTAGAATATGTCACTCCAACAGAACCAACTAGAATACTAATAATCCCAACCCCTGGAGAAGCTGATTACTCTTATATATTTGTTGTTTCTAAAATACCATTGGAGGATTATTATATGCCAAACTTAAAGCGCAGGGAATATTTTAATTGCTACAGTTAATGATTATTGTCATATTATAAATCTTATGGAACAGTCAAAGAAACTGAGGTCAGATGACTAATGTTGCTGTCAAATTAGCTGCTGAGTGACGAGGTTAGCAATTCTGAATGATGATGGGCCAAGCTGCTTCCTTATGATACTATTTCTCCTCTGAAATTATAAATTATGTATACAATAAGCCTAATCATACATGTCCATGGTTTGAATGTAAAATCAACATAATAAAAGCACAGAAAATAAGAATAGTAATAACACACCATAAATAATAGAACTGGAGAGACAGATTCACAATGGCATGGTTTGAACAGTGTTGAAATGAATCATTACATTTTTGCATTCCACCTTTTTATTTGTTTGTTTGTTTGTTTCTTCTCCAATAAATACAGACAGAACATTTATTGTTGTGTTATTCCTGAAATCTTAGCTGTCATGTTCTTATAGCTTAGGGACATATTGCAGCAAATGCTTTGAAAACTAAAACTAAAGGTAAATGGTTTCCCTCTGGTGTTTACTCATTTATCTTTCCTTTCTTCATTTTTCAATCCTAAAAGGCTCTATGTCGCCAGAGACTATTTTTTTAAATACATGATTAAATTCGTGTGACAGTGAGGGATGCATCCCATCGCTATATATAACACAAAGTATTACATTGTCAAAGGAAACCATCTATCGATGCTTTCATGCTCCATGGCCAGTGCCACGTTGACCTCTTCATAACACAAACAGAACTCTCTGTCCTTTCCTTTTTTCAGTACACCAAAAGAGTCAGCATGCAGACAGTAACAAAAAGTTTGCGCAGAGCATACCCTATAGAAAGATAGCCCGTGTGCATATTCTGTGTGTTAGTCTTTACTCCAGGTCCTAGCCATCCTGCAACTTCACAGCTGTTCATGGCTATCTCTGTTTGGATAGAAGTTACACAAAAGTAGTTCAGAATTTTCAGCAGAGTGCTTTCTTAACAAAAGAAAATGTGTCACTTGTTTCCTATCCTATTTCTTATAGTATATCAGTAGCAGTACCTAAACAGGAAAAAAAAATGTGAAGTATAAAAATGGTGAAAAATAACAAGTTGGTGGTGTTTTTGTATTCAGTTCCCAATTAATACCTCTCACAAAACTGGAAAAGTCTTTCAAAGACAAAGCCAGCCTCCAAACACAATGCTGCTCTCTTTGCAATGTCCCCGGTTTTTAGTCCTTAACCAATTCTGAAGCTTTTCTTACAGCTTCTTCTATCACTTTAAAAAGTCTTTGTCTTTGTATGTATGTGGGGAGGGGGGGTTTGGAGGAGGAGGGGCATTCTTGTGCGTGAGAGCAAGGGTGCCCATACCATAGCAAGTGTGTTCGTGCTGCAGCAAGCAAGTGGAGATCATAGCACAGCTGTGAGTCTTGTTCCCTGAATTTTACCTATTATGAAATCTGGTTTATATATACTAAGATGGCTAGCCTTCAAGCTTCTAGGGATATCTTGTCTTCGCCTTGCATCTAACTGAGTGAGCTCTCTGATTACATGCACTATACAACGCCCGATTTTTAATAGTTTCTCAGGTTTCTAATTCAGTGCCTCAAGCTTGCATAGAAAACACTTTACCTAATGTGCCATCACCGCAACCTGCAAAGATAACTTATTACCAAACAATGTTACTGACTTCTCTAGACCTGTAACTGGATGGCTAGTCTTAAAGAACTTCATCCTCAGTCCTTGCTTTTTATCTCTTTTGGTCCCTAGAAAGCCATTTCCTATGTAGGTCTAGAGACAACAAAAACCCTTTCTAACTTTGGGGACCTTCTCTGAAACATTGTGTTTTCTTTCAGAGAAAAAGCTATTTTAGGACATTGTTTTAGATAAATATATTGCCAGATAAGCTTTTATTATGGTGTTTTTCAAGTTTTATAAACAAAGATTTCTTCACTTCTTACTGAATGTTCTTGTTAATATGAACATGCTGTTTCCTCCACATTTAAGTTTTGTGGACTTTGGTTTGGCTTTAATAATCTTAAGTGTTTCAAACCCCATTCTTTCTAATTAGAAGAATGCACAGCTGGCTGTGTGTGATAAGTTCATTCGCACCTTTTTTTTTTTTTTTTAAGACAAAACACTAGTCTCCTCCTGTTTTTTTAATTCTTGATGGAGGCACATGCCTTAACCCTGTGTAAATTGCACACTGACTGAATCTAGAGGGATTGGCTTCAATCACTGCCGTAAATGCTGAATTCTTTAGAGAACTATTAGGAAGTCTGTGAACAATTACCAGAAGCTGATGGAAACATTTTAATCTGAGTGAGTCAAACTGTATTTCTGAGCTGCAATGTAAATCATTAAGTCTGCTGATTTTATTCTTACTTTCTTTGCCCATATGTACTTAGTCACCTGTTGGAATCCAGGTTACCCAGACTATGGAAACTTCAGCTTGACAAGGTTCCTGTGCATCCGCTGTCGGGATCTGGAATTCTTTAACTGCCTTGCCCCTTTCTTATCTTTACTGTTTGGTGACATACGTTTTTTCATCAATAATAAGGTCTGCATAAGCCTAATAGTAATATGAAAATTAATCCCTGAGCTGGCCACTGTGGGCTGGAATGAAACACAGCCATGCTATTCAGAAGTAAATTGTAATCGCATCCAGACTTCCAAGTCCTGGAACATGAGAGCAACCCAGACTTATTGCAAGTGCATCATAAAGCTATTCCTGGAGTAAATGCTGATCTTCCCAGGAAGAGATAAGCCTTAATAGATAGAAGTCAGAGAGCTTAGTTAGAAAGTTAGTGCATCTGGAAAGACAAGCAGACAATTAGCCCTTCACTAACGAAGAATATAGCAAGCCTGCACCAACTTAAACGTAAACATTCCCAGGACTTAAAGAGAGAAATAGCCTTCAACCTAGCCAGGCCACCAGATAAGACTAGAAATTTAGAGCTTTTGACCCAGAAGAATAAATACATACCAAGGAACTAAAAAACCATAAAATTCTCCCTTGGCACCTTCATGGCATCCTGAACTATCCATGCAAGGCAAATGGCAATCAGCAGTGACATCCCTACCATCCACTAATTAATCATTGTATCATTTACTCTTTGGTGATAACTGAGTAACTTTGAAGCCTGCAGCTGTAAAGAGGAGAGACACCTTTCGCATTGGTTCCTGTTTGAGATATGCCTGACACCTGCAACTCTTTGGTAAGCATCCCTGCAGTGCTACTTAAAGACAGAAAAGGTCTTGGAGAACGAACCATGAAACAAAGAACCACAAGAGACGAGAACGAGGACAATGGACGTAGAGACAGAGACAGACAGCTCAGGAGAGACCAGGCAAAATTAACTAACTGAGGAAGATAGATTGCAAGGCCTAGAGAGTTGGATTGCTAGCTTAGAGAAACTTTGTTTTATTCCCTTAATGTGCACATTGCTATTTTCTTTGATTTATTCTTTGCTTTTCTTTATCTTTCTTTATTTTACTATTAAAGAAGCTCTCTTGCATGTCATAATTACCATAAGACATATTCTATGTGTCTTATTAAAGAGCATTAAGCTTGCCATCTAAGGGTCCCATAGAAGAGTGAGGTACTGCACTCACTTGCCAGTTTACGTTGTTATCCTCCTTCGTGGAAGCTGAAGAACCCATCGCGGGGACTAGAGCTGGACTCAGACCCCACAGTCACCCACATTGTCTGTGATGTCTGTAGAAAATAAAATCTATGAAGTTCACTATACGTGTGTACCTATGTTTTTCTACCTTCTCATTGATTTCACATTGCTTATCTAGTTTTTCACACATTTAAGATTTAAAAGCAGATCCCTTTTTTGTAAATCCTTATGTTCTACTCCTTTTTAAAAATCAGTTCTTTGAGGATTTAATGACATGTTTTAATCTTATTCACTTTACCTATGCAACCTCTTCTGAGATATGCACCCCTTCCTTTCCCTACCACCATGTCCTTCCTTTTATTCCCATCGAGGTAATATTCTTATTTCAAAAGAAGAATTTGCAGGCTAGAGAGATGGGTCAACATTTAAGAGAGCTCATCAGTCTTCCAGAGGACCCAACTTTGGATCTCAGCACCCATGTCAGGCAGCTCACAACCATCAGTAGCTGCAACTCTGGGGGATCTGATGCCTAGGCAGGCACGCTCTCACATGTGGCACACACACACATATAGATAGATGATAGATAGATATATACATAGATAGATAGATAGATGATAGATAGGCAGATAGACAGACAGATGATAAATAAATAAATAAATAAATAAATAAATAAATGAATAAATAAATAAATAAAATAATATGAATATGTTACAGTGGCATTCAGGAGCCTTTGGAAAATTATTCCAAAAATTATTGTCTTAACTTCCAAGACAATCCAACTGTTTTTAACGACCATGTGAAAAATGCATTCTGGTTTACTGATATAAATGTACTTTAGAAATTCTCAGGGCTTTTGACACTTTTTGACTTAATTTATGGGACTTTTGATTCTATCTTCCTACTAAAAGTTAATTTCATTCAATGATATTTCTTTGGATTATACTTTGTATAGGAACATTTTCCAGTGATTTATTTATAGGAAAAATAAGATGATCATGTGGTCTTTGTTTTCTAAATCATAATAAAAATAGGTATATATTTAAAAATAAATAAGAACACCTATATATACATAAGAACTCACTCAACATGTGTGTACATATCCCATATATGACTCTGTTACATAGTGTTATGTGCTGTGAAAATAATGTAAAATGCAAAAGAAGTTCGAAAAAGTGTTCCCACCGCAAAGTAAAAGCAATATGTCTTTGCTATATTTGATACTTCACAGAACAGTACCTAAGATGTACAGTGTTTTCTATTAGAATAAACACTTTCCTAAAGATTGTTCATAGATTTACTCATACTACCAAGTAATTATTAAGGATGAATTAAGATTCACAAAGTTTAACTGACATAAGCCATAGCCATGGAAATAAAGAAGAGAGTCTTTATGCAAGACTTGTAATTTTAACCGCCATCTAAGTTTCCTCTTATTGAAATATGCCATTTAAATTTCTGCTACAGGTGAACACTCTTGATCATTGGTAGGCTCTTTGATAACAAGGGTCATGCCCAATTCATCTTCATATCACAAGTGCTCAGCATTTATTCAATGTTCACTTAATTATATTGACTAAAATTTTAATTATTAGAAATTGTATATAGGCTTCAGTAATCTGTTAAATTACCAATGGAAAAAGAAAAAAAAATATCCTTCTTAGCTTCAGCATAAATTTGATTGAACCATCAGAGTTTATAGACACTTTTTAAAATGAAACATTACTTGTGGAGTGTGAGCAGATCTTTTCCACTCTTGATTTATATCCTAGATCCTCAGAGCATAGTATAATAATACCTTCACTTTACTGGGGGTTAGCCATGCATGATAGTCTTGCGTTACATCATGTTTAGCCATCAATAGCTAAATTTATTGGGCTTCATTTATATTCTAGAATAGCAGAGATATAGATGTCTCCTGTCTGTCTAGTTCCGAATATCTGCTAGTAGAGATAATCTTTCTCTCTGCACCCACTCTTTCTGTCTCAGAGCAGAGAACATACAGAATGCCAGAAGCATCTCTGTAAGACAAAGATTTTTCTAATGTCAAGTTTCTTCTGTTGCTAAACATTTTCACTGTGTCCATATCCAACGTTTGGTTCTCATATGTTTCCATGTAGTAACTGAAGTTCACTTATCCAGCACTAAGATGGTGGTATGACACATGCTATTTTTGTCAGTAATAAGAAACTGTTGTATCGAAATCAGAGCTTGTGCTGTTTTCACCCTGCTAGGAAATATGAAATTGTAGGAGGAAGATAACTTATTTTTAAAGGGAAGTAAAACATCAAGACCTTCAATATTCCTTACTTTTAACCCATCCAAAGATCAGAAGAGACCAACAGTTTGAAACAGAAACTGTTCACTAAAGGTATATCAAATATCATTAGGTTTTAAAGGGCACATATAATTTCCTTTGATAAATGAATGATGATGTAAACTAATAACAGCACTTATCCTGTAATGTACATAAATGACGATAAACAATATGTGTAGCTAGGATGCCATCTAAGGCGTTCCAGCCCGCATTCAAGTCATATTGTTTCTGGGCATTTATTTAAAATGTTGTTGGATATACATGAGATCTAGAGGCCAGTTGTATATAATGTTACCAGAAAAGCACACACATTGCCTGATAGAATTTTACATTATTCAGTTAAGTCATTGAACAATTAAAATATAAATCAGTAAAATCTTACTTTCTGAGAGAAAAATTCATTTACTTGAAGTTAAAAATTACAACATGTATACTTACTCTGCACCTTATCTGTATAACTAATATAAGTCCCATATAAGTTCCTCTGAATAAAATATTTGTTCCATGTCTCTTAATGGCAAGGCTCCATTTTTGAGAAACTAACTCAAATTTCAAGGTTTAGACTATTGAGGATTTCTTATGACCTCAGTTATTTCAGAAAAAGGAAATTTTCTTTTATATCTTTTTTTTTTTTTTTGGTTTTTTTCAAGACAGGTTTTCTCTATTGTAACTCTGGCTGTCCTTAAACTCACTCTTTAGACTAGGCTGGTTTCACATTCATAGAGATCCATTTGCCTCTTCCTCCCAAGTGATTGGATTAAAAGCATGCCTGGATTTCTATAGCTTTCTAATAACTATATTTTATTTTTCTGCTTTGCTTGACAGTGAAAATATTTAATGTAATGGTGGGTAGTTTTTTTTTTTTCCAGGGGATATTCTGACCTTGTTCTAAAGAATAGACAAAATATATTTTATCATTAATTATAACATCAGTTGTGGGAATTTTAGAGATATGCCAATCAGTTTGAGGAAGTCCCCTTCTATTCCATGGTTGCTAAGTTCACACTATGTAAACATTTGGCCCATCAAATGTTTCTCTGGGTCTCTTGAGAAGACCATTTGCTTCTCTCCTTCAGGTGACGTTGTGGCGTGGATGATATTCTAGGTATATAGGATAATAGAGTAGCTGTTGTGTACTAGTATGCACAAAAATAATGACGTAGTTGTGCCATTTAAGCAATCTTTCACAGCACATTTCTCTAAATTTAGGTTTTCAAAGAAGCCATCATATCATTGCTCAAAGTCCATAAAATAACTGTGTCTGGGTAATTAAAGCTGGATATGGCTGGGTGATTTCCCCTAATTCTGTGGCAAAAGGGAAGATCTCTACACACAGCTTCTCTGAGGGCTGGTTTGGGGAGCTGTGTCTCTGAACTCTCATGTTAGTAATGATGTTAGCCTGCTAGTTAGTGTGTCTGATGCCACTGAAGGATAAAGACATGCCCTGGACCCTCATCTTTTTTGCCACATTCCCCTTGTTAAAGCAATTCACTTGGTGGAGTACTTACTAGACGGCACGGAGATATAGTTTGCCTTATTGAAGAAATTTCAAGTACATGACTTTGACTATGAGAAAAATGATGAGTGATTGCAAGAAAGAATACAATCTTCCCTCTAAAACATTTATATAGAATGCTAATAACTGTCAACCTGTGGAAGTCAACTGTATTATTCTGTTATTTTGTAAATACTTAAACATTTCAATAGTGACTTTTAAAGCCAAAATAATCGAAAGCACAATAACTGAAAGGTTATTGTCTATAATAACCTTAGATTTGCTGGAAATTTACAGAAGAAGCATCTAAAATGGAATTGGCAAATGTTATGAATGTAAAATTTGCAGTTATCACTTCTAAGTTTCAGATAAATGTTAACGCCATGAGTTGCCTAAGGAATAGGTTATAACATAAAGAGTTATACAGAAATATTTCAGAGATTTCTAGCAGTAGCAGTAAGTCCCAAGAGATACATTTTCATGTATCATAGGTAGTCATATATAGTGCTAAGGCTTTTCAGTATAGAATAATTAAAATTCAATGTTAACCTATATATTTCTAACAATCTATTGAAAAATAATTGCTATTTCAGTAAATTTTTACCAAAGCACCATAGTAAAAGAAAAAAATGCAGTACATTTCAAGTGACAAATTATTGAAGCACTAAAGATAGCATTACTGACTTACTAGTTGACTGGGAAAGAATGTCACGATAATGTGTCTGAAATGTGTAGATAATATGAACTTATAATGAGTAATATAAACTTTACACATATAAAATATATTTGTATATACTGTGGTAAGATATATTGCAGGATACCTACCAAGTTACCCATCATTATGTGTAGAAATATGAGGAATGAGGAACAAATGAAATTCAGTCATAATAAAAAAAAAGATGCCTCTAATAAAAATGTCATTCTCCAAGTATTGAAAAGCATGAAAATGTCCACATGTGTAGATAAAATGCAGAGTAAATCCTTGGTGTGCCTTTGGGAAGCTGAGCTTCACCTCGAAACTGAAGATTGGATACTGTAACTCTTCTCCCCAAAATAACTGGGCAGATCTCCGTGGGAGTAAGAACAGCTGCACCAATGTTCTGTAGTTAGTTCAGTGCTCTGTGGAAAGGTATTTTCTAGGAACAAAAACTGAAGAGAGAAATTATGAAGAACAAAGAATACTGGGAATTTGTTACTTTCTCTAAGCACAATCCTTAGAGAGGTGAGAGGGTCTGTATTAGTTTCCTTTGTTTCTGAAGCAAGAAGTTGAGGAATTCTTTTGCAATGCAAAGGCCTGGAGTCTTACTCTTCCTTAGACATGTCTGAATACAGAACTCTCCATAACTGTGGAAATCACACTGTGGTTGCAGAAATCTCTATACTTCGTGTACTCCAGGTTCAGGCAATCTTACTCAGACTTTGCTTGGAAGACACCTCACTTGGAAGAATCCATAGAGAGCTTATTGCTAGAGGGTAGACCTTGGGCCTATTCACTGCAGTTAATGTGTTACCTGTTCAGTTAGCACTACAGGGGCATAGTAAGTAGAAAATCCACAGATCTGTCTAGTGTCTGGGTTATACAAGAAAAAATAAGTTTACATATTTAAACAATTATTTTGTTTGAAAATATTGTCCTCCAATAGCTCTTAGGTAGTTCCTGCTAAATCAACTATCTCATTCAGATGAAGAAGAAAAAGAGGAAGAAGAAGAAGAAGCAGAAGGAGGAGGAGAAGGATGAGGAGAATGAGAAGGAGGAGGATGAAGAGGAGAACGAGAAGGAGGAGGAGGGAAGGAGGAGGAGGAGAGGAGGAGGAGGAGGAAAAGGAGGAAGAAAGGAGGAGGAGGAGGAGGAGGAGAAAGGAGGAGGAGGCAGATTGGGGAAAAATGACTATATTGTTTGTTTATTTGAGGCATGGTCTCATGTAGCTCACAAAGGAATTTCTTTAACCCTAAAGATAATATTAAACTCCTCATCCTACTGTCTCTGCTTTCTAAATCCCTATGTTTCTTTTACAACTTTTCCGTGGATTGTTAGAAGAAATCAACCTTATACTTCAATAAGATTAAAACAGTTGTTTAGCATCTAGAAAGATGTCTCAGTGAAGGAGCATATACAGCTCTTGCAGAGAGGACCTGAGTTTGATTCCTCACACCATGTGGGAGGAGTCACAAGCACTGTAAGTGAAACTCTAGACCTAACCGATCTGATCTCCATGGGAACCTGTACTCATATGTACCCTCCCCCACATACACATAGATACAAAAGAATAATACATATTTAAAATAATACTTATTGGATTACTCTAAAGGTTTTGGTTGTCTAAAAGTTAGTTAAGCCCGGGATATGATCTCATGGCTACCGAGGTGGAGAAAGTGAGACTGACATCAACTCTTTATGTTTTCCTTCACAAGAGAAAGTTGAATGCTTCAGCACATCATTGTGAACGCAAGTTGCTTGCTTCTTTCAATGTATTAAACCACACACCTACAGAGATGTGTTAAAGATAAACCACTAAAATGTAAATTTTTTCACAAAGGAATAAGATTTCAGACCTTAAAAAAGACTGACCAGTTCTATTCAAAGGAAGCATACTCCCCTGAGATTTATATCTAACTTATACAACCCAGACACCAGCCAAAACCTGTTCCCAATGCAGAGACACACGGACACAAATGAGCAAGCAGACAGAACATGCAGACAGAATGTCCTCATAACCCTTCATTACTAAGGTTCTGGTACTTTGTCAACATAGACACAATTTGTGTGGCTCATTAAGGTTGGAATCTCAATCAAAAATATATAAAACCTTAAGTATTCAAATATGCAGCACAATCAACTAAACATACAAACTGATTGTTAAAATATGCAGCCTGTTGAGTAAATCTCATTAAAAGTCTTGCAGGTGAAAATATATTCGAAAATCAGGAAAGAAAAAGTGATGCCAGTTGTCAAATATATTCAATCATTTTTAAAAGACACAAGAACTTACTGTGGAAAAAGATACACAACATTAAAACTCTCAGGATGAAAAAGCATGTGTTAATTCTATGAGCACTGGCACTCAGGAGTCAAGGTTTGGGGGTCAAGAAGAAATGAGGAGTAGCTCTCCATCACAGATCTTCTTTTAAAGTTATAAAAATACTAGATGACATCTTAAAAACTCTTCCATCAGTCCTTAAAGGAATAGCATCTTAGTCTAATGGGGAAGATACATAAAATGCCCAGGGAGTCGAAAACACGCCAGAGAAAGACAGATATTTATGTAAAATGGCAGAAATTACCTTGTCTTCCAAGAGAAAGTTGTAAAGCAAAGCCATCACTTTAGCACAGCTCTGCTTTAGATTTTATTTTCTTATTTTGTGAATTAATTTTTAAAACCTTTCACCCATAGTATCACTTTGAAACATTGTGGCTGAGGCTGGTAGCATATGGCTCAATTGTGTAACATTAGTTACTTCATGTATCTTTATTTAATATAGAAAAGGGCACTTAAAATATTTACATAGTTTCTCTTTTGGTGAGCTCTGCATGTGATAGGAAGGGCTATGGCTGATTTCACATATGCAGGCTCTGTGCAGATATCCATTAACGTGCAGATGGTTAGTTAATAATATCGTCATCTTTTGCACAGATGGAGGCATAAAAATGATTAGTGGAAATTACACAGGAAGATTCATTCAGACCATAGCAATGTAACAGTGTAGGAATTATGGTTTACATTTGTGAGTTAAAATAGCACATAAAGAAATTGGAGTATCGAAAAGGCTGTAATCAATTCAGCAATCAGTACCCAGTGGTACTATCACATATTAAACTTATGGTCATTTTAGAAATACTCAGAGGGCTAGAAATTCAGCTTTCTTCTTACTGAGGATTTTCCCATACTGGTTCTGAGCACAGTTTTTTGTAATCATCTCTAGTAACAATTGTTTGGCTTGAAATATCAGTGGGGAAATGTCTTTCATTTTAAAATTTTCTTTCATATCTCCTCAATGGACAAGTTATTCAACTTTTAATGGCCATTTAAAGACTAGAAGCTCATGAGATAAAATGTTGAGTGAATGTTAAAGGAATTTTAACAAAGTTTCAAGCGTCACAAACATTTATTGCTGATATTGTTTCTCCAAACTTTCTTAGAGACTGTACTTTCCTATTGATTTTTATATAATTATGACCATTTTAGAAATTAAGATTTAAATTAACAACAACAAAACAACTAATAAACAACAGCCTTACAAATCCCACACATCATTGTATTTAATTAGGCTCCCATTTAGTGTAAGGAGAAATCTTTTTGTCTAGTTTTAGTCTACAGAGGATTGCTTTAATGTATTCTGCTCAGCTATTTCTTATACACTTTTTACTTTAATCTTAGGTTATATAATATGTCCAGAAAGAGAGAACATTTATTCTACAGAGGAAAAATTCACATTTTGAAATTTGGAAAGATGATTAAGTCATAGTTATATAACATTTTTTAAGAGAAATAATATTTTAAGTGTGTGAGCATAATTTATAGAATTACAAATATGTTATGATGCTTACTGATCTGTTAAAAAAGAGGAGAAAGATTTTAGCTTCAAGATAAATGTAAGCAAATTGTTCTGCTTTATGTTGTTGTCAGTTTCATATTATATAACAACCTTTTCACTGGGTCATTTGTCTTGTTAAATACAGTCATCAATGAAAAGTCAATAAATAGATATAAATGAACCCATTAACTCAATACCTAATGATGTGTAGAGAAAGCGCATCAAACATAAATATTTGAAAATGTGCCAAATGCATCATTCCTTAAAAATATTTTTGTTAAACCTTCATTCAATATTTTATTTCATGAGACTTCAGTGTGTGTGGCAGCCTTGTAATGTAATGATTCTGAGAGCTTCCAACGTAAAGATTTTCAAAGGACACTTAAGATGCAGTTCAATATATAACGAATAGGAGTAGGGGAGGGTAAAGTATATGATCAAAATACAGTATATAAAAATTTAATTAAAAATGAAACCAAAACAAAGATAAATATCATTGGCAATGCCAGCCTGAGCATAGTACATCTAGGTGTAGAATTATCCCAGATATGTGTGGGACATCTATCATATACTCCTACACAGAGATATCTTAGAGAGGAAGATAGGAACATGTAAACTGTTGAATTCTATGTATTTATCTAGAATCAATGCAACTCTAAATTGTAATAGAATTACCTGACATTTAACTAAATGTTTCATAAGATTTTCTGTAAGAATACAAAGCAAAAACTCAGTAAGAGTATGCTCAGAACAATTCAAGATTGAGGTGGACACTTTCAGAATTTTAAATATATTTGGAATCTATACTAAAATACTATATCATATTGAATCATATACTTATTTTATAATGATATATGCACATCAATCTGTAGATCTTCTAAAGCTTAATCTCTGGATAGTCAATATAAACTTGAACATCAATAGAATAACTCAGTACCTAATAAAGTTTGAAGAAACAATCAAACAAATATTTGTAAAGATCAAAAGGATGCTCCTGTTAAATTTAATGCTCTACACCAATTGGTTATCTAATACCAAATATCCCTGAAGACATATGTACAAGTGACAGTGTATGAATTGAACAAGATGTATTTACGTATTTAGGAAAATACTGGTGCAACATGCATGACACCAATTAATTAAGAGAAGATCATGAATTTGAGAAAGACCAAGGAGAGATGAATGGGTGGGTTTGAAGGGGAATGATATAATCATGTTATAATCTAAAAAAACAAAAAATAATTTAAAAATTTAAATGTTTCACATTCATTTAATGTTTTATTTCCTGAGAGCCTACCACATGTCAGAACTTGCTCAGTTTGGTAGAGATCAAAAATATGAGAAACAGAGACAAAGTGTTCATTGTCATAGAATTTCAGTGCTGTCAGGAAAGGGAAAGCTAGTAAATTTCAAATGTGTGGTGGCACATTTGATTGTCTTAATACTGTGAGGAAGGTTAAAGGAGGCAGAGTGACTGCAGAGAATTTTGCTCTTGTTTTCCAGAAGGAAATCAAGGAAGCTATTTCACCAAATGACTTTTATTAAAATCAGTGGAGCTTTTTTTTTTCTTTTTCTTTTTCAAGATAAGGTTTCTCTGTTGTAGCTCTGTAGAGCAGGATGG
This sequence comes from Cricetomys ansorgei, assembly GCA_026225945.1. Lineage (NCBI taxonomy): Eukaryota > Metazoa > Chordata > Mammalia > Rodentia > Nesomyidae > Cricetomys > Cricetomys ansorgei. Next base: position 4,558,529 of record JAMJFZ010002812.1, read on the forward strand.
CCTCAAACTCAGAGAGATCTGCCTTCCAATGCTTCCTGAGTGCTAGGATTAAAGTGTGCACCACCACCGCCCAACTTCAATGGAACATTTTGATCTAAAGGATTGGTAAAGCTGAGGGACAATATTGTCATAAAGTCATAGAAAGAAGAGGTAGTTATATGTGCTACCTAAATGGTGGATGGAGAGATTAATGCAGCTCTTTTGCTCTGGGTTATTGCTTTTTGCCAATGCACATAAAGTTTACTTTCTTGTTAAGGGATAAATAAATGGCAAAGATTCATACTGAGCATTGTTTATATTCACATAAAGAGAAAGTGTCTTCAATTTTATTAAAAGGTTGTGGTAAAATAAAATTGTACTTTTGAAGAAGAAGAAGATAAAGTGTGCCTATGGAAAAGCAGATAATAAATAAATAAATAAATAGATAGATAGATAAATAAATAAATAAAATATCCATTTACTAAAGAAAAAGCCTTGAGATTTGAAGCACAGTATAACTGGATAAACCTAATGTGTATAAATTAATATTCTTTTCCCCACCAAGTCTGGAAGATAATTCACTAAATATAAATTATTGAAGGGAGATGGGACTTCCAGTGCCTTTTAATTGTTTATATTTATGGTGGGATTCATAGAGTAAACATATATATTTTTTAACTGCAAAGTTATTTTCCTGTTTTTAAACCTCTGTATAAAAATCACTTCTGGCTCAGAGACACAAATTTCAGTTATATAAAAAGAATAAGCTCAAGTGCTCTCTGGTATACCATGATAACTGTAATTAACAGCAATATATTCCATAGTTAAACTTTTAAAAAAGAGAAATTTAAGTGTTCTTGTCACACACACACACAAATGGAAAATACATAAAATAAATAGTTTAATTTGGCTATGCTGTAACACACACACACACATACACACCCCATGTACTCCATAAATTAACAGAATTATATTTCACAAGTGAAAATTAATGAATTACAAAAAGTCAGTTCTATAACAATTACAAGGCAGTTGTTATAATGTTAATATAAGTTAATTCAGGTAACTTTAGAAAAGCACAAAAATATACCATGTACATTAGAGGTATTAAGTCATAGTCGCTTTGTTTCTTGAATATTTCTAGAATGACTGCTGTTCAGTCAAGCATAAAAGATGCATATTTTCCTTTCAGTTCAGGATATACACGTTAGAAAGGAAGAAATATCTTAAGGGCAATGGAGCTGAAGACTTTCTAGTCACTAATGAAATCATCTATTAAAAATAGGCAATGGCAGGAATAAATTCTGAAGCAGAGAAGGCCTCACATAAGAAGGTAAAGAGAGACTCCCTTTTCTCTTTCTAATTCTGATATTGCCACAAAGGAATTAGCCGACATTGGATTAATAAAGTTCCCTTGAAGAAGACTTTGTTGATTTTCTACAGAAATACAAATGTAGTAATAAGGTTCTTATAAATGAAGTCATGAAGAAAACATGAGAAATACATAAAAGTTCATAGCTGTTGGTGTGTAATTAAACATAGACTGCATTATCTATTTATAAAATTCGCAAGAGAAATGTTTGAGTGTAGCTTTAAATACTACTAAATAAAACTAATTGATGATTTTCTTATAGAGAAGTATACTCTATTTTAAGCATAATTTCTTAAAAAATACTCCACTGATTACAACCAGTGTTGCCAATATGTACATTGTTATGAAGCTATCCACTGGGGCATGGGCAACTGGAGCTCCTACCTGCTTTATTCTGGAAGTTTTGTTCTTTATCTTATACTGGTAACCATGATTGCTGTAAGTTTATGTGGGCAACAATCAAATTTACTGCAAATAACTATATCAGAATACTTTTGGGTATTATTTACTTTTCCATTGCTGTGATAAAAATGCCATAAGCAACTTAAGAAAGAAATGATTTATCTTATTTTGTGTTTGCAGAGGCATAGAGTCTGGTAATGTTGGGGAAAGCATGGTATGGAGGCAGGAGTTTGTTGATAACATTTTTCTTCTGCAAGTAGAAAACAAAGAGAAAGCAATAAATGGGGCAAGGTTATAAACCCTCAAAGCCCACCTCCAGTAACATACTTCTTCCAGTAAGTATCTACCTCACAAAGGCTCCAAAACCATCCCAAATGGCACTAACAACAAGGGACCAACTATTCAAATACATCAGCCCATGTTACACACTTCTCATTTGAACTACCACACTGCAGGTGGCGCCATTCCCCACGTAGGGTCCTTAACTGTAAAAATTATAAAGTGAGCTGAGTACATGCAGTTACTGTTCTCTTCTTCTATGGGCAGCAGCAACGTGACAGGTAGTTTCAAGATCTTATTGCTTTGACTTCCTACCATGATGTACTATAAGCAAAAATTTCCTTAAGTGGCTCTTGATAAGATCTTTTTCCACAACAACAGGAAAGTAACTAAGATTTGAATGTGTACCTGTATATTTTCTTTGTCTTTTTATGCTTACCTAATATTACAGTCAACAAACTTATACAAATGTGCTTCCAAAATTTGGAATATGAGAAGACAGAAGTTGTTAACAGGAAGAAACACTTCTCAGAGATTTTATTTGGATTTTGTAAGTCTGTGCTAAAATGTATGTCTTCTCTTTGTTAGCTTCAGGATAGAACTAGAAAATTTTATTCCCGCACTTTTGTTCAGAAGAAAAAAGTGACCTACAGAAAGAGAAATAACCAATTCTAGAGTTACTGAGAAAAAAGTTGAGAAAGTGCAAAATAGAAAGCAATCTATTTTTTGATAAACACTTCACTTTAGGACAATGAAAATATTAATCTTCCCCCATATCCAGTTGCATCAAAATTTTCTTGCTTTATAACCTGGATAAAATTCATCTATTACTGGAACTAGAGAAAACTATGAATGGAAGTATGAGAAACCAAAGTATCTAAAACAAAAGAAATAATAAATACATGGGTAAGTCTGAGAGGAGCTGTAGAAAATCAGCACAAAGTGTAGTCAGGATCTTTGTATTCTTCTTTACCTTTTACCAATCACATTGAGTACCAACTGTAGAATGTATATTCAGGGTAAAAGGCAGTTTATTCTTGGTCTAATTCAATACCTGGTCCTAGTCCTTCAGCCCTGGAATGTTCCAGTCTCTGAAAAATGTAAAGCATTTAAGCCTAGAACTGGAAGTCTTCTGCCTCCATACAATCTAGAATATTTAAGACTCCAAGACTTACTGTTGATTGAGCCACTCTGACTAGCTGAACTCAGGGCTGTAATGAAATCTGACTTTTCCGGTTCAACTCACTTGCTGTTTTGGCTCGACTTGTTCTCCAAGCTCCTGGTTCAAACTAACTTTCTGAGTCAGCTGACTGTTTCTGAATGAACTCTTCTGTTTCTGACTGGCTCTGGCTGACCTTGGTTGGCTCTCTGACAGCCTCAGACTAAACTCTCTGCTCAGCATCAAATTGACCCACTCTTCCTGTTTGATACTCACTTTCGCTGAACTGCCCTTTGTTTCTGCCTCTGACTCCTCTGACTGCCCAGACTGCTTTTCTGGCTTATCCTCAGACTGCCTACTTTATACTGCTTCTGTGTTTTAATCTTTGTCTCTGAGCTGAGGGCCTGGGCATGTCTTCACTCTGACTTACTCTTCCAATTCTTCTTCTGACTCATCACTTTGCCTGCTCTTCACTCTTTCTCATTTCAGAAGTCACTTCCTATCTGACACTGACTCCTCCTGAGTTTCCTGTCTCCAAGTACTGGGATTAGAGGCATGCACCACCACTGCTTTCTGAATACTTGGATTAAAGGTATGTACTAACATTCTTTCTACATTCAATCTGAACCACACATGTCTCTGAATGTGATCCCTTCATATAGATTCCTGGATGTGATCCCTTCAGATAGACCCTTAGATTTTATCCCTTACTAGCTACCACACAGGCCTTTCAATGTGATCCTTTCCTAGAGAAGACATGTTGCTAGATTAAATGATTAAATATTCCTCTATAACAAAGTTTATTGTAGAATGCAAGCTGTCATTTCAATCCAGACAGTAACCACATAAGGAGAAAGTTACATCAAGTTGTATAAAGCAGGTACTTCATCCAGGTGTGGGAAATATCTTCTGCTAAGTTATTAAGAATATTTTCATGGTAGGAAATACCTCACACTTCCTATAGTAGTAATCAATTTGCTATATTGTAAAAAATAAAATTTTAGCCAGTGAGCAGTTGAGTCCATATTGCATTGTTAATTTTATGCAGTATGCAAGACTATATAACTTCTGCAGCAAATGTGAAATTTCTTAGTACCATCTATTTACAGATCTCTTGTTCATACTTTTCTTTGTGCAGTTTTCTCTCTGTTTAGGATTCTCTTTCTATATGCCTTTCTATATTTATGATATCTTACTTTTCTTTCAAGACTCATTTCAAAAGCTACCTTTGCTCTTAATGCCTAGTTAATGTCTACCATAGCACATGATCCTACAATGATAATTGATCCTACCATTATTAAATTCTCCCTCTTCACAATCCCAAAAAGTACAGGTCATTCCTCTGAAGAAGTACTTAAACACTAAATTATATTTCCCCATCAATGATTGGGCTTCGTTATTTTGTGATACTGAGGATTGAACACAGGGACTTGCATATAGTAGGCAAGACTGTTCTACCTAAGTATATCCTTAAATCCAGTATGTACAATTCTTGAGGACACAAATGAGTCATAATGCTAAATATATCATCATAATCATGATGAAGCCACCTAAACATCTACAACAGGCCATATCAATATACATGTAATATTATATTTCTTTAACTGGATTGATAATTCATATGGATCCTTTTATGTGTGACCAATACATACATGGAATAATTAGTTCATTACCACCAAGAGTAGAAAATAGGAATATTGTAGTTAAAAATGAGCTAATAAACAACAAAGCATAACTATGTGTAGGAATCTCATTGGCAGCATTCCCTTTTGCTTTTGTTTGTTAAAATATACAGTAGTTGTTTATCTTCATCTATAATTCTGATTAAGTGGTATTATGCCCTTTTTGAATAATACAACATGGACAGCCACTATTCTGTCTACTTTAGGTAAATTTCTCAACAAACATATTTAAAATGTCTGTACACATACAAATACAATTTGTCTTGTGTTAACTAAAATCATTTATTTTTTGTCCCAAGATGATATAAATTTCAAATATAATGGTACAGCATACCTACCCTAGTAGTTTAGGTCTATTTTAACTTCTCTATTGTATAGTATTCTCTGACTGATATTTCAGAGATGAGTTTATAAGTTTGGAAAACTTAGGGTTTTGAAAACTGTGGAAACTTCATTTTGGAAAGGACTTTAGAAAATATTTACCTCAACTAGATATTCAGGACACTCACTTCCTCTCTTTGTTTTTAGCACCCAAGAGTAATAGCATCTAACCATTAGAAAACATGAGAGCAGAGTATACTCAATAATAGCTTAATTAGACTGAAAACGCTTGTAACTTTATACCATGGACAATATAATATATCTTTATGTTTTTATTAATGTTTAACATTTTTCCCAAATGGCTATAATAGTTATTTGGGCATACAATTTCAGGAAATTACTTTTTCTGTTCATATGACATCATAGACCTGGGGCTAACACAGTCTAAGAAACTCAAGAAGCAACCCTTGGTGGTGTGTCTTTTTCATAAGTAAAATTCTTCTAAACCATATCCAGCCATGCTGCTTTTGATCTTAATTCTTCTGTACTAAATTTAGACTGAAAAAAACACTCAAAGTACTGCCTATTTAATTTCCTAGAATTTCTACAACTGCTCACATCTCAAATGTAGTGTATCCTGGATAAAATTTAACACCTCAAGTTCTTATCAACTACAGATTAGAATGAAAAAGATACTAGCCTGAGAAAAGGGTGCCTGAGCTACTAGAAAATAAGGATTTTTATTCTCCCTTGAGAAGAAAAGATAAAATGGCACTCATTTCATTTCTTCTTACCTGATTAACTCAAAGGCTGCTGCAAAATAAGATTACCCTAACCTTGGAGGGCAATAGTTTTTGCTATTCAAAAGCTCATTTACATGTTGACTTGAAATTTTCTGAATAAATTCCAATTCTTATTTCTAGTTCTGTTTATGAAGTCATACAATAAAAACATAATGAAGTAGTGATACATATCCAACCATTTTATGACGTTTTCACTGGGTCTTTGCTTATGACATAATATACCTAAACTATTATTACTGCTTTCTCTCCAAATGCACTTGAACTCACTTTGTATTCTCTGAGATAGTTGCCATATTAAAGATGTAGAAAATGTAGCCTAGAATCTTCACTGAACTGACTAAACCAAGTGAAGATTTTAACTTAGTTGTAACATCCCTATTCATTTTCTTAATTACCTCCATTTTATTAAGAATAGAATGTATTGGGACAGAAGGTGGGTGGCATAAACTTTAATCCCTGCTCTCAGAGGCAGAGGCTCCAATAGTTCTGTGAGTCTGGAACTCTATAATTTCCAGGCCAGCCTGGTGTGCATAACAAGTTCCAGGCCAGCCAAAACTACATGGGGTTGGGGGTATCATTTTCTCAATAGGAAAACAAAAATAATAAGATCTCCTTATGCAGCTCTATTGTGTTGTTTGTAGAAGACTCTTTTGAGATGTGTTAAAGGCCAGTGTATCAGGGAGTTATTCATGAACAGAATATTATGGTTTTTAATAAGGGTTCATCAAATTATTTTTGTTCTTTATCTAAAATTTTCCAGTTCAGGGACATACATGCTACCAGATTGCACTGCCTAATACCCTCCTCTTTCTTAAAAATGTATTTAACTATATTTATGTGCATTGGGGATCTCCTGAAATTTGAGTGACAGACAGTTGAAAGCTGCCATATGGGTGCTGGGAATTGAACCCAGGCCCTCTGGAAGAGCAACCAGTGCTTTGAATTGCTGAGCCATCTCTCCAGCCCGTAACTTCTTAATTTATTAAATCTGCCTGTTACCTCAAATACTCCACTGGCCCAGAAACTACTAATCATGCCATCCTTCTTGGTCATAATTTGAGGCCCCATAGTTTCTCTGGCCACATTCTTTGTAACCATTCAGAACTATTTATAATTTCTCTCTCCTTTCAATACTAAGTTTCAGTATTACAATTATTCTCCCACAAATAATTCACTCTTTGCTCCTTTGCACCTGATTAATTTCTTTCTCTCAACACACCCAAATGAAGAATTAAATAGGGCTAGAAAGTTTCATAAGCATTTCTGAACCCAAGTTCAGAATGTAGTACTATGTAATACTATCACATAATTGCACTGTATTCTTTCATTCTTGAAGACAGCTATATCACATCATTATTTTTAATGTGTCTAGCCCTATTGCCTTCCTATTCTCTATCTGCTGCTTTACTTAATAGTTTTTAGTGAAAAAAAAAAGCAGACAGTTAAAATTCATCTGAACATCTGATCATCATAGCCAGTAATCTTATTTCATTTCTCTAAATATCATGCTTCATTATCCAGGTAAAATTTAAATGTCCTCATGTTATATCTACTCAAACTCCCAACTTGTGTTGTTTTTCTGGTCATATTTTGTTTACCGTATTATAAGGTACAGAAAAAAGTCATATTAATATATACAACACCTTGATATAGTAAGAGTTCAAATTTTTAGCATAGATATACAACATCTCATTCTTGGTCTGTGAATGGGCTCCTTTGACTTAGCTGCCCCACCTCTGAAGCCTCTTCTGTCTTAAGGAGTGATCTGCCTTGGGGCTGTATCATCAGGATGCAAAATGCAGAGCATGACATGTATGCCTAAGGCCTCACAGTGACAAATCTCACCATCTTTCATATTCCATGGGTCACAGTTTTTTTTAAAAACAAAATACAGAAGAAAGATAAAAAGAAGAGTAATGTCACCTCTGCTTAAAGAAGAATGGAATAAAGGAAGTATTTCAAAGTGGATGGAGCACGTGGTCAACCCTTCTGAATACTGTTGAAAATGAAATAAAATGTCAAAGTGGGCGAGACTGTGGCAATGAAGCTCAAGTCACTTCTCAGGTTATCAAAACCATTTACAAATTGTGCTTGAGATATCTAAATGATTTAAGCTGGAGGGACAACAGAAACATTTGCCTTTTATCAGTACAAGCAAAAGTTTTCAGAACTTTTGTCATAAAATTCAATAAAGAGATGATGCAGGAAGTTGGAGTATGTCATTCAAAGACATACTGACACTAACAGACTTCTTCCTCCTACTCCTTACTTCCTAATGTTCATATCATCTCACAAACACCCAATAGCCCATTAAGTTATGAATCTAGAGTAACACAACTTATAGAGTGAATCTCTTTCCCTCTCTGTATCTCTGTATCTATCTATCTATCATCTATCTATATCATATATATGTATACACACACATATATATGTATATACACATGCATATATATATACATATATACATATATATACATATATATATACACACGCATATATGGATATAAAGGGGATTTATTAGAATGACTTATATGCTATAGTGTCAACAATGTCTGCCTGTGAATGGAAAGATCAAGAATCCAGTAGATTTTTTTACATGAGACGGGGTGTCTCAGCTGGTCTTCAGTAGATGCAGGAATCCCGAAGAAGTAGCCTCGAATGCTGATGAAGGAATGGACTTGCTAATGAGGATGAGAAGAAGTGGACTAAAAGAGGAACTTTCCTCTCCCATGTCTTTTATATAGGCTTCCAGCATAATATGGTGTGGCTCAGATTAGAGATGGGTCTTTCCATCTCAAAATATATGAATTAATGTTGTGTTTTCCTACCTCAAAGATTTGGATTAGAAGTGGGTCTTCCCACTTCAAATAATCTAGTTAAGCCAAAGGGGGAAAAAAAAATCTCTCACAGGTGTGCCCAGGCATTACTGCGTTTTAGTTAATTCTAGATATAGTCACATGTACAAACAAAAATAGCCATCACAGGCAGTGAGGGTTCTCATGACCCATCAATTCCAAAGGTCCTGTCATTAGTCACTCAATTTTCAACAAGTTGTCTACAGGGACAGTCTTAAGACTGCCTCACAGTGGTAAATCTTACCTCCTAATTTTCAGCAAGCATATAAAATGTTGGGTAAATGTGTAAAGGAAGGTGCAAGAAATAAAACATATCTTAAATCATTCTGAAGGTATTTGAAAATGCTACATGCACAGAAATTCCAACAAAACAGCATTTTAATTCCTAATGTTGCATTTTCATCTCATTACAAGATGTGTTTATGACTTTTTGACTATTGTTCCCTTTTTTTCTAAATAATGAGATTTTTCTTGATTGTCATGCTAACAGCCTTTTAGATTCCTGACTTGGCAGAATGCCACTTCTTTCTTCCCTTTCAGAAATCGTCTTCTTCTCAAATCAAAATATCTTTCAAAGAGAGGCATCTATAACATGAGTTCCAATCACTTGAATTTTGAAAATCTAAGCAAAATGTCTACCATTATATTTTTATAGAACTTGAAATTAGAAAATTTAGTTAAAAGAAAGAAACTACTATTTTCTAATTTCCCATGGGTAAGATTTTTTTTAAGTAGAGAAGAGTTTTATATCTTTCATATTCCCTTATAGCTCTTTTCTTTTGAAAAAAGTTAGGTGTTTATTTTAATTTGCCAATATTTATAAGAATTAGTTGCCAGGTATGATAGTTCATTACTGTAATCTCAGTACTGAAAAATTGAGACAGGAGGATAGCCAAAACTTTGAATTCCTCCTAACAATTCAATAGCAAATTTTATACCAACATGTAATACAAAATGAACAATTCTATCAAAAGTACAAAGAATTCTTTTACTCTTCACACTAGAAAGCAAATCACAAATTAAATGATTTGTGCTACTATAGTCTCCAAGGAATCTCCTCTCCTTCTTAACTGTGGTCACATCTCAGGAAAAGGTTACTAGAAGTATGTATAGCTAAGAACCAAATTTCACCCCATTTTATTCTCAGTTTACTCCCTTTTAATTCATTTTGTCCTGCATTATCTTCCCTGATTAAAAATCTATGAAGTTGATATTCTTGCTATAGTCTAACTGGGGACTTACCATCCCCTCTAGGTACCTTCTCTAGCCCTCCAAATCTATCCTGGTAGCACATCTAGGGTCCTGGCCTAGTCTGGCTTCCTCTATTTGTATATCTTGCCAAAAGTCTAGACTTCATCCAGGATCTGCCCTATATACCACCAACTTCTAGGCTCAATTTCCAGTTGGGTATTGGGTTTTGGAATTGCATCTTAACTTAAGCTTCTGTTCTCTTCACTGTTTCTATATCTTTACTAAATTTCCTTTTCAAATCCTGGATAACTCTTGCCATTTCTATCATTCTAAAGCTTGTATTCTCTTGGCCATCACTGAGGTATTCATTCTCCTTAAGATCATTGAGCTGTTTCATTGTGTCTTCTTTAAAATTTTGAAATTATTTGACGAATTTTATGACTGTACTTTAAATCTGTGTCCTGGGTTTCATTTAGATAATTTTTATTGGCCAATATTTCTATAGAACTGATTGATTTGGGAAGGAAATACTATCCTGATCTTACATATGTATGCATCTGTGTGGTAAGATATGGGTATACAGATTTCTTTTGTTGGTTCTGTGTCTGACAGAGGCACATCATGTTGGGAAAGAATACAGACTATGTTGGCTATGTTTGGCTGATAGCTTGATTTAGCTTCAGTAGAATGAAGTCAGGTGAACACAGAGGCCTGGGTTGGCCCGTAATTCATGCTAAAACACCTTGTCAAGAAGATTGATGTTAGTTCAAGGCCAGCCTGGGCTCCATAATGTGCCTCTATGTTCAGTTTTCTTATCTCTATTTACTAAAGGTAATAAGAAGCTTAGTAGGTAAAATCTAAAGTAGAACTATGATTTCATGAACCATGACTTCCCTATTATGTTTTATGTATGTAGGCAAAATAGATACATGGAAATTATATTCCTTAGAATCTGCATCAGCCACATAAAAATTTGCATCATAACCCTAATATTCTTATTCCTCCACACTGTTGGAAAAATGCACTTACTGAAATTGAGCTATTTACTTTATAAACTGGGAAGGTTAACTCCTCTAAAAGTATAATTGTGGACTTTTAGAATATGTAGAATGTGTATATATCTTCATACCCCTGAACTATAGTATAATAAAAAAGAAATTGCTGACATTTGCTAACTTTAGAGGCTCCTATTCCTCCTTACTTTTTCTGTGTCCTGAGTGAGACACAAATGATCATGTCTTATGTGACCAGCTAGCTATGTGCTTCCCTACATAGACGTGAGCCCAAACCAGGGAATTGAGTACCCCTAGGCATTAATTAAAACATTTCTCCAAAACATTGTGAAACTAGCAGTGTTGGTAAATATGTATCAACTAACACTAGGCCTATGTAAAACTCCATAATCCTTTCAATGGACTCCACAAATTCAGCCTGCACTGATCATATGCATTAGTGGAGATGATCTTCCCTCTATATCACAAATGCAACAGGAGCGTGCTCCATATAAAGTCATTACTAGATGCTTTAGATTGTTTGCCCCCAGAGTTGAGTGTTTCCATCCTTGGAATCATTGCTACCTCTATCTCAGGGGTTTGGGCCCTTTGAAGTAGAAATTCCACTTCTACATATTTTGGGATGACTTCAGCTATACATTTGGAAGAGAAATACAGAGACTATTGGTGGATGTGATCTTCTTCAATGTCTTCACTGTATCAGTACAAATGCCAAAGTTCAGATGGCCATGCTTAGAACATAACACAGCTTAATGTCATCATATCAAATGGCAACACAGAGATAAAGTCTCAGAAGTGGAGTCAGAGAGTAAATTTCTGTCTGCAAAGCTGCCATGATATTGAACACAAATATAGTAATTTTAGACATTTCTTTGCCAATATCAATTACTCATCTTTGGATTCTAAGTGAATACCACACAGCAAGGAGAATTCTGAGAAAAGGCGTTCATAGATCTCAGAAAAAAATGGATGATCTTAATGCTGAATATCAGCCAATGATCCAGGAAGATATTGTCCTTCCTATAGCATAGTAATGGAGAAGAACAGAAGTTATTATCAAAGTAACAAATGTCAAGACAACAAAAGTGTCAAGAATTAACTATGTCCCAAGCACAAGACAAAGTAGTTTATATTTACTATCTCAATTAATTTTTACAAGCTTTCTGTCTGGTTTACACTTGAGGATAATGAGGATGAATACATTAAAGAAGCAAGCAATACACACAGAAGATGGCCATGCTTCAAGCACTATTTATTCTGAATTTAGGTCTTGTGCTTTAAAGGTGAAATCTAAGTTTATTACTCTTTGTCTGTTGTCCAGTTATGGGTCTCTGTGAATTACATCTACTGCAAGAAGGAAATTCTCTGATTAGAACTGAGAAATGCTCTTATCTATGGGTATAATATCCCATTAGGACTCAATATATATACATACACATATATATATATATATATATACATATATATATATATATATATATATATATATATATATATATATATATATACTCTGTGTGACTGTGTGTGTGTGTGTGTGTGTGTGTGTTGTTCCTTTCCTTTCGTATTAATGGTAGTAGTTTTTCCACTAGGGCCCATGACCTATCTACTCTCAGGTTGTTAGATACATCAGTAGTTTCAGATATGGTTCCTCATGTTGTTTGCCTTAAATCTAATTTTTAAAAAAGACTGTTGAATTTCTGTCACTATTGCACCTGGATATCTTATAGGCAGGTTGCTGTTGTAGGCCACAGAGTTTGTAACTGATATAGTTAGGGTAGCTATTGCTATGATAAAATATCATTACCAAAAGTATCTTGGGGAGGGAAGGGTTTATATAGTTCACAGTTCTGTATAACAGTTCATCATCAACAGCAGTAAGGGCAGGAACTCAAGCAGTACAAGGACCTGGAGATAGGAGCTGAGACAGATACCATTGAGAAGTGCTGCTTACTGGCTTACTCATCATGGCTAACTCAACTGATTGCTTATAGAACCCAGAATCATCTGCCCAGGGATGGCCCCACACACAATGGGCTTGGCCCTTCCAAAATAATCTCCACCTAAGGAAATGCCCTAAAGACTTTAGCCCAGTCTTATGAAGGTATTTTCCCAATTGAAGTTTTCTCATTTCAGATATCTCTCACTAGTGTCAAGTTCACATAAAATTTTCCAGCAATGTAGCTGAGTGATATTGGTGATTACTTTTCTCTTATAATTATAAAATTATAAAACATAATTATATTGAGTCTTTAGTAATCGAATCTTACCATCAGATTATGAAGAGTAACCAATAGCCTTGGCAATAATCTGTGTTGTTTGAAGTAGGCAGTCTATGGAAACACTTTAGCCAATGATTCAACAAGATATAACTAATTCCTGCCACTGAAGATTTTACTGTGGACATAAGGTATCTCTTTGGGACATTAGCTTCCTCATGGTAAAGAACTCTAAGTTCCTTTTGAATATGTATATATTTTAGTAAGTTTCTAAAGTAGTAGATTTGCATATGGCTTTTTAAAAGGCCTTTAGTGTCAGTTGTTCCTCCTCATATTCTGTCCTTCATTCTGCTCTTCCATACATTTCATATTTACTAAACCCTAATGCAATGTCTTCCTTAAACCCACCCTTTCAAGACTGAGGCTGTGCTGATGATGCAAGACTGTAAGAGCCAGAGGTGGTAGTTCAAATTCAAAAAGACTGATATCTAGAGAACTCACAAAGGCTGTGAGAGTATACATAAGACCTGCACAAATTCAAAGATGTCAAAATCTCAGCACTAATAATGGGAAGTATTCACAAAGCCCCATCTCTAACTAAGAATCTACTTGCAATTGAAAGAGGCAAAAATAGTTTCTCTCAGAGAAGTTCACTGAGTATATCAACTACATTCCATGCCAATCTTCAGGACCATGCCAGGAGCAGTTGACCAACACAAAAGGTATTCATTTGTTATGTTTTTTCTTTCTTTCTTTGTGTGTGTTTGAGTGTGTGTGCGTGCACATGCATGTGCACAGGCTTTATTTTGATTTATTAATTTGTTTTTTTTTTTTTTTGCTTTTGCATTTCTGTTATTAAGAGGGAGTCGAGAATAGGAGGTTGGGTGGGTAGGGATGTGGGAAGATATGGAAAGAGTTGGGGGAAGGGAAACATGATAAGATAAATTTATGGATTCAGGTAAAAATTTTAATTACTTAAAAGGATTTCACTAAAGATGAAAAAACAAAAGGTGAAAAGCCAGTTATAAAATTCTTCTCAGATGAAACCCAAAGAACATATCACTGAAGTTTTCCTTATTGCATTGAAAATTGAGATGAAACCACACTCTGACTAGCCCCTTCTGAAATTTTACTCTTCTCATTCAACTAACTCTTTAGCCTGATTCTCCACTGACTCTTCACACTAACTCCTCTGTCTTGTTTCTTAACTGACCCTGTAACTACATCTGTTAACTGACTTTCTTACTCAGATGTAACTCTCCTTAAGTCAGCTGAGACCCTGCCTTTTTTCATGAGAGTTGGGCATGTTCTTATTCTACTTACTCTTCCTCTGATTAGTCACTTTGTCTGCCATTCACTCTGACTCATCTCAGACATCACTTACTATGTGACAATGTCTCTTACTGAGTTCTGCTTCCACTGTTTTACTGGATTAATAATGTGTCTACATTCTCTTTAGATCACAAAGGTCTCTGAATGTAGCCCCTAGAATGTAGACCTTAGTTTTCACACAGGAATATTCCTCTACAAGCCATGTTGCTGGAATAAATGATTAAATATTCCTCTATTAAAATATTAAATAAAAATAAAAATAGAGAATTTTACAATATAATTTGAGTTTTTCTTCATTTAATCCTTCTAATAACTCATTAATTTCCAATCACCTCAATGTTTAGTCAAAGAAACTGAGACAGAAATACTTCTACCAATTCTACAGCAATAAATGAATTTAAATTTAACCCAAATATTCTGACTTCAGTCTTATGTTCTTTTATTTTCTTTGAGATTTATTTTAATTTAATGTATATAGGTGTTTTGGCTGCATGTACTTCTGTGTACCACATGTATGCATTGCCTGTATAGACAATAATAGGGTGTCAAATTCAATGCCTCTGGAGTTAGAGTGGCATTGTAAGCTACCATGTGGTTTCTGGGGATCAAACTTGGGACCTCTGTAAGAGTAGGCAATGCTTTAATGGCTGAGCTATCTCCCCAGCTTCCAGTTTCATATTCTTAACCATCACATTGAATATACTTAACACTCAGAATATATTATTTTGAATGCTTTGAATATTTTGCTTCATCAAATTCAACTATCAACATCTGACAGATTCATAATTGTATTTTTTCGTTGTTTATATTCCATATTGAAAACCTGAACTGTAGTTCTAGCCCTTAGGAAAGGGCAGGAAGATCATCCTAGGTTATTCTAGCTTAAATCAAAGAGACATTGCCTCACAAATCCCCAAATAATAACAAATTAATAATGTCAATAATAAAAATAGCAAAAAATATCAACAACAGAAGACATGGATACTTTTAAAACAGCTTATATTCTCATTTTTCTATTACTTTCATGCTTATGTAATTGCAAAATGTAATAAAAAGTGTGAATGAGCTTCTACACTGATTTTATTTAGCAACAATTTCAATACAAGGCGGAGGGTGAGAGTGTGAAAGTAAGTGGGAAATATCATTCTTTGATGTTATCTGATCAGAAAACTGTTGTATGGAAACCTCTGCTATCTGCCCATTGCCACAGCCTTCAACCAAACTACTGCTACTCCTTTGGCACTGCTCTTCCAAGCCAGACCTGGGCTTAATGGATATTTTTCAAAGTTAACTGTACATTTCAGTGAGTTTCAAAATATCATGCCCTCATGGTTCGCATTTTTGTGCTGTGCTCTGATTGCTGTCTTGGGACACAATGCTTGGCCTCTGAGGGGCTGAAGAAACATCAGTGTACATTGCAAAAGAAAATGCATTTTCTTAGAATTGCCTCAACACACAGAGAACTGGGTGATGTCAGTCTCCTTTAGTCACAGTTCTACTGTGTCTAAGTCTTAATTGACTGTGATCCTTTAATTTTCCTTTCAAATTAACACTGTGGTTTCCTTGACACAATGCCTAATGAAAACCTGCAAACACAAGGCAACCAACAATTAATTTTTTTTCCTTTGAAAATATGATAGCATGAGAGATTAGGATCAAGTGATGGTTTCATATATACATTTTTTATGAGTTTACAAGGAGCATAAATAAAAACATAATATTTTAAATAAGAGGTTAACTTACTAGTCTTTTAAACAAACCCAGACACAGAGAGTATAATTTTTCTCTTTTCTTAATTATTTTTTACTATATGTCTCCTATATAGATAATCTTAATAATTAGATTTCCTGACATAATTTGGTTTCAACAGTTCTTAATATAAAATAACAATTTAAAAATCAATTGTGATGTTTGAAATCAGCTGTATTCAGGCAAAGCCTCAGGGAACCTTTGCGATGATGCAAAGGCCAGAGGATGATAGGAGAATCAGGCTCCCACTGAAACTCACGCAATATGTGTAATAAAGAACTCATGCTTTCTTTTTTATCCTTTAAAAAATGTATTTACTTTGTCTTCTCTTGGTCAATACATCTGGAAGCCAGCCTTCCCTCCCTCCACTCTTCCCAGCTCCCCCAATTTCCCCTCCCTCCCAGATACACACCCCTACCTCCCCTCAGAAAAGAGCAGGCCTCTCAGATTTATAAATTGAGTAGGCCATGACCAGATAGAACAAGACCAGGCAAAAAATGCTACATTCAGGC
This sequence comes from Cricetomys ansorgei, assembly GCA_026225945.1. NCBI lineage: Eukaryota > Metazoa > Chordata > Mammalia > Rodentia > Nesomyidae > Cricetomys > Cricetomys ansorgei. The sequence continues at coordinate 4,575,394 of JAMJFZ010002812.1, forward strand.
TGCATGAAGTACCATAGCAGGAGGAAAAGGGTCCCAAGGACAGGTAAACGTGTCATAGACCCACCCTTCACACATCCTATGAGACAACTTACTGCATTTTGGTAAAAAAATAAAAAATAAAAAATATCTGTTTATTTATACTTGAAATTATTAAGAATAAGGAAGGAACTTAGTAAAGTGACAGCTAAATATTAAAAGCCAGGGAATGGAAGTAAAGTGAGAGTTTTGTTATATTGCTGTAAGGTTCTGTGCCATCGAAGACTAGCTATGAGTGTGTGTGTGTGTGTGTGTGTGTGTGTGTGTGTGTTGTGCACATATCCATATGTCCATAGATGTAGATTGATTTGTTAACTATTATTCTCATAGGTTCATGACAGAGGACAGTTTATTCTTTGGTATCTCAATTCCTGGTGTTAGAGTGTTTCAGCACCCACACAATCTAATCTTAAACCTAGACCTAGAAGGCTTCAGCCTCTGCACACAATCTGATTTTAAAGATGATAGGCCAGACTTAGAAGACTTCAGCCTCCTTAAAGTCTATTCTGCTTTTCTAAACCTAGAAAGTTTCAGCCTCTGAGACTTACTGCTGATTGAGCTATAATTGGCTATCTTCATAACTACCTTGTTTTACTTTGATGTGTACTGTGAACTACAAACTGAAAATTATAGAACTTCTGTTTCTAATTCTCTGATTTCTCTCTGCTTATGCTGGGCTGGCTCTGCTCACCTCAGCTTCTGTGACTAGACTGCACTCAAATTGCCTGACTGAATAAAGTCTTTGTTCTGCTTCTTGTCTGCTTCCCTCTTGCTTTTGTCTCTGATCTCTGCTTCTTGTCTGCTTCCTTTCTGCCTTTCTGCTTATCTTAACTCTCCTCTCTGAACTCTGCTTCTACAAGCTGCTTCTATTCTCTGAGCTCTGCCTATTTATGATAATTATGTTTGCATATAATCCCTTTGTATGTAGAGAAGCATCTTCTATCAAAATCACTGCTACACTTGTAATAAAAAATTGTCATAATGCAGCCATGAAGAAAATGTTAAAATAGTTAGACTTGCTTCTAGACTTGGTAGAATTACTACTCTCTTATCTTTACTTTATTTTGCTGAAGATTTTAATTTGTGAAAAAAACAGAACTTGGGATATTTATTCACTGTAAATATGTGTAAAGAACCCAGTCACTACTGGGGCATTTACTGGAACAATACAGCTGGAACAAAATCTCAACATTCATTATTTATATTTTACTTGACTTAAGAAATGTATTTTACAAAAGCTCATATGAGATCTTACTTATTTTGTTTATCTTATTCATTAAAATGTAGTTTCTAATGCTTAGTTTTTACGGTAGTAGGAGGATTAAGGGAAATAATAAATGAAAGCCATTTTCTGATGCATTATCTAATTAAAGTGGCCACAAACTAGCAGTTAATACATAAATATAAAGCAGCCATGCAGCAATCAAAATTAATGAGATCTATAACACATTATTATGGTATACAGTAAGTGGATTGCATTCTTTTGCTAGCAATGAGCACATGTGGTATTGGTGTACAACGATTTCAATGTTTCTGAGCACCTAAATTGTATCAATGTAGTATAAACTATTATTATTTTTTTTCTGTTTAGTTCAGATTCTATATCACACAGTTGTTTGTAATTTCTGCTCAAAAATGTAATCTTATATCAGTAGTATTTTGGGGGTTTAAAATTAAATTTCTCATTGAAATAAATAGAAAGTAACATACCACAGGTAAAAAAATATATAATTATTGAAACTACCTTTCCTTCACCTTATTCCTTGAAGTGGAAACCTTTATGAGATTAAAGTCATTAAGTAGAAAATAGTTCAATGGATTTCTTTTTTAATATAAAGGAAGAATTGGCTATGTTGAGCACACTGATGTTATCCAGAATTGTGTGATGGATGTTTAGTTTTCAGATGCTCTGGCTCTATAATGCCTAGAGTAGTATGGTACTGTGATTGAATAAATGAATTTCTCAGCTTATAGTATCAATTCCGTGATGATCATGTGCTACTTATTATCTACTTGGCAATATTTGTAAAGTTGTTAAGCAGAAATGGTAGTGGTTTGTCTGCATAATTTCTGGAGCGAAAATAGAATATTTTCAATCGTTAAAGTAGAACCTTAACAAATGAAACACTATTAACTCAAGAGGGAAATACTCACTTCTGAAATTAGATATATAGATTTATTCCTTGATTCGTTGGCTAATTAATATACAATCCTGTTATAAAGTCAGATATTATTGTAAAATCAGATCACACATCTCACAAGCTATTGCTCTTTTACTTCCCTGCCTTTGTTCTATTCATAATGTCTTTCTTGTACAACTTAAATCCAACTGTCTTTATAAAACTTTGTCTCATCACAAGTCTACATTTCAAACCCATGCTTAGCTCCCTTTAACCATTTCCGTATTCTTCCTGGACTCATAATTACCAAATATCTTTTATGAGCCAAATTCAAGTAGTTTAAAAATTCAAAACAAATCTCCTTTTTAAATTTAAAATTCTTTATCTTTATCATAGTAATACATACATATATTAAATTTTTGAGAATTTCATACATTTCATTTTTGTCCTCCTCCTGCATTTCTTTCTAGATCTACTATGGATTTCTATACCCACATAACTTTGTGTCTTCATTGTTTTTAATATGCAACAAATGCTGCCTATATACTCTCAGGTGTTGACTTCCCACTGGGGTATATTAGAGCTTGAAGGTAGCAAATCCTTGAAGAAATTAATACTTCTTCTCCCTAGAGTTTATTAATTACCATTATCTTCTCAGCTAGGGGTGGGATTTTTATATCCACCTCCCTCTCCATGCGGGAATTTTGTTTTATTGAGTTTTCTCAGGCCTTGTCAGTGTTGTCACAACCGCTATGATTTCAGAAGTACAGTTGTTTTTATTGTCTCTAGAAAACTCTATCTTTTTAATGTAGACATCCAGTGACTCCGCCTCTTAAAATGCTTCTGTTTCTTCTTTAACAATTATTTTTGAACATGGGGAGGAGAGGTGCATGTTACAGAAGCTATATTTAGAACACAACATAGTCTTTTATTCTAGTTGTGGGATCTATTTAAATCTTCATCTACTACAAAAGAAAGCTTCTCTGATGAGGTCTGAGAGATGCATCAATTTATGGGGCTATAAGAAGTCCTCAGGAATCAGTTTAATAAGATGTCACATTAGCAAAGTAAAACTATTTGGTTTCTCCCTAAGTCTTATGGTCTATTTATGCATAGGTTCTTGGGATCCAATACTTTGGCAGGTATGAGTTCCATTTAATGGAGTGCATCTTAAATGCAATCAGAAAATGGTTTCTTATTCCCATGGCATTTGTCACTACCACACCATTGGGAATATTTTTCCAAGCTGGTCATTATTTATAGCTTGCAGAGTTCACATGTAGCTAAGAGTGTTGATTATTTTTCTCCCGTGGTAACATGTATAACACATTTCAGCAATATAAAAAATAGTCAATAGAGATGATGATTCTGAGTCAATACCAGCTTTATTTTCCTTGCTTTATGACTCAAACATGAGACATCTTCAGCAAAACATTTTTACCATCAAATTCTGTAGAGTAACCAAGAGCAATAGCAGAAATACATAGCCCAATGTCAAGAATAAGTTACCTCTATTTATTTATTTGCCAGTGAAGTCCTATAGACCTTCAAGTGGGTTTTTCATATTTAAAATGAACATTAAAAAGTGTTGACCATGTGACTGTATCCACTACAAAGATTAAATAAGCAACTGTTGTTTAAAATACTATTAGCAATAGTAGTTACTATCCTGGCAACTCTTCTACATTTAGTACAATAGATTATTTATCATTTAAAAGTGTTTTAATAATTAAAATGCCATTTTGAATGATTATGTGGATGGTAACTTATTACTTTTTAAAATATAGTTCTTTTAATGGTTGACATATGTCATTTTTTTTCATATCTCCTCACTGTACCAAATTTTGATTTTGATTTAAAAATAGACATTGAAATAAGAACAGTCCTGAAAATGACATCAGATTATCTGGGATGGTTGTATAGTAAAGATTTATTAAATTCTTCTTACATGCAAAGGTATGTGCAGACACAGTTGTTTGTGAGAAAGCTGAAGTTTACTTTAAATTGTGATTTATAGTAAGAAAGAATATTATAAAATAGATTAGTACTTTATAAAGTCAATAAGTCTTGGTCAATTATGATATTTAAAATATACACATGGATTATACATACTTGCATATACACATATTCATATGTGTGTGTGTGTGTGTTGACATACACATAAATGTAAGTTCATTCATGTGAAAGGTGAGAGAATACACATTTTAGAATTTGCATGCTACTAAGAGGTTCTATTGAAACTATTCAGCTTTATTTCATGATAACAGCTAAGGAAAATGAATGAACACAAAATGTTTATATATATTTAAGTAACATTTTATTGCATGTTAAGTTCTAATTTTATGTAATGATTACTAGCACAAGACTTAGTGTTCTATTGCTGTAAAGAGATAGCATGATCATGGTAATGGTAACTCTTACTAAGGAAAGCATTTAATTGGGGCTTGTTTACAGTTATGGAGATTTAGACCATTATCTTCATGGTGGGGAGCATGGTGGCACACAGGCAAACATGGTAGCTGAGAGTTCTACCACTGGATCTCAAGGTAGGAGGAAGAGAGAGTCACTGGGCATCACTTGGGCTTATGAAACCTTGAATCCCACCCTTAGTGGCACCCTTCCTCCAACAAAGCCACACTTCCTAATCCTTTCAGATATTGCCATTTACTGGTGAACAACTATTAAAATCTATGAGCCTATGATGAACTTGGTCAGTTGACTACATTCAGCTCTCTAATCACAATAGGCTTATAGCCATGCCATAAGACAAAATATATTTAGTCTAATTTCAAAAGTCCCCATAGCCTATCACAGTCTCAACACTGTTTAAAAAAGTCCAAAGTTCAAAGTCTCTCCTGAGACTCATGATAATCTTTTAACCATAACACCTGTAAAATCAAATCCAACAAACAGATGACAAAATCCCAACATACAATGACACAGCATATACATTACCATTCCAAATAGAAACAAAAGAAGCAAAGTAAGAACATAATGGGACAAAGCAAGACTGAAAACCAGCAGTACAAACTCCAAATTCTGGATCTCTGTGTATAATGTCAAACCTGTACAGATCTTCAACTCCTTTAAGCTTTGTTGACTACAACACACTTCTCTCCTGGGCTATTTCCTCAAACTGTTAGCAGCTCTCTTTGGCAGGTATTCCACTACTCTGGTGTCTCCAATATCTTGGGGCCAATAATGAAATCCAGGCTTTACTTTCACAGCTTCACGCAATGGCTCTCTGGGCCTCCATGCTGATTCACCCCTGATACAAGCTTGGATTCAGAGGCTTGTCTTACCTGCAGAGGGAGATTCCATGATCTCTTTCTTGTACCCTTGACTCTAAGCCAGAACCATATGTTCAGAGCTGCCAAGTTCTGTTTGTTGACCTGGAACTTGTCCACTTGTTCAATTGAATTTTCATCAGCTGTCTGTTTTCAATGGTTTCCTTCAAGGCTTAAGCTTTGCTTTAGTTTCTTCTCACAAGTTGGAAGCTTAGCAGGGTGGGGACTTGCCTTCACCACTCCCTTTGTTCCATTTAGCATCAGGCTTTTCCTTAAAGTTTTTATTACCTTGAGCACTAGACTTGGATCTAACATCATGGTTCTTGATTCTCTTTTGCTCTTCAAACTGTATGTTTTGTATTTTTTCCTATTCTCAGAATGTTTCTTTTCATTATAGATATACATATGAATGGTCACTAATCATTGCATGACACAGTCAATAATAGGCTATCTTAAATCTCCTCTGCCAGTGTCATTAATCCAAAACTCTTCCATTTAGCCTCTGGCAGATATTTTGGGCAAGGGCAAAATGCAGCCACATTCATTAAAATATCATAACAATTGTCTCTAGGCCGCTTATTAATACTCTTTCCCTCTGAAATTTCTTGAGCTGAACCCAACAGTTCAAAATGCCTCAGCACTGTCTTTCATGCTCCTTCTCATGGGAAAGCCTAGCTTAAAGTATTCACCACTTTTTAAATCCAGAGTCACAAAGTCCACAGTATACAAACAAACAACATGGGCAAGCCTTTCCTGACAGTACTTTGCTCCCTGGTACCAATTTCTGTCATAGTGCTTTGTCACTGTGAAGACAAACAATGAGCATGAAAACTCTTATAAAGAAAAGCATTTAATTGAGATGTTTAGTCTACTATCCTCGTGGAAAGGCATTATCTGTTTGACAGCACACAGATAAGACTGGTAGTTGAGAATTCTACATCCAATTTGAAGGCAGTAGGAAGAAAGAGATACTGGGCCTGGCTTAGACTTTTGAAATCTTAAAGCCCATCCACAGTGACACATTTCCTCTAAAAAGGCCACACCCAGGCCAACAAGGCCATACCTCCTATTCCTTTCCAATATTGCTACTCCTTGATAACCAAGTATTCAAATCTAAGAGCCTATAGGGGCCTTTCTCAAACTACCGCAGCATATAATGTAATGTTTCCTCAAATATTTCTCAAAGAAAACTCATTGTCAGTTTTCATGTTGATTAAAACCAGACAGTCAGGTTTCCATGGTCAAAAAGCCATAGTATGCAGATATTTTCTATATACAATTGTATCTTATCATCCTCTAAATGTCTTGTCACATTATTATCTTTTGAAATGATAAAAAGTCTATAGGGGTAAATGCCAAAAGAAAATTAAAACAATATTTGGAAAACTCAAGAAAGAGCTCATGACGTAGCTGTGCTTTGGAGTTTCTCCAAGTTTCTTACCCATAGGGAGCAATTAGCTTCATTTTTTCCATGACAGGATGTTGCACTGTATTTCAGGTCAGCCAATTCCCAAGGGTTATCCTTTCTCACAAGACAAAACAAATGAAAATTTTCCTGATTGCTATCTAAGTACTCATTTATTTTCCTCAGTCAATATCATAATTCTATCACCACTGGGCTTTTCCTGGGAAGACTTCTTACCTACTGCATGCTGGATTTCTTGATGTATTTGATTATATTTCAAAATTTGAAGGACTGTCATTTCTTTTATCATCTCTTAACATCTTCCATGTAGAAACTATTGAGAATTTCAATGAATCTAGTTTACAGTTACTTGAAGCACAAGTCATATTCCTGGCTTTTAGGCACTGTGAACTCTATTTGAGAATTTCTGTCCTTAAATCTGACCATTTTTTTGCCTCACCCTCAAGCCTTGGGCTCACATCGAAGCAAGTGACCCTTTTATCATACCTAAGCTACAGCTTCTTTTCAACAAATACTCTGGCAGTGCCTTTGGGAAAATAATTCCTGGGGTGTGTTTATACAAGAATCTGTGAGATGTACTACTTTTCTAGTAATTGAAGTATGTCTACAGTCATAGTTAACATCTAAAATCTTGAAATATGTGACTCTTACTTGTTAACCTGTGATTTATTCTCTCAAATGTTCTGTGGCTACTGCCACAGTCATTGCCTAAGTAATAGCCTTTTTCCATTATAATTTCTCACCCTCACTGAGTTTAAAGAAAGATTTATTTTTACTCCCACTGGTAATCTGTTTTCCCTGGCTTCTTTATTCTTTTGTTGTTTTTTGGAGATTTTCTCTTGATGTTATGGATATTTTATATTGGTCATGTACTTTATAGGTATTATCTCCAACTGAGCCTTTTTGTGTCTTTCAAATGTCAAATACCCAGCTTAACTACTTACAAAAACATTTAGTGTTTTTCTGCTGATACGTCTCTTTATTTCTTTATACATATTAAATTAATCTGTGTATGTGTTTGCTTGCATGAGTGGGCATTTGTGATTTGTGTGTGCCATGACACACATGTAGAGGTCAGAGCACAGCTTATGGGAATCAGTTATCTCCTTCAGCTGTGTGTGTCTTGGGAGTGAACTCCATTTACCAGACTTGGCTATAATCACCTCAACCTGGGGAGCTATCTTAATGGCGAAATGTTTTAAAAATGTTTGATTTTCAATTTTTTTCCATTGTTTTCTTCCACTAGACTTTTGATGTTAGAGAATTTTTCATAAATTTTTTCTAATTTTTCTAAAATTTGTAAGATATTTTTTCTGTCCCACACAAAGAGAAAAATTCCATAATACAGCTATCTATATGTAGGTAGGTAGAGGAAGTGATTAATGATGGATGATTGATTGATAAATAGATATATAAATGCATGATCAATAAATGATAAATGGATAGAAGATAGATGATACATAATAAATACACAGATACATAATAAATACACAGATAGATGATAGATATATAATATCTAGATAGATGATAGATGGATAGATAAATGACAGATAGATATATAAACAGATAGATGTAATACTAGCAAAAACAACATCATGTTGTTCTGATGTTCAGAATCATTATCAGATGTTCCGTTTGAAAACTTGAATTCAATTTGTTCAATGCTAAATAAGTTTCTATGTTTTTCCATAAGAAGTTAGAAATAATGACTTTGTCTCTTTCCAAACTATCTTAAATGTTTATGAATGCCACTCATTACAGCAGTGAATAATTTTAAAAGATTGCTTATTTTCACTGAATTCCAGGGCTTGTCACCCTTAACTGCCTAAACACACATTAATAAGGAATGCTTTTTAAACATTTTATAGAGTGTGCAGGGTATGCATCACATATTGCCTGTCAACTAGAACAATCCACTTTGCACATCTGGCCTATCAGAAGCCAAGCTGTCAGCACACTCTACCTCCCTATATTTCACTGAGCATCTTATAATTTCAAATGGATACTCTCATAGTTTCACATCACCTTCCAGAGAATATGAGAAATTTATGAAAGGCATTAAGTCTAGAAAGTGTATTACTCTCCATGAAGAACATCTGGTTTTGATATTATGTTGTAAGAAAAGAATAAATGTGACCCTTAAATGAATCAGTCTACTGAGATGAAATTGAATATCATGTGTAGGAACACTTCGTAATAAATTTGGACATCATACATTTGTACATGAATCTTGATCTTGAATTGTGTAAATCATGGATTATCTGTATATTCTTCTTGTGGTTAGAATTCATTTTAAGCTTACCACAATGTGTACAGCAAATATACAGATCCTGTGGTGGTTATTTTTCATTATCAACTTGAAAAGATTTAAAATCACCAAAAAATATATCCTTCAGAGTGTATTTCTGAGAGTGTTTACCAAGAGCTTGGAGCAGTAGACCCATCCTGAATATGGGTAGTACCATCGCCATGGTTTACAGACTCGCTGTAATCAACTGTCTCAATCTTGTGCTACTGTACTTTTCCTGTCAAAATACATAATTTATTCCTTAAGTTACTATTGTCAAACATTCTGTCACAGCAATCCAGAAACATAGAAAATTCCAGAAACATAGAAAATTTGCATCATTAATGAGATTGTTGTTGTAATAAACCTGACTATGTGATTCATAAGTCTTTGTTGTTTGAGGAAGGAATATGGAAGACTTTAGAACTACATGTTTAAAAGACATGAAATGCTCTAAGGAGATAGCAAGGAACCATTCTGGCAAGATTTTAGGAACACCAATATTCTTAGAAGAATGCAAACAATGGAGGCATAGCTCACGACTTTTCAGAGTGGAACAAGGACTCCATCAAGAACTAGGTTAGGGATCATTGGAGCTAAATAGGGGAAAAATATGGCTCCACTCTGCCCATGGTCTGGTAACTAGAATGAGGTAGAATTCAAAAGGGAAGCAGCCAGCATACCTATACAGCTATGATGCCTATGAACAACAGCAAATAGCAAAGCACAATAATGCTAAGTGTGCAGTTATGAACTACATATCTTATTTGTAACCAATAGCTTTCTACTTGAACATAAGACAACAAGAGGGAACTATGACTGGTATCAGAAACCTAGCCAATTACTCATGGCTAGTGAACTCATGAATCTTGGATGAGAAATTATAACCAACACCTTGGTAAACCAGCATAATCCATAATTATTTTCTAAATGTTTGTCCTTATACTCATTTATAAGTGTATTCCTCACCTATCACTAAGAAAACTTCTTTTTGTAAGAAATGGAGACCATTAAAGTAAACATAATCAGCCAAAAATATGTAGAATTATAAAGCTTTCCAAATGGATACATCTACAGTACAAACCCAGCAAGTAAGGCTGAGTGATCATTGTTGAATAATGGATAGAAAAATTGTAAGAACCAGAGAAACAGCAAATATGTTGTGAGATTCTATCTCCTAGTAACATCAGAAGCTACACACATGTAATATCTCACCATCTAGACTCTCTTAACATTACCTGAGCAAAGATGACATCAATAGGTACACTAAAATGAGCAGGGAGAAACTCAGGAGACTTCAGCTTCAGCCTTGCACAAAAACTATAGTCACTTAAAGAATGCTGAGGGCAATGGGAGAAATATGCTTCCCCAAGGAAGAGCTCACTAATTGATTATACAATTACAAATGGTAAAGCCTGAAAACATGCATATAAGAAACATTGTACAGACTCAGAAGATTATACTTAAGTATTTATATGTGCATATGAATTGTTATATATAGTGTTCAAGCATGATTAACATGTTCATGGTAGCTTTATATATGTGTTATTTTTCTAATTGCATTGATATGTTTCTCACATATTGTTATACTTACAAAATTTTTCTAATCTGAGGATCCAAAATGCAAGTCCTGACTCTATGCAGAGTAAAAGTTGAATATTAACTTTCTTTCTACTATTACAATCTAAATTTTAAAACACTTGAATTACAATATTTGGGCTAGACTCTTCAAAATCAACCAATTTCAAAGCAAGCCAAGAGTTGTTCTAGAAATAATAAATAATAAAAACAGTACCAGTTGTAACAAGGGTTCTTACTAGTTTAAGAAATACTACTCTGAGCCTTTTAGAAATATTAGATCATTAAATTTTTTCAAGTACATTTATTTGGCATTTTTTCAATTTTCAGAGGAAAAACTGAAGAAAGGGTATTAATTTGCTCAAGATCACACAAAGAGAAGCAAATACCAAAGTTGGCAATGTAGTTTTATATTAATCCCTTCTCTTAGACCAATTCAAAGCTACAAGGAATAATAGAAGGAAACAAATGGCAGTGCCTTTTTAAATGGCTCAAAGGGGCAGAGTGTTCATGTTCCTATAATGGGAAGGTAGAAAAGTGTGGAAATGAGCGCTTGTGTACACATACTTTTTATTCAGTTGCATATTCAGAGCCGAGTGATTTTTAAAAGATTCAGTTTCACATGTAGTTTCTGACACTATTCTTACATGTAATCTTTACTTTTAGTTACCTATCATCACTCATTCACTGAAACAATAATGGATTTCATTGTTAGTGTTTTCATTTATTAAAAATGGACTTCTAGAGATTTTCCCATAAGTTAATATGTTTTTAAATTTCCTAACAGGAAAACTTTATTTTAAAACTTTTCTGCTCCAAAGAGCTTGATTCCTAGCCATAACAGCAATGTCCCTGTTGTCAGGGCTGGCCCTGAGCCTACTATGTCTTATGCTTGCCTGCCACTTCCACTAGAGGTCCTTGTACCTTGCAGCAGTTCAAAATGAAGCTGTTGACATTTCGGGAAGGAAACTCCACAGCAGATCCAACAAGAATCATGGTAAGAGACAAGAGAGTAGTATGCTCAGACAACAAGCATTGATTCTGGTGGGTGAGCATCCTGCCAATCACCACTCCTGTGTCCTCAATCCATATCAGGGAAGCTCTAGATGCTGGAATCAAGAGTGAGATAAATATGAAACCAGCTTCTATTTTCAGAGGAAGAATTTTTGAATTTAATTAACATACTAAATGACAATAAAAATATAGATAACCTCCTAGTTCAGCCGCCACTCTCAGAGCCCATTGATGAAAGATCTTCTATGATGTTTCTCAGGACAAGGATATGAGTGACTTTCATGTCATTAATGTGATATAATTGTGTTTGAATCTGTCATTAATCTATGTTACCAGCTACTCTATGAAATGTGTGGGCAATAATTAAGCAAATTGGCATTCCAACCCTAGGGACAAATGTGGTTGTACCTGGACCTGTCTAAAAATGTCTCAATGTTCATTGAGATACTGTTGTGCAAAGATGGATCATACAAACATTTGGAGGTTATGTCACTGATATGGTCTCACACCTAAAGGTTTCCAATGAACAACTGGAAAAACACATGGTCCTTGAGGATGTTGTAGGATTTGACGCTAGCATTCCAAATTTAAACACAGCAGACATCTCAAGGAAGTAGTAGCAGTAGTCGCCACTGGAGAATAAATAAAATCACAATCAAGATTCTGTCACTGAAAAGCCCAAGTGGTTTAGTGATGTGGATTTTGAAGGAATTATGAAGAAAGAGGGCTACATTATTCCAGTCATGGCATTTTGATTTCAGGTCAAGGTCAAGAGAAAAGATGAACACAGCATTATTTCTGCAAAGAAGTATTGATGCTGAAAGTGTTGAAGTTCAAGGGATGCAAAAGTTGCCACTACTAACAATAAAACATGTGAGTAAAGAAGCAATATGGATCAAGAGAAATGCAATATTTTTCATTTACTTTACTGAAGTAATTGAAAATAATGTATTGGGTTTATTCAAAACTTACACATGTAAGCATGTGTGTGGTTCTGCAAAAAGTCACCCGGGAGCTAGCTGTTTTCCTTGCATAGACTTGATGATTATTAGAGGATGTCACATTGAGATTGGTTGCTGAACTTTATCAAAATGTTACCATTTCTAGGACCTTGTTTCCAACCTACTACTCCAATAAGATTTGCCACTAATTTTATATTCCAAGCTCTTTGAGTTCAACTTTTCACACCAAAGGAAATATATGTTACCAGAGAAATTCGGTAAAGGTGAAAAGGTGGAGGATGGTATTCTCTCACTCCTATGTATACGAAGGGATTTTTGTATTTCCCCAGAGGAAAACTGACTTGGCTGGGTCTGAAAAAGGAAACCCCTGTATTACTGTGTCCTTATTGCCAGGTCATTCAGGGAAATGATTAGGGTTGCTTCACTTGTTGTTCTTCGATCTTTTACCATTCTGAAACATCCCCATGTTTTCTATGATTAAAAGCTTATTTTATAAATTATCTGAGTGTGTCTGTCATGTTCAGATTTTGTAACACCCTTAAACTTCTTCAACTTTTGGATTGTTAGAGTCTGTTTACATGTTCCTTTGGTATATCTTTAGAACTAGGTTTTAAAAACGAAGTTGGAGTTTATTTACCCTAATTCTTATTAGAGTAACTTGTGTGAAATATACTTTTCAGCAAAAGCTTTTGGCAGCTGCCTGATGTCACTATTACATCATGTTGGCCTTCCTGAAAGATTTTTAAAGGCTTAAGTTAATATTATATTTGATCAGATTTTATTATTAAAGGTATTGTTTTCTGTTGTTTTATTTTGTGTGTGTTTGTTTTAATAAAACAAATAAAAATTTGTATATAGCCACCTCCAGATTCTTTGCATTTTTAGATATGTATATCTGAAGGGACTGTTGGTTTTTTTGCATTGCTATATATTGAATCCATGGCATCTTTCATGAAAGGAAAGTTTTCTACCACAGAACTTACCTTCAAATGCATGGTTAATGATTAGATTTTTGTAGAAATATGTTCATAAAAATGTCTGAAACTTTTAAAATTTATTGTATATTGAACAGTTGCTTATTATTTACATATCTGATGCTGAAATGAAAAAAAACTGAGAGTGGAATGGAAAATTTTAACAAAGAGTGATACAGAAGATAATGCATCTAGGAAGTCAATTCAGTTTTATGACTCTAATTAAACTCATTTTAATTCAGAGAATGTTGTTATCAATTCCAATATATATATATAAGACAAATGCTTTACTGCCTTTATTTTAATGCAGAATTCATGAAAAAAAAGATTATTAATGATTTGTCTCTATTTTTCCTCTTTGGCAAACTTAACAATGCTTGTTTCCAGAAAGATTATGGAAAAAATAAAGTAATGAAAAAAATTATCCTACATGTAAAACTATTGTACAGTTTTAAGCAAATCAGCACTCTTAATGATCATAAAATATTTCATTTTCTTTCCTAGCTTGTCCTTAATTTTGTTAAAGTCAACTATTTCCAATTACAAACTTAAAATTATGAAAATTAGTGTTCTATACTTCATGGTCACCCTAAAATCTAAGATTTTTAAAAAATACATAATTCCTAAAGGCACCAATAAACATGTTTTGAGAATAAATCCCTCTTCTGTGTCTGTTTGATGGGTCCTACATGTTACCATCATTGAAATGAATATGTTGCATTGGTTGGTCAGCATCTTAAGTAAAATGTGTAGATGCACAAGGCCGAGACTCTATTTCATGCTATAATTTTTTTTTTGCACATTTAAATTCTGTTGGCTCTGCTCCCCAAAAACATTCTCTAGACTTTTGTATCTAAGGAATGTAAACTGTTAAACAAAGGAAAATAGAAGTGCTTGTGCTTAATGATGTCTTGTAACTACTTCTAAAATGCAGTGAACTCCCTGACTCACTGAGTTAAATGAGAGGGAGAGAGAAGAATACTGGATATATGGCTTTGCTTTGATGGCATGTCACTCATGTCACTGTGCACTGAAAGCTGCATTATTGGATGTTGTACTAAAATTATCTTGGAGAATTGTGGTCATTGATCTTGTTATGTCAGAGAGAAAATTTCTAAAATCTACGATGGAAATAACATCTTACATCATTTTATTGTTTGAACATCTCAAGTCAATATTCTTTCTTATTTATTTTCTCAGTTTTATTATTTATGTCTTCTGAGACCCTCCTGTTTTGCTTAAAAACAAATTGTATCACATTCTTTAGTAGGTCTTTAAACGCCACCTTCATTGAATAATTATGTTTTGGCTACTAATTACTGATACCCAGAAGTTTATAGGTTTTAGAGGAATACCCCTGTGTGAACACTAGGGTCTAAATTACAGGGCTCTACATTCAGAGGCCTCTGTTGTCTACTGGAATATAGGCACACATTTAATCCAAGTATTCAGAAAGTCAGTGTTGATCTATGACTTTAATCCCTAAGAAAAACACAGTATAGAAGCAGACAGAGAAGAAAACCTCTGGAGTCAGTTTTACACGGTGACAAAGTGTTTAATCAGAGGAAGATTTATCAGAGTGAGAACACACCTCACACTCATGATAAAATAAGATGGGATTTTTCAGCTCAAAAAGAGTCAGTTAATAAAAAGCAGGCTGAAGGGTCAGTTACAGATCAATCAGTTACAGGAGAGTCAGTTACAGAAGAGTCAGTTACACAGGCAGTATGAGGCAAGCAGTCTGAGAAGGCAGGCAGGGGACAAGACACAGGGACAATGAAGCAGTCTGACTAAGGATAAGGGAGAGAGACTGACTGAATCAGCTTGGAGAAGAGTTTGAGCCTGAACAAGAAAAGTCAGACTTAAGGAGGATTTCATCAGAGTGGCTCAGTCAGCAGTACATCTTGGAGTCTAAGCCTGAAGCCTTCTGTATCTGGGCTCCAGTTTAAAGGTTCTAGATTGTATGAAGGCTTAAACCTTCCAGTTCTGGGCTTAAGTATTGATTGTACAGAGGCTAAAATGTTCTAGGGCTCCAGGGCTCCAGGGCTCCAGGCAAGAAGCGATGGTTTAATTACATAAAGAATAAAAAGTCTTTGCACTTAACCAATATCTACATCTGGTGAATCTACATCTATGGATGCAATAGTTTAACATTTCTTGGTACATAAACGATAATAAACAATCATTTAAATCAGTAACCATTTTTTTTTTCTTATAGGCCTCTAGGCTCAGATTGGTGAATATTCTTATATAAAGCATACTCAGCTGATCTTTATTAGATTCACGTGTGTGTGCCTGTGAAATCAGTTGGTCTTGGCTGGGCACTGCTTTACTTGAATATCTTTTGTAGGTAGACCAGTTAGTTGTTTTTCATATTAAAAACACATTTCTAGGTAAACTAGCTTTGAAGTATTTTCATTGAAGTTGTAATGACCAAGCAAGAAAGCTGGGTTGTGCAAGAGATAGCATAATATTCTGTTTGAATCCAGTTTTCTACTGTTTCATTGTCTAAACTTCCATATAGCTGGGCTTAGAATCAGAATCAGAAATATCTATAAACTTAAGATGTGAAGATGTAAATGCCAAAGGAAGATTGTATCAGTCAGCCTCCTGTACCAGAACGTTTATCTGAATAGAATAATTAAGGAAAGCCTAATATGTAAAATTACTCATGGCAAATATCATTAAAATATTGAAGTAATCGAAACAAAAAAAAGAAATTTTCTAATTTAATGATAGCAAATTCATATGATTAATACTATGTAGTTAATGGAAATAGTTTTAGAATGATACATCTAATATGTGAAGCTATTCCTAATATTTTAAGCAAGAACTAACATACAAAATTATAAATTAATGAGATCTATTTATTAAAATCACGTTTTTATCTATATATGCAATACATATATATGCAGATAAATATGTATACATATGTAAAATATTGTTAATACTTAACTATAGATGTAATGCTGGATATGTTTTTTCTTAATTTTTTTATATCTGTGAATTTCATAAATTTTAAGATTTACAAAAATATTATAAGAATATAATTAGCAGTCTGTGATAGTCAGAATTTTTCTCTCTGACATAATAAGATCAATGACTACAATTCTCCAAGATAATTTTAGTACAATATCCAGTAAAGGAGACTTCTAATGTGGTGTGTAAGAGTCCCTCCTTCTGGTAAATTTATTCTGTGTGATAGCTTCACATTGAATATGAGAAGGACTGTGAAGGTCATGAATTTGACTTTCATGACTGTATTAAGTTATACAGGAAAACCAAGGGATTTGGAGTAGTGATTAAGGTCCCAGGGAACTTGACTTTTGCTTTAATCAAAATTGAGATTATACTGAGTAAATTTGATTAAATAGATGTGCCCTTAAAAGGTACTGGACTCTTCTTGAAAGAAATACAAACCAAGAATGAGATTGTCCTGATGGTCTGAAACATTCAACATAATTTGAAAGTCATAGTTCTGATACGTGGGTCATCTTTTAGGAGCAAAGAAAGACCATTGTCACTCTAAACAATAAAACCAAGACCTTTTCTATAAGAATTCAACTACAACATTACAACAGAATGGATTCAATTAACAGTGGAGGATTATTAAAGATATTGGATTTTAGTCAACTTTTCTGAATCCAGAGTCCTGATCCAATGAGACTATGTTATAATAAATATGTTTTATTTTAAAATGCTAATGTGTGATACTACAATTTATTATGTAGAAGCAGCAAATTAATACAGAACACTTTAGATCTAATTGTATTTCATTTTTCATTTACTAGATTTTTAACATATTTGCTGCACAGACTAATATAATTTAAAATCTTGCCACCTTCATAGGGTAAATTAATTAGAATGAGAATGAAGCATCAGTTATTTGTCAAACCATTGTTATAGGATTTAAACTTGTGTTTTTACAAAGAAAATTAAATAAACTAATATAGCTATAGAATTAATGCACTGTCAAATATTTTAGATAAATGGAGACATTTACTGTATAGACTAGTCAATATTCAATTAAGTGATATGTCATGAAGAATGTCTTCGTGATCATAATTATTAGCCAAACTGTTAGCAAAGTTAAAGTCACATGTTTATTCTTCATATGAGTCATGTGCAGAACTCTTAGAAATATCAGTAACATTCCAGCAGTTCCTTCTGTATAAGACTTATCATCCATTATCACTTTACCATCTTTGCAGAATGCCATTTCCTATTAATATCTTCCTAGCGTCAAACAAATTTCCAAAACAGTATTCTATGTAACTATTTTCAATTCATCTTCCTTTTCTATTACTCTGGGGAAAGAAAAGGACCTCGGGCACCTTGGGGTTGAAAGGGTTAAATGCTAGAACTCTCAGGACATATAACTGAGGGGAAGTTGGGGCAGGAACTCAAGGCAGGAACATGGAGGCAGAAACTAAACAGAAGCCATGAGGGAATGCTGCTTACTGGTTTGCTCTCCATGGTTTACTTGACCTGTTTTCTTATACAACCCAGGACCAACTGCCCTGAAGTAGAATTGCCTACAAGTGAGCTGAGCCCTCTCACATTAATCACGAGTTAAGAAAGTGTCTCACCAGCATGACATAAAATGTAGCCAACACACAGTCTCATTTGACTTGGGAAAGTAGTATTTACTCTGTGTTTTCCAACAGTTCAATTTTGAGTGCATTTTAGCGATTAAAGACTTAATAAATGGAACTTTTTTATTTAGTTTCCTTACAACCTTAAAAAAGACTGTATTTTTAAGAAGGTTCAAAGGAAGAGTGAACAAGCAGTAGAAGAAAATGACACCAAAGATGTTTTGGTTATTTGTCTGATGTCGTTTTCAGTTTAAAATTGCATGGATGTCATCATAGCAATGATGTTGGAATTGGAGAGGAACAACCCATGTTGTTTTAAAACTGATTTCATATAATTATTTCTTCAGACATTAGTGGTTCTCTCTTGTTTCGAGATGTTTTTGAATTTACCTCTAGTATTACTTGAGACAAGTCCCTGTCTAAGCCTTAATTTATTCTCCTACTAAAGTAGAGGTCCACACTGCAGCATTGGTTCTATCAGTAGCATCAGCATTACTGATGAACTTTATAAGAATTTAAATTCCATAGTCTCATCGAAACATAGAATGTAATAAGTTCAGGAGGAAGGCCTCAATGTGTTTTACAACTAACAAGTCCTCAAGGTCAATGAGATCCACTTTCCCACTTTACATTTATTTTAAGTCCAATGTGAACCTTCCTTCCACAATTCAGCAGAGTGTAGTATAAATTAAACTTGTGATTTGTGATACACTCTTTGTACGTGTTGAAAGCTGACACTGAGTACAAGCAAACATGCTTATTAAGTAAAGGCCCCTCCAAGATAGTCTGTTCTTGGGCAAGCTGATCCCAGAACATGAGTAGAGAGAAAGCAAACCAACAAAGTAAATCTGTTACACTATTGGAAACAGCTAGGGGAACAAATTATTTCTAAAAGAGATTGCTATTGTTTATTCCATGTTATAAAATTGCCCACAGTGGTAATAAGAAGCTGAAAGCTCATTAGTGAAAAGATACCTCTGTCTCACTACGATGTTACTTAATCAGGACATCACGTTTGGTTGTTTGAGCAAGCCTTCCCCTGACCACTTCTGTTAGATGTTGCAAGTACCCGATTTGAAGATTTAAGTTTTGTTTATTTTCTCCCTCAGCCTTCTCCAGTTGTCAGTGTTGGATATCATAAACACTCAATTTGATGGTTCTGTTATCCACCTAATATTTTTATCTTTTACTTGATGCTTATTACTATATTAAAATAAAAAAGGCAGTCACTGATTGAAAATCACATTCATGGTTATCTTAGCTAAGTTTCCATACAGAACACCAACCATGATGAGTTTTATTTAGTTGAGGCCAAACTCATTTCTCTTTGAGGAGAAGCCAGGTCTGAGCTTCTTTAAATGGTTCAATTTTGCCACCATTGCAGTTCCTTTTCGAGTCCATCTTCTTGAAGGCACAAGTCATTGAAGTCTCACTTTGTTACATTTGGCTTTAGGAAAAGAAACTCTCAAGAGGTAAGTTTTAGTTTGACTATGAAATAGAGGCATTTAACATGGTACAGAGAAACAGAATTTACATTTTAGACGCCGTTGCAAACCTATTGATGTTGCAGTCATAAACAGGACATTAAAAAAAGAAAAGGGTTTTACTTTAGATTTAAGCAGAGCTAGAATGGAATTCTGACTCTGGGGTTTGAAACTGTGTCACGTTCTGTAAGATACCGATTCATCTTTTTTCTTTATGAGCTATGAAGTAGATATACTAGCAACCAGGGACTAAGGCAACATGAGAGACATTACCTGGCATATAACAGGTGCTCAATAAATAGTAGGTTTTTTTTCTGTTTTCCAGTCTCTACAATCAGGCATTTGGTGCCAGACAACTTCATTTTCCAAAACCATTTTCTGTCTGAGCCAGTTGGGCTGTGTTCATAGCCCATATGTTCCAGCCAGATAAACTCACATCTACTGGCAGAAGATTTCAGCAACGAGAAATCATCTTTTCATTCATCTTTTGGCCTTATTTAATTTTTTTCCTATTTTTTCAAGAATGGTCTCTGTTGGCTTGCAAACAATTTACCTCAGGGGAACACTCTGCTCATCAATGATAACTTAAAACAATAATAGCTAAATGATACCGAAAATCCAACATGAATCAGGTGTTCTTATTTGTAATAAGTATCTCATCCTTCAAAGCCAAGTTTTGACATAAATGATTATAGTAGTGCCCCCATTTTATGGAAGACGACAATAAAACACAAAGAGAGGAGTGTTGATTCAAAGTCACAAAAGGTACAAACTGACCAAGTTGGACGGGGATAAAAAAAATGAATAAAATACAATTCTAACTGGATATGGTGAAGCAGGCTTGTAATCTCAATGTGGAGAGAATCAGAAGGAAGTTCATTAAAAGTTTAAGGCTAGGCTGGGATACATAGCAAACTACAGAAAGAAGGGGTAGTAAGAAAGGGAAGTGAAGAGAGGAAGAAAATAATATTCTCACAACCTGAATTCTCATGAAAATTAAAAATATAACCAAACACATTAAACAAAATTATTTCAAAACATATAGCTCTTAAAAAGTAATGGCCAAAGAGCCATTGTTTAAGAAAGTAAACTGGCTTTATTACTCTTCCTTTTTCATGTCTCACTCCAAAATTCAAGTTTCTTATAAATGTCCAGTATAATCATGTCAAATTTTGCCTATGTGTGCAAGGATGTTCACATCTAAGCTCAAACATAGGTATAAATACTCTCAAGATTATAAAAATCAGAGTGAAATATTGAAGTATTCTGACATTAAGAACAAAATCAAGTTGTCAAGAATTTTAAAGTTCAAGCCCATGTGATTGGCTATTTACATATATGGCTATATCTGAAATAGGATGTCATGGAAGGGACACATTTACTTATATATAGTCCATTTCCAAAGGTAATGGACTTCTCTCCAGCTACAATAAACGTTTATATAATGCTTATTTAATTTGCCATTAAAGTCCAGTTTGAAAAAGTATTAAAAAGCCCTGGTATAGGGCCTATTCATGTTGGGTCCAAAGGCTAGTGGGTGCTGCGAGGCTGACTTGTGGACAGAAGACTGGCAACACGAATATCTGGACTTTGAAGCATGTCTTTGACCATGAATGGGTAATGGTTACTATGGCTACAATGCAGAAATACTCAAACCCCATGAAGTTGAGAATGGCTGGCGTTGACGTGCTGGACAGACGTGTCATTAATCCCTTTGAAAAGTTGCACAGCCAAAGGCTCCTCAACACAGATTGGCACCTGTTCTCCATCATGAAGCCTCTTATTGTTGCAACAAGAACAAAAACATACGTCCAAGAGCATTCTGTCAATGACCCCATTGAGAAGACAAAGGAGCCCAAGTCCATTAATATCTCATTTACAAAAATGGTCTCAGCAGATGAGAGGCTCACATACAAACCACATCCCTACCCAGAGAAAACTGATCTGACCTTAGAAGCCATCGTCACCATGAAAGTGGTCAGCTTCAGCACCTACCTTGAAGAATTCATAGCAAGCATCCTATCCTCCAACTCCAACAGTGGCCAAGTCACAACGGATTGGATGACACATAAACTGAACACTGAGATTGACAGCATCAACAAGTGGAAGCATAAGAACACCAGTGGCAGCGGCACAATGTTGATGGAGAAATTGCAACAGAGATTGGTGTGCAGCAACAGGGGCTCTCTAAGCTGATAACATATTCATTTGTTATTTAAAAGATAGACCTATTTTAGGTAGATTTTATGTTATTTTCAATGAACTGTGGTAAGGCTGTGACTTTTGATCAAAACAAAAGATTCAGAGCTTCAAAACCAAAGGGATCATTGGAGGTTAGAAGGGTTTGAGATGTCTGATGGGAAAGTCTAGCATTCATGTGAACAATTAACAGGGATGTGTTTGTTGTTGTTTTTTAAGTATTTAGAAGAAACTGATGCTGATCTCAAGTCTCCTAAGGGTAGACTCCTAAAGCCTTTTAGATTCTGGGACACTACCTGGCTGTAGACCAACCAGACCAGAGCACAGACACCCTCATGCCCACTGCTGTGAACTAGAATGGCCTGTGTAAGGAACTTGATTTAAAAAGAGAAACTGTATAATTTCAACTGACATTATTTTTGTAAAATAACCTGGCCTGCTGAAAACCAGTATTTGGATTTGGTACTTAAATTATATTTTTAGAGTGAAAATTAGCACTAAGGTAATATATAAAAATAGTATTTCATTGTATCACTGGATACCGTATTGGTTTGCCAAAGTTCTGTGACTTAGTAAAGACATTCCCTTTCTTGATTATAAAAAAAGCCTTGATACAAGGGGTGAGAAGAATGTTCTTATTCCTTTTGTGTTTGATTTTATTCTGTAGACTCATGCCAGGTGGGGATGATTTTGTTACTCTCCTACAGTGTTGATATAGTTATAGAATTTTCCATTTTATTTACTGTAAAACTGCCATGCAATTTCTTGTTCTAATATGCACACAAGTTTCACTTAATTTTTCAAGAAATATTAGTGAAACCTACCATATGGACACTGCAATGCAAGGTATCTTGCTATATGAGTAGCATGGGCTAGATCACTCATGTTACAAGGAGGTATTTTATAGTATTTCAAGTAATAATAAGAACAGAATGGCCACACACTTCAAAATAAAGCCCTAGAATAGGGAAGAAGGAGGTGGGAAAGAGTCTATTTTAAGTAAGGAAGCCAGGAAAGGCACTTAAATAGCAATGTTACTTGTTCAATCTAGTTTATATTTTTTGAAGACTATTCGAGGTGATGCACTGAGGATAAATTGCCTGTGGAAAAGGCCATAAGAGAAGTTTGGGAAAATCAATTAAGGAACTATGTTGTAGGCGAGACAGTGGCTTGAGTTAGATAGGGCAATGAGAGCCATGTGCTTAGATTATTATTTAAGAGGGAAGATTCTTGGTTTACTGTAACAGGAAGTCTGGAAATCTATGTTAATACTCTTTTCAGAAGTACCACAGAGAACACTGATTAGCAGTAAAATTTGAAAGCCACTGCAAAACAAATATTGGCTTAAGAGTTTCAAAAAAGCAAAAGAAAGGATTTAGAAAAATTCAACCTTATTTTTATTTGTGTTTAGAGACAGATAGACATAGCAGACATTCAGAAAATTAACAATAAGTACCTACTTTCGTTTTCAACAAACAGCTTCAAAATCAACCGTTTGGATCCAACTAAAATTTCCTCATCTCTTTGCAAGCAAGCATTGGTGAACCTCTGACACACATGATTACCTTTTCTGTATCTTCTTCTATCTACTTCTTTTTTCTCTGCCCTACTACTTCCAATTCCACTCATGTGTAGTGTAGAACAATTTTCCTACTTCATGGTTCATCCAGTCCCAGGAGTGAAAATCAAAATGCCTAGCCTTTCTTCCATCAATAGAATTTTCCACACAGTACTTGTATAAAGAAGTATTCTGGTATTAGTTATTGGGAAAATACATTTCTGTTGTATTGCCCATATATTGTAAAGTTCATTTTGACTGGTAAACTTTTTTAAATACAAAAAATTATATCTAATATTATTTAACTTTTTAAATAATTGAAAATAATATATAAGTATATTTAAATGTGGACAATATTCATTAAGAAGTTTAGAATTACTGATGCATTGAACAAACATCCACATTTATTTTGGCCTTCAAGTGAAGAGTATAATTTTAATTTATAAGATTGCTTGCTCTTCAGGTGAGTTTAAAGAATATTCTCTCAGAGTTTTACATCAAACAAATAGTGGTTGAATTCTCCTTTTCCCACAAGTTATTTCAAAGTTCAGTGGCAATTTTTTGCCATTATGTTCTGCCTCCCAATATAGAATGGATTCAAAGCTTAATTTAAGGTGATGTATTCTTCTGTTAATGATTTTCTGCATCTAATGCAACAATATTTGCATGTGGTTTCAATGTCAGAGTGACAATAATACATGTAAAAGCCCATTTCTTTGAGAACTGTAATTCTTTTACATCAGAGTTGCTCATAACTACAGAAGCTTTGTTTTGGTTTGTTCTTTTCCTGATGAGTGGTAGTGGCACAAGCCTTCAGTCCTAGCAATCAGGAGGCAGAGGCAGCTTGATCTCTGTGAGTTCGAGGCCAGCCTGGTCTATAGAGTGAGTTTCAGAACAGCCGGAGTTACAACAGAGAAACCCTGTCTTGAAAAACAAAAGCAACAAAAAAAAAATCTTTTCATCTTTTCATGTCATGTCTGAGACAAGGCATCCAGGGTTTACTAATGATTTCTCCATTTATTCTTAGGGAAAGTTGAATTAAATACAATAAAACTAGTGACATTCTCTTTACACTTGTTTTAAAGCACAGAAGAAAGTCTCCATCACTGAAAATAGAGTATGAAACTAAGAACTTCTGAAGGCTTTTGATAGGTTTCTGGTTCTGATTTTAAACCTCCTAGCACTTTGTCCCATTAAGTGCTAATTGAAGTCTCATGTATAGAACAGTGAAATAGTATATACAGTCTGACTTCTGAGTAGGATAGGCCAGGTGACTAAAGCAAATCTGTGTAATAGGAAAGATTGTTTTTCCTGGATCCTTCTTAGTACTAATATAATTTAAACTTGAGGGAAATTGAAACATGTAATGAGTATTACTACTACAATATTGATTAAAGATTATGGTCAGACAAAGTCATTAGAATAGAGATTATACATTTTCAAATTTAGATTTGATATGTAAAACCTAAAAATGTTTGATGGTTTTATTATCTGGGAGTGAGAAAAGTACTTTCTTTGCAAGGGGAACAAGGAAAAGAAGAGAGGGAACACAGCTTCATGTAATCGTCAGATCTAGGGTTTCAAGATTCTGTGCTACCAAAAAAGTTCTAAATAATTTGCCTAAATATTTATATCCCAAAATGTCAAATTCTTTCTACGTCTTTCAGTTTTCCCTAATCTAAGACCTATTAAAAATAATGGAAACTCATTCATTCAGCCTTTGCTCTCAAAATATTTACTGTGAATACAGTCAAGGCAACTAACATTTCTATATTTTTCATGTTTGTTTTAAGTTTTGCTTTCGTAAAAAATATTACCCATATTAGTTCTTTTTATTTCTCTCTATGAATCATTTATTCCCTGTTAATTTGTAAAACACATTTTTATACTGTTTCAGAGTTAACCGACTTCTACCACAGTTTCATGGGTAATGGGATAAAACTCCAGACCTCTGGGACAGATCAAGAAACTTCATTTACTCACAACACAGCAGGCAGAATGACTGCTGATTTGTATTAGTTTCTTTTACTTCCCAAGTCCTATGAAAATCAATAGGCACGACTCATGAAGATACTCTGTTTAGGTCACAGATCAGTCAGTCCTATGAGTTTAGAATTTACTCATTTGCAGGATGTATTGTAAACAAATTTGCCCCACATTTTTACTACTAAGGTTAAATCTGATCAGGAAGCAAAGTGGCCTTGAGTCTATTTTTTTCAGGCTGCAACTAAACAAAGAACCTGGAAAAGACACTCCAAAACAAAACATATACACGATGTTTCTGTGTAGCATGCAAAACTGAGTCTGACTACAACGATGTACTTCAAAGTGGAGTGTATTACTTAACCTGATGAAACAATGTTTAAAGTATTCTTTATATTGAAAATGTAGGTATGTGTTTTAATTTGTTCCACTCAGCAATTAGGGTATTATAAACAGTAAATTCTCCCAGTTTTGAAAACTTCAAATGTGAGGTGAATGCGCTATTGTGGTTGTGTTCATGCTCTTCTTCTCAGTAGTAGACTTTTGGGCTCCTGTTATCTCTGATCATGTGGAAAGAAGGGAGGTAGGTCTTTGGGGTCTTTTGTTATAAAGTTACTACTAACTGAAGGTTCTGTTCTCAACCAAATTTCTCTCAAAGGTACTATCTCCTACTGAATATGACTAAGGTTCAAGACTTCAGTATACAAATTTTGAAAGGTCATGTTCAGTCCAGTACATTGTAATATGCTCCCTTCTAATAACAATTTTCCTTTCTGTAGAGCTCATTCTTTAAATATTTTCAGTTTAGAAATAAATTGGTTCATGCAGTATAATTAAGTACTATTGAATCTGACACCTTACCCTCCTTTAAAATCATTGTACAAATGGCACACTATTAATCTCCATGGAGATATCTGAACTGCCAACCACCTCTTAACTTCAAAATACATACACACAATCAGTGAACTACATGGAAGCAATTTCTGCATTTTGGAGCATACAAAAGATTCATTCATCTGAATTATTATCCCATATTACTCGCAATACTGGGACAAATTAGATGTTGATATGCTAGTGAAACATACTTCAGTGTAGCCTACCAACATTTGTGTCTTCGGAGCAATATTGATCAGAGAACCAATTATTTTTTTCCTTTCTTTTTCTTCTTTTAGTTAATTTCTTTTGGGCCTGCCTTCTATGTTGCACTTAAATATATTTTAGCCATGTTAAAGTTTGAGTGCCTGAATATTCCATTTCTATTTCATAAATAAGATTTAAAGAAGGATTTTAAATCTATGGTAAGTTACTTAGAGGAGATATGGGGGCCAAAGTAGCTTACTGAATGCATATATCCAATTTCAATTTTTTACACTAAATTTTATAAACAAGGTATTCCAAAGCAATAAAAGCTCGTGGTATGAGTGCTTTGAGTAGTGAAATCTTATGTTTATGTAGAGGCAGTTATTAGAAATGAAGTAATTCGGTATTAAAATGTACTTAAAAAGCAAAATCACAGAAAATATTCATGTATATAGGCAAATGCTACATCTGATCAGAAATTTCACTTATTTCAAATATTAACTTTATAGAATTTGCCCAGTCACTGAGTCATGATTTGGAGAAGTACATGATGTAAAGACTATTAATAAAAACAATATATAAAAGATTATCAATAGGTAGCATATTGATGGAAAGCTTTATTTTATGATGATTAAAATAAATCAAGAAAGGCTTTACATGCCTTTTACCAATGGCTAACAGGTGTTAAAGAATAGTGTTTTGACTACATCTCTGCATTTCTGTGGTTCTATAAAGTAGGGCTTTTACTTGAGTGACCTCATTTAATTTTTCAAAAGCCTTATTAGCTAATATCAATGACTATGTTCTTCTACCCAATATGCAGAAACGTTGTATATCACAGTGAAAGTAAAATCTTGATCCTAAATGGAAATATAAGTGTATTAGAGTGAAGAATATTAACTGAACTGCAGTCCTTGCAATGAAATATTTTCACCACTTACCTATCATGCATATGCATACCCAAGGTGGGAATTTAGAAATGCACACTCCCTTGCCAGCAAAAAAAATATGCATTTTACGATTGCTTGTGTCATTTACGTTTTAATAGAAACTCATTTAAAATGCAAATTTGAACATGGTCTTTTTAGGGAAAGCTTAAATGTTAGAGGAAATAGAAAAGAAAATCCTGTCAATACAGAACGATTTCTTTAATGTGTAGTGAATAAAATATAATCAACCAATGCAAGTCCTCTCTGCATGTCATTTTGGAATATGTTAGTAGGTGAAATACTTTCATTTCAACTAAGGGGAAACATTACTTTCACTTTGCCTGGCATCCAATGCTCATTTGGTTGGCTGGATGATTCAGAGGCAAGAACTAAGCCTGGACTCTGTTTATTATTCTCTGCAAATTTCCTATTACTCTGTGATACTCTAGAAAGAAAACAATTATTATCCATCTCCCACAGGGAAAGCCAAACTCCAAACTGTGTATAAAACTATAACTTGTCTGTTCCAGTTCTATAGCAGGACTTTAGAAGGAGTAGTGTTTCTAACATTTTTTTTAATGGAAACAAAAGATAAACATGATACATTCAATTTTAAAATCTTTGAAATCCACCACCTTGTCCCCATGTAAATAACCTTGATGTAACATTTTAAAGCCTTGAGAATTCAGAGAAAATTATTTTTAAGTTGCCACTTTAAACACACACATACAGCTTCTAATAGACCACTAAAAGAAGAATTGGAAGGATACCTTATTTTATTTTTTGTGGCTATAATGAACCACTAAGCCACCAATTCACCAACTGGGTTTTTATGGGAGGTAATAAATGTTCTCATTTTTAAATTTCCATTTAATTAATTAATTAATTATTTATTGTAACAAAATAAAACAAAACCATCACATCGAGGCTGGACAAGTTAACCCAACAGAAGGAAAAGAGGCCTGAGAGCAGGCCCAAAAATCAGAGACACACTTGTTCACACACTCAGCAGTCCCATAAAAGTATTAAACTGAAAGCTATAATGTATACACAAAGGACCTCGTGAAGACCAGTGTAGGTCCTATGATTCTGCTTCAGACTTTTTGAGTTTATTTGAGCTTTGCTCAGTTGACTTTGAGGACCTTGTATTTCTGGTGCTGCTATTCCCTCTGGCTTGTATACTCTTTCTATCTTCCCTTCTACAGGGTTCCCTGAATTCTGAGGGTAGGGATTTGATGGAAACATCCTAGACAGAGCTGTATGTCTCAAAGTATCTCTCTTTCTGTGTAATATCTGGCTCAGTGTCTCTTTATTTTTTTCTCATTTACTGCAGAAGAAAGCTTCTCTAATGATGGCTGAATAAGGCAATGATCTTTGAGGATAGTTATATCTTTGTTATTGGTTACTCAAGCAGTGTTGGGTATGGGTTCTATCTATTAGAGAAAGCCTAAAGTTATATCAGACGTTGATTGGTCACTTCCACAAGTTTTGTGCTACCATTGCCCTATCTTATTTTACAGGCAGGGCAGACTGTAGATTGTAGTTATTTTGTGGCTAAGTTGGCATTTACATTTCTCTTGTGGTAGCCTTCAGAGTATCTTTCTGTACAAAAGACACTAGTGGATGGGTTGACAGTTCTATGTAGGCACCAATTTGCCCTCTCCACATTGAATAAGTTGTGCGGTATTGTCTTTAGTAATGGGGTCTTGCTGTCTGTTTGTTGAGAGCAACTGATCAACTTGGCAAGTGCCTGGATTATTTGGAAATTCCATGGGACCCTTTTGGATAACAACTCCATTGGATATAACCTAGCTCCAAAACTGGAAGTTTTGTTTGGTGACAAGAAATGACAAGTAAGGTTTCTGTCTCCCTCATTATTTGGAGAATTCATTAGGATCACCTTTATATATTTTAGGAAGTTTCCACTGCACTAGGTTTCCATAACCCCTCCCTCTCAAATGCCACCCATTATATTATACTTTTTAGCATTTACAGCGAAAAGTCGATGAACATAATTTTAAGTGATTATTTTTGTTTTGTAATTCATTCATCTACATGAATATTGACATATTCCTTACTCTGAAAAACAAAACATAAAAATTGAAAGAAAAGAAAGTAAATTGGAAAAAATAGTTATCTCAGTGCTTTTACATCGACTGTTTTACATTTCCAAGCTTAATGTTTAGCAGCAGTCACCTTTGGATTCAAAACTCCTGAAAGTATAGTCCGTACTTAGATATTACCAATTATTTTAGGATTATCATATGAGTCACTCTGCAAACTTAGTGTCATAGCTTACAAATATTGTAACGATTGAGTTTATTTGATTTGTTGACTTAACCAGCATAGATAATCTTAGCAGCTTCCTGTGCTTCAGTGGTTAGCTAGATGTTTGGTTGTTAGCTGGATGATCTAAAATGTCATAAAGTGATTTGACTCTTGTGTTAGATATTTATTGATGCTGTGATAAAATGTTCCACCAAGAAACAAGTTAGGAAGAACATGTTTTCTTTGGCTCATTCTACCAGAGGTATTGAGTCCATCACTCTAGGGAAGGCATGGCCATCAACATGGAAAGCACAGCAGCAGGAGCAAACTACATGATCATGATGTTCTGCTGCATACAGGAAACAGAGAGAAAACAGGAATTTCTGCAAAGCAGTGAAACCTCAAATCCCTTAGGGATGCTCTTCCTCCAGCAAAGTTTACCTTCAAAAGGTTCCTTAACCTCCACTACACTCAACTTCTAACTGAGGACCAATGGCTCACATTCATGTGTCTATGGGGGAATAGTAGTCTTTCCACCTAGCACAGCTCTATTACGGTTTCATTTGGGCTGGTGCAATTCTTTAATTCTAATAGTTTGGTCCTTACGGCAGATTCTGAGCTGTTAGAGAATAAGTGAACATTTACAAATTCTAAACTATCCTGAGACCTCTTTTCATCCTAACATATTAGCAATTCTGGTAGTTATCAACTTGCCAGCCACCCTAAGTGATTGAGGGAGAGGTAGACTAAAAGTCAACCAGTGTGAGACTGATACATATGGCCATTTCATTAATTGGATATTTCAATGTAGTCTGCATGTAATAAACACCTGCATAAAACATATTTTCCACTTTCTATATACTTCTTTGAGTGTTTTTCTATTTTTTCTACTGCAAATGACTTGTCAGAAACAATTTAATGCTTCAATTTAAAATGTGTAAATCTTATGATTTTCTTTTTATCCTGGTGTCTGTATAGCACAATACAACTGTTAACAAACTATGTTCAACTTGAATGTCTTCTACATTTTACTACTATGTATTCCTTTATGAATTCCAAATCTCTTAAAGGCATGTCTGAAAAACATAGAAAGAGCTACAATTATATTTTGTCTGCTTCTTCTTAAAAGTATTTTTTTTTCTTTCCTTTGCAAGTAAACCCACTGGGAAAATATCAGACATAATCATCTAACAAAGCTTGCCAGAGAGATAATTTCTATTTTAAAATTCAAATGATCGATTATTGTAACTTAATAAACATTTCTTTGAAACCTACTTGATGGCCTTGATTGCAAAGAACAGTGAGGATATTCAGTAGGTTCATGTATTGATTTGCATCTTTTCAGGAACAGAAACTGCTTTGTTGTCTGGTTTACATTTTTATTACTTTCTTCAACTCTGGTGTTTCCTATTATTTATATTGAACAATACTTCTTGTCTGAAAAAGTAATGCAGCACAAGTAGACCTTAAATTATATCAAATATTAAAATCTGTCTGTAATGAAATAATTCTAGATAGTAGTTATTTAGCTTAGTGCTGTCATGTTACTTTATCAGAAAACTTAACTGTTTGGAAATATTTTTTTGCCAAACTAACATTTATGTTTAAACATAGATTTATCTTTTATTTTCTTATTTTATGCATGTCATCAGAGGCTGATTAAAATGAAGTCACTTACGAACGAATACAGGTAATTGTAGTATAATAGTATTTTATTAGTATTCAAAACAGGAAGCTAATCAGTGAGGCATGTCAGTTGACTTTGAAATCTCAGATGGTGTTAATTTTTTGCCCTATAGAAAAATTTGGCATAATATTGTTTGAGAGTAAAGGGACTTCATAAACCTAAAGTTTCATGTTGTATATTTCTTAATTTGGAGGATATTTTGTAGAATGTTTTTAATGGAATAGAATCTCGTGGCCTTTCTCAAAATAAGTATAGAGAAGAAAATACAACACTTTAAATAAAATGTCACATTTATTCACTTCATTTGCTTCCAGCTCTAACACACACTATCATGTTAAACAGAATAATTTTAATAAATCTTAATTATTAATATTGTTTTCCAAAGAATTTGATTCTTAAGATTCAGTACACATAATACAGAGCAGTACTCATTTTTTATAAGTCAGTAATCTTTCAGTATGGTAAATGGAAGGACAGAAAAAACGAGCCAATTTTATTCTGTGTGTAAGAGGTGAAGGCATAAAATGTCTACATTGTGGATTCTTCCTTAAAAAAGCCATCTGTTACAAAGAGGAAATAGAGCCACAATTGCTAGCTTACATCTAATCTGGAGCCATCCAATGTATTTGATAGAAGATCATAACATTCTTGCTATAGGGAAATGGATAGTTCCTAGAAATATGATATAATACTTCAGAACACATAATATGTCTCTCATAAAGAAACAATTTTCTATTTAATATTGTTGAACTTCTTAAGCTATAAAATTCCAGCTACATAATTGCTTTTCATCTCCTGAAAACCTAATTAACTAAGCTGCAAAATATTTTGTTAATATAATTGATTTCAGAAATAAATTATTTGGTTGTGATAGTCAAGTGAGAAAAAAAT
This sequence comes from Cricetomys ansorgei, assembly GCA_026225945.1. Taxonomy (NCBI): domain Eukaryota; kingdom Metazoa; phylum Chordata; class Mammalia; order Rodentia; family Nesomyidae; genus Cricetomys; species Cricetomys ansorgei. Next base: position 4,607,752 of record JAMJFZ010002812.1, read on the forward strand.
TAAGTTTAAAATAGGGAGTTGCTAAGCTTGAAATGCAAAGGTTGAAAAGGTGTGTAATTATGTGAAATTTTCTAGAATGCTCCAACACTTTTTAATTTCATAAAATTAAACTTCATCCTCCCCAGTGTTTTTCAGAAAGCTAGCAAAATTTATATTAAAACATTACTTTAAAATTTTTCTGTCATTTTGTGTGTATGTTTTTCTATTGTGGTATGAAATAGCTATTTGATTGTGATTGTTAGAAAACCACTATTCTCTATTGCTCTATAGTAATTATATGACTTTAAATTTTTCTTAGAAGGGTTTGTTCAATTTCAGTAGCACTTACATTGACTCCCTTGAGGCTTTTTGTGCCCATTTACAGTTTACATGTGTGTTTTCTTGTTTGTAGATTGCTGGCTTTCCAATGTCTTCCACTAGTAGAATGTCTTCGGCCCACCACAATTGGGCTTTGTTATCTGAGCTTCTCCACAGAATCTAAAAGCTGAATGATGCTCAGGGAAAGAAAAGGAGCAAATAAATGGCTAAAGTTTGAAATAGGCTAGAATTTTTCCAAAAATGGTTCACCATACAGAATAAGGTAACTAATACTCTTTCAATAAATATTTTAATTCAGTTTGTTTGCTATTGGTGTTTTATAGTTCCTTAGGTGACTTCAATATGCAATTACTGTTAATTTTGAAAACTGAAATACTAGATTGTTTCTTCAAAACAATAGAAATCCTAACTAAGACAGAAGTTGGAACCATGGAATGGGGTTTTGCTCTGATAGTCCTGACAATGTTTTTGTTCAGAAGATTATGGAACCTTTAGGGAATTTGGACTAGAAAAGCAGCTGGATGCTTTAAGTGGGACTTAATGGGCCATACTAGTGGGAGTATGGAAGACAGTGGTACTGAGAGAGATTTGGACTGTGGGGGCTTGGCTCAGAGGTTTCAGAGGAGAAGAACATTAGTATAAGACCTGGAGATCATTTTTGTGATATTTTAGTTAAGAATGTAGGTTCTTTCTGCTCTCAACCCAAAAACCTGTCTGAGGCTACATTGAAGAATTACGGATTAATAGCTTTGGCGGAGAACATTTCCAAACAACCTAGCAATGACTTCATTGCATGGGTGTTAGTGGATAGTCTTATGCAGATCTATTATGAAAAGGAGCAAGCTGAGCAAGGGAAAATATAAAATGTACACTTGGAGAAGTAAAGGAGCACCAGGAAGTATAAACTGATTAAAGAAAAGCCTGACACTAAATGGAATAAAGGGAGTGGTGACCTCAAAGCAAGACCACATTCAACTAAGCTTCCAACTTGTGAAAAGTAATTAAATAAAAGTAAAAAATAAAGAAAATTTTAGAACCAGTCATAATTTTACACATCTTTAATTCCAGCACTTAGAAGGCAGAGACTGTCAGATCTCTGAGTTCAAGGCCAGCCTGGTCTACAGTGTATGTTCCAGGACAGTCAAACTTAGACAGTGAAGGAAAAACTAGTGAAAACATAATTGAAGGAGGGGGACATATTCTAGCCCCAGAAAGCAGCAAAACTTGGCAGCTTTAGCCATATGGTTCTTACTTTAGAGTCAAAGACAGAAGAAAGGGTTTATTGAATCTTGCTCCATGAGTAAGAAAAGCCAGTGAAGCCAGGCATGTGTCTTCATGGGTCTGCATAGGTGCCTGAGGTCATTGTGTGAAGCAGTAAAGATGGAGTCTGGATTGCCTTGGAGATCCCAAGATGTTGGATATGCCAGAGCCTTGGGATACCTTCAGAGAAAAGCTGCTAACAGGGAATGGAAAAAGTATAAGAGAAAGAAGTTTGCTGCATTCAATAAAGCTCAAAGGAGGTGGAAAGATGTTTTGATTATCTGAAGAGTGTTTTGATGTCAAACATGAAGATGCAGAGTTTTCAGTTTATCCAACTGTTTTTCAGTCCAGTATTTCCTCTTTATGCTCCCTTTCCTCCCTTTTGGACCAGCAGTGTTTACCATGTGTCATTATATGTTGGGAATAAGTGATTTACTTTTTAATTTTACATGGGAATACAGATAAGAGACAGCATTAGACTCCGAAGAGACTTTGAACTTTGTACTTTTAAACAATGCTGATACTGTGATAGACTATGGGGTTTTTGAAGTTGGATTTAATGTATTTTGTGTTATGATATAGTTATAAGCTTATGGGGACCAAGAGGTGGAATGTGGTAGTTTGAATGAAAATGTGTCCCCTCGACCCTATGGGCTTAAAGGGAGAGGCAGTATTAGGCTGTATGGACTTGTTATAGTTATGGTGTTATTGGAGGAAGTTTGTCACTGGAGGAAGACTTTGAGGTTTCAGCAGCTCAAGCTAGACCCAACGGCTCACTCTTTCTTCCTGCTGCCTTAGTTCTAGATGTAGAATTCTTGGAACCTTCTCTAGAACCGTGTCAGCCTGTTTGCCACCATGCTTCCCACCATGATGACAATGGCCTAAACCTCTGAACTGTAAACCTGTCCCAATTAAATGTCTTTTTATGATTTGTCATTTCCATGGTGTATGTTCATCGAAATAGAAACCCTAAGATGACAATTATTACAAGGCTAACTCCCACTGATTAATTTTCTTATTTGATAATTTTGTCTAATAGTTTTTTTCCATCTTCAGTTTATTTTTTTTCTTTCATAGAATACATCTACAGACCTTTCAAATCACATAATTGTCAATATCAGTCTCATGCTATTAACTATAACTTCTAATCTTTGATTGAAATCAATTAATTTGACTTAACAGTAAGTATTTTGCAATCCACATTTTCAATCATCTCTATGGAAGAAGCTTTTGGATAAAGTAAATGTGATAATTTCTTCCTTTTTTTATACTCATTTAAGGTCATTTCATTCCCTACCCAAAATATTCTCAACTTCTGATTGTGATATTTCAGTTTCAGAAATGTTCACATGTAAGAGCAGGGAAAAAAACAAACAAGCAAAGAAAATCAAGAATATAAATCTCTGCTTGACAAATGTCGAGTTTGCCAGTGATGAACTGGCAGAAATTCAACATTACTCATGCCACCCAAATGCTTCAAGTAGGAGCTTTAATCAACTGCTTGCTCACTGATGAGGGTCAAGTGTTTTTATTTTGTTAGTCTTACATTTTATTATTTCAGACTAATGATAATTCCAGCTTCTTTTCTTCTAACATTTTTCATATTCCTTCCAACAACACCCTTTTAACAGACTTGAGGATCATAACTTTTCTTTCCACTAATCAATGAGTAACATTCATGATCATCTGTTGGGAAAATACCAAGGCTAAGGCATGATAAAGTGATGATAGCTCCGTCTAAAACATATATGCTTCCAAACCCCAGTCTTTTGTCTCCTGTCCTTACTAGTCAAGGTAAATTATGGGTTTTCTATGTCAGGACAGAGAATACATATAAGCACACTTGTTTCTCATGGTTCCTAGGATTAAAGACTGGTAGATATGTTTTTCTAACAGATATTTTATATATAACTAATAGCAAACTTATTAACTTATTTTCTATGATTCTAGAGGTCTTTTGCTTGTTTCTTTTTCTTTCTTGATACAGGGAAATTTTGTTTATTTGGAGCTTTGTATATAATGTTGACATTATCTTCTATTTTAAGTTACACTATCCAATTATATTTTTTCTAAATATTGTTCTATATTTAGATCATTTTTCCTAACCTCCATTATTTAAGATGGTCCAAAATATCATGACCTTTTATCCAGGTGATGGCACCACTCTACTTCTCTCCCACCTAGCTGATTCCACTACCTATTTCTGTTCTAATTTCTCTTTAACATATCTATTCATCTGTTTCTGATAGAATATGATCTCTATGACAGCATGAACTTTCTTTTGTATATTGGAAAATATGAGCAGATATTTAATTCCCATTAACTTTATTTAATGAATGGCTAAGCTACTTTTAATAACCAATATCAGATATTACTTTCATGATAATTTTGAGTAGTTTATATGCAGAATAGCTTCATTCTTAAAAGTCCCTAATAAGTCAGTTTATTCAGTTTTGATAAATATATATGATATCTGTTCAAAACAAGAGAAACTATAAATATATTATATTGGTTTTTCCTAAGTGGTATCTAGTAACCTGAATACTTAATGCTGCTTTTTATATAATTTGTAGCTACAATCAGCAGTAATTTTCACAAGTGTTACAGATTATTATTATTTTGTATATTTTAAGTCTTTAAATACCCTATTTCTTTATTTTTAGCATGGAAAATTTCTAATACATCTCCAGAGTCTTTTACTAAGGCACATGATGTAGACATGCTAACATACTTTCCTGACTTCTCAAGATTAATAATGTTGTTGTTGATGTACATTATAAGGGTCTTAGACAAACTATCTTGTTTTATGATTTAGTATTTTGGTTTTTCCTTGGTACTCATAGACAGGCAGTTTTGTACAATAAAGTGGAGGGAATTATAAGATAGCTGTCATACTTGGGCTGTAATTTTAATTTAAAATTCAAAGTGAATCTATTTCAGAAAAGAAGTACCAGTAAAACAACTTTTCACAGAGAACAGTGAAACAGCTGTTTTTATTGGATTATTAAGCCATGCTTCCCATAGTGTGTTTGAATTTGCCTATTAGGTGATTCTTCATGGAATCTACCTCTACCTCTACATTGTGAGACTCTAAATTACAGACATGTTTCTCTTTATATCACCATCAAAAACAAAAGAGCCTGATATACAGCAGTCATTACATTACATTTTGTTGATGTTAATTAACTTTATCATATCCTTACAAAAGCTACATACATTTAAGCTTTAGTATGATGGGACTAGGGACATATCTCAAATAGTAAAGTGCTTGCTTTGCAAGGAAAAGTTCCTGAGTTTATTCCCATAACCTGGGTAGGTAACCATTGGAATCCCAGTACAGAGAAGGCAGAAAATGGGGATTTGTGGAGGGTCTAGCCTACACGAGTCTCTGAGAAGTAAGAGATACTGTCTTGAACAAAAGGAAGAAGGAGAAGATGGAAGAGGAAGAGGAGGAGGAGGAAGAAGAGGAGGAGGAGAAGGAGAAGGAAAATACATACACAGCAGTGAAACCTATGAAGGCCATCTGCCATGTACATGTGAATGTACACATGTTTACACCCCTGACATTGTGATTAAAACTTTGAAAAGTCATCTAAATTATCTTTTAAAATATTTTTGTACCTGACAAATGGGTTACTTTTATTCTTTATGCTTCTATAAAATGTTGTTTAATTATAATAATAGTCAAGTTATTTGTTTAGTTCAAATATAAACTAGGAAAAATATCAAAATACTGTTATTACTTCATTGGCAGTTTTTGTATTAATTCCTTGTCATTACAGGATAATATATATTAAATGCCTCATATGTATAAAATAATTATATAGTCAAAGTTACAAAAAGGTAAATGTGAGGGGAACTCCACAGCTGTTAGGCAAAGAAGCGAACCATGTGAAGAGATGGGAACGAAAATCCAGTTCAGATTGACTTTGTCAACCTGGATCAAAACTTTGGGAGTCCGATATCAGGTGCTTTATTCCTAACATAATACAGTTCAATTTTGAAAAAGTTTCATGGTGTAACACAATAACAATGCAAAAGGAAGCTTAATTACATTGAACCTCTAATAAGGATTGATGTCATTTCCTACAAAGATGGATTCTAGAGATAGGCTACCTTGTAGTGGAACACTTGGAAGAAGTTTTTGTTATTTTGGTTTCTGTAAAAATGCAAACTGCGTTTGGATTAGGTTTGTGTGCCCAGCCCAGCTGTAGATTAGTGTTTTACGAGTTGGATTTGAAATGCTTGATGCAGGTGGCTAGAATGTGGTTAGTTGCAGTCATTCTGGCACCTGTAGATTGTTTTAGGGATTGTGTGCTGCAGGGGTTTTGTGGGAACTTTTGGCTTAGGGTATAAAGAGTCTGAAGCCCCCAGAGTTGGTGTGGGCATTTGTTGGTGGTTTGTTGGTTGGATTGTTGTCATTAATGTGATAATTCCTAAGAGAACAAAGGTTGGAGAGATTGAGTTTGTAGCCCATGAGCTAAGACATTAGTCTGACTCACTGTCAGTTAGTCCTCTTCAGGCTTAGTACAGCCTAAAATAGGCTGTGAAGATTTCTACCTTTCTCTCATTCTATATCAAGGCTCCTTGCAAAAGCAGTGACGATTTCTTTCTATCCTTCCTTTCTCTACCCCTAAATTAATGATAAAAGATTGTAGCGTACTTCTACACTACCTGCTCTAGCTTTAGGATCTAAGGGTCTAGCCTGATCTTGGTCATACAGATATGTAGAGGTCATTTGTGCTATTAGCCACCTCTGGCCCTGGCTGTCAGAGCTTGGAGTAGCATCTGGCTGTAAGGATCATTTAGACTATTAGACATTTCTAGTCTTAGTTGTAGGTGCTTGATATGGCCATGCCCAATAGACAACACAGATCACCACGCTATTAATAATTTCTGATCCTCAACTTTGTGTATGGAACAGGCTTTTCATCTTTCCCATTGGAAAAACAATCCCTGGTGCTTAACATTTCTAGTTTCTCTGGGGATCTGTGGGCACAAGGACCTTCATGTTATGCTCCCTACATGAAAGGAAATGTTCTCCTTATAGATCATCTTCAGGAATTGTCAGAGGCCAACCTGAAATATGATTCTGTAAAGTGTATGGGGAGGGTTGTGGTTTGAGACCTCAGGTGTTTGAGACAGTGCTATTGGATCCTTTCACAACTTCTTCAATAGAAATCATAACCCCACAGAAAGCTTCTGTTACACTGATTACAATTTGACAAGCTGACAAACCTACCCTATCCTATTTATAAAAACAGGAAGTGAAAGAACAGATTTGTAGATATTGTCTATAAATGTCTACCATTTCCTAGTACAGATGTCTTGGAATCCTTTGCTGAAGAAAAATACATAGAGATTTCATTTGGTTTCCTTCAGAAGCTCAAGAAGAAAATCCTACTCCACACAGTGATTAGGACTTGCAAATCATTTGTCCAGTGTTTTCCAAAATATTCTGTGGCATCAGGAAATAAAGAACACAGTGGAGATTGTGCTTAATTTTAACTAATGTAGTAGCAAGTCAGTTCTGGTATTTTGTAAATAATGTTCTAATTCATTTTTAAAATTATTTTCAAAAATTTAATAATTTTATATGTGAGCATTGCATATGCATAACTTGTGTCTTTCCTTCTCCCTCTTAACTTCCTTCCACATCCATTTTCCTGCCAAATTCTTGACCTACTTTTTAATTATTATTGTTACATATTTACATATATAAATATATTTATGTATATACATACTTATGTATATATACATATAAATATACATATATACATTTATATACACACATGCATATACAAGTAAGTGAGTCCACTAAGCTGTGTTTGTATGTTGCTGTGTTCAGGGGTGACAACTTTACATTGTACAACCTACATGGGAGCTTAATCCTAGAGGGGGATGATAATTCCATTGGTAGATGTTATGGTTTATGTATTTATTTCTGTGTGTGTCTGTGTGTCTGTGTGTGTGTTAATGTGTGTACATTGGTATTCACACATGGGACTAGGAAAACAGTTGATATTTGGTTCTGTCCTTCTACCATGTGGATCCATGGAACTGAACTTAGGTTCTGAGTCTTTGAGACAAGACTTTTTCCCACTGAGACATCCCAATAGGCCAGCCACCAAATTTTTGACAAAGGTGCCAAAATGTACATTGGAGAAAGAGATAGCTTTAACAAATCATTCTGGGAAAACTAGATTTCTGCATGAAAAACAATTAAATTAGATCTATGTTTCTCACACATTAAGAAAGTCAATCCAACATGGATCAAATACCTTAATTTAAAACCTGAAACTTCTGAAATACTTTGAGGGAAACATTGGGCAAACATTTTATGATATTTGTCTAGGCAGAGCCTTCATGGAAAGGATTCCAATATCATAGGAAATTGTCCCCAAAAATGACAAATAGAATTACATGAAATTAAAAAGCTTTTACATACCAGAGGTTAAGAGGTCACTACATAATAGAATAAATTGTGAATTACACAAAAGTCAGGAAAGTAATATATAGAATATAGAGAGAACATAAAAGTTTAGATGTGCAAAATCCAAATAACAAAAATAATAAATTGACTAATGAACAGTATAAACAGTTCTCACAAAATTAAATACAGGTGGCTAAAAGGAATTCAAAAATACATTCTTCACCTGAGAACAACCAAATATTCACCATGAGTAATTAGAAGCTTCCTATGATAGGTTTATTCTTAGCTTTTTTAGAAACTCTGCACAGACTTTGATAGTAACTGGAAGTTTGTATCTGTTTAGCAATTAATTAGAATTCCCTTTCCCCGACATCTTCACCAGCATTTCTTGTCATTTGTTTTTGGTAGTAAGCCAATCTGACTGGGATAGGTTAAAATTTCTAAATAATTAACATATGCATTTCTTAGATGACTAAGGACATTGAATACATTCTGAGGGTTGACTTTTTATTATTTGTAATTTGTATTTCATCTTGTTTAAAATTTTTAAATGTATTATGTGCGTATGTGTGAGTACCTACTTATTCGTATTTCATCGTGTGTGCAGGTGCCCATGAAGGCCGAAAGAGGGGGTCAGAACCCTTGGAACTAGAGTTACAGGTGTTTGTAATCCTGCTCACATGACTGCTTGTAACCAAACCTGGATGCTCTGCAAGAACAGCAAGTGCTCTTAACCATTGAGTCTTCCCAGACTCAGTACTCTCATTCTTGATGGGCTGTAGCATGATGGCTTGATCCTTACTTAGAATGGTAAATGGACACTGACCCCTGTAAATATCATAGAAATTAATTAAATTTTAAAAAATTGAAGCACCCAATAAAGTTGATGAGGACAAAGGATTTGAATTAATACCTGATGCCAATAATTGTGGAGTTGCAGGAATAACTACAGGATGTCATTGAGAAAGATTTGTAAAAATTTAGCCTGGATGTTTGCCTCTGAGGCTTTTAAAAACTTAATAAATCTTTTATAAGTCAATAAGCAGGGTTTGAATAAATTGATGCAACAAACTGACTGAAAATCCTGTCAGGTTAAGGCAGTTGATTGTTACCTCATGTTTGGCTTTAACAGTGGTTGCCTATAGAAAAGCTGGTAATTTAAATAACACACCTGTGACTCCTTTGTACAAAGCAGTGGATCACTTCCTGTTCTCGGTGGTGAGAGTTTATTTACTGTCCTCATGGAGGTTGCTGCTCCATCAGAGAAACATCTTATCATCCTGTCCACAGTAAATCAAGAGCCACCGCAGCACAGTTTTTAATCTTAAGAAAAACAATGCTGTTTTTCCTGACTCAAATATGCCTTTCTTTAACATTAAGGTTCCTAAGGAATCAAGTCACAACAAATCATTATGTTATTTTTTTAGTAGAAAAAAATATTTTTATGTTAGAGTCTCTCTTAATTTTATTGTCATTTTTTCCTGTAGAACAAGTGATTTAATTCAACAAGGAATAAAGTGTCCACTGACCCTAATGAACATCTACATCTGGTATGAGTCTACATCTACAGTAGTTTTAAAAAAATAACTAGTGGTCATAGGTTTTGTGGCTGAGATGGTGTCCCAGTCGCACCACTGGGAGCCTTGCCTGTTTTACAGGAGATGGCCTGTTCAGACTCCTTATCCTCCATTGCTAGAGGTCCACACTCAGTGTCTGCCTTGTAGATTCCAGTGAGTTTTCACTGCCCTAGGTCTACGGACCTCTTCCTAAATGGCCTCCATAAATTCTCTTCTTCCATTCCTCTCTCCACACTTGTTCCCTTCTCTTCTCATTCCCATGCTCCAGTCAGCCCACTTGCACTGTCTGTCCTATTTCCCTTTACCAAGGAGATCTCTGCATCTCCTACTGGGACCCTCCTTGTTGTCAGCTGGAACAATGGAAGGGCAGAACCCTATGCAAAACGAAGGAACCCATGCTGGATACTGCAGGGCAGGGCAAGAATTAGAGACTGGATTGCCAAGAGATGGTTTCTAATAATGTCCTGTTCTACTCATAGACTGGTGTCTAGCCAAATCTTCATCAGAGAGGCTTCCTCTGGTAGATGATGGGGAGAGGCTTTCTCTGGTAGATGATGGGAGCAGATGCAGAGGCCCAGTGCCAAACTCAAACATCTGCAGAGCTGGGGGAACCCTAAGGATGAGAAAGAAGGGCTTGAGGGGATCAGAGGAGACAAGGACACCAGAAGAACAAGCCCCACAGTGTCAACTGACCAGCATTCTTGGTGGCTCACAGAGCCTGAAGCAGCCTTCATGGAACCTACAGGGTCCCCTAGATATATTTTGTGTTTGTCTAGCTTGTGGAATTCCTACAGACTGAAGTAGGGGATCTCTGACCATTTTACCTGCCCTTGGGACCTTTTTGCTTCTACTGAGTTGCTTATTCTACCCTTGATGCAGGGATTAGTGTCAGGCCATGTTCCATCCTGTAGGTCCCTCTTTGAGTAGTAACACTGGGAGGACTGTTCTTGTCTCTGAAGAGGGCAAGTATAGGTAGGGATAGGTGGGGGGGGGTGGGGAGGGTAGATATAGGGGAGGGAGGAGAGGAGGAAGCTAGAAGGAGAAGAAAGAGGGGAGAGGAGTGTCTGGGTGTATTATATGAGAGAAGAAAAGTAAATGAATCTATTGAATTAGTCAACAAAATGAATAAAAGTTGTTTTTTTAAGAATAAAATCTACCAAATACATAAGCAAAATATTTAAATGAATATGTATCTTATTTAGATGAAATGTATCTTAAATGATACATGAGATAAATGAGATGTATCTTATTTAGTATGAGACTGGACACCTTCTATGTGAACCAGTAATAGCCTTGTGTCAATTCAGCGTTATACTGGTGTCTAATTGTTTCTCTTACACAGCAGTTCTCAACCTGTGGGCCATAAAGCTTTTCAGGATTGAAGGTCAAATGACCCCTTCACAGAAGTCCACTAATGTACAGGAACACTACATTAAAAAAAAATATTTTAAAAAATATGTTTTTGTTTGTTTACTTCAAGATAGGGTTTCTTTGTTGTAACTCTGGGAGTCCTGGAACTCACTCTGTAGACCAGGCTGGCCTCAGACTCACAGAGATCCCCCTATCTCTGCCTCCCACGTGCTGGGATTAAAGGCATGTGCCACCATCAGCTGACAATGGTTGGGATTACCGCAACATAAGGAACTATATTAAAGGGTCACAGTATTAGAAAGAAAGGTTGAGAACTACTGCTCTAACAAATAACTACAAGCTTAATGGACTAAAGCAACATAAATTTGTCTTAAAGAATCATACACCACTAATGTCACAATGTTGTTTGGGTTTTTCCTCTTGAAGATACTTAGAGGGAAAAAATTGCCTTACCCTTTCAGTTCTTGAGAATGGCTGATTTTCTTTGACTATTCATCTTCTTCCAGAAATATCACCATTACAACACCTGTTTCCATAGTAATATTTCCTACTCTGTCTCATATCCTCTTGCTTTCCCCTAATAAGAGTCTGCAATTGCATAGGGCCCAACTAGATAATGCACTGTAGTCATTTCATCTCAGTATTCTTAATCACATTCAGAGAGCATTAGGATGTGGGTCTTCAGAGGTCTCATTACTCTATGCTAAATAAATACTCAAACACTTGGTGGTAGTGATAAAGAACATTCTAGTTGCAGGTTTCTCAAAACTAGTTTTATTGATCCTTTACTTCAAATACGTGATAATATTTTGACTCTTATTCTGTGACTTGTAGCAATAACCTTGATACAGAGTTTTCCTATTAGTTTACTTTGTTCTTGCTTCTTTTACATTGGGAGTTATGATCACTAAGTTGGAAGGAAGACACATATTTATTAAAGAGTATTTGCATAGATGTCAAGACATACAGATGAAAGCATACTTATGTGTCTTAGTCAGTGATAAGGAGACAGAAATGTCGATGGTGTCCTCGTATTGTTGGGTTATTCAATGTGCTTCTGATTCAATATCTTCATTTGTCCAATCACTCAAAGCACTGAGTGAATCTCTTGTCTGCTTAACTGCAAATTACATGTGAATAATCTGCAGCAAGTTTCAATGAACAAAAAACCTTCACTGGCATAAGTAAGAGACAATGCTAAGTCTGTGTTGAACTCAAAATTATTTATCCATCATCACTGCAGTTGTATGTTAGGTCAATCTTGCTCAGTGAAGCCTACATAGACAGCAGAGAACAAAGAGAAAAAGGTTTGAAAGTCCATGTCAAAAATCTATTCTGAATGAGAAATACAAAATAAGACTTACTTTTTTCCAGTTTTTGTTTTATGTACATAGTTCGAAAAAGATATAGGTGACATTTTATAAGGACATAAAGTTTATGTATCTTATTGTCTCAGAACAATTGAAACTGGGAGAAGTTTTGTAGTTTCTGTGTGTAGATATCACTGTAAGTGTCTCTGTGTGTATGAACCCAGGACCTTGCATTTGTTAGGTAAACACTCTACTTCTGAGTTACAAAAATATGCAATCATATAAACATTAATAGAGGCTTTCTCAGAATCCACAGAATGTTTATGAGGTGATATGACATGTATACTTCATTTGATTGACAGTGTGTTTACCTCTGCATTTTCATCCACTATGTATACATTTAATAAGTGTTTACTGAGTACCTTTCATCTTCTTCCCTTTTTCTACTTCCCAGAGAATCTGTTCATCACAGCTGCATCATTAATCATCCTATGGTATATATATTCCCTTTGCCTAGCAGTCCAGTCTCTTTATTCTTATATTCCCAAATATCTTCAAATAATCATCCACATGATGCACCACAGGAATAAGTGAAAATGAGTTTTGATGAGCTATGGCTAGCATGTGTTCACATGTACTAATGTACAGTGTCACTGCCCTCCTTCCAGACAACGACTACAATACAACTTACATGGGTTTCGGGTACTGACACAGGGCACTTCCCTTCCTGGGCTTTTAAAATGACTGAGTGCAGTTGCCTCTTCACCGTCTTTCTCAAAAACTGACTGGCATTAGTGCTAAGTGCTATGAAACAACCAGTTTATGTTTTCTCAATTGTAAAGAAGAAAGAATATTGTATATTTTTCAAATGGGTTTTCTACACATACTCCTTATTTCCAACAAATATTTCTTTAAGGAACTTATTAATTCTATGTAAAATTCATCAGATCTATTTGTAGCATGTGAGATAATAAGAGAAATTCTTAAGGGCAAAATTTAAATAAATGAAAGAAAACAAAAAAGAAGCAAATACAAAAACACCATTCTCTCTTTTTTAATTGAATAGGCCTTTATGTTTACTGCTACTAAAGTAATTTTGAAATCAAAAGCTTCTGGAAAAGTATGTATTGTTTTCACCACAGAGAAAGTTGTGTTATTTTTCTTGTTTATAGCCAATGGAATTAAAGATGGTTCCTTGAGGCCTTAGTTTCTTCTCTTTTATCCCTCCATCCTTATAATTCTGAATGTCTTTGAATAGAATAATGTTTATTATCACTTCTTGATTGCAGTCCTGTGATTATTTTGTGGAATTAAAAGTCTCATTTCATTTACAAGGCAATGGGGGAAAGAAAGAAGTACCTACTTAAAATAGACAAAAACAGATTTTTACCAAGTTTCCCAATTGCTGTAGAACTCTGACAATGCAAACAAACAACAGTGGTAATGAAATAAGTGCATATAATGTATCAGGGCATGAAGTTGATAAATGGAGATGTACTTAAACTTTCAAAATATTGTCTTTGGTTTATATGTAAAATGGGAATAACATATACTAACTTGACCTTAGAAAAGTGTTTATTGATTGTTTTGAATTTTGGGTATCAAGATTCAAAATTTTATGATAAGTGATTATAGTTAATAATATAATAATAATATAACATAATTTTTTTGAAAATGTTAATGGCCATTTTAAATGCTTTTAACAAAAAATATTATATTTTTGAATTAGTTCCTTTATTTCTGCAATTATATTATGTTAGTATAATTTTTCCCATTTCGTTTTCTTCTTTCAATCCCTCCCATATACCCCTCATTTCTCTCTTTAAAATCTTTAGACATTTTTTTCATTCACTGTCTCTATATACATATATATGTATATGTAAATATGTGTGTGTGTGTATATATATATATATATATATATATATATATATACATAATATATAAATACTACCTGCTCAGGCTGTGTTGATTAGTATTGTTTGTTAAATTGACATAACCTATAGAGACTCAGTGAGGTATTTCCTAGACCTGGTGTAGGTATCTTCTAACAATTCTGTGAAGAATTATATTGATTAATATTATAATTATGTAACAATAATAATCAATTATGTTGATATGAGGAGAACCAGCTCAAAGTGGGTACTACCAATCTCTAGGCAGGGAATTATTATTTTGTGTGAAGAGCCAGCAATCAGAAACAGGCATGCATGCATTCATTTCCCTGTGTTCTAGATTTTAGATGTGATATGATTAGCTGTTTTAAATTCCTGCTGCCTTTACATGTCTGCTATGATGGACTGTAACCAGGAACTGTGAGCTAAAATAAACTCCTTTTTCCATTAATTGTTTTTGTCAGAGTATTTTATCACAGAAACAGAAATGAAAGTATGACATCATATGTGTGTTAAATATCTTTATCTATTTTATAATGTGCATGTGTACACATATATTAAAAGCTAAAATTTTGTTGTCAATTTGATATTTATAAAAGATAAAGACATTAACATGCCATGAAATTGGTTTCATTGCTTTGTTGAAAGGAAGGCACATGTAGCTTTCTTGACCTTTCTAAATTCTTAGATACTATAGTAAGGAGAAAGAAAAGACAACAGCTTTTTCAAGTTTTAGTTTGTGAACAGGAATCTATGTGTCAAACTGACAAAAGTCCAGTTAGTAGGAGACATTTACTATGACTATATATTAAAGTCTTTATAAAAAAAATCAAAGATCAGATCAGATCCTGAGATTTACTAATCAAATCAGTGAAGATCAATACTTTGTGAAGAACTGACAAGCTAGAGAAAGGAGGGGTTGACATCTGGGGACATAAGTACAAGTGGGAAATCATGGAAGATAAGGGTTATCTTGGTACATTCTGTAATGGAGACTCAATTCAGTAGTGTGTCCTTGGTAAAAACCCTGTCTCTAGTGATGATGTCACAATGATTGCATTAGTCATAATTGAGATACTATGGTGACATACTGTGGTCAGCTAACTTCGTAAAAAGAAAAGATGTAATTAGCCTCAGCCCTGGAGGCTCAGGGCTCGGTGTATTGATGAAAGTTTTACTCTTGGCAGCATCAAATCATAGCAGGTATCTGTATTCTCTTGAAAAAGTTTACGTCGACAATCATGAAAACAGAAAATCTGTCCCAGTACTCCAGTGATCTGTGCTACTCCCATTTGTTCATAACTCCTAAAGGATCCATGATCTCTCAGAGGTTCCACCCCAGGAATCATGCCTTCAATCAAAGTGGAGGCATGGAAGGAAGTTATATCATACCCAATCATAATAGACTAGTTCCGTATAGAATTGGCAAGTAGAATAAGGACAAGTAAAGAGTCTTTGCTGTGTCTGCTACTTCTGAATTGCTTTTGGTTTAAAATAATCCTCATGCCAAAGTGGCATGTTTGGGTTGTAATATTCCCCTGCACCTTTGGTTTATTATTATTATCTATGATGTCACAACTATTGTCCCAAAGGAAAATAGATATATTATTTTAGAAAATATTCCAAAACCAGCTGTCAGACCTTTGCTTTCCATCTCAGAAATACATTCATATTGAGAAATATTTTTTATTATTTATTTTTTATTTTATTTATTTACTTTTGAGACAGGGTTTCTCTGTTATAAGTCTGGCTGTCCTGGAATTCACTCTGTAGACTAGGCTGACCTTGAACTCACAGAGAACAACCTAACTCTGCCTCCCAAGTGCTGAGATTAAAGACGTGTACCACCACTGCCTGGCTGAGAAATAAATTTTAACAAAAAATATTCGTACATTTTTTTCAGTGACTTTCCTAGGAAAGTGCCAAAACTCCATCAAGAGCAACAGTTTCAAATATCTATCCTTCAAGTATTTCAAGTTTGGGGAGGATCCCAAAATATCTGTTTTGTAGGTTATTCCATGTAATTCTGATTGAATTGATATGTGGGTCACAATCATACACTGAGAGGGAAAAATGATTTAACCTTTCTTTTTTAAAAATAATTTATATTAATTATTAGAAAATATCATACTCACTTCCTTCCCCCAACTACTCCCAGATCATAATAATATCTTGTAGGTACATGTTAGAGCTGGCTATCTAGTCTTTGTCATTGAGAACTCAATGTACTTAATAGATGTTTTGAAAGTTGCTGCAGATTCACAGACTGTAATATGTGGATTTACAGGACATAATCCCCCGAGGAAATCAGCATCACCTTTACACTAATGGATATACTCTGTAACTGGAAGAACTCCCTTTATGGAAGCAAGGTCAACTTGGTTAGTATTTTAACATCAACTGACACAACCTAGCATCATCTGGGAAGAGGCAACCCCGATTAAGAAATTGCTCAAAGGTGAGCTCTTTCCTTTACTGCTGTAGTTGCAGCCATGAGTATGTTTAAGCCTCAGAAGCCACTTATTTCTAGTGTCCTTGGCTGTGGTAAAAAGGTTTGGTTGGACCCTAATGAGACCAATGAAATCGCCAATGCCAACTTCAGTCAGCAGATCCAGAAGCTGATTAAAGACAGGCTGATCATCCGGAAGCCTATAACTCTCCATTCCTGGCCTGATGCAAGAAAAACATCTTGGCTCAATGAATGGACATCTGTATGGGACTAGGGAAGCGTAAGGGTACTGCCTATGCTAGAATGCCTGAGAAGTGACCTGGATGAGAAGGATGCGGATTTTGCACTGGTTTCTCAGAAGATGCTGTGAATCTAAGAAGATTGACCAGCATTTGTATCACAGCCTGTACCTGAAGGTTAAGGGAATGTATCAGAAACAAGCAGATTCTCACAGAGCACACTCACAGGCTGAAGACAGACAAGGCCATAAAAATCTCCTGGCTGACTAGACTGACTGGCAGGCCTAAGACCAAGCACTAGGAAGAGCACCTCTAGGCCAAGAAAGAGGAGATGACCAAGACTTTATCCAGGAAGAAGATCAAGAAATAAAAGCTTCCATCATGTCTGTACAAAGTCCTTCTTGATACTGCTTAGAGATTTCATCTTTCAGTTCTAGATCATATGTGCCCTATTGTGGTAATGCCACACAGAAATTACCAGCTTTGTTTCATCAGGTTTAGAAAAGATTGTGTGTGTGTGTGTGTGTGTGTGTGTGTGTGTGTGTGTGTGTGTGTGTTTTGGGCCCTGTGTGTGTTTTGTTTTGTTTTGTTTTTCTAAATAATGGGATTAAATAGAGGTCTTGTTTATTCTGTATTGAATTTTCCACCTTCACTATAGCTATTTTTAAAAAATTTCTAGAATAAAAAGATGCTTCTCAGCATTAAGGAAACAAACAAAACAAACAACAACAAAAAAGTTTCTGATCTTCTTATTCTTCCAGTACATATGTGATATTATTTTCTTCCTATTACAGCATAGCATTCATTCATTTTTGTCTATTAAAACGTGCAACAAATATTATTTTGAAAATGTCACTTCAGAAAACAACTATTTCCTTACTGAGAAAAAAAATGAAGGAGATGATCATGGTCAAATAGAACAGTAGGATTGAAGGCCCTGGGAATATTTAGGAAGTGAAGGAAGGACCAGGACCCATGGATGGAGATCAGGACATAGTAGTGAAAGAGAGAACAGGTGGGCCTATATATAAGGCAAGGACAGATAGATTCAAGATCTAAAGCATTCAATATAAGCAAACTGAGTATCCTGGGATGGGGTTTCCTCTATTATAATTGAAATACCTCTCCTCTTTTCCTCATTTAAATTGTTCTTGTGTTTTCATATTAATTCACACTGAGTCACTCCAAAGACCATCAGCAATCATATTTCACTTTATTTAAATTATAATTAACTGTCAGTTCCTTTTTCTTCTAAATAACCTTTCACAGCTAGATCAAATAACTGCTTTTCTTTTTTTTAGCCTAAATATGTTCTCCTGCATTCACATTCACTCTCAACTATCTTAAAATAAGATGTCCCTTGTTGTAGAACCATTTTAAAGTTAGCCATTTAGTTCTGTGAGAATTTTGTTCCTGTTTTTAGAATATTCCACTTCTACCCTTCCAGCTCTACCCATTCCCTTATTCACCAACTTTGTGTATTTTTTCTTTTCTTTCTTTCTGTCTTTCTTTCTTTCTTTCTTTCTTTCTTTTTCTTTCTTTCTTTCTTTCTTTCTTTCTTTCTTTCTTTCTTCTTTTCCTTCCTTCCTTCCTTCCTTCCTTCCTTCCTTCCTTCCTTCCTTTCCTTCTCCTTCTCCTTCTCCTTCTCCTTCTCCTTCTTCTTCTTTCTTAACCCATCAAACACAATTTGTCATTTCCATATACTGCTGGATGTGTGACTCTCTATTTCTCAGAAGCTGTCAATAGCCACAACTCCTCAGCTAAGGATAGGCTTTTGAGCCCACACTGTTTCTCCATGATGAGATTTTTGTCTGACTTCAGTTTGCCAATGTCTTGTGCATGTTGTTATAATCACTGTGATTTATCTTACATGTAACAGGTAAATGCCCTGCTGTGTTCAGAAAAGACTGTTTTCTTGTAGTCATTCACCCTCGGTCACTTAATATTTTGCCCCCTCTTTTGCAATGATCCTGAACCTTGGCAAGAGGAGTGTGATATAAATGTTCTATTAAGGGATGATCATTCCACAGTCTATTATTTACTACTACACTTTGACCAATCAGGAGTCTCTGTGTTATCTTCCATCTACTGTGAAAAGAAGGTTCCTTGAGGAAGGCTGAGAGATAAACTAATTAGTGAGTATACTGAGTATATCTCAGAGGATAGTTTTATTTATAGTGCCATTTTGATGAAATATAAGTGCAGAAGATCAAGACTAGGCCTCAGTTCAAGTCACTCTTATTATTTTATCTTACAAATTATCTGCAGATTACTTAATATTGTAACAGGCCTTGAATATGTGCTGTGGTGGTAATTTCAGTTTATATACAACTGAGCAATCCACTGCAGAGTGCTATCAAATTCTAATAAAATGATTATTTGTTTAATACACATACACCCCCCTTTTTCATACACACACACACACACATAGACAAACACACACACACGAGAGAGAGACAGAAAACTTTTAAGTGTTAGAAAAGATATGCTATGAAGTAAAGGATAGACAATGTCTGTGCCCTTTTAGAATTACAGGTAGTGGATGGTACAGAGAAAGTGATAAAATGCAGGTGAATAATATTGTGTTAATTTTGTGTTTTATTATCTACCATAAATTGGTAAGATATAAATTAGTTTGAATTAATTTATTCATCTATATTTGATGAATATTTGAATGATGTTTTCCATGAATTTCTTGTGCTAAATAAGCAAGTGTCCTTAAGAAAAGCTGTCCTTTCCTTAAAGTTCATGTTCTCAGTGGAAGAAGTATGTGAACTGATAAACAGCTTCTCAGTGAGGGAAGGTGATGGAAGAGTTCAGAGCGAACCACTAGAACAAATCTTGAACTACTTAAAGAAGAAAGATTAGAAGAGGCAAAACATCAAGGAGATACTGAATCTCAAGTTATGAATAAAAAGTTAGTAATATGAGCTAGTCGTCTTCCAAACTAAAGACTTAGCATGACTAAGTAGAAGTAGTAAGAAAGCCTGTATGTAATCAAGTTTGACAGGTTTAATAGCTTAGTGTAAAAGTGGTAGTGTGAGATATGGATAACAAATATTGGAGAAATCTTCCAAATTAATGCCCTTTATTATAAAATGTAATCAATTTTAATATATTAACCTTAATTGAGTTACCCAAACAAGTGTATTTTAAGAAAACTTAAGTAAATTTATACTACATATAGTTAGCTTTCATCGTGAGATCAACTGTACAACTCAACAATTAATTAAGCAGAATCTTTCTTTCCAAAAGAAATAATTTCACCCTTCTTTCTTCTTGGAATTAATGGAACTTTTTATCAACAATGAGAATTTAATCACCAATTTCTATAATTCACACAGTGTAGGGAAATATTAGCAACTGAATATTTATGATGGTACTGAAGCATAGTCAGTATTTTCTATGATTAAAGCAATAGAAAGAGTTATCGTAGCTTGTGTATTGTAAGTACCTATATACTATCAGAACCCTTGGGAGGTAAATCCATTAAAGCATATCAAGTTAATAAACATGTCTCTCCCCACCATTGGTATTTATCATTTTTAAATTAGTATAACATTCACCTTTTATGTTTGGAATGCTGATATTACATATCAGCATCATAGAATACTGTCTCTAGCTTCAAAAATAGCTGTCTCTTTTGGCTTCAATTAATCTGCTAGCAGGAGTCTGATATTACTACTAGTATGAATACATGCACATGAATATTCATTAATGAGCATGGACTTCTCAATTTAAATAGTTAGCTTTTTAGTGTAATTTCTTTTATTTTACTCGTCCAACCACGATCCATTATTACTTTGCATTTGCACACAGCTTTCCTCCAAGGAGTCTAAAGTACTGTAGTTTAATTGTCCAAAAGAAATGGTGTCAGGCTAGAGAGAAGGGAGGTAGAAAAATGTGTTTCCTGATTGTCTTAGGGAATTGGGATATACTTAATTCTAATTCTGGCTTTAAGCCCAGACAGCCAGGCTGTGTCTTTGGAAGTGAGGTTGTGTGTGAGATTTCTAAATTTCCCTTCCATGAACACATGTAAATGGAGTCCCATTTCAAGAAATTAACTTTATTTCCTCTAAGCCAGTAGATCTCACCCTGGGGCAATTGTTTTCTCTTCATCCTTGTTTAGTCTAGGGAAGCATGGCCTTGTGCAGATCTACTATCATGGGGTCAAAGCTTAGTAAAACTGGCATTTTGTGTTGTGGTGAAGGGTGATATGAAAAATCTTTCAACGCATAGGGCCAGTCTTCTACAAAAAGAACTACCAAGATCCTATGTCTCAATAGTACAGTGGTTGAGAAATGAAGAAATAATTTTGGATAATCACTGATATTTACAGAAAACACGCAATTTTTCTGGGATTGACAGAAAAATCTGATGCTTCATAATAATGGGTGACACTATAAATAATTCTTATTTTAGTGAAAACTCATTTGTAAAGAGGGGAATTCCCAGACATGGTACATAATATAATGTCAAGCTTTAATTCCAGAGTCCAATCTACTAAGGAGTTTTTCTCAGAAATAAAATTAATCTGCACCCTAAATCCTCACAATGAAGCTAAAGTCATAAAGGATTTACTTTTTAAATTCCCATCTTATCTGAAGAGTCTGAAACCCATTCCATGCTTTTCTGGAATTATGGTAAATTTGTAACTGATGTTCCCAGAATGGATCTATGAAAACACCAGGCAGTCTTCTTTTTCACCATGAACTAAATGGACAAATTACTTTTACTTACTCAATCCCCATAAGAATTCAATGTCTTAATCGGTACAAAAGGAGAAATGAATTGAAACTGGAGTTTCCATAAGAAGGAAGATCAGCAGAGATAGATACATAAAATAATCATGCAGCTATAGAATTTCTGTTCTGCTTCCCCTTTGTGGCTTTTATCTGAATTTACTAGTCAGGTTACAAGCTGAGAGAAATCTCTGTCTCTTGATCCTCTAGCCAGAGAAAAACATATTGTGGTGTAATTATTTCATAAAGTACAATTTCCCTTTAACTTGCTCTGTCCTTTGCTAGGGAAATATTTTAGCTTCCCAATTCCCTACACATAATGTTAGTTACCATATAATTTATAAGCAAACTGAAAAGTGTAATGGGGACACATTAAAAAGTACTATGTCAGTTGGATGTAAATTAGAACTGTCTCCCACAAACTGAGACATTTGTTTATGCTGACTACAGATGCCTCAAGTTATTTACCATTGTCATCTGTGTTTTTATGTTTCTCCCTCTGAGATCATTTTTGCTAGTGACAGTCCCTCTGCTCTGCTGGTCTGTTTTGGGAACAATTTCCGTTTCTGCTGCAAATCACTAGGGAACACCCTATGAACTTTCCTTTTCCTCTATGTAATCATGGTTTCACACATTCATTCTAAGTATTCACTAATCTGTACTATATATTGGGCACTACCATCCTATCACAATTATCATTAGTCCTCATAAAGCTAAGTTCGCGCAGTCAAATGCTATGTTATCATTCCATCTTGCCTTCAGTATTCCATTAGATGTTCTGAATAAATTAATATTCCCTGACATACGTGTATTTTCTTTCCACTACACAGACACCCACACATCACCACACACACATACTTACTCAAGGATACATTTTTTTCCTGTATTGCCCAGAATGCCATCATTGCAAGATTATTATTTAGTATTTCTAACAAGAGTGATTTCTGGAATTGAAATGACTCTTTGCCACCTCATTTTCATATTTTTTTCAGAGCTTTTAAATATCAAGATGACCTACTAACTGTAATATAGCATGCATTTTTCCATAAATACAGCATTATTTATCAGATACATTTATCTAAAATGTGCTGCTCAATAAATCTGATATACTCTCTTGTCACATTTAAAGGTTTTAAAATGGTTTTAAACAATTAACATTTTGGCAGTTCTCTGGCTTCTAATAGAAATGTCTCCAATGGTTTAATGATATCTACCCACTGCTTAAATTTCTAATTATATATTCTTTTGAGTATATAGGTAGATCAGTGCTTAACATCTAATTTATTCATCTAATTATTTCCTTCAAAAAAGAAATTCTCTATTGGGAAGCAACCTAGCATATGCATTAGATCTCCATTATCTTTTTCCAGGTACAGCCTTCCTCAGTAATGAGTGAATTAAGCTTAAGCATTTGGACTGAAGCCCTATCTTGCTGTAAGATAAGGCCAATTCACTTCCCTGTGAGAACAAAGAGGAAGGGAACTATTATAAAATATTTTCAGGAGCACAGCACCTTTCCTTTTTATGCAGGGTGTAAAAGAGCAAAGAAGAGGTTGAAGTAGGAGCAAGGAAGAAAAATAATCTTACTGTGATGCCTATAGCAACTGATGAGGCAGTATTGCTAATGAGCTCCTTAGAGGGGTACAACTGAAGCATATTAAAAATCAAGTTAGCAGCATACAGATACTATATCCTGGCTTAGAATTTTATTAAAGCTTTTCTGAAAAGAGTGACAAATGTGTCTGTATTTGTGGTTGTATGGACTTCAACTTTCACAAGCTTGGAGATCAGCAGGAGTAATGGAATGGGGGGTTATTGCAGCAGTGATACCATAACTTCCATTAATTAACTGCCTTCCTGATGTCAACTACTGTGCTGGGCATTTTATGGCACCATTTCATGAAATATTTTCACAACTCCTGCAAACTAGGAATTGGAATCTTTCTTTTAAAGATGAAAAAACAAAGGCAAGGGTGGTGATGGCTTGCATTAAGGTAGATTTCAATGAAAAAAGAAAAACAGAATTTGAACTAGCACATATCTGAATTGATTTCCAATTAGGAGATTACTTCAGTGCAATCAGGAAACTCGTATTGACCAACAACTCAGATTGAGGCTATACATACAATTGCAAAGAAGTAAAAGACTTTGCAGCTTTCTAAAGTAAAATTTATTTTACTAAAGCTACACAATATGAATTCTGTATGGGACATTTCTACAATTACACACACACGCACACACACGCACACACACGCACACACACACACACATACACACACACATACACATGAGTGTCTACTACAAAATTACTAGCTTTGTCCTTTATGGTAATGAATCACTAATTAAGAGTGACTTCTTATCTTTCAACATCATATTTAATCTGTTAAGCCTTTTAATTACACACCTAGTACTTTTTGAGAGAAGTGATTACACGGAGTGCAACACTTTTAGGAAAAGGAAACTCCCCATTATGAAGTCAGCATAAGACATATTCATTGCTGTATGAATCCTTTTAATAATCTGGCTTTTATTTTATTCTCTAGTCCTATTTCACTCATTCTCTCACAGAAACTCCTTTGTTTCTGCAGAACTGAAATACTTAGTACTCAGCAATATGCTGATGTCTGTTTTCTTCCCTGCATTTTAGCAAAGCATTGTCTCATCAGCTTAGCTGCTACTCTGGACTACTATCTGCCTCCTGTGTAACACCTCCTCTAGCCTTTTTTCATTCTTCATGTCTCATCTGCTTAATTTCTTTCTGTGTTTTCTAGGGGTACTCTCTCTATATCTTTCCCCTTCTCCTATCTATGTAAGATCTCTGCCTATTGCAACAATAGTACTTTGTATACAACTATATTCAAACTTAGTATCTATTAATAATTGTTGATCTACACCAGATTTAGGATGTTCATGTTTCTTATTATTTATGACAATCTTAACTGGGATCTTAAATCCAAATTCTGTGCTCTGAGTTGTTCCCTGTGTTTAGATTCATTCTGTATAATATATTTGTGTATAAAGATAGAACTGTTTATTTGCTTTCTTAAAAGAGAGAGATAAAGAACGGAAAGTTGAATTGAGTGAGTGGAGAGGTGAGAAGAATCTGGGGGCAGTGGGGGGAGAGGAATCACAATCAGAATATATTGTATGAATTTGTCCCAATTAAAAAATGATAAAATTTCAAATTTGTACAAGGAATTTTAATTTTTTAAAATGTTTTTTGTTTATTTTTGAGATTATAATACAATGAACCTGATTCTTCTATAGATTGTTACTTCTAAGCATATATTTTCAAGGTTGAATTTTTGGTATTAGACGACCAATTTAACTTGCTCTTCTTTGAAGAAGACTATTTCTCCTCTCAACATTTCTAAGCTGCCTGTACTCTTTTGTTTAGGGTTGAGACCTCATGAGCTCTTGCCCATCCATGTTAGTATGTGTATTTGTCTTATCACTGCTCAGGTGATGTTTAGGCAGGCATGTCAGAGTTCATGTGTGTAGCTTCTCATATTTCCAGAAACCACAATCTCACAACAAACTCTCAACCCTTCTTCCCAATGAGCCCCAAGCCTTAGGTGCAGAAGTTGTAGATATATGCATGTACACTTATCTGTGTACAGTATATTGACAATATTTAGAATGCAGTTAGGAAATATATTGGTTTAGTAAATTTGACATTGTAGGTTCTTCTTTAAGATCCCTGACTTCACTATACCTGGGTAATTTGATAAGTTTCTGGTCCCATTCATATTTTTCCCCATTGCTTAAGTCTTAAGTCCAATTAGAGTACTGATGGTTACCACCAAGTTATACATGCCACATCTGTGCCCTTAAGATCATTGTGGCGTATTTGTTGCTGTTGTGGTTCATAGGTGTTATAAGTAGGTATGATTGTTGGTTGTATGTTTTTAATCCATTAGTGAGGAATCCAAGTTTGGTAGTCTTCATCTGATCTTTATCGTTAAAGAACACTTTTTTGGATCCGTTTCAGAAGTTATTTTCACTAAGCATGAGGAACTATTCTCCATTTGATTTGAGTTTCCATTATGATGGTTGAGAATCTCACTATTAATGCTAATTCCTAGGATTTTCAGACTCCTTTTAAATGTCAGGTATCTAGAGTGGTACTTTTTAAAACTTTTCTACTTACAAATCTGTATGCCCAAGAAATTTTTATACTGTAGCAAATTTGTAAATATTTAAATGGCATGTAAATAAAATTACTGATAATAAATCATAAAGAAAGTTAGTTATTTTATTTTAAAACAATTTTCATTTTAAACACAAAAACAAGTTAGCATGCTAGTAATACAGATTACTTGCTTACTTTATATACAAATTAAATATTATCTGGACATTTGTTGTAGAAGGACACGGATGCTGTCCTTGAAGACAGTATCTTCAAGGACAAGCTTCTTCAACAAGCATCATAGTTGAATAATATTTTACTTTAATAACCATAAGTACTGAGAACATACTACAAGGTGGAAGAAGTATGCATAAGGCCATTTCAGGAAGGATTAGAAATTCTATCTTCTGTTCTTTTATTGAAAATAGTTTTTGTTCATATAGTACATTGTAATTATGGTTTCCCCTCCCCCAACTCCTCTGAGCTTTTCCACAATTTCCATAAAGATTCCCACCCTTTCTGATTCATGTTAGAAAAATAAGAGGCATCTAAAAAATAGTAAGAAAATAAGATAAAACAAAAGCATACAAACTGGAATAGTATAAAACAAACAAAAGAAAGCCAAAGAAAAAGCAGGTGAAACACATATAGATGCAGAGAGACACACATTTGCACCCACAGAAACACTGTAAAAACACAAAACTGGAAATCATAATGTATAGCCAAAGGACCCATGAGGTTAAAAAAAATGCCCTGACAAACATTATGAAACAGAGAACCTCCAATGAGGCCATAGAGTTCATTTTTTATTGATCATCTATTGCTGTGCATGGGGTCTTCCCTTAAGAATGGTTTGTATACCCATTGAGACTCCATTGGAAAATCCAATTTTTCATTTGTAAGAGGTCATCAATTGGTGATAGGCTCTGACTTAAGGCTGTGAGACCTTGTGTCTACTTCTCCTATCAGTGCTAGGACCCCATCTGGTACAGAACCTTGCAAGCCCTGTGCCAGAAACCACAATCTCTGTTAGTTCATACTAGTATTGACCATGCTGTTCATTGTCATTGTCAACATGACAATGTTCATTGTCAGCACATTGTCTGGTTTTGTAGGACTCTGTATTTGTTCCCTTGTACTGAGTGGAGAAGTGTCTCTGATGATTGTTGAGCAGGACACTTTTCTTTGAGTATGGCAGAATGTCTTTAAGGGTCATTTCTATTGCTATGTTTCTTTTGCAGAATAGCAATATTTGGTTTATGTCAGGTCTCTGGCCTATCTAGTCTCAAGTCCTTGACCAGCTAAGCAGTACTGGGGATGGGTTCCATCCCATGGAGTGGACTTAAAAGAAATCAGGTTTTGGTTGGTTACTCCCACAATCTCTGTGCTGCTATTTCACTAACATATCTTGCAGGCAGGTCAACATCATAGATCACAGTTTGTAGCTGGGTTAGGGTTTGTTATTCTCATTTGGGAGTGTGCAGAGTACATTCTAGTATCATTAACATTAGTATGTAGGGATGAAGGGTCTTGGTTGGCACCAACAATACTTCTCCATATTCAATGAGTTGTGAAGGTGTTGTCCTCAATAATAGGGCCTAACTGTCAGTTTGTGGAGAACAACCAAAAGCCTTGATAATTGCCAGGAATGTTTGGGGGTAATAACCATAAAATCCCTTTGATCCATGACTCCATAAGATATAACCATCTCCCAGACCAGAAGCTTCATTTGGTGACAAAAGATTTTCAGATTTTCAGAAGACAGAAGGCTCTGTTTTCTCAGGTTATTTGATGATTTCATTTATAATGAAATAAATAATAAATAATGTGCATTTTAGGATGCTAATTCTGTATAAGGTGTCCATATGTCCCCTCAAGTGGACCTTAGGTTAATTTTCCCTCCCCGTATTCTACCCTCTTACCCCTCTTTCCTTTGCTCCCCATTTGACCCTCCATCCTACTCCCTGCCCTGTCCATTCACAACTATCCATTCTATCTCTAATCCCAAGCTAAAACTGACTGAAGAGGTTTTATAAAAATCAAATCAGCAATGCCAACCAACTTTTTTTAAATTAATCTAACACAGAACATGATATTCTGTATTCATGTTATATGTTGAGGAATGAGGAATGTGAAAATATTAAATATTCTCATTTTCCCTAAGATATTGGGGGTTTGTAGGGTCAGAAAAGTTTGTGCAGTAAAAACACTGATATTTGTAGCACACAGCAATATTGAATCTGAGTGAAAGTGTTATAGGCATTTTTTGTTTTTTTTGAGCATGGAAACATACATCGTAGATAGTGTGTGTGATCTATGCTTAGAACAAAGGCTATAGCGAAGTTATGTGAGGCAAAACAAGTCAAAATTGCCAGAAATTACGTGAAATTATTATATGCTTGAATTTGAATTAAATTTTAGTCTCTGTAATTTCAGAAATTACTTGTTGTTGAAGAATTTTTAAACCACATATTAAGTTATAACTCCATTCATGAT
The DNA here is from genome assembly GCA_026225945.1 of Cricetomys ansorgei. Classification (NCBI taxonomy): domain Eukaryota; kingdom Metazoa; phylum Chordata; class Mammalia; order Rodentia; family Nesomyidae; genus Cricetomys; species Cricetomys ansorgei. The sequence goes on from JAMJFZ010002812.1 coordinate 4,635,968, forward strand.
TCATACCTTAAGAAACTATGTCCTATAAAATGAGTAAGTATATTGATTAGGGCTTAGCTTTTTAAATTGTGGAATCTGAGCTTAGTTCTGAACACATGACATGCATATACTTCCTTCTACTGTCATGCAAACATCATGGTTTAATTTGCTGAGTATTTTATAGTTTCTTGGGGTCTTCTAAAATAGTTTCAGTGAAAAGGGATTATGAGTGAAAAAGCTTAAGAAGCCCTAACATAAATGTACATCACAGCTAATTTAAAACAAAAGCTTGATATTTGGCTACATGTGAAGCATCTAATTTAAATATTCCCAGGAATTATTTTAGTATTCATATTTCTGCTAAATGTTGCTCTCCTCTATCTGTTAAGTGTTTTCAACTTATGTTTTCATAACTGGAAATGTTATATTGAACTTTTCAACATATCAACAAAGCAGAAATTTAACACAGTCTATTCTGGACATAAAGATGCCATAGAATAACTACATAACACTGCCTTTCATGTGTGCACACGCAGAAATGACTGATTATAGCTGATCAATAAAATGAAAGTATTTCCACACATTTTTCAGATACATGATTCTATTTTATCCTGCTAATAATACATTTTAGAGAACTAAGGTAGTTGTATTTTCAAAGGAAGAGTTGTCATAAACCTCAGCAAACAAGCTGATATTTCTTTCTTTCTCTGAGAAATAGGGTTTATGATCTCTCTCCTCCAATTTGAAAGTTATTATGTATGATTTGTGAGGTTAGAACACCAAAACAATATATGTTGCCTAACTTTGTTTAGATTCACTTATCTTGCTTATCTCAGCCACTATTCTCTGGAAGAATTCAAATGCCCACATAAGAGGCTGTATATAATCATTTTGTTGAGACTAGTTGAGATTCAAGTAATGATCAACTTCAATCAACAGGTGCAGAAGAAAGAGAGGCTTCAGATATTTTCAGCCTAAGCCACTGAATCACAGCAGTGACAGTACAGTGGTTCTGTAGAACAGAGAATAGCTGTTTACATTGAACAGACTATAAATCAAACTAAATGGTTCTGAATTTAAGTTACTGAGTTTGAGGAATTTAGATGTAGATTCTAGTCTTAATCCTTGAACTGGAAGACTTCAGTCATCTTACAATCTAGAGCATTTAAAAAGCTAGTCTGGAGCTAGAAGGCTATCTCTAGCCTTAGCCTTCTGAGGTCTACTAGCAAATGAGCTACTCTGACTTTTCTGGTTCAACTCACGTCCTGTTCTGGGTTTCTTCTGCTGAGCTCTGCTTAATCTCTCTGTCTCTTCCTGAGCTCACTCACTGTTCCATCCTGCCTCTGTAACTGGCTGTGCTGTAACTTACTCCAGCCTCAGCTTCTGGAACGCCTCTGTAACCGACTCTGTTCTGACTCTGTAACTTACTCTGTAAATGCTCCTCAACTCACTCTTCACCTTGTTTCTCAACTGACTCTCCTTCTGTCTGCTTCTGTTAACTGACCTATCCCTTATATAACTCTCTTTAACTGAACTGAGAGCTGGCCTGTTCTTGTGAGAGTTGAGCATGTCCTTACTCTGCTTAACTCTTCCTCTGATTAATCACTTTGTCTGCCATTCGGACTCATCTCAGGTGTCACTTCCTATATGACTCTGACTCATTCTGAGTTATGTCTCCTGTATCTGCTTCTACTGATCCCCCCACCCCAGAGATTAAAGGTGTAGACTACCACTGTTTTCTGAATACGGGAATTAAAGGTGTTTTCTACCACCAATTTCTGAATACTGGATTCAAGGTATGTCTACAGTTCATTCATACCATACAGGCCTCTGAAAGTAGCCCCTGGAATGTAGACTTTAGCTTCCCACAGGGCTATTCCTCTACAGATGAAGTAAATTTCTAGAGATAACCAGAGCAGTCATTTTTTTAAAAAACAAACTCAACTTAAATGGTCTGAACTTCAGAAATTAAATTAATTACCTTTAAAAGATCACAGAATAACTAAGTAAAACCATAAGAATCCAACTAAGATATACAATTCTGTCAGGTTAATTAAAATATTTCTGTTTATTATGTTTATTAAAATAATTAAATTTCACACCAGACTCAGATTGTTACATGCTAATAACTTACTCAACAAGTTGTTAATGCTAAACAGTTAAGAAAAAATATCTAAATATCACACTGATAACAAGTGACTATAGCAGTATTCAAACATAAGAGCCTCATTGTCAAACGGATTGTACCCGCACTCAGAACAGGTTTCCAACCTCTACCCAGACTGCTAATCTTCATTATCTGCCTGAGAGGTCTTGTGATAGTTTAGAAGACAAATTGAGTTATATGCTTCAAATAATTGATACAGTGGTTCAAGATAAAAAACTAGCAGATTTAAAGGTAGGTACTTATGAAACTGTATCTTTTCTGTGCACACTAATAGACTATAATAGACTACTAGATTTTTAGGAGCTATGCTAGCAGAAGAAAGTTTACATTTTCTTGGCCAAAAACAAAGAAACGGCTGAGATTTTGCAGGTGAGGTAGGGGATATATGAAAATTCTTTTGACTTCTTCAAGGCATATTAGGCAGTTTTCTAATTTGTGTAGTTCTTATAGATTGTTCTCTTTCCTTGCTAATTTTTTTGTTTGTTTGTTTGTTGGTGGTGGTTTGTTTGCTTGTTTTTATAGAGCTGTCCTTTGGTAATTATATTAGTTACTTTTCTATTTTTGTGAAAACAAAACAAAACAAAACAAAAAACCCCACCATAACCAAAGCTATTTGTAAAATAAAGCATTTAGTTGGGTTTATTGTTTCAGAGGACTGAATTCCATGATGGTAAGAGCAAAAGTATTGTGGAGAAAATAACTGAGACCTCACAGCTTAATCCTAAAGTAGAAGAAAGAGAAAGGCACACTGTGAATGTTGTTTTTTGAAATTGTAAAAGCTGCTTTCAGTAACACATCTTCTCCAAAGTTCACACTTCCTAATCCTTCTCACAGATTCCCACTTACTGGGGAACAAGTATCCAAACATATGAGCTCATGGGGAAATTATCATTCAAACTACCACTTTCTACTCCCTGTCCCACATAGATTTCATACAATATCATAATGCAATATGCATTTGTTCAAATTTTAAAAATCCTCATAATCTTCCATGGTTTTAACAATGTTTAAAAGTACAAAATTCAATGTTTCTTTTGAGACTCAAGGTATTCTCTTAACTATGAAATCCTGCAAATTCATAAAGCGAACAAATTAGATATTTGAAACATACAAAATGACTCAGAATTTCATTACCAACCCAAATCAATGAATGGGGGTATAGTGAAGATGTATTAGACTAAAGCAAGATTAGAGCAAATGCTAAAACCTATAGTTTCATGTCTGATATCAGAGGACTTATATGGTTCCACTCCTCCAACTCTGATGACTGTAACATACTTCTTTTTCTTGGGCTAATTTCATACTTGTTTGAAGTTCTTGTTGACAGATACCTCATTGCTTTGGCATCCATAGTGTCTTAGGGTCTGCAATGCAATCCATGCTTCACATTTACAGCTTTATACAATAGCATCTCAGGGTCTCCATGAGTTGACTCACTTGCCATAAGCCTGGCTTTAATGGCTTCTCTTAATCACAAAGGAAGATTCCACAGCTCCTTTACTTTTGTATATTTCATGACTGTAAAGCCAGGTGATGATACTGCCAAGTTTGATCACCAACTTGGGGTGAACCTGGCACCCTGAATCACATTTGTAAAAGCTTTAATTTGTTGTTGCTTCTTAGAAGGAGAAAATCCCTTAGGCTTTTCTTTTCTTTTACAAGTTGGATGCTTAGCTAGGAGAATGACATACTAAGAATGGCATGATTCCTTTGAAATATCGTGTTTCACCCACAGTAACACACCTCCAACCATGTCACAATTCTAATTCCTTTTCATACATTCTCACCAGTTGGGGACCAAATATTTAAACATATGAACCTATGGGGATCACTCTCAATCATTCAAACCACCACAATAATATTCTAGGGAATATTTTCTTCTGTTTTTTTTAGAGGATTAACAACCGATGTTATAATCTAGGGTTTGGGTCAAAATTGATATTAAGAATAAATCAAGAAATAAGATATCATATAAGAATTACAGAGAATAGATGGCTATCCCAAAACTGCAATAATATTATTATTTAATGTCTAGAAATCATGTTTGAGAATAAGCCATGCTATGCCATCCACTAATTACATTTGCAAATTTTTGAAAATTTTGGTCAATATCTCTATATTCTAGATTTATTACAAGTAAATTGGAGAAAACAATATTATTATGTTAAACCATAGATTTATACAGTTTCTGTATAAATTTTCTTATAAATAGAGTTTCTTTAGTTTATAGTTTTTAGAATAACAAATTGCTCTCTCAGCTCCTATAGCAAAATACCAGAAATGTTATAATGTGCAAGCATCAGAAAAATATGTCTTATAGATCTAGGAGTTTTGAGGTCCATCATCTAGGCAAAAGAATATTTTGCTTTTGGGTGATGGCTCCTTCCCTCATTTTTAGATGATACTTTCTATTTGTGTTCACACGCAAAGAGAATTGTGTTCTCTTTAACCACCATTATGGGCATTTATTCCTCTCATGAGGAAAGGGATCAATGATCACACTTGATTCACTTCCCAAAACCTCACCGCCTCATACTACCACAGTAGGGCTGAGGTAGCAACACATGATATTGGAGGGGCGCAAATATTCTGCCCCAGGAATATCTTGTAATACATTCTCAGTGTTACATACCCTTATGTTATTTGAAGAAACTTATAGGATAAGCTTATATTAAAATAATTGTACAAACGTTTTTTACATAATTAGTTAATTAATCAAGTTTTTTTTTCTTCTCGTTTCTCGTGACAGGATTTCTCTGTTGTAACTTTGGATTTCCCAGAACTCACTCTATAGACCAGGTTGGTCTCCGGAGACATACCTGCATCTGTCTCCTGAGTGATGTGATTAAGGGTGAGCTCCACCACTGCCTGGCTTATTTTCTTTCTTTCTTTCTTTTATTTTTTATTGTAAACGTTCACTGCAGTTGTTGTTGTCATGAGTTTTTCTATTTATGATAGTGTTACACTGTATTTTGTTCAGTTTTCCCGTTTGATTCTTCATGTAGAAGCAATGAAGTTAAAGTGAGGTACACAGATATCCTTTTTTCTTTTGACAGTGAGGCAGACCAAATTTAATGCAGGCCATTGTACCAAATCTAGCAATAAAAATGAATTTGTTCGTGATAGTTACACTATTCTGTCTGATATATTATGAAGTTAAATCGGAAGGTCAGCGTGGATATTCTGATGAAGACGACATCTCTAACATACGTTTGCATCCTCTGCAGATGAAGAATTAGCTAGAAACATAAGGACATATAGATAAACACACATACATTCAGAAGACATCTAGTTTCCATCTGTCAGTCGGTCTGATTTGAGTAGAAAATTATTCAAATATCTCACCGTTGCATTTCCTTGCACTTCTACTTCTCTGAGACTAGCTAATTCAATCATAGCTATTGATTTTTCACCAGCTTTTAATTTGCTTAATTCTCTGTGAGCTGGTGGTTTGGAAAATTTTCTTTTCAAGCCTAAAACTAAAGAAATAAGTCCATGTGCTATTCTTTCTCTATGTCATTCTCATTCTAATGTAGATTTTAGAGTTCATTACCTGTCAGTCAGTTTTAAATGGCGGTATTCATCTTATCATGTTCCGTAAAACTGCTTTATGCTTCTCTCAATGCCTTACATTTATTCTAGGCTGAGCCTTATTTATTTCTCAGAGATGTAGCCATCTGTAGCTGTTCACATTTGAGCATGTATTTATTTTAGCAAATGTAATATTTTGCTTTATGGTAAATTCATTTAGGATATTTATTCAAGCAAATGAATGCTGGGGAAGCTACAGCGTGTAAATGCTTTCCTGTGAAAGCTAGCTTTATGGTTCCTATTTTTACTCATCCTGAACTTTGAGGAATACAAATTCAAATATTTAAGATCCCGACTCTGTGCTGCCTGATTATTCCAAATCAAATCAGTTATGCAATTAATATCCAAAGCCCTAGAGGAAACAAACATAAGTTATCAGTTTCTATGTTTTCACATAAATTAACACTTAGATACGTAATGAAAGAGAATGATTCACTTTTAAAAATTAAAAAAAAAAAGAATGAGTGCTAGGAACTTAGCTTAGCTCTCCATGTGTTTACAAAGCATGTGCAAAGTCATTTGTTTGATTGTCAGCACTGCATAAACCAGTTATAGTGATACATGCCAGTTATATATTGCTCTAGGGATAGAGAAGGTGGTTCAGAAGTCAGGGTCATCCTTGACTATCGATTTCAAGGTCAACCTGGGCTGTAGAATACTCTATAAAGAGCAGTTTGTACTTCGGTATGTAACAGCAGTTAATGGAAAAAGAGACTATGAATTTGTAAAAGAGAAAGATGGGGTACATGGGAGGGTTTGAAGAGAGGAAAGGGATATTTATTTTATAACTAAAATAAATAATTTTGTATGACCCCCCATTTTCTGTGTTCTGCCCTGGCCCTCCATGACTTTACAGTGTGCAGAGACAGCTGTTGAGATAGGGAAAGATGCGTCCTTACCTCTAGGCCTGCAGGCCAACATGTTTTCTTTTCACAGTTTACAGGAAATCCATCTCCTCACTGGTCCCCACCACTGAGATGCAGGGGGCATCTAGGGAAAGGAAGGGACATATTCTCAGCAGGTGCAGGCTGAGTGAACAGCAAGGTGGGTGTTCCTCTCTGGTCCTGTGCTTGTATACAAAGCAGGGAATACACTCAAAGTACATAAAATAAGTCTTTAGAAAAATATCTACAACTTTTGAATATCCACACAACTAAATTACTTTTAAAACTATGTCCCAATATTTATAAAAAAGATGGAATTTTGAGGTGAAATGCATATAGTGAAACATTCATATGCAGATATTTACGATAGCTCATGCCTGTGATCCTAACACTTGAGAAGCTGAGGTCAGAAGTTTGTATCATGTTTGAGGTCAGCTTGAACTACTTGGTAAGATCCTGTCTCAAGGGAAAACTTAAATAAGACCTTATCTCAAAAATATTTATATGTCTATGTAATATGTCCATCTATTGTTTTAATCTAGTTTTATGATAACATCTTAAAGCCAAAAATATGATACTAAATATCAGTATTTGTCAGATTTTCTTAGTGTATTTCATATTGTTTTATCAAAACTATAATGCCCATAAGGCTGCCTCTTAAATAAAATGGCTTAATAAAAAAATAAAAAATAAAGGTTTCCTTCCTCTCTCTCTCTTTCTCTTTCTCTCTCTTGGTTTTTCGAGACAGGGTTTCTCTGTTGTAACTCTGGGTGTCCTAGAGCTCACTATGTAGACCAGGCTGGCCTTGAACTCACATAGATATGACTGTCTCTGCCTCTGAAGTGCTGGGATTAAAGGCATATGCCTCCCCTACTGAACTGTTTTTTTAAGTCATTTATTATAACTTAATTTAGTTCCTCAAAAGAATAACTATTTCCCAAGAAAAACATTAATTCTATAATTTATCTTCCCCAAACTCTAAACGTGTAGTTTTTGTTTGGTAAGCATCTTTTATTTATGATTAATACTACAAGATTCTGGATTATTAGCAAAGGAGCAATTAAGCCACATTTTTTAATACTTTTGGTGTTACTTCCAAAATGCATGATGAAATAGAATATTTAAAATATATATTAGCTCATTCAAAACTGATTTTTATATTGATATAAAATGTTTTATGTTTCAAGAAGAGTTGATTTTGTATTAGCCATTTAAAAATACAAACCACTGGTCCAAAATATGAGACTGGTGGTAATAGAATATCTGAGAGACATGTAAAATGCAAATTGGATAAATAGTGTTGATTAGGAGAAATGCAGACACTATCTAGTTCTTTATCTACAGGGTTTAAGAAACAAAGACATAGTCAGAAATGCTTAATTCATGCATTTGGCATGAGTAAATCTGTTGTGTCCTTAAGAATCCAGAGACAGTGGCAGTAGTTTTCACCAGTGGCTCAGGAAATACATTAAACTTAGAGCTGTAGAGTTGGGTACTGAGACTAAAACCTGTTAAGAAACAACTAAACTGATATTTTCTTACTCTGAAATGAAAACTGATACCTGTAAGGAGGAAAGTGATTTCAAATCATGTGGTCAAATTTAGTAGCTTAGTAAGTATGACTGGGTTGCTCAAAAAAATTGAAGACTTCTAGTTGTATTTTGATTTCTGCTAGTTAATATTTTATCATCCAATGTAAGTCTATAATAAAATATTTAAGGAATCATGACTACATTAAAAATCCAAGGCCTGGAGATATGGCTTGCAGGAGTTAAGAACAATTACTGCTTTTGCAGAGGTCCTGAGTTTTGTTGCCAACACCTGTTTTGTTTATAACCACCTGGAAATCTGGTGCCAGGATATCTGATGCTCTCTTCTGCTTTCTGTTTGTACCTAAGAAGAAAAAAAACACATAGATTAATATAGACTTCAGTTTATTTGGTTATTCTGATATAGGATATGGTTTAAATGGAGCTGTCTTTTTTTTCCAGTTTCTTTTTTTTTCATTAGGTAGAGCTGGATTGGATGAATGTCATCATCATACTTTGCTTTTCTTTGTTCCCAGTAGGTAAACAATGATTCTCAACAGAACTTAGTACAATAGTTAAGGAGGTAGGGATAACGTGGGGAATGTCTCATAGGGTACAGTAGGGAAGAAGAGGCAGGTGGAAATTTGTGAGTTCAAGGCCTGCCTGACCTACAAAGCAAATTCTAGTACATCCAGAGCTACATAGAAAGATCCTGCCTCAAAGCCAAAACAAAGAAACAGAAAAAAAATATATATATATGGAAAGAAGAAAAACATTATTTGACTAATTACTCAGCTACTCTAACACACTTATTATCATTTTCACAGGCCCTATCCAGACACTATATATATATCTGAAAATATATATATATATATATATATATATATATATATATATATATCTGAAATTTCTACGACCCACTTTTAGTTCTTTATTTTATCCATGCGATATTCTTAGTAATCAAAGACCTAAAAGTTATGGATCCCAAAGAATTAACACTTCTCCAGGAACCCCATACAGGAGGAGGAGAGGTTAAACCCTGTTACCACCAGAGGAGCCTCCTTCTGAAAAAGAGATTCTATACAGTTCTCAAACTGAATTCATACTTAAAAATAGTCTTCCCGAGGGAGTAAACAGTAATTGATCAGCCTGGAAAGTAGACAAATAATCTAATGCAGACCAAGCAAGTTGTCTTTATGCAATTAGGAATATATATGTATATTCCTAACATATACATATATATTATATATACATATATATTCATATATATATGTATACAATATACATATATATTCCTAATATATATAATACATATATTATATTAGGAATTTTATAAATGTTCATATATATTATAAATATATATAGATATACATTAGGAATATATGTATATATTTAATTTCATAAAGTATATAATATATTCCTGTATTTCTATATACATATATATCATATACATTCCTGTATTTCTATGTATATATTCATAATTGCATAATATATATGTATATATATAATATATATATTATACTATGACAACTATTAATGGAAAAAGAAACCATGAATTAAAAAATAACAATTTAACAAAGAACAGAGAAGGAATATGGAAGGATTTAGAGGGAGAAAAGGGAAATGAAGAATGATAAAGTTATAATATCAAGAAAAGAAGTAATTAAGAAAATGAAAATTAAAAAGAAATAAAATATCAAAAATTAAGCCTTGCTTATTTTCTTTCTTTCCTTATGTCCTTTGTATAAATTCGCAGAACTACTAAAGGGAAAGCCACATTTATCATCTTTTGCTTCTAGGTTTGGCCAAACAATAAATAATTCTACTTTTCCTTATCAATCTCTGATTCCTAATTTCTTTAAATTTCTTTAAAGCATGGAGAAAGTGGGGCAGTGTGTTTACGGAACTTAGTGCCCAGTACAGGGGATGAAGTTTTTCTTGTAGAAGCCGCTAGTATTAAGAATAGAACCTGAAGAAAATTCAACCTAGCATTATTGCTTACCAAGGTACTACATCAAAAAATATCTATCTTATTTTCAACACTACTATACTTTTTTTTTGTTTGGACAATATAGTTATATATATACAATATAGTTATATATGCAATAAATGCAATATATACAATATAGTTATAAAGTGTGAATATATTTCTTAGAGAAATATATCTGATATATTTTGATCATGATATAAGACCAAAATTATGAAGATATAACCCATTCTGCATTTCAATAATTCAGTGACAGTATTTTGATCTGCTTAGAAAATTTAATTTCTGAAGATTAGACATTGAAGGAATAGGTGAATTTAAGACAGTTAAAACACACAAAAAAGAAAATGTTTGGCCATGTAACAGATACTTATTCTTACAATGGAATATTGAAAATCCAGGAGCAGGCCATCAGTTCTCTTGTGAGTGCTTTCTTCCTTGTTTAGAGGTGGCATCTTGTTCCCCTATCTTTACATGGCAGACAGAACTCTGGATTCACTTCCTATCATTTTGAGGATCCTGATTCCATCCTGAAGTTGATTTAGGACCCCATTCCAACATACTTATTGCCAAGAGGCCTCTCCTCCTATTCTTATCGCACTGCAGGTTAGCACTCCTACTGATCAATTGTTGAAGAACTCTTGGTATGGAAAAAAAACACACAAAAAAACATTCTATACAATGACAAAACATGTATAAAATTCCCCAAAGATTTTCATTTTGATCTTATTGCATCTCCAAAGTCTCACAGGAAATCTGGTGGGAAAGTGAGTGTGTTGTATTTCATTTGTTCCATTTCTGTAGCCTTCTTGTGAAAAGAAAAATGCTTCATTCATTAAATATTTGCTGACTAAATATAAGCATGTTACCATGAAAGAGAGCAATGCATGAAAGGATGGATGATTCTGTCATTGAGGTTTAAATTTAAATAGATTAAGAATAACCAGGATTCATTTTTAATACATTGAGTACAGAAATTGTCGTTTGTTTACCTGGAAAATATTTTGAACTACACATCCTATTCTGTTTATATTACATATTTGCTTCATCTCTTCAAATGTTTTCTTCTTGAATTTATGCAGTTTGTTTTTCCTTTTAGATAAATTAGCTTCCTTTGACCTCGCTACTAAAACTTACCTTGTTGACATCCTCCTACACATCTCCTTGTCAGGTTATTAAAATTTGATTCTATTCTCCAAGGTGCCAACAATCTCATCCAAATTAATGTTGTCAGTGATTTAATGAATAAGCTTTCTACTCTAGAATCCCTAAACTCTGAATACATTTCTCACAGCAAATGTCTATCAGCAGCAGAACAACCTCTGAGCAACATTTTTCAATGCCAGTGTGAAGTCAGGCTTTGTAATTCATACATGGGTATTTTGTTGAATAGATGAAATGGATGCAGTTTGAACCAAGTTCAGTCCTTCCAAGACCCCTGGTGCTCTGAGACTGCTACAACCAATTGGTTTTTACACCAATGAGAATAGAATGTTTTAAGATGTGCTTTATTTATTTGCTTACAGTTAGACAAGCAAGGTATTTGGAGACTGTAAAAGATAAAATTCAGATCTCAGAGTATGGAAATTAATAAAAGATAATGGTCTAGGGCTGGAGGGAGATTATTTAGTTAGCAAAATGTTTGAAGTACAAGCATGAATATCTGAGTTCAACCATCAGAACTCTTATAAAAGAAAATAAAAAAAAAACCATTGGGTGTGATACAGTATGATTGCAATTCAGCAATGAGGAGATGGGGACAGGTAGATCCCTAAAGTTCACTGAAAACCTAATGTAGCCTAACCAGTGAGCTCAGGCTACACTGAGAGACCCTGTCCCACAAATCAAAGTATAGAGCTCCCGAGGAATGATACCAAAGGTTAATCTGGTTTCTACACACATACATACATGTGTACCAACTCAAATAAAAACAGACACGCATACATGAATACACACACAGAGAGACACACACAGGAGATATATATATATATATACAGAGAGGGGCGAGTGGAGGGAGGGAGAGAGAATGGTCTGAAAACACATATCACCGGCAAGAGTTGTTACTCTGTAATATATAGAACTGAAAAATTTTACTTTTTAAAATAGGATTACTAAACTTGTATAATACTTAACAACAATCTATAAACCTCTATCCTTCTGCCCCCAGATAAGTGTAGTCTTCACCCTTCATTAATTTCTACACCTTGTCTGAATGGAGCACAAAAGGATAAAACTTGTAAGATTTGATTGATGCATCCCTGAAGGTTAGGACCAAGTAAATTCAGATAAGTCTCTGAAGACTATGAAACAACTGAGGACAGAACACTGGGACCCTATTTACTAGAAGTAAGGGATCTTTTAATTTTCTAGATCCAAGAATCAGAGCTCCAAGGTACACTGTCAGACTGATCAACCTCTTCTCACTCACTACCCACAATATCTTCATATATGACTGTAGCACCAACTGTCTCAATGCCTCAGCTTATTTTCCAGATGCAATGTGTCCAGTACAGCACACATGGCTGTTTGTTCAATTGTATTCTATCATTGTTATCACATATCACACATATATATCATATATCTATATCTATATGATATCTATATATCATATATGTAGATAGATATATCACATATCTCTCTGTCTCTTTCTCTCTGTCTCTCTGTCTCTCTCGCTCTCTCTCTCTCTCTCTCTCTCACACATACACAAACATATATCGTGTTGTTTTCTGAACACTGGCTGAAAAAAATAGACATGGGATATCAAATATATGAAAATTTATATGTAACTAAAGTGAAATAATGTGTTTAAGATGTGAATGTGAATTGTAGATTGAAAAATTAACTTCATAATTTTAAAAAATAAAATACTTAAAGAACCTACATTTACAACCTGTTCAGCTCATATAATGTTACTTATATGTATTTGGTTCAGGGTTGACAGTTGTATTTAATGACCAGTTAGGGTGGTTTTCCTCAGGGAAGATTATTTTTCCCACTCTCAGAATTCCTTAATTTTTGTATTTCTTTGTATAGGGTTGGGACTCTACTTCCATACTAATGTGTAAATGTAACAAGAAGGAAAAAGAGGCCATGAATTTGAAAAAAAAGAGCAAGATAGGGGTTCATGGGATTAATTGGAGGGATTGAATGGAAGGAGGAGAATGTTGTAATCATTTAGATATTAGAACAAAACCTAGTTAAAAACATTAAGAACAACATGACAGGGGTGAAGAGATGACTCAGTGGTTAAAAGTATTTGTAAATCTTACATAAGACCAGAGTTCTATTCCTAGCATTATGTTGGGAGTCTCACAACAACCTGTAACTATACTTGCATGACATCTCACACCTTTCCTGAAATCCATGGATATCTTCACCTACACATGTGTAAGCCCACACACAAACACTATCATTTCTAAGTAGTAATATTAAATATTAAACAAATATTTAAAAAACATCAGGGGATGATGACTTGTAGAACATATACACGTCTCTCATAATTCTCTTATTACTTGGTCGATGGTGTTTTCTAAAACTGTTCCTTATTTTGGTACAGACCATTATTTTCCCTTGTCCATATTTTAAAAATTCATTTTTAGAGTAAATAATTTTGAAATTGCTATGGCTTTTAATTGACCATACTTACAAGAATATAATATTTTAAATGATAATCCCACTATAATCACTTGTAAGATTCTGCTGTGTTGTTGATATCTTAATACTCTGTGTATTATCAAGCTTTGTAAATATTTTAGGACAATATTTCCATAATACTTTAAATAAAATTCTGCAAATATTTTATCAATTAATGTGTAGTTGGAATGATATGAACAATAGTTATACTGTAAAAATGTGGTTTTCTTTCATTTATTTTATCATTCTTAAATAACAGCTTTTGCAAAAAAATGATTTTCTTCCTACTGTACATCAACATATTAAAGTATAATTATAGAACTTCAAAATTAAGTCTTATACACAGCATGCATTTTCAATGACTTTAGCTTAATCCTGGCCTTTAAAAGAATAAATCTTAACTTCTTCTTGCTCATCAATATGTTTAATAATGGCAATTCACTAACTATAAATTTTTAGACATCTCATAGATTACCTTGAATATATATTTCTGACTGATTGTAAATGAGATACAATCAACCGGTAATGAATGCTTTACATATTTAGTATCTCAATTTTGACACTGTTAATTTAGTGAACCATTCCTCAAAGGATGAATTACTTGTAAAGTTTGCTTAATGGTTGAAGAGAAAAGAGAAAAGGCATTTACCATGATGTATTTCCTTTCCAACTTAATATCAGGTTTATCATGATAATTTCGTACTTCTACTTGTGATTATACTTAAAAATAGAAGATTTTCCAATTTTCAGTTTTCATTTATTTTGATAAATATTCCAGTGTAGACTCCTGCTGTTATTGATTGTCTCTATGTTACAGCCAATTTAGGAAAGTATTTTATACTCTTCTGAGTGAATTAATAAATGAAAACAAGTTCCATAGAAATGTTTATCTGTAACATTAAAGGGAAAATTCAAAAACACATCCTCGACACTGACCTTTTAAGTAGAATTTGGAATATTCAAGGAGTCTCAAGTACTAAAAAAATTGTTTTGCTTCTGAAAACAAATCCTTATTGAGTTAATTTCACTGTTTTCTCTTTCACGTATCAAATGAAACCAATGTAAATTATTTTCCAAATAAAATTGCTTTCCAAATAAATTGTTTTTCAGATGAAATGTACTGGTTCACAGTTTCTCCTACATTTTTTCCTTGTCTACTGCATTTTAAAACTTAAATTAAAGCTAATTTAAGTGATACATTATGATTTACTTAAGGAGTCATAAGTAGTATGCAATGTGTATAGAGATTGTGCAATGTTTATATCATATTGATATATATCATATTTTTATGGTAAAAAAATTCAAAGTCATTTTGAAATGTGTATTCTCTGTCATCATTCTGAGGTGCCATGGCACCCAGATCTTGCTCATTTTTCACTATCCTTACTAACCATTTTGGCCTTCTTCTTTCCCTTTCTTAACCTATTCTCCTCAGTTTTTGTAACAACCATTCTCCCTTTGGCTTGAATGTGATCAACTTTTTTTAGAATGGTCACATAATTGAAGTCATGTACTATTTATATTTTTTTTCTTGTTTTTTTCCCTTAATATAAAAACCTCTATTTCCATAGGTAATTTCACAAATGCCAAAATTTTATTTCACGTCTCTTTAATATTACATTGTATGCATGCACTCCATTTTTTTATTCATTGCTAAAGGAATGAACCTTTAGGTATTTTCTTTATTTGAACAGTGCTGTGTTCAAAGAACGAGCAGGTTCTTCAACATACCAGATTTTTTCCCTTTGATATGTACTCAATAATAGTTTGAAATATGTGGATCATTTGTAGTTCTATTTTAAGTTACTTGAAGAACTTCTGTGAGGTCTTCCATAATGTCCTTGCTAAATTAGATTACTACCTATTTTGTAAATTCCCTTCCTTCCACATCCTTGATAACATTTATCTATTGGTTCACTTATCTTATGTGACATGGGAATTGTACATGGTCACAGGAATTTATAAATCCTAATGGTGTCTTTTCACCACTTTTTTATTCCACTGTACAATTACAAATATACATATAAAAGAATTTAAGTGTGTGTATATAATTTCTAAATTAAGTATAGTGAACTTTGATATGGAGATATTACACAATTTCAAAGTGTCTGTGGATTAAAGTCTACTTAAAATGGCATTAAGCAAGATGAATTTTCTTTTTGAGTGTAGATTTGCAAATTTCATGGAAGAGTATTCTGGCTGTGAGCCCACTTTTCTGCTCATGGAGACTTCTCACAGGATAAATGCCAAACTCAGTGATAGGATTTTATTTTCTTTCCCTTTTACAGAAATTTGAGGCCACAAGTCTCACACCAAAAGAATAATTTCACACCTTTTGACACTGTATAGATATCTCCGTATATGTAATCTTCAACTCATTCTTCATGGAAAATAGCTGCAGAGAAACACTTCCTTATTCAGTTTCACAGAGTGTCAGAGGCAGTCATGTGATCATCCCTTTGTTCCTCACAAGAAGGAAAACACATTTAATATCTGAAAACCACCCAGGGCATATAATCAGTTTCCAATGGTGGATGACTTGCTGCAGCTGTAGTTTCTGAGCCACAGTGCTGCTTTGTCTTTCTGCTCTTCCTTCCATGTCAGGTTGTGAATTCATTGTTTTTCCTCTTTTCTTTTGTGCTAATTTTAAATGAAGTGTGCAATCATCTGCGACGTATTTTATGTTGAAGTGCCGTGAAATGCTTCATTTTGCTGTCGCTTTCCAAAGCAACGTTACTTATTTCTGATATAAATTAACATCTGTCTCCTTCTGCTTTGCCTGGCTCGGTATCTCTTGTCCATCTTATTTGTCTGTTATATGTAGTGATGTTAACTGAGTGTAGTTTTTTACACAGCTTCTATCTTCTCAGAGTTGCTGCATGGCTGTTGGTTTAACTTACACAGGGTATTTTTTTAAGCAACAATAAATACTCATTCTACTTATTTATACTTTCATGTTAGATAACTTAATTTTGTAGTTAAATCTAGATAACAAAGAAAAGAAGAGACTGGGGAGATGGCTCCATGTCTCCATGTATATGAGCTTTTGATAGACAAGCACAGGACCTGAGTTTGGATCCCTAGAATTTATTAAAGAAAGAAGAAAAAAATAAAGCAAACAGACATGGCCATGCTTGAACCTGTAACTAACCATTATGGGTGGTGGATACAGGAGTGCCCTTGAGGACTGTTGAATGTCAATCTAGCTCCAGACTCAGTGAAAGACCCTATCTCAAAAGGATAAAGCAGAAGGTGGTAGAGCAGGACAGCTTTCATCCTAGTTTAGTCTTTATATGTCCACACATGGGCATGTGTCCCTCCACACACACGCACATACAGTACACAAAAATATTTCCTACACATTTACATACTGGTAAGTGGTGAAACTTGTGCCCACTTTTCCCATCATGTTATTTTAGGGTCTTATACAGTATTCCTCAAATGCAAGCTCATAGGTTTGTTTCTTATTAACCTAAAACACTGAGCAGATCCAGGTCTATTGCCCATAGGACCTCAGAGGCCCTGAAGCTGAGTTCCAGTTCTAGAAGCCAGCGTAGTGGTGATGAATCTGGCCATCTGGAGCATGTCTTCAAAGTGCCATATGGTGCTGATGACTTGATTTGTTATCTCTACTTCTCCCTGGACTCAGTATGAGTCAGGATGAGCCTAGTTATTCATATTTTGCTTCCAATTACCAGGGAAACTTGGTTATTTGCCCACGCGTAGATTGATGCTTCCTATTTAGTACAGCATGCAAGACAACATTAATTTATCCTGTGTGCTCCAAGTCTCTGGCACCCAGAGTTTTCCCCATTTCTTCCACAGGCTTTTTATCATGTGTCAGGCAGACTACATGGAATGCAGTGACTCTTCCTGGGGCTGATTAGCTATTTCTATAGGCCTCTCCAAGAGTTTGTTGTCTCTGTTGTTGTCTCTTAATATATTTGCAGCATCAGGCTCTCCAAGGTAGACCATAAATATGCCAAAGAGAGGATGAGTGTGCCATTTGCTAACAGGACAACTCTCTTAGTTCCACTCATGGGCCTTTTTCCTCTATCTGCTAAATATGGTAATAGTAAATCAGAGATACCATCAGAATTCTAGATCATATTTTAGGAATATTTAAGTGAAGGAGTGTGATTAGGAAATGTTTTATATTCTATGTTTATATTATATAATTCTCAAAAAAAATTTAGTATCATTATAGAAAAATTTCTAATTTTTCCAAAACCAAATGTTTAATGGAGCACAGCAGCGGAGCATAGTTAGCTACTGCCTTTGAGAGTCTTTAGAATCTATTATTCCTGGTAGCATCATTGGTGAATCACTCATAAGAAATAATGTAATGAGTATTAGACACATGGTACTAGAGGAATGCTGAAGCATGGTGCTTTACATTGTTTCAATATACACTGATTACAGGAGTCATGATATTGTGGGAAATAACAACATCATTAGCTTTTATTCCACCCTGAAGATAAGAAATTATTAGCGAGAAATGCCACATACCTTTCACTAAACTAAAAAAAAAAAAAAAAAAAAAAAAAGATGCTTTTTTTCTGTACTGTAATGTGAATACTGTCTGGACATTATAGAAAATATTCATATCTAATACACCAGAACACTAACAAAATTACTTCTTCTTCTCCTATAATGCTTTCAGTATAAGAACTCCTCATTAACAAATTATACTGCTAATAGAACATGAGATGTATGCTATTCTTTGATAATCAAATTGTACATATCAATAAAAGCTCACGCAGTGATGTCTAAATAGAAGTTTATCTAATATATCTATAATGTAATATATATAATATTAAAATATATCTCTTTATCCTTAATCATGCATTTCTTCAGGGAGGGAGGTTGACCAGGATGCTGAAATTATAGAGATTCATTTAGATTGAACGTAATCCTAGTCCTTTCACGTAATCTTGATTCTGTAAAAGTATCAAATTTATTCTTAGTATATTATCCCTTTTAAGCAGCAATGTCACTTTTAAATTTACTCTAATTCCTAAAGGAAGAAAATATGGGAACTTCAAACCTTATTTATTCTTCATGCCCAGAAAAAAAAAAAAAAAACCTAGAAAAAGTACTCCAAAACTCAGAAAGTGTTCATGGATAGTAGCATCATGAACAGATGAAGAGGAAAAAAAATAACATAAATAATGGAAAATTTTGCTTTCATTTTAATTAAAGGTTATTCTGCTTAGTTGTTATAGTATTTTTTTGCTAAGAATTTAAAAATGAGACAATTTGGAACAGAAGTTTTTCTAAAGAGCAGAAGCTTCTGCTTAGTTGTCTTTATTTCACTATTACTAGATCACCTAGAAGAATGTTTTGTAGTTTGATATTAGCATGAGACAACAAAAGTAAAGAGCAAAAGAGAGATTGAGAAATTGAGGAAGATCGAAAGCAAAGGGAAAGGGTTGAGATTCTAAATTAGGTTAGCAGTCCATGATCACATCAACAGAGTGTAAGAGAAAAAGATATTGATGTTTGAAAGTATGAATCATAGTAGTTCAATCTTTCAAACATATAGAATTATTTCGAAGATGTACTTGACCTAATTCTATCAGTAGATCGAGGAGTCTAAGACAATTGATTTTGTTATTTTACTCTAGCAATCAGAATTTGCCTGTATTTTTATTCCAGTAACTCAAACAATAGATAATTGTCATGTGATGATATACATTGTAATATACAATTGATAGTCCTGGTTTCTGAAAGTTTCCATAATCTGAAGAGAGAATATGCTTCATTAAGCATTTCTACTTTCATTAGAAAAAGAATAGAAAAATATTTACTATACTATGAAGATAAGACAATGAATAACTCTGACTGAAGAATAAGAAACTGAGCAAATACTTGAGAACTGGGTAGAGGAATGGATTGTGGTCATTCAATCTAAACTATGACAGATCTATATTATTGAAGATAACTCAGTCTAAGTAATAGCTAAGCTGTGATTTGAAGGCTTATGACCAATAATGTATTCTACCATCAGCTCAGGAAAGTATCTTAACCTTTCTAAACCTAAGTTTTCCCATCTGTGAAAATAGGTGGGGTAAAGGATGGGATAGATGTGACCAATTGTGAATTCAATTTCAATGGGCGTTCTGTTATGTCATCTTCCCTAATTTTCACCCAACCTTTTCCAAGTCCATTCAACCTTATCATTTAATGTCAACCAGAAACACTTACATATGAAATTTATAGGAAATTTATCCTCATCAGTACAGCTTCAATGAACGATGAGATCTTCCTTGAAAATGTCAATGTTTACAAAGAGTGAATGAGTTATGTCAGGGTCTAATTTATACAATAATGCTTTTAAGAATCCATCAAGGGTTATTAATTTTATTAACACTACTGCAAAAGTTAAATCAAAGAAAATCAGAGCTCTGAGAAAAGTTCGAGTGTCGAAATGCTGTATTTTTAATGTAGTGTTCACAGTATAATGCAGTAAATTATATTCAGTATGTTGATTTAGAATATTTTTCATTTTAGTGTGGTGCACACTTTAAAGAAACCTTGTGGACAAGGAATAAATAAGAATTCTTGGAAGAATAAATTACAAACATTTAAATATTTGATTAAGTAACATATTTCAAAGACAGCTAATCAATTTTGTACATATCCATAAACTACAATATATTGCTAATTTGAGGACAAAGCATTCTTCCTATTTAATATATAAATACTGGGATTATTGCTATGTAAATGCTATTCTTTCAACAATTATTGGACAGAAGTTTTGCTCAGTATTTATCACTATTTTTATAGGTGATGGAAATATTAATGCTTCATTATAGTATAAGTTCTATAAGCAATGTTCAAGATCTTGACCCTAGAAATTGTCCTGAGGTTAAAAGGCACATCAAGGAAATCATTGGCAAAACATGATATTTTTTATGGAGAAGTTTGTCAGTATGAACACACTACTCCAAGAAGTGTGAGCACAGATGGTGAAATGCCAAGTATGAATAAATTCATCTCTCTCTCTAGCATCCTAAGCCTAAGGACTTGGAGATGGACCAATACATACTACTGTGGGCCCAGTGAGAAGTGAAAATTATTCAGCAATCATCACAGTGAGGAAGAGAGTCCTGGAGAGTAATAACAACACTTCAGCTAGCTCCATTACAAATCCTTCATGGTCTCTGCAAGGCCATTTACAAGACTGCAACTTGCCAAGGCACTGACTTACAGTTAGCTCCAACTTCACAAGAAGCTTCTGGCAGAACCTCACAAACTTTCTTGCCTTGTTTTCCTTTTTAAGTCTCCTTCTCTGTCCTGAGGATGAATTAGGTATTTAGATGAGATTGCTTTGAAAAATGGCAAATTCTCTGTAAGAGTTATTACCTCACAATGCTTTAGATATTATCAGTTCATCAGGAACTATACTTATTTCTCAAAATGAGCTAAGTTTTCCAAAATAAAGTCAATTAGAGTGCTGATGTTTGCAGGAACTCTGTTTTCGCTTTCTTTCAAGGAAATATGATCAGGCAAATTTTCCAAATATTTTCTATTGTATCATGCAATTTTAAATGAAATATTGTACCAAGCAACTTAATTCTAAGCTGATTAAATTTATGAAATAACAACTGCATAATTGGTAATTGGCCTCTTGATTTGTTTGTTTTTGTAACAGAGAAACACAAAACAGTCATGCAATTTTTAGAGAACTATAGTAAATTACCTTAAAATGATCAATGTAGTAAATAATGACTACATAACGAGGTTTAACCTTGTGGAAATTACACCCATCAGTGTGAATTAAATGCCTGAAATGATTTTCCAAATTGGACCAATAATCCAATACTCAAACTGAACACTACCAAGTAAATAGGACAATAATTTACACAGGAAGTTTTATCTAAAAAGACAGAACCTGGTCATGCAGATTTCCCATTAACAAAGTAGTAATTTTTCAGTTACACAACAAAGATTGATTTTTTAATATTTTTTTAGGCCCTTTGCTAAGGGCCACTTGTACAGTGACATAAGGGCTTGCTTCAAAATATTTGCATGCATTTGAATATTACATGAAGAAATAGTATTACTTTATTCAGTAAAGAAAATATAAAAAACTTTAATAGCAAATTAGTTAACAAAGTCTTTTTCATTTTTCTAGAATCTAGAATCCAGCATAGTAGTTCATTTTAATGTAATATAAAAGAAATAGTTTGTCACACCAAGGATTTTCATATTAGTAATACATCAACTGACATGCTCACATCTGACTAAAGGAAATTAAATACTCATTTATCAATACATAAATCCAATGGTAGGTTATTTTATATTGAAATCATACCTCAAATTATTCATTACTAAGAAAGTGAGAATATATTCACTACCTACTCAAAGGTCAATGAACAAGCTGACTATATAGCCAAAGTGAATTCACTGTGCTTTCTGTGATAAAAAACCAGCCAAAGGGTAAAAAAATGAATTGGGGAATAAATCTTTTTGATTCTCAATTATATTCTGCTGTTTATATGTTTTTAGCTAGAGATGTAATTCTTGGCTGTTAATTTTCCAGATGACAGTAGAAAAATACTTGATTCCATTACAGAAGCCATTTTTTCAATTCAAAAGGACCACCTATACAGCACTGCTGTCATTGTGTGTTTATAACTTGTTTACTGTAGGATTTTGTACACGTCAAATTTACTCATTCTCTGAATTCTTAAGTTGACAATTGATCTTAAAATCCTTTTTGGAATAACTTGTTTGTTTTTTGAGACAGGGCTTCTCTGTTGTAACTCTGACTGTCCTGGAATTCACTCTGTAGAACAGGCTGGCCTCAAACTCACAGATATCCGCTTGCATCTGGGAATAACTTTTAATAGCGTTTATTTAATAAATATAAAGTTATATCCTTAGATAAGGAAAAATAATGTTTTCATAATTATTGAGCCCATTTTTGCCAAACTACTAGAGTCACTCCTTTATATAATGGCATATTGATGCAACATCTATTTGTGTAGTACGTGATATAAGTCTGCCATGACAGCACAATCCTATAATCCCAGTATTTAGGAAGCTGGTGGAGGTGGAGGAGAGAGGTTCTCGGCAAGCCTCTGATAGATAATAAAACTGTGTGCTTTATCACAAAAAAGAAGCTTAACAAATCTCTAAGCTGAGCTCTGCATTGCAAAGGTAAAGCAATTTCCTCAAAGACATTACAACTTAGTTGGTAGACAGAGTTTAATAAATTAACATGAAGTTTAGTAGTATAGTACAGTACTTTTCTAGTACTTGCTTTTTTGTATTTCACCATTTGATTACCTTATGATGTTATTGCTGCTTCCATTTTAATATGGTATCTTATTAATTTATTCAGAATTTTATGTATGCCTACAGTATATTTTGATCATATTTATTCTCTACTCCCCCAAAATCCTCTCAAATACATTCTCCCCAATATTTCCTCACAGCTTCATTCTTCTCTGTTTTTTTTTTTCTTTTTTATAATCAACAATGTCTACTCATGCTGTACATTTTCTCACAAGTATGGAAACAACTACTGTTTCTGGAGCCTTGTCAATCTACTAAGGGCCATGCATTAAAGAATACTGTTTTTCCTTCTACCATGAGAAAAAATTGACTTTCCCTCCCCCAGAAGCCAATAATATCAATAGCTCCTCATCTAGGGGAGTGGGATCTTCAACTTTTTCCTACTCCATGCTGAAATGTTGACTGACTAAATTTTATTTAGGCCCTGTGAAGCCCCACACAGCTTCTGAGATTTCATTAGTGCAGCTCTCCTGTCATGTCCAGAAGACAATGTTTTGCTCCTGTCCCACCTGCCCCCTTCATCTTTCTTTTCTTAAACTCTTTCCTTGTTAATGGTCCTTGAGTGTTAGGGGAAGAGGTGTGGTCCTGTGAAAGAAAATGGAGAAACAATCACATTCACAATAGATTCTGTTTCCTTTTTAAAGGTGTTTTGACTTGAATTGTCACTTCTAAACTGTTCAGTATCTCTGGTTATGAAAGCAGTATATTTCCTCCTAAATTCTGCCTCTTTATACATCATAAGGTTAGAGACAAACATAAAGTACTTCATACCATTGAGTTGTAGGAATTCATATCTTTGATTCTTTTTTTTCTATGAATTATTTTGATGATTATTTTTGCACATTTAAAACTAAACATGTTATCTATGATAGCACAGGACACTGAAGATTAACAAACTCATCTAGCGATTTCCTCTAACAAATATGAGAAGTCATGTTCAGTTTCTTGCAGTACATAGGACAGGTAAATTTAACTTACTATCAAGGACCCTAGAATTCTAGATTGTGAAAATTAGGGAAAATGTAAACAGAAAGGCTAAGACTTTATTTCTGTTTTTGTTTTTTTTTATTAATTCCTTTTATGGGTTACTCCCACAAAGACAACAGTTTAATTCATATCTAGAAGAAGGCATAATTACTAGATAACTTTTCTATATGTGATCTAGACAAAGGTCAAGTGGTGATAGATAAATGTTCTAACATGCTGCACTATAGGGCATAGATATATATTTGGTGCAGAGGTTTATTTTTAGTTATGTTTAAAATGATTGTTTTGTTCATTGTTCAGCAAAGGGTTGCCTAGGCCTTGGTATTTGTATTGTCTGCAGGTTTTGACTTTATGTAAAAGATATTTGATTGCTCATGATCTACACATGGCATCAATAGAAGCCTGAGGTACTTAGGTATCAATAAAAACCCTTGAGAGGAGACCCTCAGGGTTCCACCATCTAATATGACACTTGCCAAGATAGTGCTTCCCTCTGCTGACATCTGGCAGGGTTTGTACATATGAAAAATTCTGCTGTATCTTCCTTGCTGGGTGACACAGGAAGTATACAACTACTTACATATGTATATATACATACATATATGTGTGTGTATATATACACACACATACACACACATATACATGTATGTATATACCTATAAATATATTTGAATATAAATAATTTGAAACCCTTCATAAAATACGTATGTATGTATATGTGTATATATATATATATATATATATATACATATATATATATATTCAAATTTCTCATCTTATGCCTAATTTTTATTAAGGTCCCATATGCCTCATGGACTTTTAATGTTCCTAGGCAAGAGAGCATGAATCTACATTATTAGAATCTCATGCTATATTGTTCTTGTTATGAATTATAGTTATTAAAATTTGCTGAAGCAAATGGAGAGTATTTACTTATAAAAGTTCAATTGTTTCCAAATTTATAACTATTAAGGTATTCTCAATATCTTTCACACAGTGTGAGCACATAAAAATGATATACTTTTGGTTTTGTAAAGTAGAAACCCTTAGAGCAAACACTTTAAGGCTCATTTCTGAATTATGTGAAAATATTAATACCAGCATTATACTGGTTCTGTAAAATCTACAAGTACCCAAACCAAGTTGCCTTTGAAATGAAATGGAAATTATATTTAATTGGTAAGGAAATTATTGTTTGGTGAACGTTGTAGAGTATTAGATTAAACAAAGTATGCTATATTACAATATAAATACTATTCCTGTTCACTTGTTAGATTGACCCTGCTTTTAGATGACCTTGAGCTTAATTTCTCAAGGCTTTATTTATTTATGCATAATAGAAAAAGGAAGTGAAAGTGTACACAGAAGTAGTAAGACGAAATGGGTGCCCAGAGGCAAAAGAAATAGTGATGGCTTTTGCTTCACGCAGCTGACGCTGTCATGTCATTCCCTTCTGCATATCACAGTTTAGTTAGAGAAGAGTGTGATGGGAACTCACCATTTCAAACAAATTTCTATGGCCAATTTGAGATAAAAATGGAAAATACATGTGAGCACATGTGTGTAAATATATACAACTGTAAGTACCATTGTACTCACATTTTGCTAAGATTATGCAGTATCTATCTTGTAACCTCTACAATTCTGTCTTTTCACAAAATATATGAGTCTTAGATAAAGTAAAATTGAATACTGAAGGGTAAGTTATTCTAGGTAAATTATGCTTCACTGTGAAAACAGAAAATCAGGTAATTATTCATGAGGGAGAGAAACAGAGAGAGAGGGAGGGAGAAAGAAGGGGGGCAGAGGGAGGGACACAGAGAGGGGGGAATCAGAATATCCCAGCTAGGGATCTGTATATATTGCAGAAAGCACTATAGTACCACAGTTTGCACTAAAGGTTTTCATAATCTTGTGGTCATTACACATTTCTTAAGAGAACATTTTTGACACACAGTTTGTTACAGCAAATAATGACTTTGTAAGCCAAATGTCACTGATAATTGTACAGTTAATGAAAGCTATTTTTACATGTGTATTTCTATATACTCTTCAGTGCCTCTCACAAGATTTCAAATGAAATAATTTTAATAATTTTTAGCTCTAAATCCATCATAATTTCTATATTTTAGCATTTCTTTTGAAGTTTATTTTATTGGAGATTAAAATGGAAAATATATGTGTGCATATGTGTATGTGTGTGTGTGTGTAATTGTAAGTGCCAAGTGCCATTGCAGTCATCATGTTGTGGAAAACGCTATTCATGTTATGTACTAAACAGTGTTCATCTCTGTCTGAAGCTAGCAATGAATGTCCACATTACAGGATGGAGAAGGAATATCCTAGGAAGACCAAGGAGGAAAGAAGCCACAGATTATGTAATTCTTTATACAGAAAATATTCCTAAATTAAGCTTAAAAGAGAACTATAGACCAGATTTGCAGAAAAGTGTGCAAGTGTGACTGGCCTGAAGAGGTGTTTTCAGATGCTGGAGAGAGAGGTGAAACAAGAGCTTTACATATGCTGGCATTAGGACAAATGGCCTGAGAATTAGAGATGTTTTACTATCTGACAGTTATATTTTAAAATAATAGTATTATTAAAAGTCAAAATTGAGACTAACAAGAAGATATATTTTAAAAATAAACAGTAATTGTGTATCAGTAATTTGTGGAGAAGTTTATTAATGACATGAGATATTATGTAGCCCCCTTTTCTTCATTAGTATCAATGACTTGATTAACATTTCTTGGCTTCTTTATATGTTCAAAAATATTTAGCAGAAATATTATTTTTATTTCTCTAGACTTCACATAACAGTGTAATTCATTTTGACCTTTGTAGGATTTGTCGCTTGCCCTGATCATTGCTTCAAGTTCCTGCTGCACTGGTACTCTTAACAGCAGTTAATTCCTGTCTTTTACTGCCTACTCTGAGAGTGAATGCATGCACCACTCTTCACTTTACCATCTGAAGCTTCAAAAGTATTGTGTGTCTTCTGTTTCCATGCTATTGCTTGGGAAATTATTTCTGCTTTTCCATCGTTGATGTGAAGCTTTGATGAATTACATCCTATTGTTTCTAGGTATGGAACTACTCAGCACAGTGTGGTCACACATGTAATTATAGGCCACTCTCATATTACTTTTCTCTCATCTTCCACTACCATGCCACTAAACAAGAAACAAATGAAGATCATGCCACAAATCTCCACAACTGCTAAGTTTAGGAAAGAAACTTATTTTCACTTAGTGAAAAACAGACTCTGAGAAATGATTGATGAGTGAGGAAAATAATTATACTTTACATGTTGCATACCCAGAATAGTTCTGAGAGTTAAGTAATACATTACTGTTGAATACACACGTATGCACAGATATACACATAGTAGTTAACTGGCTCTATTTGCCTTCATGAGAAAATGATATAAAAATGAACTCACCCGACTGTTCTTTGGTCCTTCGGATAGGTCATCATGACAAGAGAAGCGAGGCAGGCAAAGTTCTGTAACTTTGTTCCTAATGCACTTCTTACGCTATGGAAAGTGATTTTCTGGTATTGCTAATAAGTGATGGGTAACAAAGTGAAAACTTAATATTAGAAAAGATACTGATTGTAAGAGAAATGAAATTAATTTTCAGAAAAAAAATCCATAAAACTGAAGTACATAGAGTGATGGACACATATGAATAAATATGCAAAAATTGTAAAAATTTTAATTTTAATTTTAATGTTAAAGCATAAATTAGTGTTTATTTGAAAAATTAGACATGTAAATGCCAAATTTCTCTCAAATAAATGCTGTTGATTTATGTTAATATAAAATTATTCTTATTATCAGTAATTCTTTAAAATGTCTTCCATGATTTTTATCTTATCTTATTTTCATATTTCAGTATTTCAGAAATATTTTCTCTATACTATTCTCATAATATAGTATAATAACACAAAAATAATTTTCCATTCAACTTTTTAACATAGTGTGCCCAATTTATAGTTAAAAATTAAATATTTGGACTTTATCCTTCTTTTTTTTATTTTTTGGTGTGTGGGTGCTCTGAGACAGGCTTTCTCTGGAACTCACTCTGTAGACCAGCCTGGCCTTGAATTCACAGCCATCTGCCTGCGTCTGCCTCCCAAGTGCTGAGATTAAAGTATTCTGCGACATAAACTCATATTTGTTAAAAAAATGTTCTTACATATTAT
This sequence comes from Cricetomys ansorgei, assembly GCA_026225945.1. Classification (NCBI taxonomy): domain Eukaryota; kingdom Metazoa; phylum Chordata; class Mammalia; order Rodentia; family Nesomyidae; genus Cricetomys; species Cricetomys ansorgei. Next base: position 4,664,237 of record JAMJFZ010002812.1, read on the forward strand.
TTATGCTTGCATCATAAATAGCTATAATAAATAAGCCAAGAGTTAAAAGTCTGAGTTTTAAACTTTAAAATTTAGACTTTAGATTCTCAGGATCTTTCCCCTTAGACCAGTATCAACTTATTCAGAGCACAGATGTCTTGATTGTGTCCAAACTAATGCTTTGGTTGCAAATAATTAGATAAAAGTTCCAAAATATATTTATTTATTTTTTTGCTTTGTGTGGATGACTGTTTTGACTGTATGTATGTATGTCGACAGCATGTGGGGCTGATACTGATAGAGCCAGAAGATACTGATACATCTCTTGGAACTGGAATTACAGATAATTGTAAACCATTCTGTAGATGCTGGGAACCTAACGTAAGTCATATGCAAGAAAAGCAAGTGCTCTTAAATACTGAGCCATCACTTCAGCACCTAACTAAGAAATTTTAATAAATTTAAATCAAACAAATCCTTTATTGAGAATTTGGAGCAAGTAAATACAAAGGAAAAACCTAAGATTACTTAATAATTATGCTTCTGGAACTGTGTATAGCATTCTTTTGTGAATGGCATGGTGGTTGACTTTAGTTCTTGAAATTTTTCTTTTTAAATTTTCTTTGATTTTTATCTGTCTATCATATTAAATGTTTTTCTAGATTTATGGAAGTTGTTAAGCGTTGCTTTCACATAACGAAGTTCCACAAAAACAAAAAAATTACATAAAATTTTACGTGTTTATCTGTATGAAAAGTGTTTCAAGAAAAAATAAATTAAACAGCTAATATAATTAGGAGAAATTATCTTAGTATGCATAAATATTTAATATTGGTTTTAATATATCAAGTTATATGCCAATAAAATTACCTATAGAGATAAACAGAATAAATTTATGAATGCCTCTGAACTCCATTTGTAAGTAATCTTGATCAAGTCTTTGAGTGTGAGGATAGCCAATTTCTGAATTTCTAATTAATTGTTTAAAATGCTGTCAATACTGTTTCATCAAGAGTATTGCTAAGGAAGCTAGGAATCTAAAATATGAACAGATTGAAGAAAATTAGATTAGCCTATACAAATACAGCTTAATATGGCTAGGGAATTATAATGTAATATAAATTACATAAATGAGAATTTACTAGCAAGCAACAATGCCAAAGAATATTTCCCTCAAGGATGATATGCAATAGAATCTTCTCCACACAAACACATAAAAATATTGTCCCAAATACAAACTTTGGTTGGATTAGTAGCATGCAAAGTTACATAATGGAGAGAAAAGTTTGTGGGTTAATTTTATTAAATAGGAAAACAAATCAAATTATAAGATTACCACTTATTTTATTAATGAGACATATGAGGACAACATGTAGTAAAATTATCTGTATCAGCTTTTTACCCATAAGAAAAGAGTTCTGAAGTTTATTTATGTCTCAGCTACTTGGTCTTGTTGCTTCAAAAATACCTGAAAAAAACAACTCATGGGAAGAGGAGTTACTTTTGGGCCATGGTTTGATGGTACAGTCCATCATCCCTGGGAATTCATCCCAGACAGAATCCAGGCAGCTGGTAGCTGGTAACATTGCACTGACACCCAGAAGAAAAGAGAAACAAATATTGCTTCTCATTTCCTTTGCTCCTTTTCATTCAGTCCAGTACCACAGGCTGTGTGATGGTGCTGCCCAATTCAGGGTTGATCTGGTAACTACTACTGACCTAATATAGAAAATTCCTTACAAATATACGGAGATTTTGTTTCCAGGGTAATTCTAAACCCCACCAATTGACAATCAAGATTAAACATGGAAACCGGTAAATGGGAAAACTGTGTTATAAAAAGAAAAATGTGCTCTATCAATGTTCTGCACCCATATTCCTACTATATTAAAGTGTCTACAATGTCAAAATGACAAATGTCACAAAATGGCAAAAATAATTTAGGAATAAAGCAAGTATTGCCAGAATCACACAATATCCAATATAGTAATAATAGAAGTAAAAATAAAAGAATAAAAGAAGCCTATATTTTACCTTCTTTTGAGGTTTACATTCTCAATCTGAAATTACTTCAGCAGAATATTTATTGAAAGACACCAAGCCAATTGTTAATATTGTATAATATGTAAGATCAGTATGAATAATGAATAGTAAGAGGGATTTAATTCAGTCATTACTAGGACAGTTGAATTTTAAACCTAACCAATAAATGCTGGTAAGAAAGAATTACTGTAAAGAATTGGAATTATTCTTTTGTTAGGATCCTTTCCTGAAGGTCCAGCTCCCCAGCCCCTACATTATTCATGCCAATAAAAGGAGCTCAGATCAGGAAATAAAAGAAAGAAATCTTCATCAAAAGATAAAGAGAAGAGAGCTTTTGCTTCAAAGACATCTGCTGCCTCACTTGAGGCAGGAGGGCTTTCCTGTACTGGGCTTGATACAACTGGTATATGTGGGTAGTCATGAGCAGATCCTTTGCTTTTGCACCAGGCATCACAAGAAGTAGATACCTCCTGTATTCACCTTCATTTCACCATCTGTATGTTTCTGGTTGCCTTTGTGGGTTGGTCTTCTGTCTTAACTATTTTCTAGTGAGCACAACTTCAGGAACCAAAAAATCATATATAGACATAAATGCCTAAACAAGACCCGAATTAGAATAACATCATAACCACAATAATACGGAAGGGAGACATCTCATTGCACCTCAACCTAGACAAAGTACTACAGAACCAAAGAATATTGAGATCTGCAGTGTGTTGTTTAATGTTATGTTAATTTGACACAGCTATAGTCATCTGAGAGGAGGAATCTCAATTGTGACAATCTCTTCAAAAATTTGGACAGGAAACCCTGTAGGGCACCTTGAAAAATAGCGATTGATGTAAATTTGCATAGGGTCACTGATGGCTCTTGGTGTTACAAGAAAGAAAGGCATGTTGAGTAAGCAAATAAGCAGCACCCTTCCTTGAACTCTGTATCAGGTCCTGCCTCCAGGTTTCTGCCCTACTTAAGTTCCTCCTCTGACTTCCTTTAATGATGGACTATGATATGGAAGTATAAGCGACGTAAACCATTTCCTCCCCAACTTGCTTTTAGACATGGTGTTTCATCATTGCAATAGTAACCCTAAGACAGAAATTAGTATTGGCTAATCATTCATGCTGTTTCCAGATGTGAAATAAATCAAAAGCCTACCCATTTTTATTTGATCTGTGTAAGATGAAAATTTTTCAAACAAATGAAAAGAAAAACAAAAAAAAAAAAAACCTGTTACATTGGATCATGGCAAGAGAGAATCTCAGCCTGTGAACCATTTTCTAGACTTCAGCCAGTTTGAAAACACAGAAATTCTTGAATAAAGGAATAGCCAAGTTTTCTAAGAAAATATCTTGATAAAATGCCGAAGAATTTTCCTGTCAGCTTTTCTCCAGAAGGAACTGTGGCCTTTTACAAGGATAACTGTACACTGGGAGAAAGGATAACTCAGACTTCATAGGGTATATTGGATACTGAGTCTGAATTGAGACTGATTTCAGAGCAACCCCAAGAAACATTGTGACCCTCCAGCTACAAAAGGGGCTTATGGAGATCAGGTAATTACTTGAGTTTCCGCTGAATTTTAACTAACAGTTTGTTCAGTGGGTTTCTGAACTCATTCTGTGGTTATTTCTCCAAGTCCTAGAATGTATAATTGGAAGAGATAGTGTTCTAGATAGTTTTATGACACTTGACACAAAATAAAATTATCTGAGAGGAGGGATTCTCAATTAAAAACTGTACAAAATTATTTTCAAGTTGTGTTAAGATTAAAAGAACAAAAACAAGAACTCCTATATCTAAATAAGTCTTGGTTATAGGAAATGGTGTTCTATCCTATTCTATCCTATTCTATTCTATTCTATTCATTTTATGCCTCTAGAGAAAAGTGACTAATACACATTGTTGTACCAGCATGTGGAGAAATAGTCTTCCCTAGGGAAGAACACCCAAAATGATTATCAGATGACAAGTAATAAGTCCTGTAATCATATATAGACAGACAACATCATACAGATTAGGCAGGTTGTATTTAATTTCTTAGCAGTATATATACATTAAACATACTTTCATATACTATACTAATCACACACACACACACACACACACACACACACACACACACAAAACAAAGAACTAGAGACTATGCATTTGAGAGAGGGAAAACAGGTTTGGGAGGAGAAAAGAGAAGGGTGGAATTTTAATTTTAAAAATAAAACCAATACATCTTCATACACATATGTGCATGTTAGGAAAATAATAATAAAGCTGAGAATCAAACAACAACAAAATAAATATTTAAAAATGTGGGCCAGCATTGTTGCTAAGGACTTTACAGGGAATGTTTAGTAGACACTTCCTTCAGCTTAACAAGTAGCACTTTGAACATGTGAATATGAACCATAAAAACTGGGTTCAATAGACTTCTTTGTTTTTCTATTTTCTTCAAAATTGAGTACTTTGCAGCTATAAATGTTAGGAAGCATTTGTATGTTGGATAATACATAGGGAGCTCTTTCATTCTTCAACTTCATATCAGACAGGACTTTTTCTATGTTGATTTTTTTTTTAGTTTATGCTGTGAGATCAGGGCTATATATTTGTTTCTCTTACAGCTTGGAGAAAATGTCTTGGCATAGAATATGTTCAGATAATCTCTGTTTCCTTAATGGGTATAATTTTGTTACTTCTTAACCATTTTGTATCTAGCCATATAAATTCATTCTTATTATTCCATTGAAATTTTTATAGATATTTCTGCAATAAAACTAACAATTTACTTTCCCTCATTTTATGCTGTATTGTTTTAATTCATTACTCTCTTTGGAAATTAAGTTATTTGTTTATTTATTATTCTATTTATTTTTCATAAGACTAAGATTAAATTCTCAATGTTTTCTTCTGTTCATGTCTGAGAGTATAAGAGAATGTTACACTTTCAAGATAATTTCATCTGACAATTCCTCTTAAATTTTGTTGCAATGAAGAAAAAATGAACATTAAATTGCAGTTTGCTTAGACACTGGGTCACTGTCTTCTTTTTTGCAAATGATTTTCTGAAATGCCTTCTAAGACTTGCAAATAATTCCTAACATTCAGTAGAAGTTCTCACAATCAAAATAAAGCCTTCTTAAATTTTAACAACAGCATAAAACTAAGAAATCTTTAAAAGAGTGGAGTGCCATTGTTGGTGAAATAGTTAATTCAATAAATATGTGAATAAGATTATGGAGATATAGACTACATACACACACACACACACACACACACACACACACACACACACACACACACATATTGTTGTAGAGCCTTGACCTTGAAAACTTAGAAGAGTCAGAGATATCTTTGAAGGCACTTACATCAAGGCACATCTAAAGTGAGGAGTGGTGTTTATGGTACTGTTTGTAAGCTGACAACTAAGAAGACTCTCAAGAGACAAGTAGATAAGTAGATCATGGTTTGTTTTAGTTTTAAATATATTTAGATAGCCCAGGCTAATTTTGTGCTCATTCTATAATGAAGAAGGCTTGTACTCCTCCTCTCCCTTTTTCCACAACTGGAGTGCTGAGATTACAGGTATGCACCATCATTCATAAATATTTATAAAGAAATAAATGAACAAATGAGAGAGATTTGTAGGGTAGAGTGGGGAAAGAAGGGTGCTATGGAGATGGAAGGAGGGAGACAGTAGTCAGCATGTATCATATAATTTGTAAAATTATCTAAAAACAAATTTAATCATTAAAAACAAATACTGTCATATAATCTATTCTACTCTGTGTATGTATCAAATGTAATTAATCAAATATTTTTAAAATAAAATGACCTTTCTACAGTATTCTGAGAATTTCTTCCTTATTTCTGATACCTTTTTAGAAAGTTCAAGTGTACAATGCAACCAAGGCTCTCATCATGAGGTATCTGTTATAAGATTTGATAAAACAAAATATAAAAGATATACTCAAAATAAATGAAAGTATACATTCAGAATTCTGTTTATTCAGTAGTTTTTAGAAGCTGAAATGGGAAGTGAAAGGTATCCAGATTTCATAAACTGAGGTTTTCATTCAAGTTACACGTGTTAGAACCCTGTCAGTATTTTAGATGTAAATGGGGACTTTATATGTAAATGGGGAATTCAGATTAAAAGCAGTAATTAGAGAAGATCCCTGATATTTTAAGAGAATATAGTAGAGAACTTCTGTTGTTCCTCTTCTTTTGTATACACTGAAAACTGTCTTGCAGGGCACTATAAGAAGATAGCTATCTGCAATATGTGAAGACAGTCCTCACTAGAAACCCAGTTAGGCAGAACCAGGATTCTAAAATCTAGTCTTCAGACCTAAGAAAAAATAAAATTTTTGTTTTTAAGCCACATTTTTCTTAAGCTATATTTTCTTTATCTATTTTGTTAGTAAGCAATATTTCACTATGGCAGTGTAAATGGATTAATAAAACTTAAGATGTTTTGATATACATGTCACTCTAACAGTAGCCTAAAAATATGGAAATCTAAAGGTAAGAAAACATCTAGGTTCTATGAAGAGAATTTTGTAAGAAATGTAGATGTTATAAGCTGTTTGACAAGGATATAAGAAGAATAGAAGAGAGATTTTTTCATGTCAAATAATAAATGCATCATAATAATCGGAGCCTTGGTCATCTTGTGTATTTGAACTTTGCAGTAAGACCCCAGACAGAAATGAGGAAGATATTTTTTGGACAATTAAAGGAAGATTATGATTTTTATAAAGAATTTGACTAAATTGTATTTCAGTTTTTTATGGAGGGTAGAACATAGTAGAGTTGAAATTAGATATTTGCCTGAGAAGATTTTAAAGCAAAGTGTTGTAATAATGCCTTGCTTCTCCTTATAGATAATTATAGTTTTTAAAAAAGAATAGATAATTGAATTAATTATTATACAAAAAGGAAAAATTATTTGATTTGAAAAATAATCAACATTTTCAGATAAAAATAAAATGCTAAAACAACAAACATGAATGTGAGTGGGTTACCATTTCCTGTGAAGTATTGTATATAACTTATTTTTGTGACTAGCCATCTCCACAATAACAAGGAATGGAGATGGGATTATGTGAGCCAGGACACTATAAATGAAATAAAAACTGTAAGGAATGCATGAAGGAAGGCAATTAGACTTGGGAGAGTCCTTAAGGTAGGATCATAGGAAACTTTGCATGTGAACACTGTTCTCTCTTCAAGTAAAAGGAAATTATTAGAAAATAATTAAGCTCTGATTTGCTCACAGGAAGCAAATCTGTTATCTTCCTCAGCTTCAGAGGGTTTAATTCCTTCCTCAGTTTAAGCTTGTTGAGATATGTGGGGTAAAAGCCATCCCATCGACCCAATTAAAAATGTGTGAAGGTGATGCTTCCAATTTAATGGTGTTAGAGAGATGTCTTAGCTGGGGTTTTAATTGCTGTGATAATGACAATGACCAAAAGCAACATGGGAGGAAAGGGTTGTTTCATCTTGTAGTCCATCATCCAGGAAAGTAAAGGAAGGAATCTGGAGGCAGGAACTGAGATAGAGGCTACAGAAGAGTGTTGTTTACTGGCTTGGCTCTAATGGCTTCCTCAGCCTACAGTCACTACCCACAATGAGCTTGTCCTCCCAACATCAATAATCAATCAAGAAAATGCCCTACAAGCTAGCTTACCAACCAATATTATGGTGCCTTTTCAGTTATGGTTCCTTCCTCTCAGATAACCCTAGCTTGTGTCAAGTTGACAAAAAACTAGCCAGCACAGGAGGAAGAGCATTAACCCAAAGAAGACTATCCTTAAGCCTTAAGATTAATGAGATTTGTCTTTCTAGGGTCTTCAGCTTGCTTGAGATTCATTTCTCCTATTTCTCCTTTTGTAGAGGAATCTTTAATATTTTATTAGAGCAACATGGCTATTCTGGCAAAGGATCACATTGAAAGGCCTTTGTAATAGCTAGGAAGGGATCAAACCCAAGGGTCTATATGAAGGGATTACATCAAGGGGTCTACATGAAGAGGCCTCTGTGGTCCAGATGGAATGTAGAAAGAATGTCAAATTTCACCTTTAATCCTAGTATTCAGAAGGCAGTGGTGATGTATGTCTTTAATCCCAGCATTTGGGAGACAGGAAACAGAGCTCATATATAGGGAGCAAAGCTCAGAAGGAGTCAATGTCAGAGAGAATTTGACTTCTGAGATGAGTCAGAATGAAGGGCAGGCAAAGTGACAAATCAGAGGAAGAGTTAGCAGAGTGAGTCAGAGTGAAGACACACCCAACTCTTACAATACAAATCAGGCTCTCAGCCTAGAGATCACACAGAGGATACAACACAGAGGCAGTCTTAGCAGTCTGGGCAGTCTGAGGGAGTCTGAGCAGTTTGGGCAGAGATACACAAGTAGTTCATCAGAAGAGTGAACCAGTTTGAAGCCAGGCAGAGCAGTTCAGTCAGAGAAATTGCATGAGTCAGCCAGAGTCAGCAAGTGTCAGAAAAGTTCAGTCAAAAAGAGTCATCCAGCTCAAAAGGCCAGTTTGAACCAGCAGCTTGGAGAGGAGTTTGTGCCTTAATAATGAGTGAGTTGATCAGTACATCTCTGAGTTCAGAAGGAGCTAGTCACAGTGACTTAGTCAGCAATAAATCATAGAGGCTTAAATGTTCTAGATTGTATGTAGGAGACTGAAGCCTTTCAGTTCTAGGTTTAAACATTTTATATTGTTTGAAAGCTGAAAAGGTCCAGAGCTCCAAGTCTAAGACCTGTGATTAAAATACCAAAAGAATAACCGTCTTTTGCCCCAAATCTATGTCTACATTCTTTTTTCCTTGTTATTTTTTTCTTTCTTTTTCTTTTTCTTTTTTTTTGAAAGAGAACTGTGGATCTTATGCTTTTCATGTCAGTGTATCTTTTAGAAGACAATATCTTATCTCATAGAATTTTACCTATACAGGATTTATTAGTTTATATGGAAATTTTGACTTTAGAATTATTAATATATTGAGTGAAACTTTGTAGGCTTATTTAGAAGAATGAGTTTTGCATATAATCATATGATTCAGGAAGGAGACCATGGAGAATACCATGTGCTAAATTGTGACCCTGCTGTATTAGTGGATTTCTTATTGCTGTTATAAAGAGAATAGTATTATTGGTCTCATGAATTTTGAAAGTTATGGTCTGATATTTTCTATCCATCTTAGGTTCCATTTATTTTAGCCCTCTGGTCAGTGTATCAGATAGCAATAGCAGGGCATGAATGTTGGAGGGCATGAAGGCACTCCCATCTAGTTTCAGGATGATTGGAGGCAAAGTGCCTTCTACAATCTCTTTCAGGGAAAATTTCCCAGTGATAAGTACCTTCCACTATTCCTAACTTTAAATATTCTTATTGTGTAGCAGTGTCATCCTAGCATCCAAGCATTCAACCTTGGAAAACAGCCATCCAGACCATAGCTCTTTCCACTTACATATATTGGACCCTTAAGTCCTAAGGAGTTTTTCTCAACCTGTGGGTCATGGTCAAGGTCTCAACCTTTGGGGGTAGAATGACCCTTTCACAGGGGTCACCTAAGACCATCCTGGAAAACAGATATTTACATTATAATTCATAAGAGTAGCAAAATTATAATTATAAAGTAGCAATGAAATAATTTTATGTTTGGGAGTCACCACACCATGAAGAGGTATACTAAAAGGTTGCAGCATCATGAATCTTGAGAAACACTGGAATGTGAATGTATTTGCAGCATTGCTTTTAAAAAATAAGTGAAATAGAAATCATGAAATTGAAACCCCAACTTTACAAGTAATCTTCTTTGCATTTGCTAGTGGATTGATAATTTCTAAACCTAGGTCAAAATCTGTTTAGAAGTCATGTGTGTATTTTTCATGATGTACTCTTCACCTTTCTGTGCCTTTTAAAATCATTATGGCCCTGACACTGTTCAGCAATTGTTCATTGAGTTTCAGTTTTAGATGGAGGTCTACCATTTTCTGACTAGAAGCAAATACCTTTGAAAGCACTAGTTCTCCATTCTTCTTTGCTCTCATTCATATCTTGACAGATGCCTATCCTGTATAAGAAAGAGACAGTTCCAAATACACTGTTTACATTGGGATTATCTGCCTGTTTTTGAGGTTCAGTGAACAAGAGATTGTAACACAGACTTTCAGGCTCGAACATGGCCTTTCCCAATGAAGAAAGTCCATCAAATGTGATTAAACTGCCACTCAACAACTGCAGTAAGAAAAAGACCAGAATCTGTTTCTGTTAAGCTGAAAGACACGCTGGCTAGACACAGCCCCAGAGAAGATATTACTAACTTACAGATATTCAGGATAGGACTGCATGCTAAGATTCATGAATTCAAGATTCAAAATTCATGAATTTTGAAAAGCTTAAGATCCTTATGTCATTTTAAGTAGAGCTTGTTTAGTGATACTGTTGTGGATTGGTTGACAGAGAAGTGTCAGAGAGTAAGTCATTTCTGGTTGGCAGATTTTCAGAAAGTAGCACATTACACTAATTGTAGGAATTTGCCTCTTGTCTTTGCATTTTAAGTTATTTTTTTATGTTTTGTTATTTGTTTTAAAACACTCACATATATCAACTATACATAATAATGAATTTCATAATAATGTTTTCATAGATACGCATTATATATTTTCATCATATTTACCTTTTTCATAAATCTCCAGGATGAAGTCCAGCCTAATAAGCCTTCGATCCCGTTTCCATGACTGGAGTCTTGTGAAGATCACAGATGTTGTAAGTTCAAGAAAGTTAGAACCATATTATGCTCAGAAGTCATTATACCATCCTGTGTGCTATGCCTCTTCTTGCACATCATCTCATTCTGCCATTAATGCTACAATGTTCCTTGACCATTAGAAGATGTATTATAGATTCCCCATTTATGGATCTGCCCTAATCTGTAACATATTTTTAACACTTTGACTAATTCTGAGTTTCTGTAATCACTGCTGACCACAGCAAAATGAAGCTTCTCTGAACAAAGAAGGTAACAGCTTTAATCTATGGGTGGCTTGAACAATTATTTAGAAGACAATTTTATAAGCACAGCATGTCCATTTAGTAAAACAATAGCAGTAGCTTCCCCACTAGGGCCTATGACCACTCTAGCCACTGACATTTGACCAAGACTTGAATTATGTAATGAGCAGTGAGCACTAAATAGAATCAGAAAATGGTTGGTTACCACAATAATAGACTTGCCACTATCACACCAGTGGGCTCATCTTGCCTGATATGTATCTATTATCACACACAGCACCTACAGCTGGGTAAAACTATTGATTACAATGTTTTCTAACAGCATACATAGCACTTTGTGGCACTGTGAGGGTGATCCAGTAGGGAAGAATATTCCAGGACAGTTCCTGCTTGATTTCTATGTATTCTATGACACAGGAATCTGGCACCATTTGCACAAAAGTCTTGCCATTTAGTTGAGGTAGACAATTAACAACTGTCTCCTAAATATTGAAAATCTTACATTTGGAAATCTTAAATCTCAATGACTTGTTTGTGATGTTCTATGGTGTTATTTTTCCTGATAAGTCACATGATGACTATTGTATTATAATATACACTATTAGACTCAGGCATTTTAATTTGAACTATTTCTCATGTAGAAATTTTACCAACCATCTGACACTGACCTCTTATTGAATTGACTCTTCCATGAATTAGTTGGCATCAAGAATTCAAAAAATCAGCTCAAAATTTGCATGATTCCCTTAGGTATTCCCAGCCTGTTTCATGATATTTCCAAGAACTAAAGAGCTGCAGAATAGTTAATATGTAGATGTTGTTTCTCTTGAAAGAGACTTAAAAGAATATTGGAATAATAGTTTGACATTCTATGTCTTCAGTGATGATATTTCACAGGAGTATTTTCATTATACCAGTTTTATAAAAAATATTGGGAGAAATTTCCAAAGTACTTATAATGAGTAAAATACTGAATTAGGGCTTAATGAAGGAATAAGTTTTTATGGATATGACCTGCTATATATAAGGTACTCTATGTATATCCCAGTAGCCTCTTATTTCACTTCCTTTTTATGTCCTTCTCCCTCTCCTTAGCCACTTTAGCTTCATAGAACATTTGACACCTATATTCGTATCATCTATACATATGATACTATGTATTTACACAAAATCTACATCCCTCAAATGAATGGAAATACATTTATCTTTCTGAGACTAATTTAATTCACTTTAATTGAATTTGATTCACTTAATATAATTATCTTCAGCTGCTATAATTTGCTTCTTTATGTCTGAAAAACATTCCACTGGGTATAGAAACCATAAGGTCATTATCTGTTCTCAAGATGAACTACCTCACACCTAGCACTGGAATTTTGCTTTTGGCAAGCAATAGCTCCTAATATATGATATATATTTTAGTATATCCAATATTATATAAGATGCAATATATGTAAATATTATATAAGATATAATATTTTATATCTTTTATTATATCTTAGAAAATAGAAGATTGTCACATGGCTATTTTAATTTTGGATCTCTTTTCTTTTTATTTTGGTTAGTTTGGTTAAGAGTTTATTAAATTATTACCTAACTGAGTTTATTGATTCATTCAATTGTTATTTTCTTTTTACACTTCAATAACTTTTGCTCTGATATTGATCTTGATTATTTCCTTCCAACTTCTGCTTTTGTTCTGCTTTTTCTTGTTTTTTTTTTTCAAAGCACCATAGTTCACTCATTTTTAATTTATTTCACTGAGAGGTCTCTGAATTTTTTTTAATGCAAGCCCAAAGGTGCGCGCGTGCACACACACACACACACACACAAACGTGTGTGTGTGTGTGTGTGAATATGCATATATATATATGCATACATATGTGTGTGTAGCATATATATATAATATATACTATTATACAACCACATACTCTATTATATATAGTATATATAAACTCCTATAAGCCATCTATAATTAATTGCAAATCCTAAATTTTATTGTACTATAAAATATATTTTATATTTCTCAATATACATATATATTTAAATATCGATTCCTTGGGTAGTAGAGACCATTCTATATTTATATTTATAATATATATATTTATATTTATATTATCTGTATCAAGTACAATTATTTGTACTTAATGTGAAGACATATTAATGGTTACTATATACAATATAACATATATAATATATGGACTAAATTTGATTTTTTTCACAGGTGATAATCACATTGCTTGACATCTTTGTGTAAATATAACAGAACATGTAAATTAATAAACATATGAAAGATTTTTTAGAGTTCACAGTTTGTGCTTTTGGTTTGTGATCCATTGGCCACCTTTTGGAGGAATTGTGACAAGGCAAGCACATCACTGGAGGGGTAGGAAGTGGGGCAAAACCATTTACATTATTAACTTGGAAGCAACCAGGAGAGGAAGAAACAGGGCAAGATTCCTCAAATCGTTTTGAAGGTACTTTCCCAGTGACTAATCCTGAAAGTCTAGGGTGTTGACCAAACAATACTACTCTGGTGACAGACTTGGCACATATACCTTAAACTACAGCAATTTAAAAAGGAATGTTTGTAGACTATTAAACATCCAAATCATAATGTAATTTATGGAATTCAAATCAATTTAAATCATTTGACATTTTCAAAAAGTTTCTCCCTGTTTGTTGTCAAACTCAATATCCTCCTGCTTCAGCCTCTCCAGTGCTAAGATGATAATGTGTGCCAATTGAATCAGCTCTTAATTTACTAGATATCTTTAAGGTATCAGTCCATGAAAGGCCCTCAGACATTGGTAACAGTACCTAAATTAAATTAAATTAAATTAAATTAAATTAAATTAAATATTTTGTCAATCTACTCTTTGGAAATTAGGAATTAGTAGGGAATAAACAACTAGAATTTTATTAAAGATTTTAGGTTCACCATCCAGTGCTGAAGTACACAAACAAGGATATCTAGATGGAATTATATCTGGAGTAGGTTCAATAAAGAACAAAAAGATAATTCCCTGAGAAGCAACGCTGAACAACTTAGAGAGTCCAGCCTGTGCTGGACTGAATCCTGATCTCATGGTCTTCAGGTTCTATGATTAAAAAGACATCACCCATAAATACAAAATTCTCATTTGCATTAATAATCAGAACCCTGCAGTCCAAATCCCCTAACACCTGGCCAGCTGACCTTGATGCCATTAGGTTAAGGTCAAGACCAATAGACATAGGTGTTCCTGTACCTCCTTGTTGAACACTGTGACGAAGCACAGAAATTCCTTTTATTAGCACTAAACAATCAATTAGCACTAAAACAATCAAATGCTTTCAATGTTGAGATCACGTAGGGCAAGATAATTTGAAAATCAACTGCTTCTGCTAAGAGTATAAAGCAGACAGATACTGGTTCCTTAAACTAGGATTCTTTCTCCATTCAAGAAAGCTGCATCCATACTTCTACCCCCAGAAACCTGGTTCTCGCAGCTAAGAAAAGTGACCTTCTCCCAGCAGCATCTGCTGTCAGATAGAGCAGATGTTTTAATATTGTTTTTACTACATCTGTGCATGCAACTTTACAATATTTGATAATAAGTTTGAATATTAATTACAAGATTATACTTGATTATATATATATGTACATACACAAATATTTGATTATATATGCATATATATTTGATTATATTTATTATATATAATATAATATGGAATACATACTTATATGTGATCAAATACAAAATTATGGGGACATTTCCAATTCACTATGAAGTGAGAATATATAAAGATATTTTGCAACTGTTTCATTTGTTACAGGTTGCTGGGTTTGTAGAACAAACAATTGTGAATCAAAAGAAAAATGTCAGAAATAGATGCACTAAGCTACATATCATGTTCTAACAATGCCAAATAAACTCTCTATCAGGTATGTAAATATACTCACAGAACAGTTGAATAAAACATTGTTTTAATAACTATTATGTAGGGAGGTACTATGTCAGAAGATATTCCTGATTGGCACAATATTAAAAGCATTAGAACAACAATAACAGACTAATTTGACAATTTAAAACACAAAGAAAAACAGATGCCTAAAATCATTTAAATTGCTTAAGGATCTGGAAACATGGTCAACATACTTATAACACAAATAATGGGAGCTGAGTAATAACTGCCCAATTCCCTGGGTAAAAGACAGACCTCTGTTTGCTGCAGGCTGCCATCATCCCTTTTTATATCTTTGACATCAAGCGTAAATTTTAGTAGACATTTCCCAATGCTCCTATGAACATTTGCTTTCACACCAGGATGCCTTTCTGTTGTACTTATCATTCTTCTTTGTTGAAGTTGAGATTAAGTCTCTAACATAATGTCATTAATTGGAGAAGAGTTTAAAATATCTATTGAAGCCTACAAATCCCTTTCTTTTCCACTCTTAAGTTTTTTAAATGGTACACTTAGCCTGTTTTAGAGACACTTCTCTTTACAATGAAAGAAATACTGAGATTCATGGCTGCTTACAGGTGCTGAGAAGCAGGGATAGTTCAGTGTTAGACCTTAACCTTAACAGAACATTTCTAACATGGCTTCTACTGCTCAAGAAACATCACGGTTAACCCTTTAGTTTACACAGTGTGTTGTATGAAAGTTTAAGAAAAACATCTGACTAATTTGTGTTAAGAATTTTACTAGAAGAATTTATTTAATAGTTTAACATTTTTCAACAATTTGTAGTGACTTCTGAAACTATCTGAAACATTGTCTTTGAATCTTTCTATAATTTTTATTTGTGCTATTGCTTTATTCTAGTTCTATCACATTCTTATATTGTTTCATTACTTTAGTTTAAACAGTTCTATACCCTTTTACAAACATTCTCTTTATATATATTTTAAAATCAACTTGGAAATTCTGTAGCATAATAATTGAGTTATTTTTTATGCTTCTTACTACCCTTATATAAAACCAAGTCTTGTATTATATTTTTCTAGGTAGTTTTTACTGCTACTGTAAGATGTTAAAAGAAGATTTTGATGATCGCAGTCCGTAGCCTTGTTAATTTTTTGATGCAACTCACATTCATCCTCATATCTGTAAACACAGATAATACATATCTGTGAAAAACCCTGTCATATGTTCAGAGAAAGGAACAAATAACTAACTCTGGGCCTGAAGGAAAGGACATATACCATTTATTACAATTTATTGATTAATTGTACTTAAATGTATAATTTATAAACATAGTTTCGCATATATAGAAATATATCCTAAGAAAGTTTGTACAATTAAAAAGACCAGTGCAGGAGAAATGGCCTGGTGATTTAGGACATTTGCTGCAAAGCCTGATGACCTATGTTCAATCCCCAGGAAGACCCACAGGGTACAAGAAGCACATGCTCATTCACCCCAAATAAATAATTTCAATAAAAATTGTTATACAATAAAGAAGTTATGATTCACATTAGAGTTGACTTCATTTATTGTATATTTACCAAATCACTTCAACACTACTCATTTGCCTCATCATCTACTGTGACCAGTCCCTCCAAATGTATATGATCTCTGTATAGCATGGTTCTCCTTAAATCACATTTGAAAACAACATTGTATATCTGTTCCACAATATAGACAGTGTCATGTATAAAACATACCAGTGTAACTAAAAAATGTGATCTAAAAATGACATTGTATCTGAAAATAATGCCTCCTGGTTTATGTTCCTTCATTTCTCATTAGCTGTTGAGCTCCATCTTATATAGTTCAGCTCACCATTCACCCAGTCTTTTAAAAATATGTCATACATGTTTAAAGAATAGAGTATTTATGTGTAGTTTTATATGCTTAGTGTCTGCACACTGCCTTCTTTACTTAATTTTGTTTAATGGCCTTCTCTCATGCTGGACCTTACAGAATGAAACGGTACATTCTATATCACTTAATGGAATATTGACTTTGTTGGCTGAACAAAACAGAAATGCACAGTATTCCCGAAAGCATTTTATTATGCCCTGTGTGATACAGTATCCACAGTATCCAACTCAACAATAGTACAAATAAGAGGAAGTAATTAAGGTCTGGGACATTGTCTCAGTCAGTATTGTATTTGCTGAGCAAGTCTGACTACTTGAATTTTGATGCCCAGCACCTATTTAAGAAGTGTTGTAGAGACATGCACCATTCAATGTTGGGAAGGTGGAATCAGGAGACTCCTGGGAGCTCATTGGCAGACATTCTAGCCAATCACTGAACTTCAATATCAGTGAGAAAGCATGGGTTAAAATATGAGACAAAAGCCATCAAAAAGGACATTCAGAGTCAACATTTGGCCTCTGCATACACACATATACAAGTGAGTATGTGCATCTATGCACACATTTACACATGCAACACTCCAACACTGTCATGGAATAAGTATTGTTAGTAAGATGTCAATTTAATATCAAAATGTTTGATGAAAATATCAATCTTTCATCCATTCAGCTTTATCACATATCTTTTATATATCGATATTTAGAAAATCTGTTTGAACTCTACCCTGTTTCAGTTATATGACAATGATCATATGATTTCTGAAGGCAGATGAATATTTTCTTTTAGAGTGCATAACTTTCCGAATGCCTGAAATACTTTAACTTTGAACAGATTGATTTGTTTATATTGGTGATGAACTTAGAAGAATATCGTCTTTCTTACATGAAATATGTTGCCATGCACTATAGGCTGTTTATAATACATTTCCGTATTCAAAAGACCTACTTCAGTGGGATAGGACAATAGAAAAACACAATAGAAAGTAGAAGTGTTTTTAGTCAAGTCGTGGTAGCCTTTTTCTACATTGCTTTCTTCCTTGCATTTCTGTTGCCTCACTAATATTTGGTGAAGTTTAGGGTGTCTTTGTGATATTAGGAATATCCTGAAGGAAGAGAGGATATTTTGTTAAAACAAAACAAAACAAATAATTAATTTTTTTCAAAGGCCAGAACATGACAACACCATTCACTTGTTTCATATGAAAGCAAAGATTGTTTTTATATAAACTGAATTGTGTGAAAAATAAATATGTTGTTAGTGCTAAGATTATAGTCATGTATTTTTTAAATCTGGCATCAAAATATGCTACTTATTTAATATTGTGTCATTTTTATAACAAGCTTACATCAGTGTAAGGTGTCAGATAAGCAGCTCTCAAATGTGAAGCTCTATTGGTCCACCTGCTTTGATTTCTGATCTTTGAAAGCAGACTGAAGTGATGTGTATGGGTTGTGATTCTGCAGCTCTTTTCTCTCTAGTACCTTTCATCACACACTTCCCAACAATGCAGGAATGACAGCAAAGAACGCCTCCTTCAGTTGTCAACAGCCTCAGTCCAGATACAAATGCTGGGTGGGGGTGGGCTTCAAAATATGGACTCCACATACAAAGCTCTTATTTCCTAGTCATTTGCATTTTCTTCTGCTTTGCCTAGAGATAACAGATGGCTGGGTGGTGATTTGGGATGCTAATTAGGCTGCTGTGTTTTTCAGCTAACCTTAGGTAGACACAGTCCTTTGAGGCCTGATTACCACTGTGCCATTTTAACATGCTCAAAGATAACCATTAAACACCCGTTAGTAATGAACTTTTTTACAAACAATAAAACCATGATTAACACTAGTATAATAATAATTTTTAAGAAGCCCTCCACAGCAGCAGTACAGCAATGAAGTGCACAGTGGCAGTTTGGAAGTGACTTTCAATTTTTAACTGAGCTCAGGAACTAGTAAGCATGTACCCAATGAAAATTAGAAGCATTTTTATGGGAATCTTTGAACTCTGTAATACAGTGATAGAAAGGGAATGCCTAGGAGAACAGAGTCTCAGGGGCAGAGGTAAAAGATTTGAAACTGAGCCTAACTAGCCATTTGAATAAAACATTGAAAGCCGGAGGATAATGATGTGCACATTATAATTGGTAGTATATGTGGAAAAGAACTCTGATTATATTACTGAATAGATCTCAGTGCTCTATAAAAGGCATATTTCTATTCAATTCAACTGTGCTTGTTCTTAAAATAGGACAAGAGTTATAAATGATATATCTATCCAGATGATTAACATATAAATGTTTTAATTGGTAAAATAATTCTTGTTCTATAGGAAAATTATACTTGAACTTAAACCTATTGCTGCATTTTGAGGTATAATACATTTTCCCAAGTCCAGAACAATATTTTAATAAATGTGGAACATATTTTCAGTAATTAATATTGAATTCACTAAAATTTAATTTTCATCTGATTTTCGAGTTCATATTTAGTTATGGAAAGTTGCACACCAAACACTAAGTGTAGATGAAATACCTGAATCATTGTAGAATTTTGTGCTTGTAAAAATATTTTAAAGTCTAATATAAAATATATTCATCTGTCCAAAGATAGGGATGATGAACATAGTAGCTAAAAGCAAAATTCTAGTGATGACCTCTGTGCTTCTTATTCTGTTTCTACCATTTATTATTATTGGGAAATCAGACAAATCTTTTAATGCTTTTTAAGTTCAGTTTCCTGAATGTACTCAATTCAATGGGGCTTCTGAGAAATCAGGATAAGAAGAATCAAATTAAATATTAAGTCTGTATCCTAGAAACTCATGTCTGGTGGTGCAGGCCTGTAATACTAGATCATCAATGGGCTAAAGTAGAAGCATCCAAGGTGCAAAGCCAACCTGGGCTAAATAGTGATTTGGGATCAGCCTGGGTAACTTAATAAATTTAGTCAGATTCTTTCTCAGAATAATAAATATAAAAGGATGTATCTCATGGTAGAACACTTGAACAAAATCCTAGGTTCAATACCCAGAACCCCTTTACGCAAAAGCAAAACTGAACCCAGAATTTAGTGTAGGTTGAACCTCTACAGATGAATCCAGATGTTATTAACATCATTTTTGCTTTGAACAGATGTGAGAGACAGAAAACTATATCTAAGTACATTAATGTACTCTTGCAGAATATACTGATTTAAAGATATCTCATAAGAATTTTATGAAAACTATGTCTTTAACTGATACAATTCCAGTTGCTATGATTGATATTCCATGGTAATCTTAGTACTTTGATGAATCCAGTTATGTTCCCACTGGCTAGAAGAGTATCTCAAGGTTAGAGTGTGTGACTTTACATTGTATTCTCAGCGCGCACGTGCACGCGCGCACACACACACACACACACACACACACACACACACACACACACAGAGGCACAAGAAAGAAGGATGAGGAGGTTGAGGGGAAACGAGTTTACAGGGATGCAAGGCTCTGAATTCAAGTCTTTCAAGCATTAGTGGACTGCAATGGTTAAAAGATGTTCTTTACTCCACCTGTTTTAGTATGTCTATTGTTGTCCTTGTTCAGTTCATGCTTAGGTAGTCATGTTGATGAGACTTTATGGATGTAATTTATTACATTGTTAGGAGGCACAATCTCACAGAAAACTCTCCAATCCTCTGACTCCTTCTAATCCTATTTCCACAATGTTTGCAGAGTGAGACCTCAACCCTACACAAAGAGCTAAAAGGAATTAAGGGATGCTGAGAGCTTGAGAAATGTCTTCTCCAGGAAAGATTATCTAATACCAAATAGTCAGCAACAAAAATATGCACACAAATAATATTATACAGATTGAACAGGTTGTATATATGCATTTAGGTATGTATAAATATTTATACATATATGTATGTAACAATGATCAATGAAAAGATACCGTAAGTTTGAAAGAGAATATTATATAACCTCAAAATAATAAAAGAAATGAGAAAATGTTCTTTAATTCATCTCTCCTATGTCTGTGAATACACTTGACCTTCTAAGATCTATATTTGTCATATAGAACATAGTTTCAGCAAACCTAGAGAGGCTATGAATAATAAATAGCTTCCCTTTTTTTCAGGCAGAATAAATTTATTAAGATTAGAAATTTTTTCTGCATTAGCATGATATTTTGTCTGCAGGCTTTCTATAAAGCATTCCTTTCCATGTGTCAACTGTTATTTACAAACAAATTAGTATGTTTTCTATTTTCCTTTAACTTAACACCATTTTTATGATTTCAATGAAACATTTACATGCATTATTTCATTTAATTTTTTCATACTGCTCATATTTCTGTTTCAAAGTGTGATTCATGTGAGAACATCTGTTTCTGTTTTAAGGATCTGATTTATCAACAGTATGAATTTGTCCTGTCTTATGATTTTCTTAGATTCAAAAAAAGTTATTACCGATTGAATAAAACACAGTAAATTAGAAAAGTCTCCCATTAATAACTCAGATAATTTTACTTCCATCACAATAAACTTTGGATTAGTATTTGTCATTGCATATTTTCATGTTCCTTTTGTGTGTGCTAATAAGGGTACTGATTATGTACTATTATATATTTTTTATTTTTATAGCAGTCTTTTATCTTTTCTTTCTTTCTTTTTTCTTTCTTTCTTTTTCCTTAAAGTTTCAGAAAATCATTTACTCTCCTTGATGTGGCAGAAAAATTTGTAAGAACCAGAATACCAGGAAATCTGTGAAACAGTGTCTTTTAGAAATGGATATATGAACAAGATTGGAACAATGGCAATATCAATAGACATATTAATGTAAAAGTGAGAATATTTTGCTGGGTCCTATCCTTAGACAAAGAACTATAAGCAACTATTGACCTCTGGAAGAAGGATAATTAGACTCTCCCAGGGACGAAATGCTGCATTGGTTGTCAAACATAAAGTAGTCATTCAGGAAACAAAATATACATTATCAGGATGTTGTACTTGTATATATTTGCATGTATTCAATCATAAATACATATACACATTCACACACACAATAAAAGAAGAGAGGTGTTCCACCTTAGGGTTGGTTGGGTAGGAAGGATTCAATAGAGGGCAAATGGCAGCCATCTCGTTGACTCAGATATATATCTGCATCTAACTCCAGTTTTTGTATTTATTTAGTACTGTGACTGCAAATTTTTGTTTGTGGTGTTCCTTAAGAATATATATATATATATATATATATATATATATATATATATATATATATATATTCATTAATGATTGATCACTTTACGCATTTATTAGTCAAATGATCATAATTTACCCAATGACTTTATCAGTTCAGTAGGGCCTCAGTTTTCATGTGTCTGATGCTTAGTCAGACTTGGTTTCTTACTTTGTATATAGAGCAAGTGTTAGGAGACAGAGAACAATTCCTGTGATACAGAAAATTAATGGGAGTACAGTGGATTTGACAAGAATACCAAAGAGAAGACAATTGCAGCTGTCCAGGTGTGGTAGAAGGAGGGCAAGGAGTGGTGACAATGTGATAGGCAGAGATCAAATTCAGGGCCACTTAAGATCAGTTTATATCGGTTTCATCTATTCATCGTTAAGGCCTGTGACTTCTTGTCTGTCTGTTCTCTATGTGTGGGGAGCAGTTAGCTAGAGAGCAGCCATGTTGTTCTTAGAAGACATATTAGCAATCTCCTTGCAGCTTTTAAGGAGCTTGCTTGTGCAGGCTAAGTTACTAAGTTGCAAGGACATGTGACATGTGATGCTTCTCTGTAAATAAGACTTCTTGCCGCCTTTGGGCTACTTAGATATGCTTAATGACTATTGTGTTTCTTTGTATCTGAGGAAGTGTTGGAACCTTGGTTCCTTGCTCACATGTTTTGATTTTATCTAAGTCCTCTATATGCCCAACAAGGATTTACTATTAACCATAAGGAACTATACTGTTGACTATTATTTAAGGGTGCTGGAAAAATAAAGATTTCAGAGTGGCTTCACAGCCCTCTCAACTTCCAAATGTCTTTTGTCTTCTTTTTAAATCCTCACACCCTGTTTCAGGCTTGGTTCAAATTAGCTGGTTGGGATCAGGCAACTATGAGGGATGCATAGTTTACCTTCTTCTTCCCTGTATCTTAACAGAATATATCCCAGAAATGAGAGTAAATTATTGTCTAATTTCCTCTTGTTTTGCTCAAAGTTTACCTTCCAATTTTGGAAATATAAGGCATATTTTAAAGTTGTAACAGCAGTAAAATGAATTCAGATTTACCAAATAATTTTATTTTATAACATTTACATTACTATTATCACATTTATACATATAATCACACATCAACACATGTGTTTGCTTTACTGTGAATGCTATCAGAGTAACTTGCAGACACAATATCATGCTCACCCTTAAGTATGTCCATGTGTCTTAGTTACTTCATACAGTGCCACAAAAGGCTGGTCATGTATTCAAATACTAGAGCATATGAAGAACAGTCTCATTCACATCACTAAGATACATTGTAAATACTGTAACTTAATCAGCTGTGTTGAGGCATTTACTATATGAATGTTTCAGAATGACAGAGTCTTTCTTAGGGAAAATACTTCTCAGAAAATGACATAGGGTTTTTCATTTTCTTTGTTTGTTTTTTTTTTTTCAAGCAAACAGAGAGAAATTTGGAAATGATTATAGCCAAAATCAATTGAGTACAAGATCTGTTGAGCTCTGTCTCAACCTCTTAACTTGATTCTGACACCTGCCATGCTGTTTGGTCTCACTAACAAGCTGTAGACAACTAGTTGATGATTATGTTTCACTGAATGTAATAAAATAAAGATGTCAAGTGTTAAAGTTCGTCAGCTGTTCCTAGTGCTTGGGTTTTGAAAAATTTAAACCTGCAATATATGATAGGGTTTTTTTGTAATGTCACTGGAAAAAGTTGTTTTTTTTTCTTTAAAATACATTTTCTTAGATCAAACATGTAAAATACTTCACGTACTTTAACTGAAAACACACCTGGTATATGTAGTATTGAAATATTTCTGTACCTTTGTAGTAGAGTATTGGTTCAACAAATGTAACAAAATTATACAGAACTTAACAAACATGCACACAAGACCATAACTAAAATGATAAAAGCTTAATAAGATAGAAAAATATGCTTATGACAGTTGTCCTGTTGTGTATTATAATACATTACCACAGAATGACACCACAAAATGAAATGCTGTAATATATGACAAGAATATTTCCTTATCATTTCTTACAGCTTCATGTAATCTAAGATTATCTTAATAAGATTTTTAATAAAAAAATCTTTTGTGTTACTTTTAAATAATCTTGTCTTTGTTGAATGTAATTAATACAACATTGATGTTACATACATATTTATTTCATATCATCTTGAAGTTCATCTAGAATTTGACTGGACCAATTTAGTTTATGACTCTAGGCAGATGAATTTCATAAAATATTTATGTTCAATATCTAGTTATTTAAATAAGGCATGCTTATTATTTATTATATTTTTTTAAGAAGAATAAAATGATCTTTTGCCCTGGGCATCTGAAAAATTCATTATGTGTCTAATCAGACTTAATTTTGTTAGCATGATGTTAAATATACAAAACTTTAACAATAAGAAAGCCAATGATTTTATTTGAAAATGGGACAAATAACTTATAGAGACACTTTACAAGTGAGATTATACATGTGACAAAGAATGATAGAAAATGATACCCTGTATCAGATGTAATCAGCGAAATGCAAATGAAGAAAACAGTAAGATGATTGAAAAGGGCTAAAGTCTGAAACACTGTTAACACCAGCTGTTGGTGACAGTTGTAGAGGGACTGGAACACTCATTAGTTACTCTTACTGATGAAATGCTACACTCTGGAAATTTTGGAATACAGTTTCATACTCACATAAAACAAAACCTACTCTATTTACACAAAGATATTGAAAACATTTGTTTACACTAAAACCTGACACAGCTATTCACAGCAGGCTTAAATGTTGAAAGCTGAATGCACACTCAATGCCTTTCTACTAGAGAATGGGCAAACAAACTGCACAGAAAATAATGAAAGTTTATTCAGTGAGGGGGAAAAAAAGAGATATCAAGCCTTGAAATGGCATAAAAGGATCCCAAAGACAAATTACTAAGTGAAAGAAACCAATGTGAAAAGAGGTATTCACTGGCTCCAACTCTTTGACCTTCTGGAAAATGTAATGTAGAGGAATATTTAAACATACTCTCAAATATTTTAAAGCTACATTGTACTTATTACATATTACTGTGCAGTAATATGAACTTTGAACATGTTTAGGAACAGTTAATCATTTAATTCAGCAACATGGCTGCTCTGGGAAACTATCATATTGAAAGGCTTTTGTGATAGCTAGAAAGGATCAAATCCAAGGGTCTATATAAGGGATCACATCCAGGGGTCTGTATGAAGGGATCACATTCAGAGGCTATTTGATCCAGATAGAATGTAGAAGGAATGTTAGTACACACCTTTAACCTCAGAATTCAAAAGGTAGTAGTGGTTTATGCCTTTAATCCCAGAACTTGGGAAACAGGCAGCCGAGCTCAGAAAAAGTAATAGACAGGAAGTGACATCTGAGATGAGTCAGAGTAAAGGGTAGGCAAAATGACAAATCAGAAAAAGTTGGCAGAATGGGCAAAGTAAGGATATGCCCAACTTTCACAATAGAAAAGAAAGCTCTCAGCTCAGAGTTGAGGATAAAATAGAAAGGCAGAGAAACAGATGCATTCTGAAGTAGTCTGGGCAGTTTGAAGAGTCTGAGGCAGAGATACAGTCTGCTCTGTAAGAAAAGTCAGTAACAGAGGGGAAGAGTTAATCAGTTTGAAGCCAAGCAAAATAGTTCAGTCAGAGAAGTTGCAGAAGTCAGTCAGAGTCTGCTAGAGTCAGAAGAGTTCAGTCAGAAACAGTCCCCCTGACTCAGAAGTTCTTTTTGAACCAGTCAGCCTGGAGAAGAGTTTGAGCCGGAACAACGAGTGAGTTGGTCAGTACAGCTCTTAGCTCAGAAGGAGCTAGTCAGAGTGGCTCAGTCTCCAGTAAGTTTCAGCAGCTTAAACATTCTAGATTGTATGGAGGTTGAAGCCTTCCAATTCTAAGCTTATGATCAGGTTGTATGGAGGCAGAACCCTTTAAGGACCAGGGATTGAATTTGATAAAGAATAATCTGCCTTTTGCATTGAATCTATAGCTATAGAACAGCTGCTGTATCTGGAAGCTAGAGGTGCTGCCAGAAGGTCACCTTCCTTAGCTGTTAGAACCATATTTCTGGGCGTGGATGACTACAGCTTTCTTGGATACAGAAAGAATTCTAATTTGGAGCACCTGCAATTGTCTACTCAAATACCCACGGATGGAACGATTGTTGTTTAAATTTTAATTTACTCACTGAGATCTTGTGTTGAAAGCACTGGATTGTATTAATGCTCACATGGAGGAGCCTCAGTGGTCTCTTCCCCAAGCCTAATCACTGATTAAGGAATATCTTTCCCAGTGTCTTGACTTCACCTGTAAGATGTCATGAGATCAGCCATCTAAAGTTTGGGATTGGTGCACTGTGGTAGTTCTAATCACTAAGCAATTAAGATACCTTTGTAGCAGTAGGAGGTGCTTTTCCTCAATAAATTATCTAGAGTCCACATGCTCTGGGTCAGTCTATGAAAGAGACATGACCCTTTGTAGTGGCTTGGTTTTACACATTGTGATTGTCTTCTGTTCCCTAAGTGAACCTATATGAGTTATTAATATTTTGATCTACAAGATGAAACTAAAGATAGTATAACAAATAACAATGAATAGGTAGTGCAGATAACATTTAGGACAAGAATACCTCTCTGATATAACAATGGGTGCTTATCTCTATAAATGTTCAAACCCACAGGCTATACAGCAGTAAGATAATGGAGACTACGGATGACCATTAGTAAGTGGAATACACTGGCATCCTTATGTATTACTCTAATTTTATTATAAACATTAAACTGGTCCAAAAATTACAAAGTTAAGAATTTCAAAATTCTTATTATGCCTTTATATATCTAATTTTATTTTTTATTACGTCTTTTAGATACATTTTACTTCCTGATTTCTACATTTTACTTCGAATTTATCCACTGTATAGCAAAACTAACTTGTTTTGCTTTTTAGTGTTGGTTTGGCTTTAATTTTTCTCTAGTTTTTAATTAGTGTATATGAATTTTACAAAATGCTGGGTTTTCTTATGACATTTTTATGTATCCAAATATATTATTTTAATTGAATCAGAACCCCATAGAATTGCCAATAAATGGGCATAAATGTTCAACATCTTCAGAAAAGTACAAATCAAAAGAGATTCCGTCTTACCCCAACTGAAAGGCTGCCATCAAGACACAAAGTAAATGCTAGTGAAGATGTTGGTAAGTATGTGAATAGGGTCACCATTGTAGAAATCAGTATGGAACTCTCTCAGAAAACACAATCCTTAACATATAACTGACTCATACAGCTATACCTCCTCTCAATTTATAACCTCAAGGTCAAAAATTGTAATAAAACCTAGTCTTTATTATAAATGCAAGATTATCCCCTCACAATCAAGGCAAGACTTGCAGCAGATTGACCAGGAAGCAAAGGGTTAAGCTCAGGGTACTTCACACATGAAGCTCTGGCCTAATTAAATATGCCTATTTTTGTATCTGTTAGCTTTCCATTCTTTCGTTAAGAAGGGAAGAACGGATTCAATTCAGTCCCTGTGGACTCTGTATCCATTCTTATCTGTCATTCCGATTATCAGACAAATTCTAGTTTTTTATTTTTCTATGAAGCTAATGGTACTGTCCCCATTACTCATATCTATGCCATTGTTAATTTAATAGCCCAATATCTTCCTTCATATTGCCACATAGGCAAAGATATCCCTCATATGCCTAGTTCCAAACCTACACTTCCAAACCTATATTTACATAATCATTTCCTAGTCTCTTTCCTTAAAATCAAAAGAGATCCTTTCCATCTACAGTTAATGGTCTGGAGTTTTCCAGTTCTCTCTCAATCATCATTTTTATTCCCTGTGCTGAATTTTTTTTGTCAGTGTCAATCTTTTGTATAAATATTTAAACATATTCACCTTTGAGTTCTGAAATACTGTAGAAGCACAGCATGACTGAAACCAACCCCAAATCCTCAAAGGTCCTATTCACACCTGACTACTGTCTTTTCTATACAGACATTTCCCAGCTAACTAGTTAGCAATTGGCAATGTAATTTTCTGTTTTCTTTTTCGTTGTGCCTCCATTATCATTGTTTGAAGCTTACTCTCAAGATTGTAAGTAAGTTACTTTTCTTTGTAATTCCTTTTACCACTTTTGTCCTGTTGTTCTGCTGTATTCAGCAGCATTGCTCTACCCCCATCCCCACCAGATACCCAGGGACTCTTCGTATGGTTTTTACAGAGCTGTAGTTTATTTCCTGGTACTCTTTGGTTCTCTTTCTCATTTTCATTTTCTTCAGTTTTCTGGTGCTATATTCATTGTCTACAAATTCCTTACTTTCATGATAGCAAAACATCCATGTTCATTCAGACACTTTA
Organism: Cricetomys ansorgei; assembly: GCA_026225945.1. Lineage (NCBI taxonomy): Eukaryota > Metazoa > Chordata > Mammalia > Rodentia > Nesomyidae > Cricetomys > Cricetomys ansorgei. The sequence continues at coordinate 4,692,703 of JAMJFZ010002812.1, forward strand.
TGACTGATATCTATTGTATGAGATCCTTCATAGAATGAGGAATGAACCTGAATTGTTACTTGTTAAGCTTTAACCAAATACGCATACAGATGAGTTGATAAATACGATCCGCAATCATTTCTACTTGGAGAAACATACAACATTCAGGGTATGTTTAGATGTCAGATATGGTAACGACAGGTGTTTGGGATAATTTATATTTGGACTTAGATTTGATATAATTGCAGGAGCTTGGTTATCTTACTAGTTTATTTCAATTATTACAGACATAACATCAGAAGAAACAAATTTTGAGACCAGAGATGAAGCTTTCAAAATTTGGGATTTTGTTAGTCACAGATTCATTTAGAATTATGCCTTAATGTGTTTTTTGCAAGATTGTCTGTTCCTATGGAATGTGTTAGGCATGGTGTTAATTCCTTGCTTTTCCTTTGTCAAAGAACGTGTCTGTCATTCAGCTTAGACTAGTCAAATGCTTGCCTTGAAATGTGAATTTGCAGCAAAAATTTTAAATATGGGGAAAAAATGTGAATCTCATTCATTGTGGTATATTTACTGACATAAAACTGTTGAACTGACATCATTCTGGATATTCCAGAAAAAAATTTTAGAGATTATAGTTTTTATCTGGCCTTTCTATCAGTTCTGTAAACTCCTCTATATAAATTTTAATTCCCCTTTCAGTCAAGGTCCATTAAAATTGTTCACATGGAAAGAACTTTAAATATGTGTGTGTACATATATGTGTGTGTGTGTGTGTGTGTGTGTACATCTATGAAAGGGAACATAGGTTACTGAACAGAAAAAGTAGTAATCAATGGAGAGGCTCAGAGGTTTAGAACATTATCTGCTCTTCCAGAGGACCCAAGTCCAATTCGCAGCGCCCACTTGATAGTTCACAACTGTCTCTAAGTCAAATTCCAGGGAATCCGACCCCCTTACACAGACACGAATGCAGACAAAACACCAATGCACATAAAACAAAAATAAATCAGTAAAAAAAAAAAAGAATTATCACTGAAGAGAGATTAATATAAAATACTTCAGTTTAAAAATCTATGATCAAATTTATATTTTAAAAACATCTCTGGCTTCAGTTAGAAAAATATAATACAAACCAATGAGTAAGTATAATGTAATTTAGGTAGCAGTTAATAAAGGGAAACTTGAGAAGGAAATTGATGTATTTCAGAAGAAATCTGATAGCCAAGACAGAAGAATGGTTTCTAGTGGAACAGAGGAGGGCAGTCTTTTTAGAATGAGTAACCTATGGGTTCCTTGAAATTCCTGCACTGTTGAAGGAAAAACCACCAACACCACCACCACCAACACCAACACCCACCCACACACACACACACACACACACACATACACACCACACAAACACACCAAAAAAGCATTAAAAAAAAACTCAGAAAGAAATGAAAAAGACAAATGTATGCAAATAGACTATTCCTTAGTAAGATTAATTTCATGTTGAGTTGAGGCCCTGTTGTTTTTATTTTTCTTGGTCTTCCCCAGCATGTGCCGCCACAGCCCTATCCCAGCCGGGAGCTGGCTGGAATACCGCTTGGTTTCCTGCCCTGGCCAGGGGCGAGAGGTTCAAGCTGAAAGCCGAGGGGAAGCACCGGGAGCCGCAAGGGACGTGGGTTCCTTGGACTGCGTGGTGTCGCCTGACTCTGCTTGCTGAGAACGAATGAACATGAGACACAGACGGCATCTCGTGGACACGAACTCATTTATTCAAGGGGCTCACCTTAATAAATAGTCTCTTTTACCAGGGAAGGGTGGGGGAGCCTTAACTAGCATGAGGTGGAGCGTTCCTAAGCAAGGACCCGCCCCAGTGCAGATAAACATGTTCCTTTAGCTTCTTCTGAAACGAGCTATAACTAATATTCTGGCTAGGGACCTTCCCAGGCTGGGAGAGCAGGAGTCTGCCACGCGTCTCATCCCACGTAACCTTTTTCAGGGAGTAGGGGCACTTGGCCTTGACTTCCACTGCTTTCCAGCCCTCGGGTCCCACAAGGCCCCAAGGAACTCAAACTCCATGTTATGAAAGAGAGAACTGGAAGCCTGTTCCCAAGGAGTATGCCCTGCTCATCTTCCTTCATTGCTACTTTAACAAAGTTCGTCACTATCCACCTAATTGTCAAGACCAGTAACTATGCACCACTCATATTTGTTTCCTTACATACTTCCAATTTCAAAAGCAATCAGCAAGATTTCTTTTCTACATTGAAAATTGCTCTTCAAATTGATTTTATTATGTCCTTTTGTAATCCTATCACCCTCTGCATTTATTATCCTACTATAATATTAGACTTTACATTTCATCTAGAAGTTGAGTATGTAACAGTGATATGTGTGCTGTGTGCTCCTTTAATGTCTGTCATTATTCTTAGTGGTTTTACTATTGTTATTAGGTTGCTTTATTTAAATTTAATGAAGCATTTATTCTCAATCAAAAAGATCATTGAGATGATACAATTCTATAAGTCTGTAGTATGAAATCAGAGCAATAAACTTTATTTGGTGTGAGATGAGAAATGATTGACTATCTTGTCTATCTATTAATATTCTTTTATTCATCTTATATGCAGTTTTACAAGTGAAGCAAATAATAAAAGATATTGCATCGCCTCCTAATCTTTGCTATCAACTTTGGTGAATAAACATTAAACAACAAATGCTCTGGACAAGTTCAGTCTGAGACAATTTTTTTTATAATAATTTGTTTCTGAGTAAAAATGGTCAAATACATTTTTTAAGTCATGAATGTACTTTTAAATATATAAAATTATTTAAGATATAGGATAATTAATTTAGTTACTATATATTGTTTAATTGAAATATTTTTGTTGTTAAAAGAAGCCCAAATTTAGGGCCTACAGAGACAATTCAGTGGGTAAGAGCTCACTGCAGGAATGTGAACACTGGAGTTCCCATTCCTAGACTCCATGTAGAAAGTTTTGTGGGGAGCACAGTGCTGTGGTAAATGAAACGGAAGAATTGCTAGGGCTTACTGGCTACCAGCAAAAATCCAGGTTAAGTCATAAGATCTGTGTCCTAATAATGAGAGAGTTCTAAGTACTGCCCTCAGGCAGAGAATACTGAAGCAGGACACTGGACATTCTTCTTACTACCCTGCTTCCAGAACATGTTCATGTGTCACTTCTGTACTCTCATACACATTCAACACGTACACTACATTATACCTGCTTACGTAGCCCCCATTACCATACATACAAATGCTAAAAGTCATGGTCTCCATATAAGAGAATACGCTATTTTTGTCTTTCTGATACTGGGTTTCCTCATGCAATAATACTATAGGATTCTATCCACTTTCCTCTAAATTTCATAGTTTCATTTTATTTGAACATGTGAGGAAAATCTCATTGATCATATATGACAAATTTTTATTATCCGTTATTCTGTTGATGGATATCTGGTCAGGCTCCATTTCCCTGTGGTTGTGAATAGTGTATGAATAAATAAGTCTATACAAGCATCTTTTGTGGTAGAATACAGGGTTCCTGGTGTGTATGTCAGTAGTAGTACAACTAAATCATATGGTGCTTCTAGTTTTAATGTTTTGAGGAACTTCCTATAGCCAACATTACACAAAATTGTGACAAACTAAAAACATGTCTTCTAAAATTTAGAACAAGACAAAAATTTCACTATATTCACTGACTCAATAATGTATTCCACATCATACATAGAGAAATTACAAGGGAAAAATATAGAAGTGTTAAAAGTAGTAGAGAAAAAAGTAAAATTGTCCATACTTGCAGGTGACATAATTCTACATTCAAAAGACACTATAAAGCCAGGTGGTGGTGGTGCATACTTTTAGTTCCATCACTTGGGAGACAGAGGCAGGCAGATCTCTGTGAGTTCGATGCTAGCCTGGTCTACAGAGTATATTCCAGGTCAGTGAGATTTACAACAGAGAAACCCTGTCTTGACAAAAGAAAAAAAAAAAAAAGGACAAAAAAAAAGCATAAAATGGTTAGATTTAATAAACATTTTCAGTAAAGTTACAGGATATATCAACGAATACAAATCAGTTGCCTTCATATGCCTAAGTAATGAAATTTCTTAGAAATATATTCTTAGGACGGGTGTGGAGGGAACCAGCCTTTCCCACAAATGGGTTCACGGAAACTCTACGCATCCCGTTACAGCAAAGGGGAGGAAGAGGCAGAATGGCTGGTAAGCCTAAGTTCCCCGCTGGGGAGTCTGGAACCTGGTCGACAGACTTCAACCTCATCACCAGGGTATTAGGGCTCCAGCAGACGGGAATCTGGCAGATTACTTATTCTGAAGACACATTTACTTACTTACTTGCTGGAAGAGTTACTGAACTTATTAAGGTGTTACCTACCTCCTCCATCTCAGTTCTTGGTAATTAAACTACGTTAATTAAACCACTTACAAAATGTTTCTTCATGAATGTGACCTCTGCTCTAGAACCAGGTTAAACAAATGCTCATCAAAAACTTAAATTCAATTTCTTACCACGCAATGAAGAAAGTGTTACTGGAAACTACACATATCTATTGTTTTATATGTTGCCTATGGGTAATTTTGCAGTAAATCACCAGAACTGAATACTTGACACAGATAAAATATGGTCCAGAAACCGTTAAATAGTCATTATTTATTTACACAAAAGTGATATAATATTTCGCAGGTCAATTTTTGTTTCTTCTTAATATGACAAATTTGTATGAGGTATAATTGTGAAATGAACAGAAAATCATGACCAGAGAACGGTAGGAACCAGTGGGTAGTTTCCAAGCAACTAATCTCTACACATACAAAGAGAAAATGAAAAGTGAAAACCTAGAACTAAGAGTATAGTACCAGAAACCAAAAGAGTACTTCTTTAATCCTTTTAAATTCAATTTATTTTAACTAAGAAAAGATATAATTACAATTAACCCATGACAACTAGCAATAATAATTTTACAATATTTCAAAATTAAGTGTTAATATCCCTGAAATATTTGTCAAAATGTAATTTAGATAAATGGCAAGTTGCATCACTGATGCATGTTAATTATCTCATTTTAGCAAACATGATTAAAGAAAAGAAGAGAGTGATATTTAGGTATCAAAGATATTATTAGAATATCTTTAGTAAGGAAAAATATATCCATAGTTTCTGCCCTTTGCTTTCAATTTAAGCAGTAAAAACTCTAATTGGCCTTAGAGAAATGTGAAGTTGAGCATTTTTTGTCTGTATAATCACCTTGCAATGTCCAATACATTACTAAAATGCCAGCATATGCAGTTGCACCAGAGCAGGAGACACAGTCTGTGCCTGAAGCAAGCCTTGGTGAACTACCATGCATTTTATTTGGAATAATTCTGTGTGCTTTCCAGGTAGAATATCAAGTTTATTAAAGCGTAAGTAATAAACATTCATTAGTTGGAAGGTTATGCGTGCTGTGAAACTCAACAGTGACTGCAACAATTACACTTGCAAAGATTTTAGCAATTATTTGTTCTTGAGTCTCCCACAAACGACACACTGTTGTGTTAGTTCAGTCTCTGCTGCACTCCATGCAGTCTCTATTTAATCTCCATAACAACCTCTTCATGATATACTGTTTCAGGTCTGTAATTTTGATTATTTTCTTTACATGCAAAATGTAATATATTAGCAGTAGTCAAGTAGGCAAGATTTCACACGCAAAATGAACAATGTTCCCTGCATCCTTCCAATACTTTACTATACTCCCAGCATAAAACTGCTCATATGAGAAAGAAAAGGTGGAAAAATTATGAGAGCCAGATTTAATGGATGACTCCAAGCTAACAGTGTCTTCCAGACACACTAGGGCTGATGTACGTATGAACTCAGACTATAGCAGCATGCATCGGGTCTGCACAGGTTCAAGCCAGATGAGATCTATACACTGAGAGGAGGTAGTGGACATGAGGTCTCACCCCCTAATCAAGCTGTTATCTGCAATTGATATCTACTTCCAAAAGGTAATCCGTTTTCTTCAGTGGAGCCTAACTAGGTATAGCAAGCAGAGTTAAGAGCAGGTCCAATGAACAGGACAGGTTGTCCAACACAAAACAAGCTCAATAGTTTTATTTTGGACTTTATGTTTTGTTTTGCTTTGTTTTTGGCATTTTTTTTTTGTCTTCTTGGTCTTTTGTCTGTTTTAATTTCCATTTTGTGTTTTGTGGATTTCTTTGTTTCTTTCTTGGTTTTTTAGAGATTTCTTTGGTCACTGAATTTTTTTTTTTCTGAGAGAGAGAGAGAGAACATAAAATGGTATGGAGCTGGGACTGATATTAGGGAAGGGGAACTGTGATCAAAATATATTGTATGAAATATTTAATAAAACAATAACTCCTTTTGAAAATAATATCATACAAAAGAAATAAAAAGAAATATTTCTCTTTCCATCCTTTCCAATTGAATCTGGAAAAAATAACTGGAAAATAACCTGTGGTAATCAATGCCACACCCCTGGAAGTGATGTGCTGTCTATTTTACTAAATACTAATCATTTTGAGAACTTTCTAGGTATATATGAAACTATGCAATTACAAGTGGACTTTATGGTAACATTTTTATTGCTGTAATACCAATGGTATTGTATTTTTTTACTTTGAAAAAGTGAAGATTGTTAAATGTTGGAAGAACTATTGTGGTTCTTGCATTGCTTCTGAACAAATGAAATGCTTTACTTTCCTATTCTCTTTCAATAGTTCAGTATCTTCTTTTCAAAACTAGTGGTACAAACTAAAAACTTTTTTCATGGACAATGTTTTTAAGCTATCAGCTGATAATCTTTAGTACTGTTTGGTATATTACTACTCTATTATGCTATGTGCATGTGTGGCTTTTACTTACTTTCAAAATAATTTTTATCCACCCCCCAAAAATGTACCTGATGCTATAGAGCCAAGTGACATGTCATGTTCCTATCTCTTTAATTATTGATAGAAAACTTTTCGATATCCTGTTTCTAGCAACTTTAAAATAAAATTTCAGTTCTTGCCTATCCCATAAGGCTTTGCTCAGTTACCTGACACCAAAGTGCCAATTATAGACAAGTGATGGTAGAAGCAGAGGAAGAATTATTTATTTGATACATTCAAGTCCATCGTTGAGATACTAACATGAAGTTCAAATATATAAAAACAGAAATACACCAGAGGGCAGTGAAATGGCTAAGTGGGTTTATGCACCTTCTGCCAAGCCTGACTAACTGAGTCCAATCCCTAGACTCACAAGTTTGCAGGAAAGAACTGAATCTTGCAAGTTTTTTTTTATATTTATAGTTACACACACACACAGAGAGACAGACACACACACACAACAGCTATCTAGAGACATGATAGATAGATAGATAGATAGATAGATAGATAGATAGATAGATAGATAGATGATAGATAGAGGGTGTGATACTTTTGAAATGATAAGCTAAATGTATAAATAAGCAATCAACTTGTGATTCTTCACATCATTGGTGCACTTGACTTCAGGGCTAATTGTGATCTACTGGATGAAGTATATTTTTAGTGGTGCCCTGAAATGTTTTTTCTTCTAGAATTCAAGGTGACTCTAGAACAAGGTTAAGGACCATAACTTACCTTTATGCCTTCAGCCAACTTGGATCAGCCAACTGATCCAAAATGAATTTAGAGATGCCAGAATTTCATCCAGCCTTTAATTATTCTTGGGGCCCACGTGAGGAGTCAATGCTTTTCAGCAAAGGCAGATTCTAGTAGGATGTTTGATTTCAATACTTGCCAATCAAATATATAATCATGATTTACATACTGATAATATTAACTCATTTATTTCATACATTATTGCAACTCATGCTTTTGTAATGCCTGTATGTATAATTTTCTTACGAATATTACTGCAAATATTTTCAAATTTTTTCTGAACTCATGGAGATTAGAATTAAATGCATAAATGTACATACATGATTTAATTGATCTAGACTTCAAATGCTGGTAGAAAGTGTTGTAATTCTTATAAGTCTGGGAGAAATAATTTAATGGAAAATTTTTTTGTTTGAAAAACTTGAGAAAATATATGAACTACAATTATGCTAAACATCAGTATATATTACTTGATATACATTTACTTATTTCTTAACATGTTAGTGTGTATAACTTAGGTAAAGGTAATTAGAATCCACATTATATGTGTCAACCATTATATTATCAATGAGTACTTCTTTCAGACAATGAATGTGGTAAGTACTTTCAAAGGGTTGTGTATTACAGTGGTCTCTATTTTTGTATGAATTTATTCCAATATATTCTGTGGGTACTTCATTCTATGGGTAGTACCAGAACTAAAAAAATATATTTTCCTATAGAAAACTATTTATAGTAAATTAAAAGTAAAAGTTTATCACAGAAAGAGATTTAATGACATCAATATAAACATTATTACAACTCAGTGTAATAAAATTATCAGTATCTCTATTTTTACATTTCAGGACCACTGTTAGATAAAATAAGGGTTACTTGAAAAGAAACACCAGGATACCATAGCAATTGATTTGACAATTGAAATGGAGGCTGCGGAGAGGTGATCTAGTGCCTGGCCATGACAAAGCCACACTGTGTGAAATTTCATCATGCTACACAGGAAAACTCACTTTCAAAAATTTGTGAATTGTTGATTTCTATAATTTCTTCCATTTAATATTTTCATGCAGTGTATGATGGGTGATCAAAACATCGGACATTGAAACTGTTGGGAAGGGAGCTTGCTAGAGTGGAAACTTTAAACATTTGAGATCACAGATTTTACATCTAAGGTTAAAGTGCACACACTTCTAACACATTTTAGTTGAATGTCAATGTTAAAATCATAATTTGAGAAAGACTAAGAAATTAGCAATCATTAACAGTTTCACAAAAGTTTTCTGGAAGTGTCAAGTATATTCTATGCCATTTCATTTAAAGTACATTGTATAACATGAAAACCTTGATATTGTGGCTAAGGGACATGGCTCAGTGGATTAAGGTATCCTGTAATGAATCTTGATGACCTGAATTTAATCTTTAGGACCAACATAGTGGAAGGTAAGAACGCTTGCATTTAATCCTCTCTGAGACATGCACAAATAGGCACATACAAGCAAACACACAGACAGACAAACCAAACAGACACATGCACAAACAAATGCATATATGCACAAATACACATAAATACATTAAATAAATACAATTTAAATTAAAATTAAAACTTGTTATTGAGGTCATATTAATATATTTATTGAATATGTTTATTAATAAGAGTATTTTTCTATCAAGACAAATGTATTACCTAAAAGAAAAACAGCAGTATCAATCTTATCCTTAACCAAAACACTTTTTATAAGGTACCACTTGTCAATTATGAATAGCTAGAAAATATATAATAGGGGAAAAATACCAAGAAAACAAGAAAATCCCATATCCTCTTAAATATGTGCTTTTGAACTTTTGAAAAATCATCTTTAACAAATACATGAACATGCTTATTCATTCTTTGTATTATGTAACCCTGTGTAGGTTCTATTTTCTAGGCCATAAATCTTTTTCATAATAGAATTTTCTAATAGTCAAACCATTCCTTTGTGCTTAGATATTTGATTTTGGTCTTCCAGCCTCATGCCTTCTCCATTCCTCACACCAATGACAATCATATTCTTTACTTGGTTCCACGATTGGCTTGAGAACAATTTGGATTGCCGTCAGAAGATTAGCAACACAGATGGTACCTAATACTTCATCCTGGTTTTGGCTTGACTCTGTGTGTTGCTTACTCAGTGGCAGAGGAAAAGGAAAGAACTGCTGATATATGATGCTCTTATGACCACAACAGCCAAGATAGTCAGATACCATTAGAGTGCTCAGCAAGCTGTTTTATACCTCAACATTTCTGAGTCTATATTATTTCCCAAAGCACTCTTTGAAAATGTCGCATAGCATTTGGAATACAGGCCATGTGTACAGCAGAACTTTTACTGTTTTGTGGCATGCTTCATTAAGCAATTTTATTTGAATGAGAAGCTCTAAACCAGAAATTAACTATAAGTGGTAATATATTAATTTTATTAACTCTTAAATTAATGACACATTTTTTTCAAATTTTTGAAGAGCAAAACTATTTTATTTTATTGCAACTAAGTTAAGAAGTCATGTATAACATTAACTTATCAGTCAGCTGTTGAAGTTTCACAGTTATGAATCTTGATTCTTTTTAAGTATCAGTTTAGGAACATAGCACAGGACACACAGTTCTGTCAAACATTCTACTATATGTAACATAGTAGTAGTGGTAGTGGGTGACTTCACTACACCAGTCTTACCAATAAACAGGTCCTCTGGAAAAAAAAAAAAATCTAACCAAAGATTAGCTGCAATAATGATATCAGCTGTTAAATGGTCCTATCAGACATCTACAAAACTTCCAATCCAAGGTTTTGAAAAATATAAATTCTACTCTGTGTAGTTGTAGATGGGGGTGTAGATTCACCCAGATGTAGATGCTGGTTCAGGGCAGAGGACAGTTTATTCTTACTCTAAATTACTGGTTCTTTCCTAGAGCCTTGGAGCCTTAGAGCTTCTTGTCCTCTTTACAATCCAGATTTAATCTTTGAAGTGATAGACTTTATCCATCATATAATATAGATCATTTATATAGATCATTTAAACTGCTTGAGCAGACCTAGAAGGCTTCAGCCTTCGCCTCCAAGAACTACTGCTTATTGAGCCACTCTGACTAGCTCCTTACGAACTCTTACTCTTCTAGTTCAACTCACTCTCTGCTCTGCTGTGTCTCTGTATCTCTTCCTGAGCTCTCACTGCTACATCTTGCCTCTGAGACTGCTTCAACTGACTGCTTCACTGCTTCAACTGACTCACTCCAGCCTAGCTTCTGTAACTCTTCTGTAAATGACACTGAAACTAACTCTGCAACTGACTTCTGTAACTGACTCTTCAACTCACTCTTTAGATAACTTCTCATTTGACTGTTTTGTCTGCTTCTCAACTGACTCTTCGTCTTCTAACTCCTCTGCAACACTCTTTAACTGGGCTGAGACTTGCATTTTCTGCTAACTCTTCCTCTGATTAGTCACTTTGTTTGTCATTCACTCTGACTCATCTCAGAGGTTACTTCCTGTGTGACAGTGACTCCTTCTGAGTTCTGCTTCCTGTGTATGCTTCTACTGTTTTTTTCTAGGCATTAAAGGCATTGACTATCACTGCTTTCTGAATACTGGGATTAAAGATGTGAACCACCATTGCCTTCTGAATACTGGATTAAAGGTGTGTCGACATTCTATCCAGACAACACATGCCTCTGAATGTAGCCACTAGAATACAGACCCTCGCTTTCACACAGGGCTATTCCTCTACAACTCTGCTTAGTAGAATAATTAAATTTTTCCAAATGTGGCCACATTTGGGGACACATAGAAATTATCAACAAATATGGCATAATTGAAATGTCTTATATTCTGACTAAATGGAATAAATCTAGATATATAGAGACTAAACAAAAATACTGTTGAAGGTTAGTTGGTTATTGAAGAAGCAAGGAAATTTAAAAAAAAAAACAACCTAGAACTCAATGAATATGAAAATGCAACACACAAGCCTATGCCAAAGAATAAGGTATACTTAAGAGTAAAGTTTATAGAGCAAAGTACATATGTTAAAATAAAAAGACATCTAAACCTAATATTTAGACAATGAACTTTACAAATTATGCTGAAAATGTCAGACAGGAAGAGATAACTCAAATCACTAGAGAAATCTATGAAATAGTAATGAGAGATAGTAAAATGTATTAGTGAAATGAAGATTAGTGAAAATTAGTGAAAAGAAGAAACAAAACTTTATAGCCAAATTAACGCAAAAAGCTAAACATCCAGAAATAATAAGATTAGAAAGAAAAAGTGAGACATTATTGCAGATTTAACTTAATTTTTAATTGACAATATTTTGTTAAGACCTAGGGAATAGCTATAGTAATAATATGTACACCAATGTTTTTCCTTTTCTTTGAACAATGTAAATGTAGTATCATGTATTGTATAGTTTTTAAAAATAGAATGAAAAGAATATCTTTCCAAAAATTAATTGTGCAATGGAAATACAATTATAAATTTTTCTCAAAAGTTTGTGTCCATAAAGCCAAACAAAGAAATGCTATCAATTTCAACTCAAATCTACAAGAAAATCCAACAAGATATTTGGTACTTATTGACCTTCTGATTTTAAAGCACATTGAAAGGCAAACAAAACAAAGCAAAACATGTCAATCAATACCATGTTGATGAAAAAAGTTAGAGGGCTGACCTCACCATCTCAAGGTTCACTATAAACATAATGTAATAAAAACAGCAATCAAGGTTAGTATTGCAAATCAATAGACAAAAACCTCAGTGAAAAAGAATAGAAAGTCAAAACTAGACCCACTGATAGAGTCCATTGACATTTGATAAAAGAGCAAAATGGAACTCAGTGTGGACAGGATTGTCTTAAACATTTGGTACTGGCCTTAGCACAATAGCCATGGGCACTGTCAGGAACGTACGCACAGAGACAGCTTCTGCTAAAGGCATCTAAACGAGATAATAAACAGAAATACAAACACTTGGCCGCCCAACTAAGACACAGCAGAAGGAAACCTAGCCTTTGGATACTAAAGTATGGCTGTAGTGATGATTATACTGTGTGAAAGTGATGCTTGTGAGTAAGATGGAATGTCTCCTCTCCGAAACGCTTCATTAAGAGAATGAGAAGATGAACCAAAGCTTGGGAAAAAATACTCACAAAATATAGATGTAAAGGGATATTAAAATAGTCAGAGAGCTTCAAAAACCAGGCACAGAACTTTAATCCATTCACTTATCATGAGCAAGTCACAAAAAATACATGCGATGGGATACTAAAATAGAGAACTTCTAAAACTAGGGGTAAATATTCAATTTATTCAGTGATCATGAACACATCATTTATAACTAAAAAACATGACATATTCACATATAAAACAATGCATAGCATGATCCGTATTAATCATCTTCAAATTAAAATAAGGATTACTGCATATCTATGACAATGTGCAAAATACAAAGTATCTACAGAAACATATTTCAGGGGTGATATAAAGTAGCAGGGGCTTACAGTCATTGCTAATGAGGATCACTACAGCAAAAAAGATACTTGGTTCATTTTATTTATACTTTTACTAAAATAAACACGTCTTTATATAATCTACATTTACATTCTTCCATGTTTTTCAAATGGGCCTGAAACCTAGAAGTATACAAACTTGCACAAAGATGTTGTCTGTATTAGTAATTGCTTAGTCTTGGAAGAAACCAAAATGTCACTTAAGAGATGTGTTAAATTATGGTTCGGGTGCTTAATGAGAGTTCATTGTTGAATTTTCCAATGTTCTTTATTAATCACAAACCACGTCAAATCTCAGGGAATTCTATACCTGGGCAGCTAGGCAGAGTCTTCATCTTTCTTCCCCCAAAAGACCTCTTTCCTCCTGCCTTAGCCCTTTTAACTTTTTCTCCCACCTCCTCTAACTTTTAGGCCTTTATTATAACACAATGATACTAGGCTGGGGATGATCAGAGTCTTTGCTCGTGGCCTCCTCGAAACCGGTCACCTTCAATTGTCTATCTGTTGAGATCTCAAGGCTAGCACAAGGGTGTGACTAGGTAGGAAGCGAGGCCTGTACTGCTGCAAGGCATCTGGCTTTCCAGTTACAAGGTATCAAAACCAAAACAGCACACAAAAGTAAAATATTCCACAACAGAGATGATTGATCTAAATTGAAATGCATCCATACAATGAAACAGTCGTCAGTGATAGGAGGAAACTAGGGGGCATTCTAGACACGAGAATATATAGAAGATTCCTAAAGGCTAACTTAAAGAAGCTGATATGAAAATGTATATTACATGACTCTAACTTCATGGTTTTATTGAAAATGGAAAGGTTGGGGGTAGTAAAAGATCAGTGATTTGGAGGGACCAGTAAAAGATAAAAGCATTGCTGCTTGGATACAGGGAACTTTTTGGCACTGAAATATTCCTTTCACACTGTAATGGTTGATAAATGTCATTAAAAATTAACCACGTCCACAGAATGTACACGACAGTCATGAATTCTAATGTAATAAGTATTTTGTAATTACGAGTAATCTATATTGTCTCATCATAGTAATAAAGATTCCTCATTAATACAATATGCTATTTATAGGACCATTGTCTCCTAGTGGTGGGTGACCCTGACCTAGGTTCTCTGCTTCCTCATCAGATCCTCAATTTCCCATGAGATCCTTGCTTTACCTCTGAGAGATCTCTGCCTCCCCGTGAGATATAATGAGTCAATTCAGTGTTCAGATCCTGACCAATCAGAGAAATCCCCTAGCTACTGCCTATTTCATTTAAAAGCCCCATATGGCTGCCATGTTTTGTTTTGTTTTGTTTTTAATTGGCTGACCTCGGCATACCAGAATGTGCTCAGCAGAAGTCAACTGCTTTGTATGGTCATATTTTTCTCTCAGTGTCTATTTGAACTATTTTGAGGACCCAGCACTAATAAAATAACTGTAGTAAGTGTAATATGTTTGTTAGTGGGTGTATGGAAACCACATTTTCTGTTCAATTTTTATATAAATATGTTTTATCTTAAGGTCCATAATTTTAAAAAGATGTAAAGAAAAATATAAATCCATATTTCTGCTCAATTTTTATGTAAACAAAATTTATCTTAACAATCACAATTATTAAAAGAGTTACAAAAAATATTCGTTGTAGAATTTGGTAATAAATTTAGGGATTTGTAAATTTTATAAATGTAAGGTTTGATGTAATCATTGATTTATTTAATTATTCTTGTGGGTTCATGGCAGAGTACAGTTTATTCTTTTCTAATTCAGTTTCTGGTTCTAGAGAGTTTCAGCCTCCATACAATTTAATCTTAAGCCTAGACCTAGAAGACTTCATCTAATCTGTATACGTAGAATGTTTCAGCCTCTGAGACTTACTGCTGACTGAGTTCACTCTGGTTAGCTGTCTTCTGAACTACCTCTTGTCACTCTGAGTTGTACTATGAATTCTGAACTGTAAATCAAAAATCATCTGCTTCTGACTCTGCTTATTCTGAACTTACTTTTCATTTCTCGGCTTCCACTGTAAGAAAATATTAATATCTACAGTGTCTCAATAAAGATTTAGGACAACTCTCATGAGTGCAAAACCCAGACAACATAGGCAGAAGTTTCACCTTACATTCTCTCACATGGCTTCCTCTGCTTCTGCACTGTTCAGGGACCATGTTATCTCCTGAGATGAGAAGAATTAGCTTAAAATCTTCTCATTATCTTTAAACTCTGCTTCTCTCAAGCTCTCCTCTTTCCATAGGAGGCCTTACTCGTTTTTTAATTTATTTCTTACTCTCTGTATTAAAACTTAATATTCTTTTGTTTCTCTAACTATTTTAAATACCTTTATTAACTACCTTTTACTTTGAACATACTTCACTCGTCCTGTGTCTTCTTTGTTGG
The DNA here is from genome assembly GCA_026225945.1 of Cricetomys ansorgei. Lineage (NCBI taxonomy): Eukaryota > Metazoa > Chordata > Mammalia > Rodentia > Nesomyidae > Cricetomys > Cricetomys ansorgei. The sequence continues at coordinate 4,708,283 of JAMJFZ010002812.1, forward strand.
ATCTCTGCTCACCACCTGTTGTTAGGATCTCTGCCTTGGCTCTAGCTGTTCATTGTTTCTTCCTCTTTTTTCTCTCTAGACTCCGCATTGACCTAATTGTAGCCTCCACCATGGATCACATGTCTCATGACTCAAGTGTGTTCTTGGAAATAGTAATATCTACGAAGTCTCAATAAACAGCAGGGAAAACTCGCAGGGAAATAATACCAGTGCAGTTAGGTGTTAGGCGGAGGTCTTGTCTCTCATCTCTCTCATATGGCTTACATGATCCTTTATTCATTCAAAATTCTCTCTTCCCTCCACATAGACCTTAATTTCACAAATGAATAGAACCTAACACCTCTCAGGGTCTGCAGCAGACTTGTTGTGAAGGGACACAGAAGTCATCTCTTATCTCCCCTCTGCATAGCCTCTGGGAGCTATAGCAATCCTTTGTCTGTATTAACATAAATAAATGTCCTGTTTCTGTGGAGATCTAGGGTGTTGCTCCATTGTTATTAGCACAGAGGTGTGAACAGGTGGAGGAAGCAAGCTTTTACCAGCTGCAAGGCATCAGGAAGCACCCTTTCCACATACAGCACAGAAGCCACATCCACAGGAGCATAATTTCATAAAGTCAGAGTATATAACTGTAAGATAACTCATTCAAATCCCACTACATTCCACTCTGCTTTCACACTCTGTTTCTACCCTGCTTCCCTCTCTGAGTTCTTCTTCTACTCTCTGAGCTCTGCTTTCTTGCCTCTTTGAACTAAATCTAGCTCCTGTGAACTAGAGCCTCCTTTTATGTCCTGAGAGTTGTAATTACAGGTGTGTACCACCATTTCCTTCTTAGCTGGGATTAAGATGTGTGCTTCATTGGGATTAAAGGTATGTACTACCATGGGCCTTCTGAGTTAGTTTAAAGTCTTGTGCTATGTTGGGACTAAAAGCCAATACTGACATTCTTTCTACCCTAGTGCAGCCATACTCCTGGATCAGAGACCAAATGTCTATGATACAGACCTTCTAATGTAATTGTTTGCTAGAAAGCCATGCTATTGTTCCTCTATTTATACAGTCTGTATAAATGTTCCTTTATATACAGTCATTTGTCTCCCTATATTTTATATGGTTGATTAATGGTTAGACCTATTTTGACAAGAGCATGATTCCTAGTTCCTTAAAACTCTTTTCTCACTTGCCTCCTAATCACTAATTTATTTTTATTTTTATTGTTTCCCCAGGGAGATTTTCTCAGTCTCTTTTGTAGTAATTTCCTCATTTCTCTGATTTCCCAATGTAAAGTGTAGCCTGGAGATGTAGCATGAAATATGTTCTACTCCTCCCATTTAATAATTCATATGGTGGGGTTGAGATGCTACCAAAAGCTGATGAAGCACACCAAGTCATTACAACCCAACAGTTTCCTTCTTATTTTATCTCAAACTGAATTCTCATGCAAAAACTGTTTCTCACCATGTGATCCTCATCATAATCAACCATGTATATAAATCTGTGTATTCATCTTTTGTATTCCCATCCCTCTAAGAATCCAACTCAATGTATTAGTATATGATTGTCTTTAACTTCAAAATAGGCCCAAATATGAATCTATTTCATCATCCCTATTATTTTTTCCCACACAGATTAACAAGATACTCCCTAAACATGTCTTTCTCTTTCAGTCACTGCCTCATGTCAATTTATCCTGTATGGTGACCATCACTTAGAATAGATGCCACAGACATTAAAGCTTAAAGCTTTGTGAAAGAACAGCATCATGGCAACATTAAAATATCTGTCTGTAAAATTGTGAACATTCTAGAAGTCAAGCTTTTAAAAATGGGAAGTTGAAATATACTTTAACATCTTATTTAATACATACAAAACACTCTGAGTTCACCTTATAGTTTCTATAAAAACCGTTGAGGTCTTTAACAATGTTTTCATGTTACCTTTCAAACCTTGGTGTTTATTAGCATTTACAGAACATCTTACATTAGACTATCTGAGCCCCAGGGCTCAATAACTGCTAATGCAATAATCTGAGCAACATGTGGAGTCTGGAGGCCACTTAGCACCTCTATGATCCCAGTACATATAGAATTATTTGTCCTTTGCGTATTTTTAAGCACATTCCCCCATAGTTCCAGACAATTGTATTCATAGTACTTACTCTTCATATTTTCTTCTAGTTGTGAAAAGACTCCTCTTCACCATTGTACTTCCAGCTAGTGTCTGCCAAATTAACAGAAATCTTCTTTTTCCTAGGTCTCTAGAGCCCTTCAATTGTGCTTTTCAACATTAAAAATAATATACTTTCTTCTGATATCAAAGGATTAACATTTAATAAGCAATGGTCATTCTTCTTGGTTCTTATATTATGTGTATCTATGTGTATATTATGGTTGCCTTTATATACTAGAATGAAATTTACAAGATTTAAATATTTTGTCTGATTTGCACTCCTGTATTGTCACCATTGGACAATCATAAAATATATTGCTTACAAAGCAATGATATAATTGTTTAACATATTTGGGGAGGCAGTATTGTAATAAAGTATCTTTTACATTCTAAGAGACTGAAACTTCTGTAAGACTGCACAGCCAAAGTTAATAATATAAACTGAGGTCACTTAAGACTCAAGCCCGCCATCCTACTGTGCACTCAGTCTGTTTGCTGAACCTACCTTAAGAGAACAATGTAACTGTCTTACTTGCCTTGGATTTCCTGTGTAATCAGTGTTTACAACCTATGTTAATGAGCAGCAGGAATCTTATATTATGTTCCCTTACATGCATCTGAATTTGCATATGTATCATTTTATGTGAACAGCAAATAGACTAAAAGTTATCTTATAATAAGAATATCCACCATAAATATTGACCACAACATTTGAATATTGCTTGATAAGCAATGACTTTTGTAGAACTGTTTACTATCTGGGTCAGTTGGAGACAGTGTCTTAATCCCATGTAGAACTTCATTAATTTTTTTCTGTGAAGCATCCTCAATTCCTTCCCCATGTGGTGCTTTATTGCTCTGTTATTATTATTTAAATACCAATAAAAGAGATCAGGAAACATTATATGAATTTCTAGAAAAGAAAAGTTTAGCCTTCATAGTCTGTAGATCTCTATTTCAACTAGTTGATTTTATTCTTGTATGAAAGCACCCACAGACAAGATAAATAAATTAATATGGCTATATCATAGTTAAATTGAAATCCCCTTTATGCCTTTTAGCTTAAGACTATGAGCTACTTTCTGACTTAGTAAAAGTGGAACACAACAATGGATCATGTTAAAGGAAAGCAACGATTTTCTAAAGGAAAGTAACTTTGAGATCTTAACTTCATCTCTGCTCCTACTATATCTTTATAGTTGCAAATTTTATGAAAATATCTTGGCTATGAATCATTCATCCATATTAATTTTCATAATCACTAAATAGACATTTGTCATCTTAATTCCACATTGTACTGAATAATGTAGTGAACTTCCAATTCTTATTAGGTATCTTTAATTAAATTCTTTGTTAACTGTAAAAGATTAAATTGATCAAACCTTAAATCATAAGAAGTATATGATATCAGAATTAGAATTCTGAGATTTATTAGGATATCTAAAAACATTTCAGATGAACACATTTATTATTTAAAGTTAAAGCAATGATAGGATGAAATCCAAGAATTACTTAGTACTTAGCCAGTTCTTATCTGCAAAGCCCATGCACAGTCTCAGAAGAAGGAGGACAATCTATTGAAATTATTTCTTCTGAACACTCAGATAGTAACCTTTCTAAATCTCTTTGTTCTTGTTCTGTATTTCTAAGATGTTTCTTAGTAATCCTTTTTTTCTAAGGTACATGATATGCTTGAAACAAATGTCAGTGGCTATGAAAGATGTTACAATCTTTTACATAATAGATGTATTATTCAAAACTGAGCAATAACTGGGGCAAATAAATTCACTAATTGTGAAGCAAAAATTATCCTATATAGGAGTATATTTCTCCTCCTGAAACCATAGTTTATTAAACAAAATACAAGTGCCAAGAGCAAGTTAGCCTCCTACAACTATTTGAACAGGGAGACCTAATATACCCACTCAAAAGAATACAAAGGCCTTGCTTTTAGTTACCCATGATATTTTGAGGACAAGATCCATATTTTTTTCTGAAGATACCTCACATTTTGTCACAGAAAATGGTGGAATCAAATTGGAATTGAGCTGGCAGCTTCTTTCCTTCATTGCTAGTTTTCTTAGTGCCAGAAGTTTCTATCATTAAGATGCTTGTCCAGATCTAAACTCTGAGAGCTACAATAATGGATGGACTAGCAAGATGTGCTGTTTGTGAATAGTGATGTGCATATGACAAAGGTAACCAACTGTTTTCTGAATGAATCTAATACATAGGGTGAAGTGAATTCCTGGTACTGTAACCTGGTCTAGAGCTGGTGGCTGGAGAGATCACAGGTCCTAAAGGGGAACATACTACTATCACTTTGCTAGTGGAACATACTGTCAAATTGTCTTCTCAATGCTCATCTTTATAGCCATATATTAGTCCTGTTCTTATCCTTCATCAGAGATACTTCCATTACATTGGCAAATGATTAATACATAAACTAATAACTGGAACACATATCAATATCAAAGGAATCATGGAGTTCTATGCCTCAAATAGGTTACAAATCTCACCGTCTAGAAGACTCATGGAACATAATTGATAAACAGGATGAAAAGAAGGGAGGATATGGAGGATTGGGTAGTGTAATATAAAATCATATTGTCTGGACATTACATGGTCTCTCATAACTTACTTAGCAAGAAGTGTCTGCAGAAGACTTGCACAAAATTGGGCTCATCAACAATTCATCATTAAAGACAAAAAGACTCATGACACCATATCCCTCTCTGAGGAATTCCTGACAGCTAATGATGGATGCTGGGATGAATGTCATTTTCTTCACTGGTTGGCCAACTGATAAGTTGCAGATGCTCAAGTAAATATGCCCTGAGACATTTTCACACAAACAGCCAAATTAGAGTAAGTCCTACTATTGGTTACTTTCATATTGCTGTAATAAAAATACCATGACCATGTTATATATGCTATTGTATATAACACATATCATATATGTTGTATATTTTATGTTTATATTACATGTATTACATATACATATGTATATACACATATATTTTTTTCAATATACAATGCCATAGAATAATGGAAAAATTAAAATGGGGCATAGTGAAGAAATATTGATCCAAAGCAAGATTGAAACACATAGTTTAAAAGAGTTTAAATAGTTCTACTTCTTCAGTTTTTCTGCTGCAAGATACAAATCTGATTTGGCTGGATCTGCTCCCTGTTTGCAATTCTCCTTGGCAGATATTTCATGGCTTTGGTATCTCCAATATCTTTGGGGCTCCACTGATATCCAGGCTTCATTAACACATCAAATGGCCTTTCAAACCTCTTGCTCTCTGAGGCCCTTCACAGAGAAATTATCCTGCCACTTGTTGCTTGGCTTTATTTAGCTGCTCTCTAAAACCACAGAAGAGTAAAACCCTTTCACTCTTGCATCTTTCATGCCTCTAAAGCCAATATTATGTAAATGGTACTGCCAACTTCAGCATCCAACAATGGAATGGACCAATATCCCCCTTGAATCACACTATCGGAAGTTTTTGCTTGCAGATGCTTCCTAGGAGTAGAAAACTTCTTAAGCCTTTTTCTTTCACAAGTTGGAAGCGTAAATGGATGCTGTCTTGCCTGAGGGGAGCCTTCTTTTACTCTAGTGTAGAGTGGTGGTATTTCCTTCAAGGCATAGCACAATTACAGTCATTCTTCCAACATATGCCTTGACTTTAACATCTGGTTTCCTAGTATTCCTTTGCTCTGGAAACTGTGAATTTTTTTATGCCCTATATTGCTTTTTTTCACAGGAGACATGCATAAGATTATCAATATTAACCATGACACAAATTCAGCACTAAATGATCTTGAAATTTCCTCTGCCAAAATAAATAAATAGATAAATAAATAAATTAATTAATTGTTCATTAGCCTTTAATTTAGCTACAGCTAAGCTCTTGGGACATGGGCAGAAGGCAGCTAAATTACTGCCTTTGAGACACAAACTCTCACCATGGTAAACTGCATAAATGGATTATAGGCAAGGATCACAGAAGAAAACTTGAGTGCAGTTGTTACATTTACTAGCCAGCCCTTAGCAAACAGTCACCTGACTTCTATTTCTAAATCTCTCAGCAAGAAGTCATACATGCTGTATGGTCAATGAGTATTAGATGCCTTTTGAGTCTTGAATAACCTTTATCAATCTCATGAAAAAACAAACAAGTGAGTTGCTAAGACAGAAGGGAGAAGAAATGTTATCAATATTGATAAAAATTACTTCATGAGATTCATGTGCATTTCTATTTTCCATATGCTCACCAGGTTATATATTTTAGTTTCTGTATATATACAATGCATATTATTACTTTGCTATTTACATGCTAATATTTTATAATGAGATTAAAAAGACACTTAGTGCTAAAAAAATCCATTTATAAAGACACACAATAACATTGTGTGTTCAACATAGTAAAAGACATAAGCATTGCCTTTTCTCCTAAGGTAAAATCTCAAAAACTTGAAAAAATAAAAACAAAAGAAATACATAAGGTGGAAACAGGGTAATATAATAGAAAAATAATGAAGAATGTCTAGAGATTTTTAGAATAACTATCCCAAATATAGGGGGGAAGGGATTATTCCAAAGACTGTTTTGTCAACAGAAAATGCAGCAGAGATATTCAAGAAGACAAAGCAAAGATGGAGATATTTTGTCAACAGACAATAAAGTAAGTAGTTCTCACCCCATAATATTACTGCAGTCTCTTTTTCCTAACAATGGAATGGCAAGATTTACGTAATAAAATTTTTGTCTCTTTCCATTTGGCCTGCTCAAATTGAGAATTTATTTCTTCAAAAATCTGTCTATTTATAACCCTTCGCTTGTGTTCTTACAAGGTTTATATCCGAAAGGTTTATATTTATATATTTTTTTTTTCTTCCTCATCCTGAAATATCATCTGTTCCAATTGAAGTTGGCCTTGGAGCTAAGATCTCCCTGCCTTCATCTGCCAAGAGCTGGGATCCCTAATTTGATGATTTTCCAGTAAGGAAACAAAATAATTTTCTATAGTGAGTTCATACTTAAAAATTAAAATAGTTCATATGGACCAAACTGTATCATTTATCACTGTGGGACTCCTGGGGGCTGGAGAGTAGCAGAAGTGGAGGCCAAAAAGTGCCCCCGCCCCCTGGAAGTGAAAAACGGGCTGAGACGCTGAGGCAGCCTTCTCCTCTCCTAGTCCACGGAGGTCCCTAGCCAAAAAATATTAGTTATAACTTGCTTACTTCATGGAAGCTAAAGGGGACATGTTTACCCGTATTGAAGCCGTGTCCACACATTGGGTGGATCCATTGCTTTCCCACCTCAGGTGACCGCACCCTGCCTGTGCTAATTAGGCTTCTCCCCACCTGGAATAGCGGGACCCCGCCTTTCCCGGAAAGATATTTAAACAGGGAAGGGCTCATAATAAACTGAGTTTTGTGTTCACCAAACGCAAGCTTCAGAGGCACTCTAAGTGCCCTGCGTCATGAACCCCGATTCCAGGCAGAGCCTTCCGGCTGCATAAATTTAGGCCCGTTTGCCTGGCCAGCAAAAGGTTCCTGACTGCCTTGGGTGGGACATCAGCCGCAGTCAGGTGGGACATCAGCCACTATCCGTCAGGCGGGACCACGGCGGGAACCCAAACCCAGAGAACCGACATATCACTGAATAAATTGATCTTATTTATCTTTTTGTGTAATTATATTCAATACAATAACAACCAGGAAAATACATTTATAGACTAAATTAAATTTGGAGATCTGCTTGCTGAAAACTAAATTAAACTATATTATGCTATAGATAAATAAGCCTGTGTGAAAGCTTGGAAGGGTCTATATTCCAAGAATGATATTCAGAGGCCTCTGTGATCTGGATGGATTGTAGAAAGAATGTTAGCACACACCTTTAATTCTAGTATTCAGAAGACAGTAGTGGTCCACATCTTTAATGACTAAGGAAAACGGAGTGTGAAAACAGATACAGGAGGCAGAACTCTGAAGGAGTCAGTGTCAGAAAAGAAGTAACATCTGAGATGAGACAGTGAAAGACAGACAAAGTGAGAATCAAAGGAAAAGTTAACAGTGAATCAGAGTAAGGATATTCCCAGCTCTCAGGTGAGAAAAGCATGCTTTCAATTCAGAGCTGCAAAGTCAGTTACATCAGTCAGTATCAGGGAAGCAGTTTGAAACAGGCAGACTGGGGACAAGACACACAGACAATGAAGCAGACTGACTGAGGAACAGAGAGGCTGACTGAGGCAGTATGGAACAATGAGAGCTCAGGGAGAGATATAGACAAAGAGGCAATTCAGGTGAAGAAGTCAGTATCAGACAGGAAGAATGAATCAGTTTGAAGCAAGCAGAACAGTTCATCTGAAGCAGTCAGAGTCAACCAGACAGAGTAAGCCAGAGTCTTTTGCACTGAGTCAATCAATGGCTACACTCTGCTTTAGAGTGGAGATTATATTCTGAGTATCCTTTAAAGATTTAAATCTACATGCTTTGCTTTTATATATGATTCAGTTATTCAAATTTATTTTGTTCCTAAAGGCAACTGTTACAGATGGAATAAATTGACTGACTATGACTATGACTGACTATAATCATTTAATAACTTTTAAACATGTTAGGAATATTTCCTTCTATCTTATTGTGGAACACATCTTGCTAATTTACTTTCTATATTAAGTAAACTATTTAATATATAAATCATAAAAAATAAAGCAGGGTAGTCACAATTCTGAAATATTCTGCTTATTTCAATAAGAAGTAAAATAGTACATTCAATTTTAAATATCAAAGTCTTTCCACATTAATTATACCAAATATGAGCATTAAAACTGTATTTAGCAGATGTCTATGATCATCTCTAAATATTGATGACAGCATGATCACAACAGTTTTCTGGTTGCTCAGATAGGAAGACTTTCCTCCCTTGAAGTGTGCTCATTATCCCTCTTGCCAGTCTTCTCTCCCAGGAAATTTTATCTTGCTCAAGAATCATTCAATTATCAGCACTTCTATTAGCTTTTCTGAGGTTTTATTACCTGGAGTTAATTGCTTCTGTTACTCAGTTTCTATAGAACCTTGTGTTTAACCTTTATTATAACAGATTTCAAAAGATATTGTAGTTTTTACTTTGATATTTGTATCTTTCTAAGACATCATCTTTCTCAGGCCTATTACTGAGGGAATTGTAGCTGCAGCACAAAACATATAACTTAACTCCTGTCTATTACCTTATACATGTTTGATAAATAAGTAAACATGCAATCAGCCAAGAAGATTGTCCAATCTCAGATTTGGGGCTAGAATGTATGAACGTGCTGTGACCTAGAATGTTTGTTAACTTACCTACTGACACCTCAGGAGAGTGTTTTGCTGGGTAGTGTTTTTTTTTTTTTTTTAATCTCATTATTTATGTATGTTAACTTGATGCATCTGTTGAGTTACACTGCAAATAAAGCTGGTATTCCTTGCTCTGGCTTTCTAAAATCCATCACATCAAGCTGCTTAAAAAACCCACTGATATATCAAGCCTGACATTTTCTCTAAGTTAATGAAGATAATTCAATGTATAAGAAAATGCACTTTGTGGTTCTAAGGTCACTGATTTAAAGCCCATAATAAAACTGCCATGAAAACTGTAGCTTACATAGCACATAGCCATCTGTGTAAGCCTCACTGGAATATACTTATCAGTAGAGACTGTCAAGTGCATGCTATTTTATAAATTTTTCTCCAAGGTCTTTTATCTTCTGTGCTTCGCTAGGAGAGCATCTCCTAAATTAATATTTATTTTGTTATCATGTACCTTGTTCACTTTATTTTGAAACTAATTTCTTTATGTATTATACATGAGACTTTAAAATTTTTACTCTGAAGGTTTCATTTTGGTTGTGTAGAACTGAGTTTTATGAAGAGCATCTTCAAAAGCCACCAGGATTTAGAACCCATAGGAATGTATATTTCTGCACATTTATAGAATCACCACGTAGCTCCAACTGAGTCACAAACCTTCCATCCACTATTTATCCTGTCTCAGATGAATGTCTAAAGATGTTAAAATATCCTTGGGTTAATTAATAAAAACCCTTTTCTACAGAGGCAAACCATCCTTAGTTGTTTATATGTGACATTTTATATTGTAAGTATTATCTCTTTGTATGAAATTATTGGTCTGTTCCAAAATTTATTCGTTCGTTAATTTTTTGAAGTGATATTATTTGCTTTCAGTTTATGCTGATTCCTAATGAGAGTACAATAGCAGTTGCATGTAGTCTATTGTGTAGAGGTGTCTTTTTAAGCTGGAAAGTGCCTAAACTTGACTGTATAGCATACATATCTTTGGCTTTGTACAATACCATTTGACTGTCTTCCAAAATAAACATTTTATATTATTATTAGAAGTAAAGGAGTTGTTATTATGATATAAAAGTAGGGTGGTCATATCACTATATATTTAGAGATGTATAGTTTATTTTTCTTTTTTATGCATATATTTTTATTGTATAATGTCTTCATAGATATTTGATCTTGTTATTTGATGGTATTTTATATTTGTTTTATTGACTTAGGAGTTTTATATCAATTCAACAAATTAGGAAACTGAATTACATCTACAAATCAAGCAATTCTTTACATGACCTTAAGCCATATATTAAGAGAATATTATTACCAATTTTGCAATGTTAGAGGCAGATGGTTGGAGACCCTTGAGAAATCACCAGCAAGAGGTTTATTTTTAACATGTTGGGGTCCACTCTCACAGATTGCTCTAATGAGGCAGATAAGAGTGATAATTAGCACATTCTAAGTATGGTTTATATATGTTTTTTAAAGGCAGAGCTTAGCAACAGATTATCAGTCATGTTTTTATTGGTTACATAATGATGTGAGTATTAACCTTTAAACTGATTGGTGCTGGCATATAGCAAGGTCACAGGCGCCTAGAAAATGTAAACTTAGGGTCTTAGTCAACATGGGTGGGGGCAGGGGATCCTTATCCCAAGGCTGTTAATCAGAGGTCCATATCTTGTTTGTCTTAGAAATTGTTTTTCTTACTCTAGTTCTGGGAACTGTTTTGAGTCACCTTGCCCCTGACTTGGGCCTACACAGTTTTGGTGTTCCCAGAAGACTGACTAAAGTTTGGCTGCTTTGTTCTTGTCCTTTTAGCAACAATTATAATTTAAAGTTTTTCTTTAATGCATAAATCTCATAATTGGTCTGATTAAATCAATTTGTCTATGAAAGTTTAGTAGTTTTATTTGATTACAATGTTATATTATAAATTCTGATGCCTAATATTAAAGTACACAACTACTTAATTACTATCATTTACTTTTGGTGAGCAGTTTGATATAACTGTTCATATGAAAGTGTAGACAGTTTATCAGACATAGAATGAATGCTAGAATTACACAGTCAAAGAGGAATTGAAAATAATTTGTGTATCAATTGCTCAGTTTAGACTCAGTTGTATAGTAAGAAGCCAAAAAGATTTGTAATTCTGATAAGGAAGAATAAATTAAGTGCAATTAACTAGCTCACTAAAGTAGGACATACTATTTAGCCTCTATGATACTTTACTTCACAATCTGCAGAATGAAGTTGGTAAAATGTTACCATGCTAAAATGAGAATAGATCAATTAAAAAAGTAAATATGCTTACAGATTGTTCAATATACCTCAATATGGCTTAGTTATTGCAGAGTACATTATGCACATACTATTACTTGAGAGGGATTTTGAAATCTTTATGTGTATGTGTGATGATGTTTGTGCATGTTATTGTTTGTGAGCATGGCCATGTACTGACCAGAGCGAAGGGTTAGCAGTCATTGGACAACCTATGTGTTGGCGTTGGCCTTCAACCTTACTTTAGACAGTCTATTTGTTATTCCCTGCTGTGTCAACAAGCTCCACTGCATGAAATCTTCTGGTGATACTCCTACTCCACCTATCATTGTGGCCTCTGGGTGCTAGTTCTAACAAACTAGTTCTATTCTCTCTTGTTTTACATTGTTCTTGTGATCTAAACTTGACTTCATACTTGTGCTGCAAGTACTTTAGCCAATGAGTCATTACTCAAGTCTTCTGCTTTTTATTTTTATTTTAATTTCTTACTGAAGATACAGAGAAAGGAAGCTTTAGTTTTGTGTACTTATTTCATGTTAACCCAGTTGCTCATTTTATACTTTTAGCTTTTTAACACAGCAATTGGCTCTGAATATTATTTTCAAAGTAATGTAGCATAGTTACTTTGCTTTGACATATTTCTCATATACATGGTTTATAGTAATTAGTGTGGATTCCTTCCTCTCAATAAGGCCTTGAGTCTGATTAGGCAGCTGTTCATAATTGCTAAGATGTGAGTGTTACTATTACACTTTTACAGATATCTCTCTGTGTTGGTAATTGCTGTGGTTCACAGATATTACAGTTGGGAAGGAATATGGATTCCTTTCCTCCCTTGAAAGCTTGCACATCACCTTCATGTACTATGAAAGTTGGTCCTCGGAGAGCTGATTTCTATTCAGTTACAGTTCTATTTCTCTGAGTTGTGCATCTAAAGTTTGTGATATCTTCAGCAATAGGGGACTACTATTCACTTTTCAAAATGAACATTTTATTTACTTTTAAATCCATTTAATGCTAACATGTCTATGAATACTGTTTTTCATAATTGTTAATTTATGTGTTGAAAGAAATAGCTTCCGTTTATGAAGATCCTAATAAATTTGCACATAAGCCTGTATTATCAATCGAACAGTTTCATTTAAATTCTGAAATTTTCATTAATAAACAATATAATATTTTATAAGCATAAGTTTTTATAATTAGTAAGATTCAAAGTTCCTCTGTAAAAAAAAAAATCTTTAAAATATTTTAAATATTGTCTTCCAGTAATTTCCATATGCATTATCAACATCTTTTTCATGAGAATACTCCTCCTTCTAAATTGAAAAATGAATTTCTTGATAAAGTTCTAAATACACTTCCTCACATCTCAAATTCACCCAAGATATTGTGTGTGATTTTTGTGTGTGTGTGTGTGTGTGTGTGTGTGTGAAGTATATACCAGGCCAGCATCAAATTTCTAAGGATAATCTCGTCCTTTCTATAAATTAAGTTTATGATAAATAAATAGGAGAAATAAAAGTGCTAGAAAATAATGTCTCTTATTTGCATCTGTTTGTGTGCACTGATGCAGTGATTTTATTTTTTAAAGATTTATTTTCTTATTGAATCACGCATATGTGTCTGTGTGTAAGTGTGTGCAGTGAGTACAGGTGCCTAGAGAAGATGGAGACATTAGATCTCTGTGGGTCTGGAGTTTCAGAGCTGTAAGCTGCCAAATGTGGTTGCTGAGAATTGAGCAGGGATCCTTTGTAAGAGCAGTATACACTCTTAAGTACTAGCACCTCCCAAGTCCTGATACAAAGGGGATGCTCTATCTATAGATGCAATGATTTATTTACTCAATGCTAGTTCCTTTGTACAGATCTTGGTCATGAAGGTGGAATGTCATGATTTTTGTCCATATTGTTGTAATAGTAATCCCAGAAAGCTGCCTCCCTTCTTTCTGGCTGAGACTGAAGAGACAGAAGTAGTTACCTAGAAAATGTTACTCACCTGAACCCAGACCCTGGCTTTATTACCTCAGATATCTATCCTCTAAATCTGGCTAAATTAATTTCTGTTTTCATAAAACACCTGGAGTATGACATTTGTTACAGCAACCCAGATTTACTAACACAGGAGATTACTATCATCCTTTATAAATTAAACATTTAACTCAGCTCAGATAAAGCTTTTCTTTTTTTTTTTTTGTCATTGAACTACAAACACGAATTTTCATTTGTTTCTTCTCACAAATATCAGCACAGAGATTCAGGAACACAATATGGTTGAACTCTTTCCAAACTAGATCTTCTGTCTGAATGAAAAACCTCTTTTGGAAACATTGGTAATTCACTGCTGTAGAAATTCCACCTTTATGAAAAAGAAACCTTTGAAATATGTTGACAGAAGAGATATTTCACAAATTCACAGTGGCTTTTACATCCTGTTGGGAAAAAAGCTCTATTTCCATACATCATTTAATACCATTAGAGTTTATTGATCCACTATATTAGTACGAAAAATTACACCATTTATTTGAATGTGTAATAGGAGAGACCTCTGTAACACTGATCCAGAGTACATGTACTTTTTACAGCTGTGTTAAAGGTGTGCTTTTTTTTTTTTTTTTTACACCATCATTTTGTATTCAGGAATTACTCCCTTTCTTTCCAAGGAGTTTTAAGCAGAGATCAGTATATAGTGTTTCATGCTTTTTGGCAAAATTGAAGTGTGAGGCAATATCTTCAGATGAAGTCTGTTTTATCCTAGCTTGTTTGGTTTTGTTTTGTCAGTGTAATACAGTAAATCCACACTGTTTTAAAGTCAAGTGCACAAGACTTATGGCAATAAAAATAACAGAAATCTTGCCCTTCTCTGTTATTTAGTTACAGTCACAGGGACATCCTTTTTTAGAGCTTATGTATGTTTTATATTGTGCTTGCCTTTGTATTTCTGAACTAGGTCTATGTTTATTTATTTTTTATACTTTTTGGATGAGTAGTAGCATCTGGCATTTAATCCCATTAAACAATAACAGCCTGATATGCTTTCTTTTGTTTTGTTTTTGTTGGTGTTGCACGATCTTCCCTTATATATGCTCACATTTATGTGGTTGGTTTCATAAAGCTACATGACTGAGTTTTTAATATAAAATATGTTTGCTTTCCCATGCCAGCTATAGTCTAATTGAATTATTTAATAGCTGCATGATATTCAAGTTCATAGATGGTTCATAACGTCTTTGAGTTTCCTAGAATTGGAAAGTAACACTTTATTTTCATGAATTATTTTCTTTTACTTACAAATGAGTGTGGAACAATTAATTGTTGACACCAGAGGTGACAAAGTGTACATTGCCCGGGCCTATTAAGCATACATGTACACACACAAAGAAATAGGTAGACACACACCATGAAATCTGTGTTAGCACATTTAGCATTTATAGGATACAACGCAACACGACTTCCCTTCACAAGCTCCACATGAATACTTTGTCCCCACACCAGAAAATGTTCCATTGCGACACTGCATAGTGGCACTTGAATACAGTCAAAGTTTGAGAACTTTAGCCACACAGTTCACTTCAGTGAATGCTCACAAAAGTCCTTTCCCTACAGACACGTGCCCAAATGCAGCTGTCATTTATGCACAAAACATTATCAGGTGACCCACGCTTTAATTGAATCAAGGGCAGAACATAAGCTACTATCTAATTTATTCTAAGGATACATCACTTTAATAGGCTTTCAATGAACTGTACACAAAAGGCTCAGTGTTAAAAGCAAAAATGTGCTGTTCTTTTCGTCTCTCTGATAAAGTCTAGGTATTGATCAGTTCCTTGATTAAGTGCTATGTGAAGACTATCTCCCGAAAGCAAAAATCGTCCTCATATTTATTAATTGCAAAGTGATCATTCATTAAGTGGACATTTTGGCTAAGCATTATGTACAAAATGTGCAAGCATGGCAAGATAGTCTCTCTGCAAGTGCCCTTAAGTGTATGTATGAATTATTTTTGTGTGTGTGTGCTACTATCATCTAATATTTATGAATGACCTGATACATTTCTTTTCTGTGGTAAGTGGTCTGGGTAAATGTACGATTATCTGTAGAATATTGATAGAAAATTTGAAGCACATTTACTCATTTTTTCCCTTAATTTAACTCTTGTGAGTCTGCCATTGTGTGAAGAGGTTTGGATTCAATGTATCCAGAGGAATACGTCGATCCTTTTGAAGTTGACATTTATAAAAGGAAAAGGACTCCCTCGAGAATCACATAGTAGATGCTTTGTTTGCTTTTGACCATTGTGAAAAGAACGATTCAAAGGAGAACAGCACTCCCTAAAGCACTGCCACTGAAGGTTTGCTATAGTCACAGAGAATAGGAAAAGATTCTCTAAGAAAAACAGTTCAAAATAGTTAAAAAATTAAGAAGTCATACTTCTCACATTTCTATATTTTCTATCTTATTTTTACATCTCTTGTGGAAAAAACATTTCAGAGATAGATGACCATGGTGAACAGGGATTGTTTTGGTTGAAAAATATTTTCCCTAAATTTGTCTTTTCTTGCTTTTTCAGAACTTGTCTTCTCTCGCTCAAGCATTGGGTTAGAAAACACACATGAAAGGATATGGAAATAAACTTGTGGAACTCATAGGAAACTACTGTAATTTAAATCCAGAGGCAACAATATGAAACTTTGAAATGCTTTTCACAGGAGACTTTGCTTTGCCTTGAGTCTTTGAACTGGGATATAGAAAAGCACATGTAAGGCGTCAGTCCTTTGTGAGGAGTAAATGAAAGTGACTTTCTCTATGGATGACAATTAACTGAAACGTCAGGGGAAAACACTGTCACATGAATTTTCTCAACTAAATCTTTGTGAACTCTGCGAGTCTATAAAATTAAGAATACCATCCCAATTATCATTATCATTGACGTTTGTCAACTATTCATCCCACCAGAGGTTAGCTTCACAGACTAAAGAGCTCACGTATACGAAACTGGACCAAATAAATATAACCTACCATTCTGTTGTACCCAAAATTACTTTTCTGATTTAAATTTATTGCTAGATAATATGCAGAAAGTCAAAGAAACAGCAGTTTGTACTAATGCTGCTCTCTTATTTTAAAAGAATACTAATTGCTTCATCCTGTGTTTGCTTTTGTGT
Source organism: Cricetomys ansorgei (assembly GCA_026225945.1). Classification (NCBI taxonomy): domain Eukaryota; kingdom Metazoa; phylum Chordata; class Mammalia; order Rodentia; family Nesomyidae; genus Cricetomys; species Cricetomys ansorgei. Next base: position 4,725,258 of record JAMJFZ010002812.1, read on the forward strand.
TAACAAAGTTGAAATTCTGATTCTTTCTTCTTTGATCTTCACAAATTGCCCAGATTTACATTAATACATTTCAAATGAAAACATCAACTAAAAAGAGAAGCTTCATAATCTTAACTGATTTTGTTCTAATACACTAGAAAGTCATGCACAATTTCTAATATGGTCTGCTTTATTGATAATTTGGCTTGTCCTTTTTCATTTTAGTCTTATATAATTCATGTTTTTATCATATCTATCCATGAGTGCTAATTATTTCATAGGGAATTTAATATTTATTGTTTGAAAATTTTATATATACCTATAGTGTGTTTTGATTAAATCTAACTTCATTTTCTCTCCTCCAAATCCTCTCCTATTCCTTCTAGAACTGCCCTCTCTAAATTTCATAGGCTTATTTTTTTTTAACTCACCGAATACACACACTGCTTCCACAATACACACAAGTGCAGAACCCTCTATTGGATCATGGATAAAAACTATCAGGAATCCCATTCCTGGATAAAATTTACTCTCAGTTTTCCACAACATCCAGTCACTCCTTAGATAGTGGTGCTGGGATTTTGGTTGGCTCAATCTTGTTTAATCACAGCCTAGTTTATGTGGGCAATGGCCCTATTATGTGCATAAGACATTGTTTCATATCATTCATCCACTACCCCCTACTGCTTTAATCTTTGCACCACCGATACTGGAGTGATTAGGGGTGTGAAGTCTCTTAGGAAATCTGACCCAATATTTTGTTTATCTTTCAAACAGCCTTCTAGAATTTTGTTGAGGGTGTCCTATTATTGTGTAGTATTGTGTTGTATTGTGTTGTATGTCCTGTTATTGTATTGAATCAATAATTCATCACTACAGAGTAAATGTATATTGTGGCATGGAAGATGAAAGAGGCCATAAACATGATATGCAATGAGAAATGCATATTGTTTTTGTTGCAAGGAGAAACTGAATTTTAAGAGACTATTTAATCCATTTGGGTTGTTTTTCCATAGTTTAGAGAACTTTACCAAAGTGGCTCTTAATAATTTGCTCACATCCCCCACATTCTGTAGAAATTTACTTTCCAGAATAAAATTAACATAAACAATACACCTGGCAGAAAGATCTTGTTTCCTATCCAAATCACCTCTTTCTGGTGTTTCAACTTTCTATTTTTCTTTAGGCACAGAGTGTTTCACTGCTACCTAGAAAGAGACTTTCCAGTAGTTCGCATTTTGGCTATGGCATCTGTATTATGATAGTGTTTTCATTTAAGGTCTTTTGAGGCTTTGTCAAAAATGGACTCGGAAGACCTTAGATTTCGGCCAAATAAACATTGCCAAGTCTTATAATTCTCTTCTTTTCACAGATAATTTAATCTATTTGCTTTATTTTTGCTTCATGAAACATGGTTTTCTTCATCAACGGGTAATAAAGTCACTCCATATATCCAATTAGGTGATAGATTCTGAAAAACTTCCCTTGAGGAAGACTCAGGGAATCTGTGCTAGCTGCATGAATAGCATCGTGTCAGCTTAGAGTCATTGAAACAGACCATGAGCCTCGTCCTCACTTTGTGTTTTAAAATCTTGTCTTGAAAAGGTTCCAAAGTAGAGTGATTCCTCATCATTAGGCACAGACGTCCTGAGGAAACATATCGGATCATGAAACACTCTGGTATTTCTGCCATTTACATCGGTATCAAATTTGTGAAAATGAAAAGACAGTAAGTGCAGATTTTTTTTGCAAATATGTTTACTAACACCAGAACAAGTTTCTAATAAAGATAATTCCCTTCTTAATTCTATAGGCATTGATACCATTTCAATTAAATAGAAAATGAAATATAGTAGTAAGTGATTTATAGAATAGTTGGAAACTCATATCTCACGAAAAAAATGTGTATGACTAAACACATGCACAGACACACAAACACGCACACACGTAAATATTGGGAATTTAGTGACTCTTGATTACAGGAGTGCTGATCAATCTGTCCATCTCAGGAATCACTTTTATTATATCTGTTTTGCCTCATTTCTCTGAGTTACATAAAAATATATAAAAATATGTTCATAAAAATTTAGCTCCAGAGAAGAAAATATATGCAATGTGACTTCATAAAAGTCAATATTCTTATTTATTTAATTTGTTGCTTAACCATTACCACATTAAATGTTTTCAATGTCACCACTGTAATATTTGTCCATGAATTAAAGAATAGATAAATAAGAAATGAGTTAAAGTCTAGGAATTGTCTTTCTTTTGCTTCAAAATTGTATGGAAATAGTTTAATTTATATTTATCAAAGATTTAAACAGAAACTACGTTCTGGGCATTAGATTTGGAGTAAGATCATATATTCACAATACTGAATTTTAATACTGATTAACAAGAGAACTGCTTTGTACCAGTATTTATTATTTAACTGATTAATTCACTTGTAATTTATTTGCATAGGTAAAATGGAATCCAATTATAATAATTTAAGTATTTCAAATTACCTTATTAACTATTATGGATGTTTCATTCTACAGGAACAAAATTACAGTTATATAATCTTTCTGCCAAAATAAAAAACTTGCAGAGTAAGTAAAAATTTTTCAGTCTTTTATCTTACAATTCTCAAAACTTTGAGTACATATATTTCTGTCAAAATGTTTTTTTTTTCAACTTGTGATTGTACTAATAAATTGATGATATTTTAATTCAAATTATTAAAAATATTGATGTACTCTTTAGACCTGTAACACAATATTAATCAACTTTCTATCACTATAATGAAATACTTGAGATAATTACCTTATAAAGACATAAGTTTAATTTGCCTCACAATTTTTGAAACTTCTACAGTATGATTGGGACTACTAATTGCTATTTTGTCACTGGTAACATTGGTAGATGACTATAGTGGAAAGTCTTACAGCCAGGAAGCTAAAGACAAAGAGAGAAAGGAAGGAACCAGAGTCCAACAGTATCATTTGGTAAACATTTACCATGCTCACAAGATCCTAACTCCCTAAATGTTCCTCCACATCTGAAAAAATGCCATTCTGAACACCAGAATTTTGATACACAAATATTTAAGGCACACTCACATAAACTGTAGGACAGATAATTTGGTAAATATTACAATATTTAAAATGTGTGAAAATACATATGGAAAACTAATTTTCCAGTTTTTCTTCAGATAGATAGGAGTAGATAGGTAAGTAAGTAGATAGATTAATAAATAAATAATAAATATATAAAAAGATTTATTGAGTAGTTGTTTTTATATAAAGACAAGGCAGTCATGACATTTTCACAGACTTTCAAATTTCATGGATACTTATATAGCATGTATTAAGTACAACGTCACATTAGAAATTATATTCCATCTTTAATGATATTATTGTATGTAATATAAAAAGTGCTGTGTTTCACAAATACCTGCCACTGAAATAAAGATTCTTTCAAGGATAGATTCTCTTCCAGGTGTTTGTAGCTGATGCTATTTTTGAGAAAACAAAATTCTAACTTTGTATTTTCAATGAAAATTATCATTCAAGAAGTTACATCAATAAAGTCTCGCCAACGTAACACAGATGACACCAGTGAGCATGCCAAACTGAATGGAGTAAATACAGTACACAAGGCTTCTAACTCAACACTATAGAACTATAGGAAACTGAGGAGAGGTCAGACTGGAGAAGTAGTCCTCCACAGGGAACAGCACCAATTGGTTGTCCAGTGCAAAATAGCCCTATAAAGGTCTTATTTAGTTATATATATATTAATATATGTATTTTTGTGCAATAATAATTAGTGAAAAAGTCCATGAATTTGAAGGAGAGTGGGGAAGGGTATATGGGAAGGCTTGTAGAGAGAAAAGGGAAAGGAGATATGTTGAAATTATATTATAATTTCAAAAATTAAAAGAAAAAGTACTAAATAAGTCAAAGCCACTGGAGGAAATGAGAATGTGATAACTATTTGTAGGAGAAAATTGGGGCAGTCTGTGTGTCCTGCCATGTGAGGTATCAGCTCCTTAGAGTATAGGAAATGAGGTCAATGAAGCAGACCTTTACCAGACACTATTGGCATCTTGATCTGGGACCTACCTGTCTCCATGACCGAGTAAAATTTTCTCTAGTTTAAGGTATTTTATTACAGTAGTATAGATAAACTGAATCGTTCATTAGAAACTACAGCAATATTGAAAAACGTTAATGGATAGAGACTTTTATCAATTACTTTTCTCTTTGCCAAGTAAGTAGAACTGCCATTGCCTGTGTGTGTGTGTATGCGTATATATGTGTGTATATATACAATATATAAAGACATACTATGTTTATATATTTCTTGTGTCATATATCTGCATAACTGGAAATTTATGACTTTATATATGTATATATACATGTATGCATGTGTATATGTATATATATTTATATTTATACATATAAATCATACATATGTATGATTTATCTTCAACTCATCTTGTTATTTATTTACTTAATTGTTAGGAAGAGCTTCAGTTACCTACAAGCGTCAAAGATATCATACGTGACTGAGTAGGAGTTATACAACTGCTTCAAGAAATACTTAGAGTTGAAAAGAACATAATGTATACATATTTTTGCCTTTGAGATTTGCCCCTCATGACGTCTTTTGCCTTAAAAAACATCTTGAAGGAATAGCTAACCTCTTGCTTTTATTCTTACCTTGAAATTGTATATTCTATAGTTTACATTTCTCATCATTTAATATAATGTGTTGATGGAGGATAACAGTTTTAATTAGAAACATAAATCCCACCAGCAATGGAATAGTAGAAATAATTTAAAGTCAATTATATGAATGTGAGCTTAGGACTCTCCAGTGATAGTACTTATTTCTTATCTGTAATTGGACTTCATTAGGCTTTCTACAAATCAAAATTATATAAAGAGAATCGATATATTTAATAAGCTCAAATTTGACCAAATAATTGATATTTTTCCCTGCAGTAGAAAGTTTTAAATAAAGGCCTAGATTTAAATACTGAAAACATGGTCTATCTTTTATTTCACAATGAGGATTAAATGGAAATTCATTTAGAAAACTCTTTTTAGGAAGACATTTCAATTGTTAGAAAAAGTAGATTGACCATATCAATAAAGGAAATTCTTATAGCAAATAAATATTACCATGGAAAAGAGAAGAATCTAGCAAATATTGCTCATTTAGCAATAATAAGTAAGCAGAGACATATTACATAATATTAGAACTTGTTACAAATTTGCATTATGACATTCAACCTTATTTGTCAGGCCCAAACTGCATGATTTCTTCTTTTTTTCCCCCTTTAGTTTCTAGTTTCAAATGAACTAGTGCCCTTGAGTAGTTACTACTTTCCAGATGGTGTCATACATAAATTCCTGTGAGGTAACTCACATGGGCCTCTTCTAAAGCACATCATTATAGAGGCTAGTAGCAACATATTTATATGATACTTATAAGAACCTCTTCCTTTAACAAAACAAAGGTGGAGAAACTGCAGCGTACTTGTGAGAGGTTAGAGTGAATTGAAAGTTAATAAAAAGCGTAAACATTCTTAATTTGAAATCTAATTTCACAGATTAAGTAGTTCAGAATCTAGTTTTCTATGTCAGCAAGACTGTTTTGGGGGTTATATTACTTGTTTTAGTTGTACTGAAAGATAAGTGATGTGTATGGCAAACATGAATTTTTCAAACATGGAATTTTGAGCATTACATTAACCATCTTCATGTGTGTATTAGTATGTGCATATGTGTATTTGTATATATATATTTGCATGTGGAGAACAGAGTTTGAAGTATGGCCTCTTCAGTGTCTTCCTTAGACACAGTGCACATTGCTTTCTTAAGGCAATGTCTCTCATTGAACCTAGAAATAAATGTCTCTATTAGACTGTCTTAAGAGAAATGTACAGCAATCTTCCTGTGCCTCTTTCCATACGGCTGGAAAAGAACTGCTGTGTAAAGCTGTATTTTATTTTATTTTATTTTATTTTTTTCAAAGGTGTTGGACATCATACTCAAGGCCTCATGCTTGATTGGCAAGCATTTCTCTGTTTATTTTATCCATTTTGGACTTGAATATATATGTATATCTTTTTATACTTTAATTAAAAAAAACTCATACCGTATATATTGATTATAGTGTTTACCCTCCCAGTTCCTCCCCAAATCCCTATCTACCGAATTTCATAATCCTTCTCGCTTTCTCTTTCTTAAAAAAGTGAAACAATAAACACAAAAATCAAAACAGACAAACTACAAAAACAAAAATCTTGAGACAAATAAATCATAGCAAAATGAAAAGTGTACAAAAAATAAATCAATTTTGCTTTACCAATTAATTACTCCTAGACCTGGGACCTACTGTGGAGTGGGGTTGATGTATTCAGTGATACTCTGTTGGAGAAAAAATGGTTTTTCCAGCTAGTATTAATTGCAAAAAAAAAGTATTAATGGCTTCTTGGTAAGGGGAGAGACTTTGTGTTTACTTAACCTTCTCAGTGCTGGAAATTTTGTCTGGTTTGAACCTGTGTAGCTCTCATGCATACTGTCACAGTCTCTGTGATTTCACATGTGTGTCTGCTCTGTTGTATTTAAAGAAACTATTTTCTTGGAGTTATCTTTCACTTCTGGTTACTACAATCAATTGTTTTGTTACCTTTTTCTCATAGATCCTAGTCTTCAGGGGAGGGGCTTGACCAAAATCCTCATCACCTCCCTTTCTTCTGTCTTTGTAAATCACCATCTACTGCATGAAGAAACTTCTCTGATGAAGGTTGAACGATTCTTTAATTTAGAGTATAGCAACATGTCTTTACGAGATTTGAATATTTTCAATCTCCTGGTGCTCTTCTGTTCAAAGTAAAATTTTGTGTTTCTTTTTGCCCTTTTGCTCTTTTTCATTATAAACATGTATGAGGTTGATTACTAATATTATGCCACAAAGTCAATATTCCTTGTAACCTCTTAATTGCAAGGAATAAGTCCATTGCTTTTAGATGGAGCTTTAGAATACGGGCAAAAGTAACCACATTCTTTGCCAAAATATCCCAAGAATGATCTTTAGGTCAATTGCTAATATTATTTTCCTCTGAAACATCTTGAGCTGAGACTCCACAATCCATATGGCTCTTAGCACTTCTGTCTTCAAAGCTCCCTCTAAAGAAGCCTATTAAGTCCTGTTTATAGTGTCCAGCTGTCTTCTACTTTTCTCTAAAACTAGCATGGTGAGATCTGTCACAGTACTATCCCACTCCTGGTCCCAGGAGTTACTATTCTGTGCCTGTGTGGTAAGACAGCATTACCAAGGCAGCTATAGAAGACTTTATTCGGGGCTTTGAGTTGCAGAGGGTTAGAATCCACTGCGGCACCCTGAGTGTAAGGCAGTTGTGAAAGCTGAAAGTACACATTTTATATTTCCAGCATGAAGAAGAGAAAGCTCACTGGGTATGTGTCTGACAAAGCTTTCCAAAACTGACATACCTACTCCAACATTACCAAAGCTTCTATTCCTTCCCAAACTGCTCCAGAAATTGGTGAAAAATTATTCAAAATGTTAACCTAAGGAGGCCACTCTCATTCAAACCACCACATATACCACGTTATAAATGTCTACTAACTACATGTTTTATGTATTACAGTACTTTTCAGCAATGTGTTCCCTAACAGACAATGTCATGGTAATTAGGAAACTGCAAAATGGTTGCAGGTGCATGTCTATATGCCTATTTTGTATCTTTTGTGTCCTCATTAGATACTTTCCTTTTTTTTTTTTTGTGAGGAAAGGGCTTTCACTGAACCTGAGGATTGACAATAACAACAACAAAAGGAAAGTTTAAAGGATAATGAAAGCTTATAAATTAGAGATGTAGCCCAAATATCTGGCCCACACAGGCCCATTTACAGAAGCCAAGTCAACGTACAAAACTGTGTGTCTAGGGCTCAAAAATTGTAAGTAGACTCTAGGTAGTAATAGAAAGCAAAGTTTGGCTTCCTCTTATAAAAGTCTACAATTTTATATGATCAATTATGCTTAGTTTAAAACAGTAAAAATATAAGAAACATGGTTGACTTATAAATCTTGCAAATTCGATAACAATTTTAACTTTCCATATTGAATTATAAGACGTAATACATCTGAACAGTGGATAAACTGTTCCTCCTAAATTACATTATTCTATGAAATATAAAATTAATGTTATTTAAACAATTATGTGTGTATGTGTGTGTGTATATATATATATGTTCATGCTTATATAATGTTCTTTCCAGTTCTGAGACAGTGCAAAGTAATTGAGCCACATTAAAAGCTCACTGGCCTTGATGTCATTCTCAACAATGTCCCATTGCTTTTCTTTGAATAAAGTTAACTTGCTTCACTAAAAAATGTTTCCTTCTTCATTTAGTTTTTTCCATCTTAGGTTGTATTGTTAGTCTTTACTCTATCCCTGTTAACTTCATCATCATAGGATAAATTTCTTTTTTTTTTTTTATCAGTACAGTTAGCATGGTCTTCTCATAAAATAAATGTGATTTCTTTAACATTACATTAAAGTGAGTGTTTGCTTAGTTCTACACAGGTTCAAATTGATCTGTTAGAAGAAGATTGAGAACAATAATATTCTCCTGTAGCATAAACAGAAAACAATACTAGGAGGCATTTGACACAAAGTTCATTCATTAGGATTTTATTTTGACTTGAATGATTTGTTTTGCTGCAAATGCCTTTTTGTTATTTTCTTAAAATGAACTGCTTGGGACTGTTCATTATTGTTTAGTTTTAAAGCAGTCATTGAGTAATGATTCCATAGAGGTCAGATTTTGCAGAGCCGTGCGTTAAGAGATGTTTTATTAAAAGATTCATAAATTTCTATCAAGTGTTTTTTTTTAAGCTGCACCTCAGTTTGCATTATTATATCATTTACTAACTAACTCCAGTAAAAAATAGTATGGGGGAAAAAAAAAAAAAACCTCTTGAAAGAAATAAACAAGAAAAGGAAAGCATGTCACAGTAAACCTTCCTTTTTTTGTCTCACTGCATAGATCAATTAAAAAAATATAATCTTTATACACAGGGCAATAGTTAACCAGGAAACAAAGCAAGTATCATGCCTAATCATTGTCATAACTGCATGAAAATTGCAGATGCCCTCGATGTGGAGCTTCTGTTTTTTTCCCTATCAATATGAAGTTGGTAACTGAAGAGAAAACGCTGTTGTTTAATGGCTGAGGCAGCTGTATTTGGGCTGCATTCTTTGTGATACAGAATTAGCGGTTTGGAAAATGTGAAATTAGGTGTAAAACTGAAGACTGTCCAATCAATAATGTACACCAAAAGTAGCATTGTGGAGAAAATGACAGGTTTGTAAATAGATAAACCTTCACACATATATCTATATAAACATGATGACAGCACGGCTTGATGCCTATGGAATACCTTAGCTTAATAAGCTGGCTCTGGAATCTTTTCGTTTAAATGTCTGTTACTTCAAGTTATTAAGAGCAAAACTGTCATATTTTTTAAAACTCGATTTTCTATAGAAACTGTTTTTGAGCTCCCATTATATTTTTTTTTCCAAATAGTTAACACATATACTAAATGTTTATTATTTGGCATTTTAGTATAATTTATTTAGTAGTATTTTGTGTGTTTTTCCTCAAAATCTGTTCCATTTCACATAATTCAATTTTGAGAACGCCATTTTTTTTCTCAATCTAAAATGTACTTACATTTTTAAATGTATAAAAATTGATAAAAAGACTGAGATTAGAAACGGTGTATGACAAACACAACCAGAATATTTGCATTTTTGTTCTAGTAATTTCAGAAAGCATCAGTAACCTGTAGAAGGCGTTGAGATTATTTGTGCAATTCAAACAGAAAATATTTAATTTTTCTGCAATGTATTCATTTTAAGTAGCTGATTCTGCTGCAATGCTATGAACGTTTATGAACATTGATAGTAGGTGATTGGCATCTGTAATTCACACTGATTCTCAGCAAAGTTTTATTTATAAAAACAGGTAATAATCGTGTTACAGTGTTGTCAGTCTGTTCTTTAATGACTAGACAAAGGAACATATGAAGATCAACTTATAGTAGGAAGGATCAAGTTATAGAGTTTCATAGTTACAGAAATTCCAGTTCATGGTCACTTGACAATACTTCTTGCTCACGTGGGTGAGGCAGAACTCGCTGGTGAAGCTAATTTGGCAGAGTAAAGTGACTCACATCATATTATAGAAACATTCACATTATAGTCAAAAAGGAAAAAGAGAAAGAAAGGAGAAAAGGAAAAGTTGTCCATTGTAATGAAATGAGACCCAATCACCTACTTCACTGAACTAGTCTTTTCCTCACGTTTCTAGCACCTGCAAAACTCACACCACTAGCCAAAGACCAAGTATTCAGTTCAGTCTCTTAGGGGATATTTCAAATTCAAACTACAGCATATTTTCAGAGAGGTCTAATCCTGTCTCTCTGTCCACTAAAGCACCCATCCTTTACTTTAGAACTGAATGTCTTTGTCTAAGGAATTTATCTACATGAGGAAGTAAAGATGACAAATCTTTCCACTTATACATCATTTCAATGCAATGTCTATTAAGGTGTGCTGGCTAATTTTTAGTCACCTTGACATAAGCCAGTTATCAGAGCAGAGGATGCCCCAATTGAGAAAATGCCTTCATAAGATTTGGCTGCAGGTAAGTATATAGAATGGTTTCTTAATTAGAGTTTGATGTGGGAGGGTTTAGTCCATTGTGGATGAGGCTACTCCTGGACTGGTGGTTCTGGTTCTATAAGAAATCAGGTTAAGTAGGGCATAGGGAGCAATCTATTAAGCAGTATTCCTTTATGGCTTCTATATCAGCTCCTGACTCCAGGTTTCTAGCCTGTTTGAATTCCTGTTCTGACATCCTTCAATGATGAATAGTGATATGGAAAAAAAAAGCCAAATAAACCCTATCTTCATTAAGTTGCTTTGGTCATGGTGTTTCATGGCAGTAGTAATTATAAGAAGGACACAAAAATCATATTTTAGCAAATGTTTCAGATCATCCAATTTCATTAACAAATTTAAAAACAAAACCTTCATGGGGTGTTGTTTTAGTTTTGAATAATATAATATTTATAAAAATTATTGCTTTATCATCACTGAGTTTTTATCGTAGCATCCAGAACCACAGTCATGCATCCTCTCCTCATTCTCTTCTTTGACACTTGACTTGTTTTGGCCATCAGCCCTAGAGAAAATTTTCAATGCCATCTGTGAGTAGACACATGTGGTGTGATTGTATTATTGAGTTTTGCACTCCTGCCATGAGAACAGAAGTTTCCAAGTAATGGTTCTATTATCAGCTTCAGCCCTGAAGTAAGACTAAGCATGGGAGTCAAGATACTGTTGGCCCACGGTGCATGAAGACTGACATGAACATGTAGAGAAACAATATAGATTTTGGGGAGAAATTATCGTAGCAATCATATTGATGAAAAAAATGAGACTAAATTTTGGCAACAGATTCTTAAGTTGTTATTGTTCTAAAGATAACAGAATTTATTGGTATTTTTACTGAAATTCTCATATTTATATTTTACTTATTATTTCTTTCATAGGACATAAAATGTTTGTTGTGCATAGAACACAGAACTACAAATGTTTGCTTTTGAGTAAATCAGAGTGCTGAAGTAAATTTATTATATGAAACCTGATAATATATTTCTAAGTCTCTCTCCTGAGAGGGTTTAGAAAACCCTCTCTCTAAACCTTAAGAAATAAGATGGAGGGTACAACAAGATAGCTGAGTGGGATAAAGGTGCTTGCCATGTAATGTGATTATGACCTGCATTTGTTCTCTTTGTTCCATATTATAAAAGGAGACAAAAGTCTCTTGCAAAATTACCCTCTGGCCTTCATATAAATACCTAGTATGCACCCTTCCCAGAAAATAAATATAGTTTCAAACTGGAGATGTGCACATTAGCATTCATTATTTCATTAACCCATGTTAATTCTACACAGTATATTCTCTGTAAACAGTAATTTGATGGGTAAATGAGCTTCTTGATTCCAGTATGCAGATCAGCACCGTGAGGAAATTGAGGTACATGCTGACCATAGCAAATAAAAATTAACTATAAAGGCAAGATCCTAAAAAAGTTTCCCTAGCATTATTCAGATAAACATATTGTTGTGGTAATAATTCATATAACAAAAACTTAAAAAGCTAACTGATATCGGGTTCTCTAATAGAGGACCAAGGGCTCTTGTTTTCCAAGCTTTAGACAGCCCATGACCAAAGATAATTTTAAAGCAATACTGTGAGGTTCCCAATTTATAGGGCATAACAATTTCCTCTTGAAGAAGCTCACTGAGACAAAGGATGTTTCAAAAGGAGGTAAAGCATTCTGTCTACTTACAGGAAATAAGCTACTCAATAGTATCAGGTTGTTCATGAAACTGGCCAGATTCACTAGCAGTTTTCCTCTGGAGTATATATAAGTCTTAAAGACTGCTGAGAGTTGAGAGACATGCTCAGAGACAACTCGACTTCCCACAAGGCTTAGACTTGCCAAGTTGACTAGAAGAAAGAGACATGAGCTAAACAACCTATAGGAAGTTTAGACCACCTTAGCTTCCTGACAGCAAGTGTTTCCAGCCAATATAGCTGCAGTCAGGCTGTGCAGTGTGGTCCAGGTTTCCAGATTTCATGAACTGTCACCCATACTCGGCTTGGCTTTGCTGATGCAGCACTCTCTTAGTCATTCCTGCGCCTAGAAGTAATCTCTTGTCAATATTCCTCTTAATAACCCTGTTAAAACTCATTAGTTCACCAAGACAGACTATTGTGGTATTTATACTTTGGTCTGTTTTCAGTTCAGTTCCGTATCTGAGGTGCACAGACCTTTACTCATGTCACTCGAGGATTAGCGTCATTCAACATAAGAAAAGACATAAGTAACTGGTGAGAGGCACTCTAGGGAGGTGACGTTTTTCAGATGGCCTCCCACACACGAAATAGACATCGATTAAACAAATCTACAGTAACCATATTAGAAAATGTTGAATGTGATATGTGGTTTAAGTATTCACTAATCACAGAGAGCATCAGTTGCTCATGATCATCAAAATATAAGATCCAAAAATGTTTAGACATATTTTAAAAACTGAACAGTTAGTGAGATATCAGTATAATATTATATCCTCAGCAGTAGAGATGCAATGCAGGATTTTTAAATTCAAGCCTAATCTGAGCTACAGAGAACAGATTTACCTCATAAAAATGTTTATAAATTGCCTACTCCATTAAACAATTTTTGTTGTATTTGTTTAATTTTTCTTATGTTTTAAGTAAATTGAAGTGATTATTATTGGCATGTGAAAAATATTTTATTAGTATTAGATGAAATTAATTCTTCTAAAACCATAGAAATCCTCGCTAAGTGATAGAGTGATAACACATGTTAATTGATATAATTAACCAGGATTTAAACTCATAGAACAATTTAGTCCCATTAAAGTTTTACTCATTTAGTATAGAGAAACAATTATAAGATATATTTCTGATAATAATAGAGATTTTCAAACTGTTTAGGTAGTTTTAATAAAACTACTAGAAAAAAATCTCTTTATATTGGTCCAATACCAAAATATATCACAAATTATGCTTATTTAAAAGTTTTTATGAGTGTTTCAGACATAAATTCAGTGAATGGTTTTGACTAGTAGGTAATCACTTTATGACTGATAATTTTTCAAAATACATTGACACTTAACTGTAAAATATCTATTTAAAATAGCCTTAAACATGACTTTCTTAATTCTTGTATATTTATGCAAATCTTTTGTTAAATCTATGAGTAGGAGTAGTGTTTTTCCTTAAACAAGAACACTATTCAGATACACAAATCTGCCTGAGTTTGTACCCAAGTTCAAATGTTCCTTGTTCTCTAAAATTCTGTGTGCAATTGTTTTGTTTTGTTTTTTGACAGCATTGTTTCTGAAATTAAGTAACCAATGAATTGAAAACGTTCAGAAATACTTAATAATCACCAGAGACTAAGTAAATGTCTTCTAAAATTCAATCTTGAAAAGAAAGATGTCTATAATTCTGATGTATGGAATTAACATATGTTCCTGTTTTTTTCTGAAGGACTTGTTTCCTTAGTCATCCACCAGACAGGCTCTTACAAACCAGAAGCCATGCCTTGAGGATAGGGGTTTGATATAGGTCTGATTGCTTCAAAGTCTCTCATATTGTGTTCATTGTCCAGTTACTTTTCTCTATGTTAATCTCAAAGTAATGCAAGAAGGATCTTCTATGATTAGGTTGAGCAATTTCGATGTCACTCAGGCTTCACATCTTTTAAACTTGTAGCTGTTGATTTTTACCAGTGTCAACCACTGTATTAAGATGAAAATAAGACTGTATGGTCTCTAAGACTGATTCTTTCATGGAGAAACTTGTGTAAGAAACCATGAGATAAATGTTAGAATCTGACTGCCCTCAGAGGCTTCTAAACCATCTCTCCAGACTATCTTACATGATGCAACATACTGAACAGAGAAGCTGACATATTCCAAACAAATGAGATTGTTAAACCATTAAGTTATTGACAATTTGATAGACAATACTAGTAACAGGCACAGGTACTTTCAGTAATTGATTGCTAGGATTTCAAGGTAATAAAACTTAAATGAATAACAAAGTAATATTATATGTTCTAATTTCATTCTCTCCTGTGGGTCATTAAGGTGCAAGATTTATTAAAAGAATTGGAGTTGGATATTACGCTTGTATGTAAAAATATATTTTTATTTTATGTCTAATCTTTTATTTCCTCCCTTCAATGGTCATTATCAAAAATAATTAATCACACATTACATTTTTTCATGTTTCTCAAAAATGTTTAAAATTTTTCCTATAATTTTCATGTATAAAGTACTGGACATATAAAATATTTTGTGTAAATCACTTTGAACTGATCATGGAGGCAATTTGACCAACTACAATAGAAAACATTACAAGCTCTGAGAATAGATTGTATAATTTGTGCATTGACTTAAAATATTTTCTGGATAAAGTTTAGTTTTGAGCATTTGAAAGTGGTCTTCTGATTATCTTCTAATTGAATCATACAGTTGTGATGGATCCCAAACTCCCAAATTTAAAATGAATGTGATATAGTTCAGTTAGTAGTGCAAATGTCATTTTAAGGTAAGTTATTATATGATACATAATGTTTTTTATTTTCTAAATTATTTCCACTTTGTGTAAGAGCATCATTATTTATGTAAAGATCTATAATATATATATATATACATTTTATTATGTAAAATATTGGATACAAGTATTTCAGATAATGAAATATGCAGTTGTGCATATTTCAAATTGGACAAATTAATTAAGATGGATTAAGTTGAGTTCTGAAAATTGTGTGCAATTTACTCAATGATAAACTTTTCTTGGGTTAGTTAATATGCCATTAGTGAATCCTACCAAAGAGACATTTACATTCGGATGTTAATATATCTTCATCTCAGTGTGACAGTAATTTGAAACAATCATTATTCCTTTTCATGTATACATGAGATATTCAACAAGGTATAATCTTATAGATAAAATAAATTATAAGAAATGATAGATATCATGAGAACACTTCTTAGAACACTAGTTGAGTAAGCTAGGAATCAGCAGTAGAAATACAAATATCTATCTACAAATAGTGATCAATAAATACATGGACTAAACAGCTACAGAAATTAAAACATTTTAAACTAATTAAAAATTAGAAATCATTGTGTAAAATTTTGTAGGACACAGCTGAAACTTTGTTAAAAAGGAACACTATCACATCAAAAACAAGTGTGTGAATGATATAAATTCTTATTTAAGTATTCATATAAGTAATGGAAGATTTAAAATCAATAACAAGTTTTGTCTTCTAGAAACTAAAAGACGAAAATAAAAATATATATAAATAAATACTATCTAGCCATTAATATTTAAGCAACAATGAAATAAAACAATACATAAAAATCAATGAAAAGAAGAGAAATATTTTAAAAATAGATTAATAGTAAATCATTGTCCAGGACAACAAAGAAAAAATATAAGACACAAAACACAAATATGGTAAATTAAGGATGAGAATTTATTTTGATCTCATAGATATTAATAATGACGATGAAGAAATAGTATGAAAAATATTTGTCCATCAATTCTGCTAGTTAGATAAATGTCTGAAACACATAGAAAACCAAGCTGCATTTGTGGAAAACCATAACCTGGGAAAATACTTCAGTTCTGTATTATGGAAAGGTATTGAATCAATAATTTAAAATACTCCTAGCTGTGCAGCGGTGGTGCATGCCTTTATTCCAAGCATGTGGGAGGCATAGGCAAGTAGGTCTCTGCCAGACCAGTCTACAGAATGAGTTCAAGATAACCATTGCTACACAGAGTAACCTTTTCTCAAAAATATATATATATGAAAATAAAATATTGTATTAACACCATATAAAAAGGATACACCTAGGATCCTGTGGCTAACTACAGAATCATACCACATGTTTAAAAAAGAAACATACACTTATATCTATGCATTATTTTAAGAAAGTGGGAGAAAAATGGAAAACAGCCAATGTGTATAATAAGATTTATACCAAAAACACATTTCCAAGCAAATAAAATCAGTAAAATAATATACCTCATTGGCATGTATTTAAAGAATCTTTGGCAAGAACTTAGACATTATTTATCTAATCTGGTCAAATGTACAAAAGATAAAACCTCCACCAAATTTTATTATATCACAAAATGGATGGGTTAAAAAATAAACTTTTATTGGAGGGGCTATATCAGATTTAAATCCAGGGATTTGAGTAAACTAGGCAACTGTTTCCTTCTGAATCACATGTCTAGCTACAAATTTGTGTTAATAATTATAAAGAGACCTAAATATCATGAGTTTGTATACTGGATTAAATGATATCTTTTTAATATTTGTTGTTATTTATGTGCTTGTCCTTGTGTGCTTATGTACATATGTGTGTTTGTGCCCTGCAGGGTACAGAAAGTGTTATCAGGTCCCTTGGAGGGAGTATTCAGCAGTGTGTGCTGCCTTACATCCTTACATGGTTATTGAGAATCCAACTCCAGATCTTGGGAAGCTCATCAAACATTTGTAATTGTTGAGCCTCCTTTCCAGCCCATAGTTTTCTATTTTTGCATTGTAGTTATTCTCTGTTTCCTTGTTCATGTCAAATTTCTAGAAGACTTTTGCTCTTTAGATAGAAATAGGATGACTACTGTATAAAAGTTCACATAGTTGCTCAAAGGGCTTTGAAAAAGACAGTTCAACAAAGAAATTTAGAATAAGATACTATCTGAATACAAATGCACCGTAAATATTAGGTAGTAAAAATTAGGTGTATCATGATAAAGCATATTTTATCTTTTTTCTTTTTTTAATTATATTTTTAATTATTTAAAACCATTTTTAAATAAATACATTTTGATCACATTCCTCTCTTCCCCAAGCCCTTGAGGATTCTCTCCCCCTCCCTACCTACCCAAATTTAAGTTCTTTCTCAAAAACCAAGAGTAACCCATTAAAACCACAACCCCTACAAATCCAACAAAGCAAAATTAAACACCACCTCAGGGGAAAAAAAAGCACCTTGCCAAATTGTAACCAAATAAAAGCACACACAAAAAACTTTATATATATATTATATATATATATATATATATATATATATATATATACACACATTATATTTGACTTATATTGGTATATATATATATATATATATATATATATATATATATATATATATATATATATATATATGTCAACTATTCCTAAACATAAAATCTGCTCTGGAGTGGTTGATATACCCAGTGGTGCTTAATCTGTGTAGTGTTACTCTACAGTAAAAGAGGAGATAAGACAGGAATATAGAGCAGCAGTTAAAATAATGTTAAATCAGAGTTTGCTATGGTTGATAATGCAAAGAATCAAAGCATTTCAATGAGGTATGAACAGCTACTTCCAAATTCATAGCTGGCAACACAACTAATATGTTATATTAAACAATGAAATCCAGGCCCTACTAAATCATTTGTTTCAAACTCAAATAAAACTTAAACCCAATAATGAAAGTATTAACGACAAAATCAACTACTTTTAGGGTTTCACAATTAACAGATGTCCTATTTCCTGACTGGGTAAAAATATAGAAGAAATTGGCTAAGGATAGTTAACAATTACTAATTAATTATAGAATGTGTTAAGTTTAAATCTTTATTAAGCAGTCTTATAACTGCCATAGTAGAAAATGGATTATTAGATTCTGCAGTTTAACAGGAGACACTGATGAAGATGTTAGTATCAGTGAGAAGAGATTGTTGGTCCAGACCTGTAATGCCAGAAGTTGGGAGGATCAAGAGTTCAAAGCTAGATTGAGATGCAACTAAGGGTATCACATTGCATTTTCAAAACCAAATACTGGTCAGTGTTTGAAATCAATGAACATGTAGCATTTCAAGCTTGGAGTCCACCTATAAAAGAGTACAAGATAAAAGAGAACAGGTCTTGGAAATTAGTCTTGAGACATTCTAACAGAAATCAGCAAGAATAGAGGAATAAATAATAGAGAAGGTTAGGGCAAAAGAGTTTTTAAATAAGGAGAAATTGCTGTGCTGGTGATCAAAAATTAAAAAAAAAAAAAAATCCAGTAATGAATAAGCAACTACGTCCACAATCAGGTTCTCTATGATTTACATTTCTATTTCATCCCTCAAATAAAGAAAAATGCATCTGTACATATTCTGCAGCTGTTCTCTTTCACCGACTTTTGTTTGCTTTTATGTGTGTGTCTCATTGCCAGTGGACAATAATTTTCTACTTTGCTTTGGTTATCATTTAATTAGATGATTGTAATAATACATCAGTTGGACCTCGTGCTGTGGAATTGCTAGGAATGTCTTGTTTTAGAAACAGAGATTTTAAAAATTGCTGTTTATATGCATGGCTGGATTTCACAAATGCATTTGAATGTGGCAACTGAAGGGAGAGAAACATTGTGTAAAGGTATCATTTAAAATAATGCCATCTAAGCAAATGCCATCCATAGGAACTCAGCTTAGAGCAAATGGACAAATTAGTGAGAGGGAACATTGAAGTCATTAGTCATTCATCTTTACATCCTTTTTCTGTTCAGGCAAAACAACTGAGATTTTAATATAGTTCTGGTAAAGATATAGCACATAAACAAGGAAACCAATTTTCAGCCCTGTTCTCGAATGGCTATTAGTGTGCATTTGACACATACAAAAATATTCAAAATGTAGCATGATCTGCTTAGAGAATTAATGTCTTTATTGCTATGATTTTTTTCTTTTAATATGAATTTATGAATCACTTAACCATGCTTAGTGTTGAATGAATCATTAACGAAGCATATTTAAAGCAATATAGCTATAGCTATGAGGTCAAATATCTGCTACCTGAATCACTGAAGACAGACTACAGTTGTAAAACAGTGAAATTGTTTCATTGTTCCTTTTATTTTAATATATTTTAATTTCAGTATAATTTTGACATTTCTCTCCCTACCCATAGTAGTAGAATTGTCCCTGTGAATATATTATACTAATATTCCAAAAATTTTTAAATTAATAATCATTTCTGTATTAAATCATCATTTATTTTTCTGGAGTTGAATACAGTTGTGTAGTCATTTAATTGATCTATATCTCTTCTCTTGCCAGTGTCATATACTACAATCACTGTTTCCTATTAGCAAACCTGGTAATCAGGCTGTTTGGGAGTTCCAAGGCTGTGTCTTAGCTCAGCATTATACTGGCAATTCTAGGGATGTTGCCTTCCAAACGAATCAGTTTTTTCATTGCTATAAAATTGATTTCTTAGAATTTGAGTGAATTTCATTGAATCTATAAATAAGGTTGAAATGAATTATAAACAAATTCAGGGCAAATGGCAGTTTATTCTTTGACTAATTCCATCTCTGTTTCTAGTCCTGGAGCCCTGGAGTGTTTTGGCATCCATGCAATCTAATCTTAAGCCCCAAACTAGAAGGCTTCAGCCCCTGTACAATCTAGAATGTTTAAGCCTCCAAGACTTTCTGCTGACTGAGCCATTCTGACTACCTCCTTCTAAACTTAGAGCTATAATTACCTCAACTGACTCTTCTGATTCAACTTACTTACTGTTCTGGCTCAAACACTTCTGCAAGCTGACTGGTTCAAACTGGCCTTCTGAGTTGGCTGACTGTTTCTGACTGAACTCTTCAAACTCTAGCAGACACTGGATGACTCCTGCAACTTCTCTGACTGAACTGTTATACTTGGCTTCAAAATGACCACTCGTCCCCTCTGATACCTCCCTCTTCTGCTGAACTACTTCTTTGTCTCTGCCTCAGACTCCTCAGACTGCCTCAGACTGCCTGCCCCATACTGCCTCTCTGAATTGAGCCTGCTTTTCTATCTAAGAATTGGACATATCCTCACTCTGACTCACTCTGCTACCTCTTCCTCTGATTTGTCACTTTGCCTGGCCCTGACTCTGACTCATCTCAGACACTTCCTGTTTGACACTGACTCCTTCTGACTTCCTGTTCTACTTTCTTCTGGCTTGGGGAATTAAAGGCATGTGCGACCACTGCCTTATGAATTCTGGGATTAAAGATGTGTATTAACATTTTTTTTCTACCCTACAGCAGCCATTAAAGGGTTAAATATTCCACTACAATCAATGAATATTATATAATTAGTAAGTCTGCTGACATCATAAGGCTTTCCATCTCTCTATACATCTTTATAGTTTTAAGTCATTTCAATGGAGTTTTTCCATAGAATAGTGTACATATTATGTTATAGCAACATCGATTTCAGCTTGACAATTTTTTTAAAGTATGCTGTTTATTTACATCTCAAGTTATCTTCATCTCACTATATAGAAAGTAATAAACTTTTGTAGTGAACTTAAGTTTTACTTTTTTTTTAGGTCAAGAATTCTAAAAATTGCTATTGTTTTTTAGTATTTTTTGCAATTTTCTCATAAGATTTGCAAAAGACAAATATGGATCTCTTTCTCTTTACTGTTTATACTGTCCATTAGCACCTATATTCTCATTATATCAATTAAGACATCTGCGAAAATGGTAAGGTAGGATATCTCTTGCTTGTATTATTTTTAGGTAAGCTCCAATTCCTTGTCATCCTTGTAGAGATTATTTAGTATGCTTCTATATTTCTGTATTTTTTCATTATATTAGTATTAGTTTTTCAAATTCACTTGATTTTATCTCTTGTACAGTTGTATTCTCATGTTATTCATTGCACACTTCCTATCAAGGTAAAACTTTTTGTATGAAAACAATTAAAAACATAACAATTTCATCTAATATAAGAAGACATTCAACATTGCACAAATAATACACAGTTAAATGATCAGTGAAGGACATACAGATGTATACCTAATCTCAAAGGAAAGTGAAAAAATGTATAATACATATTTTATATACTTATATATAATATATATTATCTATAATAATATAAAATTTAACTAAATATTATACACAAATAATACTGATTTAGGAAAGCCCTATTCAAGTAGAAATGAAGCGGAAGAGATATATTGGACATTTGAAGAGAGTAATAATTCAAAAGAAGGACGTTAGAAGGAAGGACTTTGAAACTTCAATATAAAGAAATAATGAATAGTTCAAGAATTAACTCTGTTTAATTTGCTGAAGCTTTGCAAAATTATGTAGAAACAGAATCTTCATGTTACTATGATGCTTCTGGGATTATTCAGAGATTCATCAGTCTGACAATAAGTAAATTTTAAACAAAGAAGAGGTTTTTATTAATATAATGGTGCCAGTCTACACTTGGAACTCAGGATTCCCCAATGTAGCACTCAGCTACATCAGTCAGGGGTTTATAAAGGCAATGAACAAAAAGTTGCATACTCTTTATGTGCAAGCAGAATGTCATCACAACCAAAACAAGTTTTTGTTTACAGAAGCAGAAACAATGGATGACCTTAGGACCTATTTCCCTTGCATAAACAAAAGCTTTGTTAAAAATTTAGAAGACTAGACAATTAGAGAAATCAACATTTAACAGCCCTTAACATTTAGAAATTATTTTTCACTTTATAGTCCTCTTAAGCACAGTAGTTTTAAACTTTAAACCTGAAATTATCCATCAAGAGAACATTAGCAATAACAGTTGCATCATTAATAGTATACACCTTTTATTTGTTCTTTGAAATTATTTTAGGGTCTCATTCATGTTAGGCAAATACTTTATTGGTGAGTTGTGCCCATAGCTCATAATTTAAAATATAAATATGTTGCATTATTTTAAATTACAAAATGAAAAGAAATCTTCTACATGGCAATTTCAAATTACTGGTGGCAGGACATGATTACTTGGCTACTTAAACTCTGGAGGTATTAGAAGACATTTGTCATAAAAATGTAGCTGGAGTAACTAAATTTTAAGGAATCTTTCTTAAATGTTGACAATCATATTCTCTACTGCCACAGTTTTCATTATTCATTTTGCTTTCTAATAAAAATGCTTACAGTTTTCCAATCCTAACTACATTATCCCAATGCTTACAAAAGATCTTTTGTCTTGTCCAATACAAACTTAAAAGAATTACACTTTGAGTTAATGATACTTTCAAGGAAACAGGAAATTGTTGCACTTAACAATCACATCATATTGCATAATTCAGGGGTAGCATATTTCCAATATGATTTTATTCTACACTAGATTGTTCAATGTGAAAACTGAAAACTTCATTTTGTACAGTTTTTTTACTCTAAGTCAAATATATTTCTCTGATATTTTACGGACTCACGAGACATTGAATCAATTAATACATAGTGAAGATTCATCTGTCATTAAAAAATTTGCAACCTTTCAGCTTCTATTTCAAGGTTAAATTTTGTTATTCTATTTCTGAATTTGGTCCAATGCATGCGATTTCAGCAATATTTCCTACAAACTATAAAATAGCCCATCAATCCTCAAGTCTACGTAACTACTAGGTTGGCATCTTCCTTTCAATACAACTCCATTTAAAATGTTCTATTACTATATACAGAGCTATTCATATATTCATGTGTTTTGACACACATTTTTAAATTTTATCTTCTAGGTCTGTTTAATATGTACTTTTACTTTATTCATAAATGTTGTGCTTACTTTAAAATCCCAAATTAAAAAACAAGCAAAAGAACCAGAAACAAAAGCACAATTGTGGAATAGCCCATTTATAATGCTAGATATTTAGAAAGGTAGTAGTAACTTGTTAAATTATGCTCAATTGCTTAATAAGAGTTCATCCTTGAATTTTCCAATGCTCAATAGTACTCGGCTTGGGGTGATCAGTCTTCTCTGATCACCTAGCCTGCAGAAGTTTGATCGTGATAGTGATCAGTCACCTTCAACTGTAAACAGTCTTTTCTGTGGAGATCTCAGCAGGGCTAGGACAAGGGTGTGAATAGGTAGGAAGCAGCCTGCACCTGCTGCAAGGTATCAGGCTTCACAGATACAAGGCATCAAAGCCCTTTTACAAACCAAAACTGCACACAGGAGTAAAATATTCCACAACAGTAACTGATGAGGAAATGGTGTTGGAATGATGTGAAATGGGCTGCTGCCAAATCAAATTGGTACAGGGAAGTCTGAGAGCCACCCTGAACTCCAGAAAGGAAACGAAGCATGAGGGTAGTTGATGGAAGGTAATGGAGAAAAGAAGGGCATTAGTTAAACATTACCAAGGTGATTACCACACTCTGGTTGAAAATCATTCCTTGGAAATGCTCATCCTCATCTATTTCAATTTTCCATGCAATTGCTCATCTGACAGCTGCAGTATAGCCTCCTGACTAGTTTACTAAGGAGATTTTCTTAATAACTTAAATAGTATATTTGTAAAGGTTTAGTAACAAGAAATAAGAAATTATTCCATCATCAATCTATATAAATGATGCCTAAGCATGAATAATTTCTATATAAAACAAACTTAGAATTGTCTCTTCTAGTTTTAGGATTCATGTCTAATGGTGGGATTATGTATAGCATTCCTTGTTAATGTAGTTTTGAATAAGGTCTCTCTACTCATAAGGAAAATTTTATAACTACAAAAGGAATTTTCAGTTCTGTAGAAAGCAGCAAGAAGGATGGAGATGCTGTTGCTCAGTAAGTGAAAATGATTTTTTTAAAGTGGAACTGAATTTGACATTCGTGAACAGCCTCTTCTGGTGTCTGATGTAATATTAAAGGGAAATTTGTCCATTAAAGCCATGGGTAATAACTTGCTTTATTATTCTGAGGATTGGCCACACACATTGAATATGTCTAAGGTTGAGGCTGCTAGTATTGTTACTTACTAATTGGTACATGGGACTGTCAAATGAGAATTTACAAGGTAGAAACAGATCGATACTAATAGAAAATGTAATTCTTATGTACTACAAGATTTTTGACAAGAACACATACCTTTTTAAATGTGAATATTCGAACTCAGATACATTTCTTTATTTAAAAAAATCTTTGTGGGAGTTTTAGGAAGGACATAAATATAATTCTGAAAATGCCTCCAAAATGTTTTCTATTTTATTTACACAGAAGTTACAAATCTAACTATTCATGTCCTTCACCTTTACTAACCTTCAGAAGCCTGTGGGGAGTCTACCACACAGTGCCAGGTTTTAATAGCGGAGAACTTTAATGAGGTAGCTCAGCAGTGAGTCAGGTTAAACACAGTGTCATTTAAGTGTCACTTGCTATACAATCTGAGCACATAGTAAGGGGAAAATGCAATAAAGATATTACAAAGCACATAACATTGTTGATAAATATTATGGAAAATCTCCAATATTCCCTATTTGTATACAGAATGCTGAGTAGCGATTATAACCAAGCAAAATGAAAGAACTTTGTTTACCTGTTAATTTGATCATCTCTGATTAAATAGCAAAGAAGTTTGATCTATACATATTATTAAAACATGAAATCTAATCTACAATTGGGGTTTTCACAGTTTGCATTGCATTAATCAGGATAAACATTTAAATGATACAAAATAATAAAATTAAAAATAATCAAATTATAGCAATTAGCACTGTTCATTTATAACATTTACTTACTGCAAAAATCAATCTCACTGAAAACCTGTAAGTTTAAACTTCATACATTCTTTAAAGGTACTATAACAAATTGAAGTATTCTGAAACTGTACACATATCCAGATATTTCTGCTTAGTTACATTTGTTTATTTAGATATTCACATATTTCTTTAATTTGAGCTTTTTCTACTAATACTTCGAACCTCAGATGATAAATAGTACTATGTTTAAATTTCTATTCAATGAGTATTCTACAGTTTAAACACACAAGTGTTTATGTTTCATGTAAGTATGCCTCTTGAGCTTGAAGCTATTTGGAAATTTGCCAGCTTATAATACTAGAGTCAGTATTGTAATCTTAAGATTACAATATTAAGAACTCAAGATCTAAAGCAAATAAAAGTAAATTTGTACTCTAGGCATCAAAAATTTCACTTATTTTCTTAAGAAGGAAGAATGGATAGTTATTCCTTCTTAGAGAATAATATTTTTCTGTAGAGGAATACTCCTGTGTAAAAGCTAGGGTCTACATTTCAGGGGTTACATTCTGAGGTCTGTGTGGTCTGGATGGAATGTAGACACACCTTTAATCAGAGTATTCAGAAGGCAGTGGTGGTCCATGCCTTTAATCCCTAGGAAAAGCAGTAGAAGTAGACATAGGAAGCAGAACTCAGAAGGAGTCAGTGTCACACAAGAAGTGACATCTGAGATGAGTCAGAGTGATTAGCAGATAAAGTGACTAATCAGAAGAAGAGGTAACAGAGTAAGGACATGCCCAATTTAATGAGAAAATGCAGGCTCTCTATTCAATTAAGGAGAGTTACATAGGTGTTAGAGTCAGTCAGTAGAAGTGTCAATAAGAGAGTCAGTTGAGAAGCAGGCTGAACAGTCAGTGGAAAAGCAGGCTGAAGAGTCTGTTGAGGAGCCTTTAACAGAGTAAGTTGCAGAGTCAGTCACAGAGGAGTTACAGAAGCTGAGGCTGGAGTGAGTAAGTTGAAGCAGTCAGTTATAGAAGTGAAGTGGAGCAGTGAGAGCTCAGGAAGAGACAAAGACACAGCAGGTCTGGGGAGAAGAAGCCCAGAACAGAGAGTGAGTTGAACCAGAAGAGTAAGAGTTCAGAAGGTACTAGTCGGAGTGGCTTAGTCAGCAGTAAGTCTTGGAAAACTAGGGCTGAGAACCTTCTAGGTCCAAGCTAGAAGTTTAAATGTTCTAGATGTACAAAGGCTGAAGCCTTCCAGTTCAAAGATTAAGACTAGACTGTAAAGGAGCTGAAATGCTCTAGGACTCCAGGACTTAAGGTGATTTAATTATACAAAAGAATAAATGGTTTTGAACCTGAATCTACATATACACCCATATTTATAAGCACATTATGGTTATAGTGTTATTTGCATAAGGTTTAAAGTATGTTTGTGTGATAATCCTTCATCTGGTTGTTGTTCTTTCACTAAAAAGAGAAAATTGGGAATGGGAGAATAAAACTGTTCATTATGAATAATAATGATATGGTCCATTCCAATAACCTTCCTTCATATTCACAAATATACAATAAACCATAACGTGTATTT
Source organism: Cricetomys ansorgei (assembly GCA_026225945.1). Lineage (NCBI taxonomy): Eukaryota > Metazoa > Chordata > Mammalia > Rodentia > Nesomyidae > Cricetomys > Cricetomys ansorgei. The sequence goes on from JAMJFZ010002812.1 coordinate 4,752,010, forward strand.
ATATTTATATTCATATTTGTAAATACTGTATTGAGGTAGCCTCTTTGAGAAGATTTGGAATTAACAAAAAAAGGGTTTTTGTTATATAGGTTATTTACTTCTGATATCAAATAATGATAAAAAAAGATTTAAGTGTTTAAGACTGACTGATGAACTAAATTCCTCTTATTCTTGATTTTTCCTAATAGAAAATTGTATCTCTAGGTATATATGAACTATAAATAAACAAACTACGTACTGTGTATATTAGTCTTGAGGAAATTTAAATCATAAAAGCTCACTTTCTTTATCAATCTAAATGTCTTATTATTCATTCTAAGTTGTTAATTTTTTGGTATTGTTTGTAAAATTGCATGCAAGAATATAATGCATTTTGAATATGTACAACCTTCCCTTTCCCTACATCTCTCATATCCCTTCCTACATTTCCTCTCAAATTCATGTCCTTGTCTTCTAAATTACACACACACACACACACACACACACACACACACACACACACTGTCTAAAGAATACAATTAGTGTTGCCTGTTGCATGAAAGCCCACAGATACAGGACAGCTAGCCATTTGGGAATAGGCAAACTATCCGGGGGCTCATTCCTGAAGTAAATGTCTCTCTCTACTTGAAGAAAAGCATCTCTCTTCAAATCAGCAGTCAACCAGTGCCTGTATCCAGCTCCTCAACTAGGGATGGGGCCTTTTGATCCCCTCCCCATCCATGTTGGAATATTGTCTGGTGTGGTCATGTGCCACTTTTGGGTAAAAAATCAAAGTTGCTGTTGGTACTTATAGATGCTGATAAATCATGGTGCAGCATCCTTGCCATGTTTAGGAGACACTATTTCACAGCCGGCTTCTTGGTCCTTTGACTCCTGCAATTGTTCTACCTCTTCTTTAGCAACATTCCCTGAGTTTTGGATATAGGAATTATGGTATAGATTTCCCATTTTAGTATGAGTTTTTTATAATCACTATTTCTCTGGTTTTTGACCACTGTGCTTCTTCATAATCACTTCCTTCTTCTTCAAAGGAAGTTTCCTTAATAAGGAGTGAGAGAGAGCTGCATTAATCTATGGGCACAAGAAAAAGTAGTTAGAATGCAACTGGATTCTATATCAAAGTAGCAGAATGACATGAATAGGTTCCGCTCTAGGATCTATGATCTTTTAAGCCATAGGGTTTGTTGTGTGTGTGTGCGTGTGTGTGTGTGTGTGTGTATGTGTGTGTGTGTTTTGCTTTATAAACCTAGGCATGATTTTTTGCCTATTGAGTGGGACTGAAGTCCAATCACACAGTTCTAGGTTATTTCAATGATATTGCCATTATGACATTACCTGCCACATTATGCTGACTTTGCTAATAGTGCTGCTCACAACTTTACAGATCTGTAGGACTATTAATAGCTCTACTCTTCTGACTGCCTAAATAACACATGTGGCACTATGAGAGCTAGCCATTCAGGAAAAGGCTTCCAGGTCAATATCAAATTTGTTTCTCCAACTCCTTTGAGGGAAGAGGGTAGTGTCAACAGCATAGGTCCTTACAAAACAAGTTCTGGAAGGAAAACAAGCGGAGTGATAATACCCTGCATGGCTTCAGGGTTCTCTTTGAATTCCTAACCAACAATTCAAGGAGCAGTACCCCACACCTGCCATTTTTTTTTTACCTTATTTGATTTATCTTTAAAAAGTTTTTCATGAATTATTATATTTTTTAAATATTTATAAATTTTGCCTATAGTTTTTTTTTTCATTTTCACTTTTATATAAAATTTATAGGACAAGGACCAGCATCAATTTTGTTTTTTTGACAGTAATGTGAACATTAGATAAATGAAATATTTATAATCTGAATTCAAACGGTGAAGATGCATAATATCTAACTGATCTGATTTGATCAAAACCATTTAGCATTTGTTAAGTCTGAAAGAGCAAAGTAGATTTTATTATGTCATATTGGAAGGCCTGCAGAGGATACCACATAAAGCTAATTACATAATAATGGCACAGCTCTTCTGTCCTTTTTATTAGTTCTCATTGACCATCGAGAATATTGAGATTCAAAATGTTCGGTGTTACACATATTTGCAATGTAAATTTGCATCTAGGAATGTCAAGTCATAGTGCCAAATAATATTATTGAATTTACATAAATGTCTATGATATGGAGATGTTTTAACACATTACACAGGTGATATGGCTTTTGCAAGTTACTGGCATACATTAAAAATGACATTTATACAGTGCATAGTCTAAAAGAGTACTTTGGTCTTGTTGCACTGTTTGTTTTAATGACATTAATATTTATTAGTTAATCTAGGCTTCATTTTGTATTTCTCAAGTAGTATGAAAAGTCTTTAATTTTCCTTAGAAGTTTGGAAAGAGACAATTATAAACCACAGGAGTCAAGTATCTAACTCCCCATGCATAGTAAGGAAGGAGTATAATTTGACAAATGCAGAAGTCTGGTTGAAGAACCACTTGCAGATTTGATTGAAACTTTCAGGATTATATCTGTTCTCTTATCTCTTGAGAGTGACATTGATGAAGAAGCTGCCTTTCCTAGGTTATGATTTTTTACAAGAAGTTTTATTATTTAAAATTCTAACTAAATGTTGTCATTCAATAATGCATATCTGATAAAAACCTATTGCACTGTGGTGCAAGTTTGAGAAAATATTATCTGTGTAATTTAATTAATAGCCTGTCCCAAGATCAGAGATCAGAATGTATGCTAGTATTTCAATCTCAAATACTCTATATCAAAGATGGACTGCTCAATATATCTTTCATGTAAGAGGTTTATGGGGTTTCTTAATAACTTATCTGGTGGTGTAAGACATTCCTGTGTGAAATATCTGGCAATGCTTCATTTCAGATATGAACATAGCCCTGTAACACTGTGTGGCTAGAGATGAGGTGTGCTACCTATAGTCATGGTTTTTCTAGACCCTTTGTAAGTGTAAGTAATTATTCCTAGTGCATCTCTTGTATTCTGACCCTGTATTCTGGTTAATGCTTGCCTCACTGGTAAATGACAAGGTATGTATCTCTCTCTCTCTACATATATATATATATATATATATATATATATATATATATATATATATTCTCTAATATTATAATGCCCTTTTAATTTGAAGTCACATAATCTTCAATATTCATGCAAGTAAAGTTACTAGAATCTATTTAATCTATCTAAGGTATTAAATTCAATTAGATGCACCATAATCCATCTTCCAAAGCAATCAAGAAAATATTGTAATTATTCACCCATAATATCAAATTACTGAAAACTCATAGTTTGTGTATCCAATCTAAACATTGTATAACGTCTCCTTTTGTTTTATGAATCTGATATTCTTTTGATAAAGGGCTATAATAACAAGAATATAACAATTGATCTTCCAGCAATACTGAGCAAAATTTCCCCTAAGGGTAATGTCCAATTCATACACATTATTTGCAATAATAGAATTACTGAATTAGGCATATTCTTCAACATGAAAGTCCCAGTCAGGTTATTTTTAAAATACTTTATTACAATTGCTTTTTTTATTTGTGTACTTTTTGTATATGTATGCATAAGCAGATGCCTACATGCTATGCACATGTGTGCACATTAGAGGACAACTTGGAGAAGTAAGTTTTCTCCATCTACCATGTATGCCCTATAGCTTAAACTCAGGTACTCAGGTTGATGGCAAGCACAATAAACTTCTGAGTCATCTCAACAGCCCAAAGATTCTTTTTGTACCATGTCATTGTATATAAGCCAAGTATCCTATTCATTTAGACAGAGGTCTCTCAAATGATGCTTCATTCTATGCTAAACCTCCATCTGTGTATTTAATTAAATTCTTAAAATACTAATGCTAGCATATGTAATATTTAGTTATGTCAATCTATAATTAAATAGTAATTGTGATAAACAATGTTACAAAAAGTGAAAAGATAGCATTCAGAATGGACTTGGAGAGCTGTAGGATCTCATTAAGATATATTTTCGCATATCTAGAAGAACAGAGTTATGTTCCCAGCACTCATGACAAGCTGCTTTTAATTTCTTGTAATGGAATCTCCAGGGCATCTTCTGCCCTTTTTGAGTCTCCACAGGCACCTCCACGCATATGGCATACATTCTCACTAACACACTCACACACATACATAAATTTTAAAAAAATAAAATAATAAATCATAATGGACTTAAAAATAGAACTGGCAACATAAAATGTCGAGTAAAGAAATTGTATAAATGCACAAAGCATTTTACAAAGTAATGTATGAAAGTTACATAACAATTAGTGAGCAAATGTAAAAAAATCCATTTTTCCACCTAGAATAGCTAGAAAAAGTAAATTGAAGTATTTTAGAATATATATATATATATATATATATATATATATATATATATATATTCATAACAATCTGCATGTAGTCATTTAAACACTAGAAAATATCTTTTATAAATAAAAAGCTATCAAAAATGAAATTATGGAGAAACCCTTGTTTTATTCTGTTTTGTTCATTTCTGCCTCAATATAATCTACAAATATTTTTATTATGCCATTTATTTATAAAATCATATTTTGCAGGGAGTGGTGACAAATGTCTTTAATCCCAGCACTTAGGAGGCAGAGGCAGGTGGGCTTCTGGGAGTTTGAGGCCAGCCTGGTCTACAGAGTGAGTTTCAGGACAGCCAGGGTTACAACAGAGAAACCTGTCCCCAAAAACAAAACAGAAACAGAAACGAAAACAAAAGTAAATAAATAAAATAAAACCACATTTTTAACTAAAGACATCTGTGTTTTTCTTGCATTTTGGTTTCCATATTGTGATTGAAATGCCCGTTCTGATTTAAATGCCATTGTTTTCTATATGATTAGCTTCCTTCCCTCACCTTTTAAATTACTTGTAATAATTTAAGTTTTACAATCACAGCATGCTTTTATTAGTCTCAACAATTACCTTGAAGAAAAAAATACTTCTTTAGTTGTGCTAGTTTGGTAGGCAATGCTGTATTTAGTGGTTTCCAAGTTATCTTCATGCAACGTAAGCATTACTGATTTTCAGAATTGATGGCACATTCATCCAAGTGCTAAAATGGAACTTTTTACCATTCAGGAATGAATTAGAGGGAAAAATCAAAGGGTAAGTTTATGAACCACTGTTTTAATCTATAACTCAATGAATCACTTGATGTTTAAAAGCTCCCTCTGTAATTAGATGGTGGTGTTTAGGGAACACATGAGTTGTGATATATTACAAATTAAATTATGTTTAATCTCTGTTGCCAGACATCTTGTTTTATCAGGGGCTTGTCATCAATAGAATTGATATATTGAGTGATATGGTCTACCTTAGGAAAACTGAGAACAAATAAAGCACTTACTTATTGTGGTGGGAGCTAAAATAGCTTAAACATCTATCAATATTTTATTATTCTGAAGATTGTATCTTTACTCTCAAGCTTAAAATCTTAGGGTGAGATATTTGGTCTCCACAATGATAACATGTTAGAATCTTTTATCTCTTTGAGTTGTATAATATTGCCATGGTATGCTTCTTTTTTTTTTTTTTTTTTTTTTTTTTTTGCAATGGCTGGAATACTTCTTACCAATGTTCATTTAGATACATAAGTGGGTAAATAAGATATTATGCCTCCATTGTTAGATTTGGTTTGAACCAAATCATATACAAAAAACAGTAAACTTCTTTGCTTCTTATGATTTAGTAAATTATTTGTATCTTATTTAGTCTAAACTATAATCAGAGTTACCCTCAATAAAACACTAATTTTCCCTGAAGTAACATATTTAGTATTTATTTTTATTCACACTCCATGTTTTACCACTCTTGTACAAGATAAATTTCATAAGTCAAGTGTTATTTTGCAATCATTGAGGGATATGTCCACAGAAGAAAAAGTTTGCTTTATTGACCAGAAGACACTTACCTTGCATACTGTTTCTTTAGCTGATTACAATGGACTAGGCAATTGTTTAGGAACACTCCAACACACACACATACATACACTTATTAATGAGTTTAAAGCAGGTCTAAAACACTAAAGAGTGCTTGTTTGTAGGCTCAGGCTACCCTGGAAACAATCTCCATCTGGACTTCATAATTTAGCAAATTCTATTTTAGGGGTGTTAAGTCTAGAAGACTGAAATGTTGATCACGTAGAAAGGGTTTGCTATACAAATCAGAATGAAAACGCTTATATTTCTGAATTCTATTCATATAAAATAGTAGAGTATTGTATATCTGTTAATGAGATATTGAACCCAGGTAAGTAGGAAATATTTGACCACTCTTCACCCAAAATTCATGCTCATGGAATTGATGTTCACAATCTTGGCTCTATCAGAATTTTCAATCATAAGTTTAAAATCTGGTCCTAAACAGACAATAGGACAACAATAAAAAACATGAGCAGTTAAACCTACAGTATAAATTTTTTGTTTGTTTGTTGTTTTTTTTGTTTGTTTTTAATATCACTAGTTTAGATCACAAGTTTGTTCCTAGAAGGATCTAATTGGAAGAAGGGAAGAAAAATTTACTAAAACTTAATTTGCTGATGATTCAAATCAGTATATCTAGTGTTTAAAACTGGTAGTTACTGTATTACAACTCTTATTCCAGGATCAACACTAATAATAAATGGAAAAACCTTCCCAATGAGTGATGTTATTTAGCAATTTCATATAGAAGGACATGTCTCTTGAAGTAAGAATGTATGCACTTATGGGTGATAAAATGGCTTAAGGTGTTTTGTCGTAAATCAGACAAGGTAAAATTAACAACTTGGGAACAAAGATATCCAAAGTGATATTCTGTATACAATTAAACATTATATACATTAAAAATGCATATTGAAAATTCTTTTACTTTTACATATTACCTCTGTCCAGAAACTTTCAACTAAAGAAGATGCATCTAACAAATTGTAGACAAGATACTTGATCATTTGATGTCATATATATTAAGAAAAAAGAATTGTGTGATAGGGTCTACTATCTGCCAGACTTGACTGCTACTTATCAAAGCAAATCCATATACCAGCAACAGAAACCAATCTTGAAAAATGCAAATGAGATAGCAAGTGAGGAAAACTATTTCCACTGAGTAGCGTGTTTGGTAGGGAATTTCTGTAATCTAGAAGGGACCATATTTGTCTCTACTTGAATAATGACTCTGTGATATTGTGGATATTACATTTTGTGGTGAGTTTACAGAACAGACTATGATAAGCAGGGAATTACAGAGTAGATGACTCCCAGCATGGGATATTGAACAGTATAGTACCTGGGTAATGGTTCTATTTTGTAGTAGAGGAGCTATGTTCGAAGAGCTCACGTGCATAATATTAACTACACATATCCTGTCCTCTTTATGAGCATTTCATACAATATGATACTGGGAAAATTCTACAATGTTTAAACTTTATTTTAGATTTATTGATATAAATGGTGATTCTCAATCTTTGTTGTTTTAGAGCATATATTTAATAAGTTGTATCATCCCAATAAAAAAAGAAAAATAGACCCCCAAATCAAAAGAACAGCTATTTTGACCCATATTATGGTCAAATCCAATAGTTTAATTAGAGTTTAACTGGAGACTTTTTGCTACCTGTCTCGATTACTCAAATTATAGAGAATTTGGATTTCAATCATTCAAAGAGGCATATAGTCCTAGAAAAATGGATACTATTGACCAGAAGCATAACTCTTGTAAGAATATTTCAGTTTTCTTGTGATCAGAGATCAACAGAATAATGGATATGGTCAATAGACTCTGAATAGCAGGAACAGCATTCAGAGGTGTATGATAGCAAGCTGATTCATATAAAACCTCCGGGTGTTTCCTTTGATCTACTCTAAATACACACAACAACCAAATGAAAAAATCCCAAGAGATGAAGATTTGAGTGACATCACCAAGTGAGGGGTTGATAGTGGAGGGTGATGGATATTTAGGAAAGAAGGCAGAAGAAGATACCGAGTATCCTTTGTAGAATTAAAGCCATCTTCCAGCAATGAAGAATGTTTTTCCCACGAATATCTCTCGTCCAGTTCCCAATAGAAACTATCAAAGAGCTATTCACTGGACCTACAGGAGTAAGTAGACTTGTGTGTACTTCAGCAGTAATAGCCTCCCTCAAATGTGGTTCGGGAAACATAAAAGAGTATAACTGAATGGCAACCTCAGAAGCTATTGCTTTTGTCCATTGTCAATTTTTTTTTATCAAATCCATGCTTTCCACTGTTGTTTGTTATCAAAGTTTAGATTCAAAAGGTAACTAAAACAAGATCATTCTTATCTACAATATAGTCTTCTGTAAAATTTGCTCTAGGGTTACTTATGGGCTTAGATAATATGCAAAATGAGGCTTGCATTTCTGAAGTGCTTCTAACATGACTCTTCTTTCACAGATGAGAAAAATCATTATAGATTGAAGATCTGTCTACACACATAACCTAGTTTTATCTTTAACAGTAATTTATAACCCCCATCAATCACATTTTTCCCATCTTATATTAATTTGACATCTGTTTCTATCTCACACAAAGGAAGCACATTCCAAAATAACACTGCCTTTTGCTAAAGCTGATTGTTGATGATGACTTAGGCTAATGAGTCACTCTAGTTCAGAGTAACTAATTTAAGCCTGAACAATAGAATTCATGTTCAACATACATATTGTTTTGTAAGACTTGGAAAATAGTAAAGCCTGGAAAAAAAAATCAGTAGAGACCAGATTTAAAGTCAGTATTTCATCTGTTCCAAGTCTAATAAAACTGAGTCAAGCATGTCTTTTCCTTTAGTGCCACTGAGAACTTTGCCCTTCAGTCATATCAAGCAGTAAAAATATTATAGGCAATTTTCTCTTTAAAAGAATGAATAAAATTGTTTTATTATGTATATTGACAGTCTGGTTTTTATAAGATGCATATATTGTCCAAGGAGGAAAATCAGTTACCAACCATTGTGATGTGAGATGTTGAAAACTATTTGAATTGATTTGGGTCAACACCAGCCCCAAATAACTACTCATGTAAATCTTAAGAAACAACATAGTAAGATTTTCATTATTTAATATTCATAATCAATTCATAATGAATCTGTACTTGCATTTCAATTTCCTTTAGTGTTAGATCATATCTAAAATTTCATATATCTCTGAAATTTAAGTATCACCAGAAACTCAAAGGATTGATGTCCATGTGTTTTTTAAGAATGTTCATCATATGGACATTTATAGACTTTTGTGATATGATTTTGCAAAGGATATGACTTTCTAATTAATCTCTTCTTTGTCAGAGCTGTCCCTGGGCTCCTATTCTCAGTGGCTTGGCTTTCATTCTCAGTAATCACAATCGAAACAATACCCAGTATTTCATTTACAGCAAAGACTCCCAACGTAAGACATGATACTGTGGAGAGCAACCTGTTTTCCACAAACTGCTGGCAAGTCTCTATTGCTGAACACAACACCTACACAACTCATTCAACACAGAGAAGTCAAGCCTCACTCTTATATGGTAGTGTTATGGATGTATCAAAAGGTACTTTTCACTCAATCGAAGGAGAGATGTAAACATCAACCCAACTACAAACATTTTGAATCTACAATACTGTCCTGCTTACAAGATGTGCTAGTACAATTGTGGCACAAAACTTGTGAGTATAGCCAGCCAATACTTTTATTTCACTTAACGCTCACGGCAAAAAATGTGACTCATACCCTGCACTGCTTGGGTGACAGAGAACCTAAGAGTAGATAGTCCAGGGACCTAGAGTAAAACCAGATACTACGGTTCTACTAAAGGAACATTGCAATAAAATGACTCCAAATGAAAATTTTCCATACTTATAGATCAGTGGCTTCCTCAGAGAAGCTTCTTTGCATCGATTCCCTTGATGGGAACAAATGCAACGTCCCACAGCCAGCCAATATGCAGAGTAAAAAACCTTGGAATACTCAGCCCTAAACAGAATGTCTCTATCAGACCCCTCCCCTCAGGGATCAGGAAATACTTGGAAGAGGAAAAAATAGTGTAAGAGCCAGAGGGGATGGAAGACACCCAAAAACAAGAGGCCATCTATATCAATATAATTAATTCACATGTAAACTCACAGAGATTGAGGCAGCATGCAGCAAAGCCAGGAACAGATGAGATCCTAGCACTGAGAGGCTACGGGGAGAAATACCCTATCCTTAACCCAGAAGGTATCTCCTCCAATTGCTAGCCAGAAAATTTTGCTTTCTCCAAGGGAGTCTAAAAAGGAAAACAAACACTCTTAAAGGCAGGATGCATGATCGGAAGTAAATGTTCAACAGAAAACTAACTCACTGATGACTTTATTGAAGGTTCCTTGTCCTATAATATCAGGCAAGGCCCTTTTCTTTAATTTTATCTTAATTTTAATTTTTGTTTGCCTATTCATTTCTTTGTTTATCTCCCCTTTTACCCTACAGGTTATTTGGGTATATATTATGGCTTTCAGTTTTCTGTTTTTATGAGATCCACAAGTACACGAAAAATGAGTCTCTGTGTCTGTATCTATTCCTTGTGTCCTTTCTTGCTCTCATTTCCATCTCTTTGTTTTTGTTCTATTCCAATTTGATTTTGTTTTCTTTTATTTTATTTTTATCCCTTAGAAGTCTGTTTCTTTCCTAATGAGAGGCAGAAAGGAGGTGGCTGGATGGGAGTTTAAGAGGGGAGGAACTGGAAGAAGTGAAGGAAAGGGAAACCATAATCAACTTATTAAATGAAAAATCTATTTTCAATAAAAGAAAAGAAAAAGAAGAGGTGATAGTGAGGCTAAGTAATACAGCAATGGAAAGCAATGGCCTACTGTGTACAAGTCTTGGGTTTTATCGCTAACATTGGAGAATACATAAAATAATAAGAAGAAAGATATATAAAACATATTTGTTACATGAATAAATGTGCTAAAGGTCTGTTACATATTTTATAGTATTTCTGTTTTAAGATGTCCAATGTATTTATGATAATAAATTTTTATTTTAAATGCTGTGATTAAAATTTTCTATATCATCACTTGCTTGTTGGATAGATTAATTTGGTAATATTTATCCAATTTTGCTCACTACTTAATTAGATGAAATTAAACATCATACATGTTTGATTATTTTATATAATAACTTTAACTGGTTTTTCCCAAATTTCTTGTGAGCACTGCCATTTAAGCAAACACTTGGTACTATAGTATCTGAGTCAAAAATCATATCAGTATATTCTGTGACTCTCGAGTCACAGATTAGATTGTATGGAAGCTGAAACCCTCTAGGACAGAGATGGAATTAGCAAATAATAAACTGTCCTCTGCCTTCACCATGTGGGAAAAACATAAGCAACTCAAATATCAATGCCTACAATAGTGTATGTATTTTAGAGAAACCACACACATAATTCAATTATTTCAAGATAATTGAATTATCTTGCAAGTTTCTATGTTTTTATTATTTTAAAGTTAAAGAAATATTTAAAGGCAATTCTTCTTTTGAGAAGTATATAGGTATAATTATGTATATAGGGCTAATTTACTTACTCACCATGTCACAACAAAAATGATTTAATCTTAAAATTTCAAGAATACAGTATTGTTATTATTACCATGTCAGCGTGGTCTGCTATGCAGACTTCTGAACTTTGCTTCCTGCGTCTGCTTCCACTGTTTTTTCTAGGGAAAAAGACATGGACCACCACTACCTTCTGAATACCGGGATTAAAGGTGTTTGATAACACTACTTTCTGAATACTACTAGATTAAAGGTGTGTTTACATTCCATCCAGACCACACAAGCATCTGAATATAGTCCCTGGAATATAGACCTTAGCTTTCATACTGGGCTATTCCTCTACACTTTCCCTTGCAGTCGGAGTGAAAGACAAGGTTGCTTAATACAGTATTTCTGATTGTCTATTTTGTCAGAAATTTGAAAACATTATCTCATTTCATCCTGGTATGCAGTTTCTCTACTGAGAAATGCTTATAGTTTATGCAGTTGTCACATAAATGACAACTAACTTTTCACTTGCTGCTTTTGAATTTCTTTGTCTTTTATTCATTTTGAGATATGGTTGTCTGGAACTCATTGTCTTAGTCAGGGTTCTATTGCTGTGAAGAGACACCATGATCATAGAAGCTCTTATAAATGAAAGCCTTAAATTGGTCCTTGCTTATCATTTCACAAGTTTAGGCCATTTTAATCATGGCAAGGAGCATGGAAGCAGGCAGGGATGGTGCTGGAGAAGTAACTGAGAGTTCTACATATGAATCTGAAGATGGAAGGGAGAGAGAGACTCTGGGCTTGTAATGGACTTTTTGAAACTTCAAAAATTACCCCTAGTGACACACTTCCTCCAAAAGCATCACACCTCCTAATCTTTTCAAATAGTGCCACTCTTTGGTGACCAAGAATTCAAATCTTGAACCTATGGGGTCATTCTTATTCAAACTGCCAAACTCATGGATGCTTTTCTTTTCCTTTTTCAGAATGACTAAGATAAAAGACTAAGAAACGAGCTGATCACAGGCATACCGCACTCTCTTTCTTGACTGCAGACCACTCAAAGACATTTAGCAAATGATACTCTGTGATGTGGGAAATGAGTGCATATTCTTAATGTTACTCATGCCATTTCTAGGCAGTTCCTTTATCTGTTGGTTATAAGTTAGTATATCTTCTTGAGGCGCAGAGGAGGATCAAATTTTATACTAGCTTACATACTTTTATACAAAAAACTAGGTCAAGTGTTAAAGCTCTGTTTTTTTTTTCTTTTGCGTGTGTGTGTGTGTGTGTATCTGTGTGTATCTGTGTGTATCTGTGTGTGTTTCCTTAGCTATCTGAATGCTGAGATTGCATGCATGTGCTGTCATGCCTGCCTTTGTATTTAACTATTAGCACATTTGTGTTGATATGATTCCATGGACTTCTCTTGATTTTTTTAGGCTTTACAAATCTGGTTGTTATTCTTTCCTAAGAATTAGAAAGTTTTCTACCTTTGTTTTTTGTTTAGGCTTTCTGCCCCTTCATTCTTTTTCTTGATATTAATGCATGTCTTCCACTTGAATGTGTACCATAATACTGTAACCTATCTTTGCAATTTTTTAAATTACTTTTCTGTTCTTGCTTCCTTGACTGGATTTTGAAGATCATATTGACATTCAATCAAGATTATAAAAACCTAAAATAAAACAAATAAAGAAATCATTCAAGAAAACAGCTAGTATTGCCAGATTCAGATTTTAATGTTAAAGAAGTTAAAGAATATATGATTAACCTATGGTATACATATCTTCCAATCATGGTTATATAAGAGTCTTGCTTTATTTGGGTATCATACTAGAATAAAATACTTATGACTCAATAATAATATAGATAGTATGATGAAACTGTCCCACAGCTTCTAAATGTACAATATATCAGAATATTTATGAAATTGTGTTAAAATTAATGAGTTGTATGTGTGCAAATAGCTTGATAACAGGTTTTTTAGTGAACTATGGCTTTGATTTCATTAAAGATCTTGAAGAAAATTATTCAGAAATTGTTTTCTTCATGAAAGTAACATAATCTTTCTTTCGCCAAGAATGCACATAGTGTCTAAAGATACTTTCAGAGTGTTTTCAAGTTAGATACATGAAACATATATAGTGTTTCATATGTACTGCATATAATGATCTCATTTTAAAGGATACAGTAATTAGAGACTGAACTGAGTAAAACTATAATTTTGTCATAGAACTATCAGATGATTCAGCTATACCACTCTTATGCATATGTCTGAAGGATTCCTTACCTAATCTTTTGAGAGAGGGCTCTCAAAAACTTGCTGATTTGGCTAAATTGATTGGCTAGCGACTCCCAAAGATCCTCCTTTTTCTTCTTCCCTCTCCAACCAGAGAGACCAAAGACATATATTCCACAACAACTTTTGTATATGGGTGGTAGATAATTAATCCAGGCCATTATAACTATAGGAATGTCCTCATGCCCTGAGTTTCAAAGCTTAATAACAAGGGAAACTAGGTGGGAACATGCAGACATCCTGTAGTCCCTGTTCATAACGTTTCTCTAAGATGAAAATACTGTAAAATACAGTTATTTTTATCAAAGTCTTTTAAGTTAATTATATTTATTTCTCCATAATTATTGTATACAGAAACATGAATTGCTAGTATATGAAAATAGAATAAGGATATCATGATTAGTTCTGTTAACTTTAGATGAAGCTTAGGTATAAAACTTACCATTATGAGGCCCTTACTTGAGCCAAGCTCCCAAGTAAATCAGAAAACATTAACATCAAATTTAGAAAGAATTGAGGATTCTGTCTCTCAATGTGATACTATTCAGATATGTTCTAATCACCAATGTATATATACTTTTTTTTCCTGATATGTATATATATATATTTATATGTGTGTAAAACATTATTATTATATAATTAGGCATAATTCAAATTATATATACATATACATGTATATATGAATAATTATATATATGTGATATATATTATATAAATATATGTGTGTGTGTGTGTGTGTGTGTATATATATATATATATATATATATATATATATATAAAATGTAAAACCCATTTAATCTTTGACAACACAAGAATTTAATGAAATGTACTTCAAAATACTACACCTTTTCCAACACCAGATTAACTTTATTATCAGGAAACTCTGTTAAGACAGATTTGAACCTTTATAATATTTCAGTAGAAAATTAAGATTTCTCATGTTCCCCTGAGATTTGGAACAAATTCTAAGAAAATCATTAAACTCATTGAAAACACCAATTCTCAGTTCTCTCCTAGGAATTCTTTGCAAAGACAGAGATCTCTATGGGACCTTGAGATAAAGACAATATTAGCTTGGCCCAGAGATTTTCGCAAAATAAATTATAAGTTAGATAAATATTTCATTAAGGATATAATTTGTTGGACATGCTTATATCTGTGAGTGAGTGATGCAGATGCTTATATCCAACAGTATCAAACTTTATTTTTTGCTGACAGTTTTAAAAAGTAGCTAATGATTCCTGTCTATAATATGTAATCAACATATAGTATAAAATTAATAGAAAGTAGTAAAAAGCCATTAATATATGCTATGTTAATCCAACCATCATTTCATTAGATGACTGATTGTTAAGTTTGACTAACACTTAATATTGAAGACTTTTAAAATGATTAATATATCTATATTTTCAACTCATGAAAGTGTTTATAACAGTATTTGATTATAAAGTTTAACTATATTATGTTGTGATATATTGGAGTTTCTTTATTATGAATAATGGAGAGTGTCAAAACTATTTGTAACAAAATGACAGAAATATAGTAGCATCTATCCCATTTTAATGAAATAAACTATGATTAAATATTTAAGTATGAGTGACAGGTTATATAATTTCCATGATTCATATGTGATTATTACTATTAATCTGCGTCAAGAACACCCTTCATGCTATATAACCTTATTTCTAGCAAAATAAAATTCTACTAAGTATTATGTCAGTAAAGATTGCCTTTCTTTAAAAGCAATAGAATACTGCTCGGACTTCCAGTGTCCAGAGTGTTAAAATTTCATTTTCTACAATGCAAATTCTGTTTGGTCTCTGAATAATTTGTTCTATGCCATGTTCTCAGTCACATTGAGATGTATGAACTCCACCTCCACTCTGTAATGTTTTGCATCTCATAGGCAATGAAACAATAGTCCTTGTTGCATCAGTCAAAACCATGAGGGAATTCACTTCCACTAACCACATAACTGCCAATGCTAGTTACACAGGATCATGCAAATTCAGAAAGGAATAACTGAGTTCACCAAGAACACTCCTAGCCTTAGAAATTTCCTAGGAGAAAACACAGAGATACTGCACATATTTGTACTCTGTTTGTTTTTTATCATAGTGAAAATAAATATAAAGAATAAACAGAAAAGATAAATGGGACAAACTTTAGAAATTCAAACACCAAATTTCAAGCTTTTTGTGGTGGAATCACATAACACTAATTCTTCAAACCATGAGTTATGACACTCTATATTGTCTACCAGAGAAGCTTATTAAAGGCATTCTAAAAATATGTTACTCTCCCACACTAGAGACTTATATTGAGTCAGATATTCCATGATACTTACTTGATGGAGATAATCTCAGTCACAAAGTAGTAGTGTTAGCAGAAGTGAGTAACTAATAGTCAAATGTTGTTCTAGAGTCTAATTTGGCAATCTGCATACAAAAAGGTTCATCTTAAGATTAAAATAGGAAAACAAGAAATAAAGATACTGTTTTGAAATACATAACTCCAACACCAGGGAATCTGAAATTCTTGTGTTCTTTTCTGGCTTCAGAGGGTACATATCCATGCCCACATATGCACATAATTAAAAAAATTAAAAACTTCTAAAAGCATAAAAACACAAAAAAAAGAAACAAAAACAAAATAAGTAAAAATTCTAAAAAGAAAAAGTAATATTGTAGCTCAGAAGAATGAATGAATATAAAAAAGTGGAGAGTCAAGAATTCTGAAATATTAAGGTATAATTATGAACTGTATACAAATAGCAAGCCTAAAATCCCAGCACTTGATATTTTAGATGACTGAGGAACAGTAATTTAAGGCCATCTTGGACATTATAAGGGAGTTCTATGAGAGCATGGATATAGAGAAATACTGTCTCAAAAGAAAAGTTTTTTAAAGTTGTATTTTTATTTGTATTTTTATTTGTGGGGCTTCAAGGAAGAATGATGTACAATCTAACCATAGGTGTAGATGTAGATTCAGGGCAAAAGGCAGTTTATTTTTTTAGCTAATTTAATCCCCAATTCTGGAGAGGATTTTAGCATCCTAAAATCTAATCTTCAAGCCTTATCCTAGAATGTTTCAACCTCAGAGACTCACTGATGAGCTGACTCACTCTGACTAGCTCCTTCTGAACTCAGAGTTGTACTAAACTCAACTAACTCTTTTGGTTGACTGATTCAACTAATTCACTATTCTGGTCCAAACGCTTCTCCTAGGTGACTGGTTCATTCTGCTCTTCTGAGCCTAACTGAAGCTGATTGTTTCTGCCTGAACTCTTCTGACATTGGCTAACTCTCTCTGTCTTCTCTGATTGAACTGTTCTGCTAGGCTTCAAACTGACTCAAGCTATTAGCTGAATCTTTCTCCAAAATTCACCCTCCTTCTGCCAAACTGCTTCTGTGTCTTATCTGACTGACTCTCTAATTGACTGCCTGACTCTCTGAGATGAGCACCTGATTTTATATCATGAGAATTGAGTATGTCTTCTCTCTGACTCACTCTGCTAACTCTTCCTCTGATTCACCACTTTGCCTGTTCTTCACTCTGATTCATCTCAAACATCACTCTTCCAGTCTGATACTGACTCCTTCTGAGCCCTGCTTCCTGTCTCTGCTTCCTCCTCTGCTTCTATGTGCTTATGTCTTGTGAATTAAAGGTGCATACTACATTGGCATTAAAGGTGTGTACTAGCATTCTTTCTACCTTAGAGTAGCCATGATGCCAGATTAAAGGATTAAACGTTCCTCTACATAAAATATTTCAGATAAACAATGGGATAATGGTATTTAGAAAAGATATTTAGGGAATAAAATAATACATAGTCTTTCCATGTAGCCCTAGCTAGTCAGAAATCACTAAATAGACATAATTCATCTTGAATACATAGGTATATATCTGCCTCTGCCTCCTAAATGGTGGGATTAAAGGTGGGAACCACCATGCCAAGTAGGAAAATCTGTTATATTAATAATTATAAATTTTATGTGTACGCAAAGAGATTTTTATAAAAGTTCTTTTTCCAAATTTCTATATCCATTTGGATGTATCTGGAAAATTTCAAAATATCAATGACAATAGTATTATTTTACAGTTAACATTTAATAATTAAATTCTCTAATGATTAAAAAGACAAAAGTTACTATTTCGTAGAAAGTATGAATTTGCATGCTCTGCATGCCAGCTATCTCTAATAACATGAAGATTAAGGCTATAGAGTAACACTGTTACAGGTTTTTCCTCATAAATATAATAATATTTGGGAATTCCTTTATGGGGTCATTTACTGGATCCTAATTCATCACCATGAAAAGAGAAAAGGATACAAGCTTGAAACCTTTCTATCATTCATTAATCAATGTAACCTTTACATCTGCCTATAGGGTCAGATTTTTTTCCCTTATAAACTCTAAAGTCATCCCTAAATCTCAACACTCATAAATCGGTGATGGATAGGAATAGTTATATCAAATGAATTAAGTTGAACATAATTTATTTACCTTATTTTTAAAATGTCCTAACATATTTAAAAACTTTATTTTTTCTCCCTTATATACCAATCAACCAAATCTCCATATAGAATAATAATAAACACTATAATAATAATAAACACTATAGTTTAGGATATAAATTAATATAGTGATGTATTTCTCTCTCTTTTTTTTCTTTGTATGAAAGAGAAAGAGAAAAGGAGGATTGGAGGGGCAAAGGGAGAAAGAGATAGCTTTCCAAATGTTCAAAAGAAAAACAATTTTCAGCTATAATGATTTGGGAAGGAGCAGAGTTCTGCTTTTATGAGGGCACAGATTCTAAATGTTATGTAAAGCTTAGTAACACAGGATTTAGTCTCTTCCATTAAGAAGAGAAAATGATGACAGAGAGCCCTGAACTTTGACCTGGCATCTTCATAGCTGATTTATAGTAACATTGGTGGAAGGAAGGTCACTGTGCTGAGTAAGCTGCTAGCCTGGCTCTGGGAGAAGGTCATTTCTGTGTACTCTAGGTCTCTTCAGTTTAGGAATAAAAAGAATTTGGGAACCCGAATTTGACATTTACAGAGAAATATTATAGTGTTCAAGAGTTCAAAGTATTTATTCTTGATACCTGAGAAATAAAGTGCCATTTACTCTGAAAATTTCATGTAAGATCACTGCACCAAAATTGAATCAGCATTAAATCAAAGATACTCACATGAAGATTCAAGTTGGATATCTGAATTTTAAGTAGTCTCTCCTAAGGGATATGCTCACCAAAGAAAAGCACATGTAGTGGTAGGTCAGGAAAAGCCTTGTATGCATTCTTTTAACATTTTCTCTTTTGCATGTCAAATGAAAAATAGGCTCTACTTCTTTGTCCCATTGCCTTTATTATATCTGGCAGATTTCTAAGTTGTCAAAGTAGTATCAATTTAGAATTCTTGGAAAATACACATAGGATTATGAATATATACAAGTACATTTACACAGAATCTCTCTTTCATAAATAAATATAAAAAACAGAGATATAAGTAATAAGTTTTATTTTCTACTATAAGGTATCACTTAAAATAGTACTGAGGGCCTCAGGTTTCAACATAGAATTCAGAATATATGAAAATCAAAGATGATACTGGGAAATATTTAAAAATGGAAAGAGCTTTCATTTTCCTTTTGATCGTTTTTCCATGTGTTTTCAAAACTTATAGAATATTTTAACATTTTTTTCAAGGTATTTTAAAGTGTTTTCCTGAATATACTTTTATTAGTTTCTGGTTGCCTTCAGTCTACCAATATCCACTTACTATTAGTTGCATTTTGTAGCTTTCATATAACAATACACATTGTCCAGTGTACTTTTTCTATTGTACCTTATGTCCCCATGAATCACAGATTATACATTAATTCAGTAGTTGCACTTGAAAATTTGTATAAAATAAAACCCTTAAGGAAGAATGGTCCACAGGGAGTAGAGGAGGGTATGAATGAGAACATGAATATGAAATCATCAAAGAATTATTTTAAAAATTATTTAAAAAATTATTTTAAAATAAATCAATAAAATAATTTTTAAAGTTATTAATTTAAAAATAATTAATTAAAAATAATAAAAATCAAATAATAATAAATAAAATAAATAAAATAAATTTTAAAATTAAATTTATTTTAAAAATTAAAATCCAAACAAAAACATAAATTAAAAAAAAAACGTTAGGAAGTAATAGACTTTTAAATTTAGGTACATGTTGCCACGTGCATTCAAAATTCTGTCAGTTATTGATTTGTGATTTGTGTGGAAGATACTGATCTCCACTTAACAAATGTGTTAATTTTATTTCTTACTTTAATATATTAACTACTTGTAATTTTTTTATTTCATTTAAATTCTCATAATTTTGTTATTTTTTTACTTTTATATATTTAATTATTTATACAATTTATCCTCAGTCTTCACAGGATAAAATCGTTTCTGTAGTTTTTTCTTTTCCTTTTGAAAATACGAAATATATATAATATATATATATTATATACATGTATATATAATATATATATATATATATATATGTATATATATTTCTATGTATTTATTTATTTGTTTCAGCTATAATGATTTGAAAGGATCTTAGTCTTTATTGAGGGCAAGGATTCTCAATGTGATGGAAAGTTTAGTAACACAGAATTTAGCTTTATGAAATTGATGAAAAGGGAACCCTGAACTTCAACTTGACATCTTCATAGCTGATTTACAGGAATATTGGTGGAAGGGAAGGTCATTGTGATGAATAAGCTGCTAGCCTGGCTCTGGGAGTAATTATAAGTAATATCATTTAAAATGTTATAAAAGTATATGAAATAAATTATTATACATATTCTTGGTTTCTTCTAACAACTGTTGAGTTTAAAACTTTATTCATTCAGCCAATTTACTGAGAATCATACTGACTATAATGTACTTTTCTGTTGATTAAACATGTTACTTGTCTTCCTTTCTACTGTTCATGTTTCTGTCATTTTCTATTGAGACAATATTTTTGTACAACACTTGTCTAGGGTTACAGTTGCTTGTCTTTGAATTCTGTTTTCATATTTTCTAGGTAATTTGTCTTTGTCAGGTTCTTTGAGTTTTTAATAAATTCAAATGACAATATTATTTAGTCAGAAGGTTTATATGAAAATAAAAGGAAGCTTTATTGAATGAGTTTCTCAAAATGGAGTTGAAATCCACTGGAGAAGCAGCCCTTTCTAAATTTTGACCATGTATATCTAGAAGATCTAAATGAGGCCAGATATTCAAACTGCATATTAAGAGGTTGTCAGATTTGAGGCTAGCGAGATGGCTAAGCCAGTAAATTCATTATCCTGCAAGAGTAAAGAACTGAGATAGAATTAAAAAACTCCAATAAAAAGTACAGCACAATAGCACAAGTTTAGGAACCCTGTAATGGGAAGGCAGAAATAGGTATATCCCCTAAGCTTTCTGGCAAGTGATCCTAGTCTACTTGCTGATTGCTAGGCTGATGAGAAATTCTATCTCAAAAAACAAGGTGTGAGAAAACTGAGAAATGACATCTGAGGTTCATCCCTGACTTTCTGGCACACACATGAATATACACATGTATGTATCATTATATATTCACACAAATAGTTTATCAGATTATTTTTATTCATTTTCCATTCAATTTATTCATTTTTATTTTTTATTTTCTATCATTAGTATTTCATGCTCCTCCCTTTTACCAACAGACATGAACAGCTCTTCTGTCCTCTACAGAACACTGACTCAGACTTAGCTGAATTATGTCTTCTAAACCAATTCTTATGAGCTCAAATCAAGTTCTTTTTACTTTCCTGGTTTCATAGATTTGATTGCTCAACAGTTTCTCACAAATAAGGTAATAGTGAGGTTGAGCCTCAAAATGCGTGTACAATGTTAACTGGCCTTGTGATATTTGCTAGTAATGACACTATTCTCTTTCTCATTTTCACAATAAATCTTCCTTAGTTCATAGTACCAGTGAGAAAAATAGATGCATAATTAAAGTGGCTCAGACTATTTAAAGTTAATAATTCCAGATTATTTTAACTAAATGCTACAATTCCTGTAATGTGAAGTTCAAGACAAGGCCAGGGTCAAGAATGTTAGGCGATGTTTAAATTGAAGGCTCCAACTAAGGTGATCAAATTACAGTGTGTTATTCAGTTTCTGCTTAAAGCAACATTATACTCCGAAATGCATGCTGGCTACTCAGAAAAAAAGAAGCCACATTCTGCACTTGAGGATGAATGTTAAACTCTTAAAACCTTCTAATATTTGTTCCTTGAGTAAAATTACATGGAGAAAATGTTGAAATTTGAAGAAGAGAATCTGACCTTTGAACCTCTTTGAACCTCTCCATACAGTTGTTCAAGATTTTTTATATCTATTTACAATGTTAACAATAAAATATTTCCTGATATATATGTATATACATACATATATACGAAAAACCTACTTAAACACAATCTTTTGGTTAAATAGTAGGACAAGTGGAATGTATAGTCACTGAAAGCATGTTGTAAAGATCACATTTTGTGCTGTTAGTCAAAGAACTGAAAACAAAGCCTTATAACCCAGCTGCCTAGACATCACATCGTTCTGCTTGGAGCTGACCTAATATCTGTCTTTGGCAGAACAACATAGCTCAAAACACTGCAAGGGCTGCTGGGCTCTGGGCCAGAAATTTATGATATACCTTAAAATGTTTTATTTGTTAGTTTAATAATTTCTAGGCTATATTCCAAGAACAGTCACCCCCTAGAGATGTGTCAATTAAGCTATCAGAAAGCATTTCCTCTCTGTGGCAAACATTATCACAAAAAGCACTTGTAAACACAGGGAAAGAAACAAACTAAAAGGGAACCTGAGAGGAGAAAAACAAGAATATTGGAAATCTCTTGTTCATTTTCTTTTAAAAATTTCAATTGAAACCTAAAATAAAAGAAATGTCACTACTGGGTTTTACTTGTCTATGAAATATTGTGATATTTATGTCTATGATACATATCAATAAAAGAAAAAAAAAGCCTTAGAACATTTGGAATCCTTTCAAAAAGTGTGTGTGTGTATGTGTGTGTGTGTATGTGTGTTTGTGTGTGTGTGTGTGTGTGTGTGTGTGTATGTGTGTTTGTGTGTGTGTGTGTGTGTGTGTGAAATTCTTACTAAAAGCCTGTGAATTAGGTTATAAGAAACCTTGAAGATTTGGTAATTTCCTACAATTTTCAGCAATCCTTATGACATTTTGCCATAAAATATTTACTATTAGTTGTCTTCAATTACAGAAAGGGTATATATAACATAAAAACTCCAAGGAGGAGCATTGTAAAAACAAACTAAAAATTAAACAGGATATTCTTCATCAAACAGAGAAGTCAAGTGGAAATAATCATGATATCCTCTCCTAAGATCACGGCAGCTTCAGAATGAAGACTGTAACATGTCCCTAGATGAGGGGTGATGCTTTTAATAAAGTTGGCTATTGCAAGAAACTTTTCTGCCTCATTTTTAGGCTTTATTCTTCAAGGTTCCTTCATCTTTAGAGCAGTAATCATTAAAGGAAGATAAAAATATGAAAAATTTCAACATTCAAGTTAGTAAGGTAAAGATTTTAATTTAAAATTGAAATTCTAATTAACATGTAACATAGTTTTGTTTCACTACAGACTATTTTTCTACAAATAAAATTTAGTCTATTATAATGTCACTCTCTATATGCATCATAATTTAGTAATGTTTGCAAATTTCCATAGCATAAGCATTAGGTACATTTTACAGCAAAAATTTTAAGTTCACAATAACTTAATAATTATTAAATAATAATAATTAATTATTATTTAAGTTAGTAAACAGGTCATGAAAATTGTCCTATGTATCATGGATTTGACTTGTAGGAATTAACATATTTATATTTTATGCACTTATGTAATACTAAATTTTTCAAAGCTGTAAAAGAATTTTTACTGCAAATATTCCCAATGAAGTTTTACTTTGCTGATATTTACATTGAAATTATCTTCTAAAAGCTCTGAATTTTCTTTCTTTTATACGTTACTCTCATACATCTGGCCGCATATATAAATGTCCTCTTACATTTCTTTGTCATTCTCCAATGCTTGGAGTTATAGCCCTCACTAATACTTTAAATTCACATTTAATTGACAAGCCTAAAACTAACATTGCATTCTGAGTATGCTATGATATGGTATTCTATAATTACTGCTAGCTGACTAGCTTGACCTGTGTAGAAAAGATGCTTTCAGCATTTTGTCATTGTCTGTCTTCCACAGTAGTGTGCAAAGCTTGACTAACTCAAAAGCTTATTCCATTACAGTCATGGACATCACATTTAAATATTATTGTTTGCCAATTTCACAGTAATTCAAATAATTTTATTCATTGTCCAGTTCCTCTTTTCCTCCCCCTCTCTTGATGGGTGGAAATCTTCTTCTCAATAGCTCCCCCTACTACCTTCATATCTTCAGGTGCATGTCCTACTGAATTTAATAAGTGTCTTCCTTAAGCAAGGACAATTTAACTGTGTAAATCTACATTATTAAAAAATATATTTAACCAGTAGTATTAGTTAGTTTTAGTTTAAGTTTTTCCTGGAAAATCTATTTAGGAGAGAGAGGGAGAGAGAGAGAGAGAGAGAGAGACAGAGAGAGAGACAGAGAGACAGAGAGACAGAGAGAGACAGAGAGAGAGGGAAAGAGAGAGAGAGAAAGAGAAGAAGAAGGAGAAGGAGGAGGAGGAGAAGGAGGAGGAGGAGGAGGGAGGAGGAAAAGAGGACATTTATACTATAGTGATTTTTGAGATAAGGCAGTACTGTAGGATTGATTGACCAAGGAGCTTCTCTATCTTTGACCTTTGTATTTTTGAATGTCAGCTGCTTTCATTAATTATTCTTTTCCAAATCATTTTCATTCTCCAATACCTTGAAATATTTCGACTAGCTGTAGATCTGAAAATGTTTCTTTATTCCTAATTTTATGGCACATATTTGCTATGTTCTAAATGTGAACCTTAAATCTCATGCATTTAAATGAAATTCCTATTACCATAGCATTAGAAACTGTGCTCTGTGGGAGATACTTAGGTCATGAGGTTTTTCTATCATGAATGAATTAATACCATTAAAGAGTTCTTGGCAGATAGAATTTGTTTTACTTTGCCCCCTACTTTTTTCTATGTAAGGGCAAAGCTCTCCTTCCCTGATTGACATCATCAAAGTTCCCTTTGGGAAGCATAGAGCAAAACTCACCAGACACCAATCATACTGACCTGACAGTGCAGCATTCAGAACTGTGAGAGAATCCATTTTAGCTCTTATTATAATAAACCATATATTATGCAGTGTTTTTTATAACAGGACAAAATGGAACAAGGTACCATTGTTTTATACCAATTTCAATGGAGCTGTCCTTCATAATTTCACTAAGCTATTATTAGTATAAAAGAAATACAGCAAAAACAGAAAAACTGGACAGAAGCAAATGAATGTTCTCCAAGTATTCACATGTACTCCCAAATGTAGACAAGGTGACACAAAGCCTCAAAACTATAATCAGGGATACGGAAAAGGAACCATTCTCTAAAATACTCTTGGTAGTAATGAATAATATGGAACAGGCATACAGAAATATAAGTTTAATTCCATATAATTTATAATCTTGAAGTGTACTTTTTCTTAAATTTGTCTTCATTCTTTAGGGCCATTTATATATATATATATACTGAACTCTAAAAATCTTAAGATATATAATTTGGATATATTTTATTTATTTCATAAATTTTATTGTTTGAATAGGAGAACAGTATACTGAAAGATGTGGGTATTGCATGTGTGGATAGTAACCCAGAGGACTCCTGCCATAGAAATATCCTCATATATATATTTACTGCTATTGTACTTATGATAACAAGGGTATGCAACAAACCTGTATGTTCATCAGCAGATGGATGTCTTTCAGCTCTATTAAAAGAATAATGGAATTGAAATTTCAAAGAAAATGGATGGATTTTAAAAAGTATAATATTAAGCAATGTTACCCAAATTAAAAATAAAAAAAGTTTTCTCTCCTTATAGAATCTTGACCAATTTTTATATGTAAGTAGTTCTAAAATATGGATTATGAGCAATGATATAAATTAAGGAGAATGAATGTACATGGAAGTAAAAAATTCTGACAATAAATTTTAAAGTTGAGAATAGATGTCCTATTTTCTTAAGCACAAACATTTTTAGTCTAAAAGGAATAGATGAATATTAGAAGGTACAAAAGTTAAATGAATAACATTAATTGCAGTTGCACTTCCTTGAGGGGAAAACAAATGATATCTCACCTCCAACTTATAGAATCACCAGGTCACAGTTCAAAAAATGTGTTGTCCTCTACAACTGACCCTGGAAGAGAAGCTGCTTTGCCGAATCAGTCTGCTTTTATTGTGTAAGACACAGCGAAACCTCCTTTTCAGTTCTGTTGATAGAAAGGAACATATTTAAGTTGTTCATACATCTACATTAAATAAAAACTAAGGTACAAAGGAAGGCTAAACTTTTTGACAAAAAATATATTGTTCTTTAGATCTGTGAGATGGTTCATTACATAAATGTACTTGTCACAGAAGTGTAATACGTGGAGACCTACACATCATTTTCCCTCTGAAAACATGCCTATTGAGACTGTTTATCATGTGTTTCCATGATCATCTTAGAAGAAAAATCAGCAAATGCTACCTAAAATGATAAAGCATTTACAATTATACAGTATAACATCACTCGTGTTGCACTGATAAAATTTTAAAAAGTTGTTTGAAATGACCATCAATTGTAATGAGAGAGCACACACCTGCTGCATAGACAGTAGAACCTACTCATGAAGTGCTTGACAAATGCTTAAGTACCCTTCTAATAAAGTTGATAAAAGGATTTTTGATAAGAACGAGGATAAATGTGAGGGAGGGTATAAGTATTAAACAAGTGGTACTAGCACAAGTTCTAGTATCAAAGAGGGGTGAGTGAGGTTTAGAGAAAATATAAACTGCTCTTTTTGTTGCCTTGAACATTAGAATTTCATTAAATAAAACACGTCTTTTTATTATCATGATGAATATTTCATTCATAAGTCCCGGATCACATATCAGCTCCTCAGAAAGCCATCACTGGCAGCCCAACTTGAAGTAATCACTCACTCTTTGTGCAATCTCCGTCTGACTCTCTTTCTCTGCATTTATCACACTTAGCTATAATTTGATTATCTAAGCATCTCCCTTGCTGGATGTTGTGTTCTCTGAGAATGGAGGCAATATTTTCTCAGCATCAAAGTGCATAGATAGAGTGCACTTCCCACTCAGGGGGAATTAAATTGCATCCTGTTAACAATGAACACTGTATTAAATTTTTTTTGAAGTTTTTTTGCTTGATGAAAATAAAAGTTGTAATACTGGGGGGAAAATTAGGACTTGAAAAAGGAAAATGTGTGTTTGGGAAGTTGTAATAAAAGAATTGCAAAGGGTATTATTTCATCAGGTACATGAACTTTGTAATCAGATTAGAGTGCATTAGACTTAGAAAAAGTGCTCTTGTTTTTGAGGTGAATAAAGCTATCAAAATTAAAATTTAGAAATATGTCTAGCAATTCATTATAGAAGTATTGTCACATAGAAATATTCTCTTAAGGGCATACTTCAGACTCTATAAAATGAATTGTATCAAGGATAATATTTCTACAACTTCCAAGAAAGGGACAATCAGGTGTGTTTTATTTGTGGCCAATATGTTAATAAGACTGTATTTTAGGCTTTCTTAGATAACATATCCACATTTACTAATGCTACCTCAAAACTTGAAATATGAACTAAGGTGTACATAAAAATTTGATTCTCTCTTTTTTAATGTAGCATTATGACCTTGCCTCTTAAGTCATCTGTGGAGGGAACCAGCCTTTCCCACAAATGGGTTCATGGAAACTCTACACAAAAGGGAGTAAAAGCGAGTGTAGGAAAAATGAAGAATGACAAACGAACAGGGTAGTTCATTCTTTTATGGGACCCAAGGAAATGACATGCACGATTGTGCTTTAAAATGACACGTGGAACACACTTTAGAAGTAAAACGCAGGAGCGTTTTTAATAGGGGAATTAACAGTATACATATTAAGGAAAGAGGGGCAAGAGAGAGAGACTGACAATGCAATGTGCCTTGTCAGTGGAAAAAACCACACCAAGAAAAGGAGGGAGAGACTTACAATATACATTACCAGGGAAAGGGCCACACCAGAAAGAGAGAAAAGTGCTCTGGAAGGAGTTTAAAAAGCCAAATAGTTTTTTGATATGCAGATGTTGCTCAGGCCTTCACAGGTTTCCTATGTAGATGCAGTCACACCCAGGATGGGGGTTGGGAGTCCTTCCTCCTGTGACTTATCTTGTTTGCTAAGAAAGAACATTTGACTTAATACTGTCAGCTGAATAAGATCTCCATCTGCCCCAAACAGAGCAGAGTGCCATGTAGGCAAAGAAGGTTTTTATTTTACAGTTTTTAGCTGTTTGGTGCGTATTTATTTTTTCTCTATCTAGACCCCTTTTGCTTCTGTCTGTTACTATCAATATGAATGGATAGCTTTACGCATGCCAGGACTTAGAAGCCTGCAAGATATTTTACAAAGACAATTACTTTTGAGTAAAAAATGGCTGCTTCTCCTTCTCATCTAACACCGGCCAGCTAAGGTATCACTAGGCCATGCAGACATAATGAAAGACTTTTGTCGCCATTACAGCAAAGGGGAGGAAGGGGCAGAATGGCTGGTAAGCCGAAGTTCTCCATTGGGGAGTCTGGAACCTTGTCGATAGACTTCAACCTCATTGCCAGGGTATTAGGGCTCCAGCAGTCACCATCATTGTGTCTCATAAGTTTGACTATGTTGGGTTTTCATTTTCATTGTCTGAAAATTTTTTTTTGTTTGTTTTAGTCTTGGCTCATTTTTTTCATTCAGCAATAAGTTGTTCAGTTTCCCAATAGTTTTTTAACAGTGATTCTGCTGTTGTTGGTATCCAGCTTTAATCCACTGTAATAAGGTATGATGCAAAATGCCATTTCAGTTTTCTTGCATGTGTTGAGACTTACTTTGTCTCCACGTACATTGCCAATTTAGGAGAAAGATCCACAAGGTACTAAAAAGAAGGTGTATTCTTTGTGTTTGGGTGAAATGTTCTGAGATTAACTGTTAGGTGCATTTTGTTTAAAACAATAGTAAACTCCATCATTTCCCTGTTTAGTTTTTCTCTGAATGATCTATATACTGGGGAGAGTTGAATACTAAAGTCACCCACAATCAGAGTGTGAGTGTCAATATGTGGTTTTAGCCGTGGAAACATTTCTTTTATGAATTTAGGGGACCTTGTGTTTGGTACATGATGTTTAGAATTGCAATATTCTCTTGGTGGGTTTTTTTTTCTTTTGATGAATATGAAGGAGTCTTTTTCTATAACTTCTGATTTTTTTGGGTTTGTAGTCTGCTTTTTCAGATATTAAAATGACTACTTGGGATTGTTTCTTGGATCCACTTGCTTGGAATGTGCTTTTCAGCCTTTTACCTTAATGTGGTGTCTATCCTTGATGTTAAGATGTCTATTATGGATGTAGCAGAAAGATATATCCTGTTTTCATATAATCTTGATATCTTTTCATTCTGGAGTTGAGAGCACTAATTTTCAGAGTTATCACTAAATAGTGTTAATTGATTCTAGTTATTTTGTTGTTGTGGTGCACCACCCCTACCTCCCCTCTTTTGAAATGCTGGTTTGAGATTATTTATCCCTTGTGTATTATTGGATGTGGTTAGGCTCTTCAGTCTGAAGTTCTCATTCTAGCTGCTAAAATGAAAGAAGGTACTAGAATCTAGCTCCTTCTGTAGGGCTGGATCTATAGGTAGATGCTGTTTAAATATAATTTTATCAGGGAATCTGTTAATTTATCCATCCATTGTGTTTAGATTTTTGCTGGATAGAGTAACAGGGGCTGGTATCTGTGGTCTCTTAGAGTTTGTAGAACATCGGTCCAGTCCCTTGTGGTTTGTAGAGTCTCTATTAAAAAGTTTGATGTTATTCAAAAATGAGTGCCTGTTTATTTTATACTTGTTATTTTTTTGCCATTTTTAGAATTTTCTTTCTTCTGTACCATTCATGTTTTAATTACTATGTGATATTGGAATTTCTTTTTCTAGACCAGCCTGTTTTGTGTTCTGTATGTTCTTTGTACCTTTAGAGGGATCTTCTCCTTTTGACTAGGGCAATTTTAATTCTATAGTTTTGTTAAAAAATATTTTCTGTACCATTGACATAGATATTTCTCTTTTCTTTATTGCTATTATTCTCAGATTTTGGTCTTTTTATAGTGTCCCAGATTTTCTGGATGTTTCATACCTGTATATTTTTAGATTTTACATTTTCTTTGACAAAGGCATTCATTTCTTCTATCTTTTCTTCAATGCCTGAGATTCTCTCTTCCAAAACTGTACTCAGTTGGTGATCACATGCCAGCAAATTAATAGCACATCTGAAAGCTCTGAAACAAAAAGAAGTAAGCACACCCAAGAGGAGTATACAACAAAAAAATAATCAAACTGAGGGCTGAAATAAATAAAAGAGAAAAAAAAAGGATAATGCAAATAATCAATAAAACAAAATGTGTATCCTTTGAGAAAATCAACAAGCTAGACAAACCCTTATCCAAACTAATTAAAATACAGAGAGAGAACACCCAAATCAACAGAATCTGAAAGGAAAAGGGTGATATAACTACAGACAACAAAGAAATCCAAAGAATCTTTAGGTAGTATTTTAAAAACCTGCATGCCACAAAATCAGAATGTCTCGAAGAAAAGGATAATTTTCTCAATAGAAACCACACACCTATATAAAATCAAGATCAGATAAACAATTTAAACAGACCTATAACCCACAAGGAAATAAAAGCAGTCATTAAAAGTCTCCAAACACACAAACAAAAGGCTTAGGGCCAGATGATTTTGGTGCAGAATTCTGTCAGACATGCAAAGAAGACTTAAAACCAACGCCCTTCAAAGTATAAAATAGAAACAGAAGGAACTCATTGTAAAAGGCTACAGCCACTCTAGGACCCCAACCCATTGACAAAACCTTTGATCTAGTTTGTTTTACCTACATCATGTGCTGAGGCAATGATTAAACCAATGAATGCTTTAACTTAAGGCCCATGACAGGAGAGTGTGCCCACACCAGACACGGCCTATATGGCCTGAAACCAGACAACGGATAGCCTAGAGACCTAGGATTAGAATAAAACATGACTGGGAAAAAAAAAGTCAATAAAATGATATTCTGTTATATTCATAATATATTCATATTCCCTTGTCCAGTCATTATCAGAGAAGCTTCCTGGGGCAACAGATAGGAGCAGGTGCAGAGATCCAGAAGTAGACCTTATGCTGAGAGAGTCTAAATTGGATGTTGCCTTTTGGACCCTTCTTCAGAGCACAGGGAACCCACGAAAGAGGGAAAGTGTAGATTTTAGGAGCCAGAGGGGATCAAGGAAACCAGGAAACATGTCCTAATGAATCAAACTAAACATTCCTCATAGGGGCTCAGAGCGACTTAAATGGCTAGCATGGAACCTGCATGGGTCTGTTCCAGGTCGTCTCCGTATATATTAGGGATGTTAGTTGGTGTTTTAGTGGCACTCTTAACAATGGGAGTGAGGGTTTCTCTGACTCTTTTACCTGCTCTGGAGACTCTTCCTAGGCTGCTTGCTCATCTAGCCCAGATATAAAAGTTTGTGCCTTGTTTTATTGTAGCTTGTTATGTTATGTTTGGCTAACATCTTTTGGAGGCCTCCACATTTCTGAAGGGAAATGGAAGAGGAGTGGATCTATGGGAAAGAAGGAGAGCTGGAAGAAATTTCAGGAGAAATTGTGGTTGGGGTATACTGTATGAGAGAAGAAATTATTTTCAAATTAAAAAAAAAAAGAGGGGAAGAGAAAAGAAAAAAAGAAACAAAAAATTAAAAATAAATTAAGCTTTAGTAATGATCCATCTTTATACCTCATCACAGTGATTACAACTGACCACTTACCATTTTGGTAATCGGCTAACATAATAATATTATACTTACTAATTTGTAGTATGTGGTTTAATTCAGGTCACAATAAGCAGAAATGTTGTGATTATGTATTACAGAATGAAAAGTAAGATACTGTATTTAAAATATCAAATGAACAATTTGATAAGTGTTTAATCTATAAACAGATTGATGTGGATGGTACCTCTACCTCAAAAGCTGATTACATACTACTAACACTTTCACAGCCATGTCCTATTCAAGGGCTTGTGCAATACAGGTACACAACTAAATTTATAAAGTTGCACAAGCCAAGCTTTACTCTAATGACAATTGTCTTTATTAAGGATACTATTGCTTTGATGAAAGACCACGGTCAAAAGCAATTTGGAAGGAAAGGGTTTATTTTGTTAACACTTCCGTATCATTGTTTATCATCAAAGGAAATCAGGGCAGAAACTCAAACGGAGCAAGAGCCTGGAGTCTGCACCTGATGTTGAGGCCTTGAAAGGATTCAGCTTATTCTTCTATTTGCTCATCATGGTTTGATCAACCTGCTTTCTTATAGAACCCTGGACCAGCAGTTAAGAGGTGTCTTTATTTAACACAGGGCCCTCCCACATCAATCAGTAATTAAGAAAATGTCACACAAGCTTGCCTATAGCCAGATCTTATGGAGACATTTTCTCAACTGAAGCTCCACACTCTCAGATTGCTCTAGCAATCTAGATATCACAGTGATGATCAGATAATCTTAGTTAACTATTATGTTTATGTGTTTAGTTAATCTTTTGTGATTAATTTTAGAGGGGAAAGCTCTTTCTCTAATCATCAAATTGTGTGTTTAGAAGAATATAGCCCTGCCTCCCTGTCAGTAATTATTTTCTTTTATTACTGACTGAACAGAGGAAACCTATTTTATTCCTCATTAAATAGACATTGCATTCTTTCAAGGGAAAAATATCTCATATTGAGTCATTTTTATTCAATCAACATTCCTGTGGATTGCTTTTACCTGCTATTACTCTGCAAGAAATATACATAATCAATGAAAATTCATGGTACTCTCAAATACTCTAAAAGATATTTATACTTTTCTTAACCATTTGAGTTTATTGAAATTACATAACATTGTAATATCAAGATATTCATGATCATTTTGAATGTGTATACTCGCGTGTGGAATGAGGCGGCACTTATTATTGATGATTTCTCTTTTGTCACATAACAGAAATGTGGAAATTCTAATAATTTCACTTAGAAAATTTATGTTTGGGCTATTTTGTGAAATTACCACAGTACAACATAAGAACAACATTTGGAATTTCAGATATATTTTCAGCAGTAATTGGGTCTATTTTAAGTTTCATTAGACTACTTTTGAATGAAATGAAAGTGATTCAACATGAAATCACAATTTCTATCAAATATTTTACCTACTGTCTAATGAACTTATCGATCAAGTGCCATGCAATATTACAATTCTTGCTGGGTGGTGGTGGCACATGCTTTTAACACCAACACTCCAGAGGCAGAAGCGGGAGGATCTGTGAGTTCAAGTCCAGCCTGGTTGACAGTGTGAGAGGTAGGACAGCCAGAATTACAACAGAGAAACCCTGTCTTGAAAAAACAAAAATCAAACAAACAAAAAAATAAGATTTTTAGTTTCTAAGCTTCTAGTGAAAGTAGATTATGAAAAACTAGGATTATTATTAATCATATTTTATTTAATCTGAGCACAAAAGGAATGCAACTTCTATAAATTAGCCTCGGTATTAATCTTTTCTAAGGAAATGCCCATACTATTGTCATGAGTATGGAAATTTTAAAGTAAAGTTTATTACTAGAAATGGGAGGAAATAGAATAAAAATCAAGATGGGATAATGTGTCAAAAGAAAGTCTGGAGTCTGAATAAAAATGAAGCAATTTTATTTCTTTTTTAAATTTCATTTACATTTTTCATATAATATATTTTGATGATATTCTTTCTCTGCCCTCAACTTCCAATTCCTCTCAGCCCCTTTTCACCTCTCTCCCACTCCACTCAATTTCATTCTCTCCCCATTATGCTACACACACACACACACGTGCACACACACACACACACATACACATATACACACCATAAAATTAATATCAAAATAAATGACCTCAAAAACCCAGTAAGTGACCTACTGCTACAAGCCTTTCTTCTGTGACAGGGTTCTAAGTGGAAGGCCAGGAAATAGGAAGATAAAGAAGAAAAAAAGCTGAATCAGGAGGTCTTGCCCAAGCTATGTTTTATGCCAAACAACCTTATGGAGAAGTACAGCATCTTTTATATTATTTGAGGGAGAAAAATGGAGGAGAGACGGCAAGAAGCCATCATAGAATGGCATTAAGTCATACAATGTTGTATAAAGCGAACACATGGGCATCTCAAAAGTCAAAATGCCACAGAAAGACACAGAACATAGCTATGTCCCTACTGATAACAATCACCCCTTATGGTTGCAAGAACTGAGTTCTCAGGATGAAGTCGCAGCTTTCCAAAAGCCCTGGACCAAAGACATTACCAGCTCTGCCAAGCATATTCCTGGTTTTGAGAACTTTGTTTCTTCTCTATAC
Organism: Cricetomys ansorgei; assembly: GCA_026225945.1. NCBI lineage: Eukaryota > Metazoa > Chordata > Mammalia > Rodentia > Nesomyidae > Cricetomys > Cricetomys ansorgei. The sequence continues at coordinate 4,786,583 of JAMJFZ010002812.1, forward strand.
ATCAGGACCTCAGGAAAAAGATCCAAATGCCCGGTCCCAGGTTATTCCTGGCTCTGCCAAGTATCTTCCTTGTTTCAGACAGGGAAATAAGTTCTTTCTCCAAGCTTCAGAGCCTCCAGGAAAGCCTATGATCAGTGGATGCCTCAACAAATAAAAACTATCGAAATAAAACCAACCCAAACAAAAAGACAGAAAAATACATGTAGATCATTTTGTATTGGCCAACTACTCCTAGAAATGGGCTGTGCCTGCCCTTGAGAGTGGTTGACATTCCCAATGACACTCCATTAGAGAAAACCATTTTTCCCTTTGCAGCAAGTATAAATTGTAAGTAGCTTCTTGGTTAAGTATAGGTCTTTGTGTCCACTTATCGGTCTCCATAATGTGTTTTGTCTGGTTTGAAGCTGAAAGTGCTTAATCTTCAGAATTACTTCAACTATGAATGTTGATATTTCTCTGAAATTGTAAGGCACATCAAGACATTTACATTTATTACAAAACTAGCTCTTTATTCAAAATGCATTTCTCACGTTGGCAGTGTTTTTTGATTTTTGTTTGTTTGTTTTTCTCTATGGTAAAATTTGTATTTAATATGTATATAGAATCATTGCATTTTTAAAGAAACATTGTACGGATAAGAAAATAGAAGATGGACTTTTGCAGTACTTCAAAAATCTATTCCCAAGCCGGGCAGTAGTGGCCCATGTCTTTAATCCCAGCACTCCAGAGGCAGAAGCAGGCAGTTCTCTGCGAGTTCAAGGCCAGCCTGTTCTACAAAGTGAGTTCCAAGACAGCCAGAGTTACAACATACAAACCCTATCTTGAAACAAACAAACAAACAAAACACTATTCTCTTGTTTTTGATGCAGAACTACTTTTTATTTCATTGTCTTCTATGCTTATTCCATAGAATATTTGAAATGATAATCATACCAACTTAAAGGAAATATTGACTTCTTTTTAAAAGAATTTTATTAAGGATTAAGGGAGGAAAAATTAAAGTACAGCATTCCTGAGAGAAAATGAAACATGAAGAAATTTCAATTTAAGTCAAAGCAAGAATGAAGGAGTTATTAAAATAAAGTGAAAAATCTGAGATGCCAGTATTATGAATGGTCTCAGGGAAGGAAAACTAAAAAATATTGAAGGACGTTTATTTAAGTAGCTTTGTATCACTATAAAAGGTTATTCACACATTATAAGAAACTCATCACATAAGTGTCATTCCTATATGTCAATAATATCTTAATTTCTATACCAACATCTTCCATAAAAAATATCATCTGAGTGGCTGTTAATATATTACTAAATATCTTATTAGTAGAAGGCATTCTTATTTTTTTGTAGTGAATACAACTTGCAGTCAATAAGTATTTGTAAAGAAAAGAAGGTAATCCTTTTTTTGATTCTAAGAACTGTATTTCACTCTCCTCTCACTAGATGCAAATGCCATGTGTCTGGGAGATCAACTTTCTTCATAAATATTACCTATTAAAATTCATGGGAGTACTTTAATAGCTAATTTAATTTAAGATATTCTATTTTCTAAAATGTTATTATTAGGCAAATGAATATGTATTAAAAGTGAAGCTTCAGAGCTCATATAGGACTTCAAGCTGGAAAGTCAAAAAAATAGTTACTGGCCTCAAAAAAGCTGCTCCTCTTTCAGCAAACTGGCTGTTGCAGTAGCAGGAGGATGCTTAGCTACAACACAGTGATGACAGGGCTTCTAACTCAAATATGAAGCATTGAATGGGGGCTTTTGAGATGAAACAATGTGAAATGTGAGAATCCAGAATTAATACTTTTCCAAAAATAGAAAAGCAAAATGCATGAATAAGAATTAGTACAAATAGGAATTATAAATTAGAAAAAGTATACAGAAAGTTAAACAAAGCTGAATCTGACATGTGCTGCAGGACATATCTGCAGTGCAAAATACTGAAGGCAGGCAAACCAAGACTATGTCCAATTTGAGTGTTATATTATGCTAAATTTTCTGAATCTGCTGTGCTGACTAAAAGAGTGTAGAATGTTTACTTCATTTGTACCTAACATGTATATGCTAATATTAATTCACAGTAAAAGATGTATAAAATTTCTGATTATTGTTTGTCATAGTTAAGTTCATCTACTCCAAAATTAGGATTGATTCATCTTCAGAGCAAAGGTAATGCCCATGGCTTCTCCTAGATTCAAATAGTCATGTGCAGTTTTTCCAAGGTGTCTGTGCAGAGTGGGATTTCATGGTAAAGAAGCCGAAGTTAACTTCTTTTTTCTTGATGTTCCAGTTCATTTTTGATTACTCTGTATGTTATATATGTGTATATGACAACTCACTAAAGTCAATTTACAATATAGAAGTGTTTACCATACTACACCTCCCTGAAGGGGGAATATAGTACCGTCATAGTAATTCTGATCACAATGTGTTTCCCTTGCAGGTAATGAAATGACTGTGACATATTAGATTTACTACTGTCAGTTGGTTTTCCCCCTATCTCTTCCTACTTCCTTTTCTCTACCCCCTCCCTTTCTTCTCGCTCCTTCTTAGGTTTTATTCATATTTTTTGTATAGTGCTTCCAAGTAAAAGTTAATAAGTAAGCTTAAACTTGGAAATGAAATTAGAAAATCAGCCAAGTCAGTATTATTGGTGAACTTGTTGTATAGTATTAATAACAAATACTATTAAAGACTTTAATATCATAAAGGCTTATTCTGTAAATGCTAATGTAAATTTTTCCTTCCATGCAGGTTGCTTAGCAACAGGCTCAAAATGTTTTTTGTTGACCGTGAATACAATGTGGTGCATTTTTAGAAAGAATAGGCACCCCTAATCATTTTTGAGATATCGTATCAAATTATGCAAGCCAAGCTCTTAAAAAAAATAGCAAGGTTATGTATAAAGGAAAATGCTCTGCATGACAGACAAGCACTTTTATGTGTGGTTTCAAATTTCCTTCCTGTCAATAAATACTGTTGCTGCACAATTGAAGTTGAAAGAAAAATACTTCCTTTGAAATTAATTTGGATACTGATGTTAAAAGGAAAATTATAGCTAATATGTGCTGAAAATAACTTTAAATGTACAAAATTAAATTCTAATTATTTGATAAAATGTAGTGAAGATTCCAGTCTTTCTCCAAAAGCTATATGATAGTGTACATTGAAGTCCCAAATTAAATATGAAATATTTCATGTTTTATGTTGTTGTGGCTCTATGTTGTGTACTCTATGAAATTGTGTGCATATATATAATTATAATAAACCTAGTATGGAATCTCATAAGGTGAGGTGGAAATATATTTGTATAGGAAAGATTAATCATGTTTCAGAAAGCATGTAAAGAGATAAAGGTTGTTTATTATACTATATATTTAAGAATTGCAAATCAAAAGTTCAGGGAGTTACAATTACTGCGGATAGTCCTTAGTAAGATTATAATAAAAAGTAAATTTGCATTATTGAAAACCTATGTGTAATTTTTCTAGTGCTTTCTATAGTATTCAGTAGATTGGTAGTATTCTTATAACTTCACGGGTGGAAAAATAAGAAAGTATTATACTGGAAATAAAATCAAATGAATTGTTTTGAATTTCCACCAACCTTCAAAAGTCTGGAAATAAAATTTGATTTGGTGATGTAGGTAATGTATATTCTAACCAATGTTAATTTACGTCATTTTTGAGGTTTTGCAGGAAACCTCAGTCAATCAATGTAGAGTTTTGTGGAGTCTTTTCCCAATGGAGACATCTTCAATGCATCCCCACATTGAAGGCTCAGGGTATATTGATAAAAGAACTGTAAGAACCAGAGGATTTCTCATTTCTCACTTTCCTTTCCTCTTTCCATGTCCTCCTATATAGAGCTCTCTGATTTCCTTCCAATTCTGTGGCCTTTTGTAAAATGTAATTGCTATGACATTCATATATACACTTTTATATGCATATATTCCTAAATACAACCTGCGGAGTCCTAATTATCTGCTCTCAATTAATGGACATAATTATATGGACTCACCATAATTATATGTTCCTGTGTGTTGTTTTCAGGACTGACCATTAGGCATTAGACAAACAATTGGATTGTTCTTCCTAAGGAGGATTGCCTTTCCTGCTCCCATCTTAAGCCAGTTGCCTGTAGTTATTTCTGTAGGGTTGAGGTCTCATGGGATGTGTCCTGTCTGTTTGCCATGTTCGTTGCTGTCATCTTTAATCCGCTCATGTTTGGGCTGTCATGTTCATGAGATTTCACAGGTATAGCTTCTGATGTTTCTAGGAGACACAATCTCATAGTTAACTCCCTGATCCTCTGGTTCTTACAATATTTTTATTGATATTCCCTCAGTCTTAAATGTGGGGTGTTGGGAGCCGAGTTGAAACGCCATTACAAGATGGCGCCGGTTTCCTGCTTCCAGGTTCTTCTTGCTCGCATTTGGAGTAATTGCTTGCATTTGGAGTAAACAAGTTACAGCGCAGGCGCAGGAGAGCAGTCCTTGCCGCCTCCCTCCATGCTAATGAGGGTCTGGACGAGTATCCAATCATTGACGGTCACGTAGCTCTATGCTCTATATAAGCAGGGTGCTTTTTGCAATCAGGGTCTTCGCTCTCAACACTTAATTGAACGGCTGTCCTCAATAAAGCGTGAACCAGAAGAATCCTGTGTGCCGCGTCTTCCTTGCAGGCGAGGCGGGCGTCCACAAGTGGTGCCGAAACCCAGGAACCTGGAGGAACCAAGAACGTAGTTCTTGTGGATTCAGAACTCTTCACCTTAGGAGCGGCGGTACCGGTAAGTCCTTTGCATTTAGTCCTCCTACATTGAGGGCAGGGACTAAGCCTTTATGGAGTATGATCAGGGCATGCTTAGAGGATAAGCGTTGCATTGAAGGTGTCAAAGCAGGACAAAAGGCTTTGGCTGATCATCAGGATTCTATGTCAGAGGAAGCAGCTTGCTTCTGGGGCTTGGGGTCCTCCTCCTGCATCATGATGAAGTGCTCCATACAATAAAGGTGTTGAGAAGAATCCGGTTGTGGCGTCTTACTTGCTGGTCAAGGCGGGCGCTACAGTGGGGATCCTTTTAACATTTATCCTTTGGGACTGGGCTCCACAAAATTCTACATTTTGATTGATTGAGGTTTCCTGCAATGGTCTTTATTGGCCAGAGAAGTTTCCTTGATGATGGGTGGAAACTTATCTGTGGCTATAAGGAAAATGTTTATAGATTATTGCTAGGGATTATGATGTTTTAATAAATTAATGATACAAGATACTCCTCCAATAATGTTGACTTCAGATTTTGAAAATAATCTTTTTTTATTATGATATGTATGTGAAGGATTCTGTCACAGACCTATGGATTCAGAAATAACAATACACATGGTTATGACAACTAGCATTTCTAATTTTTTCTAATACCCACTAATAACGTTTTTGAGGAGAATAAGGTGCCTCGATGGATAATCATTTGTTCAGGGAAACAATTCTGGGTATAAAATAAGTGTTACATGAATCACATAAAACAAAACATTAAGTTATTAAAAAGAAAAAAAAAAAACTGGAAACTATGCCTATTCCGAGGTGGAACATCTAGAAAGTGGAGATTAACAAAGAAATAGAGACATCATTTAATGAAGCACAAAATTCCAGGTCTTGATATTATTTTATTTTATTAATATAAACCCATATATTTGGATTTTAAAACTTTCAGTTAGTTTTTGTACAAATGTTGAACACAATTCAGTTATAGATCTCCAGTCAGAGTGAGACCGTAGATGCTATACAAAAAACACTTAATTTGAAACTTCCACTCACTGTGACCACTTACACATCCTTGGGCCCCCACTTTTTCTCCCTTAAATAATATAAGGTAAGCTGTTAATTCACTTGCAGACATCCTTATAAGACTGTTGTGAAAATTATAGTAGCGAAAATGAGGTTCAAGAGAACATAAAACTTGATTCTGATCTATGACTCAAGCTTATTATTAAAATTTTGCAGGGGAATTTCATTGATGGTTAAGAAAAAGCAAGGCCAACAACCTACTTTTTTCCTATTCTTGGCTTTGATTTAATTTTGTGAGGCAGTGACATTTGAAGCTTTTTCACACTTAACCACTCCTAATGGAAAATATTGAATTAACACAATAGATTGAGAGGAACAACTCTTTTTTTCTTTGGGGAATAGAGGGAAGTTTGCACTAAATCAGCACTTTTAGATTCAAAGAGAATTTGAGTTCAATACAAAAAAAAGGGCAAATGTTATCTGATAATGTCTGAGGCTCAACATAGAATCCACATACTCTCAATTAACTTGCACCAGATACACAGAAAGAAGGCAGACTACTTAGTATTTTTTATAACAAATTTGGTAAAAGAGTTAAACGGTAACAATTTGGCAAACAAAGTATCATAAGTATTATTAAATAATTTTCGTTTGAAAATTGCTAAGGTTATATGCTTTTAAGTCTTATAAATCTTACTTTTATGTCAATTTTAACACGGAAATATTATTTTTAATTAAAAATTTTTATTGTAAATCGTGATTATATATTTTATAAATTAACAACAAAGATACCTGAAATGTAAAATATTTAAATGTTCCATATATTTAATATAGAGACAAAATGAATTATTTCAATTTTTTAAAATATAATAATTGAGAGAACATTGTTTTACTCTTGGATTTCCTGTGTGCTTATAAATAAAGTCTTCTAGATCTTTTACTAACAGATTATATTCACTACCAGTATAGAAATGTGAATAAGATTCCTGGCTCTAACATCAATGTGTGTGATTATAGATAAAACCCAAGAAGATATAGACTTGATTAAATACATTAACATATAATACTCTTGAGAAGCACATAGCATATGCTGTAATGGAAGGTTTTCTGTTTACTTAGATAAACAGTATTTATAATGCAGTAGAACCACAGATGATTGCAAGAGAAAAATTTACATTCATGTTGAGATATTAAAAAGTTTGCATGAAATGAAGTTTCTCTCCTGATCCATATCAATTTTTTAAAGGCAGGCAATTCAGTTTGCTATGAAATATATTCTTATGAAGCAGAGTAAAATCCAATTTACCAGGGAAATCCATTTAAATTAAAATCAGAGACTAATCTCCATCTAATCCTTTACTTGTAATGTAATGATGAGAAATGAATAGTCACCTAAAGTGAACAATTACTTATCCTGATTATTTTCATTCTATTTGATAGGAATTATCATCTTCAATAAAGAAATAATACATAGAAAGGTCACACTACATGTCTTGTGACCATTAAATTTATTAAAGCTATAATGGAGAAATAAAAGACTGCCCATATTTTCCCCTGTAATATAGAATATAACTATTTAATGCTTTTTTTTCTTTAAATCAAGTCAGAAAAAGTTAAATAATTCCAGTTCTCATGGATCTAAACAGTTTTTCCAAAACTATGAGAATGGTGAAATGGTCAGCTTCAGATGATTATATAAAATTTCACGTAGAATCTTTTTAGGAAATTTACATGTAAAGCAAATGGTTTAAAATATGGGAATACTGAAAAATAATATAATTAATCAAATATAAAACTTTATCACAAAGTTATAACATTTTATGATGTTGAATATTTAAATTTAATAAACTGACCTATAATTTGAAGAGAGTCAACCTGTCCGTCTCTTTAGAAGAGGAAACTGAATGTGTTGTATGTCTTCAGAAATGAGCTTGGATTTTAGAAATAAGTTAAGCAGAGAAACTAAGAGGCTAATAATAATGAAGCTAAGGAAAAAGAAAGTCAGGCAATGGTGGCACACACCTTTAATCTGAGGACATGGAAGGCAGAACCAGAAGGATCTTTGTGAGTTTGAGGCCTACAGAGTAAGTTGCAGGACAGTCAGAGAAAACAGTGCCTTGAAAACAACAAACAAAAAAAAAATTAAAAAGATTTTCTTTATGTTTTGAAATTATGACAAATAAAATTGTAGCATGCAGGAAAGTGAGAAATAAGCCACACACATTTTAGCTTGTTCAACAGGGGGAATGGAAGTGCCTCATTAAAAATTAAGCAAAACACTGGAGGAAAGACCATACCTGAGTGCAGAATTACATCAGGATTATCCCAAATATCACCTATCATCTAGTGTCCTGAGAAGAGATAGAGAAGGAATAAACATTGCTCAATTCTCAGTGACTACAAGTAACTGTTTCATTATAGAATAACTGGTTAGCTATATTTAGCTATATTTTTTTATAGCTGAAGTTTTTATAGATATCTGAAACCAAAATTATTTTCCAAAATAATTTTATTTTCAGCTTACACTTTATTCTCAATAAATGGAAATTTTAGCTACATATCAGGTAGTTAAGACAGAAATATTTTAAGAAACAATGATAGTCTGTTAAAATTAAAATCAATATTACATTTTTTCTCTTTTAATTTTTCTGTTTTGTCCTTATACTAATTAAAAGCGCATAAAGAAAAATGGCAAGATTAAAATATGAACATTTGGAACCACTAATATAATTTAGACATGAAAAGTTAATAGCCAATGTTATAAAATAATAAGATAACATCTAATCATTGTTTACTTACTAATATAACACAATAAATATCTGAACCTTAAATAACATATTTTGTAACCGTATTATACTGCGCACAAGAGATAGACAACGTTATTTTATTTTTACAATGAGAATGCAACTGAAAAATACATGCTGGATATGTCATAGCAACATACCTAGATATTTAAAAAATAATAATGTGGACAAAAATGTAATAAATTAAGTCTTATTACACATAAAATAATAAAAAAATCTGGAAATAATTCTTTTGGTTTCTAAAAGAAATTTTGGGCTTAATTTTTTTTTCAATAATATTATTTTTGTTCAGTGCAGTCTAGAGGTTACAATGGATACAGTTCCAAAATTCATGTTAATTAATTTTCATATTCAGAAAATACTGTAACATGTCAGAAAGTCAAATGATATCTAAGGTATGGAAGTTTTATACTAAAATATTAAAGTAAATAATTGTGCCAGCAAATGTATTAGTAGCATACTTTAAAAGAAAAATCCCTTCAGAGAATGCACAATTGAAATAAGATATCCTAAATTACAATTTTAATAATTTTGCTAACTATTAAAATGCATATTCTTACATTTTGACAGAAAGTAATGAATATGGGGAGAATAACATAATATTTCAAAACAAATGATGGAGCAAATAATGAATTTTGTTTTCATAGGTATTTCTATTACATGAAAATTCAAATAAAAATTTTACTTAACATTTTACATTTCTATAGACACTGATGTAGTCATTGATTTAATTCACAATTCTCATAGATTCATGTCAGAGGACAGCTCATTATTTGCTAATTCAATCCCTAGTCCTAGAAGGTTTCAGGCTCCTTACAATCTAATCTTCAAACCTAAAACTGAATGTTTGAACCTCTGACACTTACTGCTGACTGAGCCTCTCGTACTAGTACCTTCTGAACTCAGATCTGCATTGAACTTAATGAACTCTTATTGTTGGCTGATTCAAGTTGCTTGCTCTTCTGGCTCAAACTCTTCTCCAAGCTAATGGGTTCAAACTGATCTTCTGAAGCTGCTGACTGTTTCTGACTGAATTCTTCTGACTCTAGCTGTCGCTGGTAGACTCCTACAACTTCTCTGACTGAACTACTTACTCTTCTAGGCTTCAAAATGACTGTCACTATTAGCTGACTGTTTCTCCTGTATCCACTCTTCCTGTGTGACACTAATTCCTTCTGCTGAACTGCTCTTTCTTATCTGACTGATTCTTTAACTGACTCTCTCTCTCTGAGCTTCTTTTATATCATGAGAATTGAATGTGTCCTTACTCTAACTCACTCTGCTAACTCTTCTTCTGATTCGCCAAAAACTTTGCCTGCTCTTCACTATGATTCATCTCAGATGTCACTCTGTCAAGTCCTAAGTCTGATTCACTCCCAGATTTGGGCTTAAAGGCATGTAGTCTCTACCTCACTCTGTTTCTGACTTTCTACTTCTCAATTGACTAGTATACTCTTACTTGATTTCCTTGCATTTTCTCAATCTCTATTACTTCTCTCTTAACTCTGAAATGACTGAAATTTGAACTAAGAATCATGAACTGCTTCTGAATTGACTGCTTCCTTTTATATCCCCAATTGGGATTAAAGGATGTCCCACCACTCCCTTCTGAATTGGGTTTAAAGGTATGGGATACATTAGGATTAAAGGCATGCAGTAACATTCTTTCTACCTCATAGCAGCCACGCTGCTGGATTAAAGGATTAAATGCTACTCTACACATTTTAGGCAAACCTTTTTATCCTAAAACATAATTATTTATACTGTAATGACAGATATAATTAATATATTTTAACTTACTCAATTTTCTTTATCAAGAGTATTTACCTCCATACTTAAATTTATACCATATAATGTTAACAGACAACCTCCTAAATACATGTTAATGTTGATAGAAAGATTAACAATATGAGCTCTTCTTTCCTATGACATAAGAAATAATTTCTGAAATAACACCAAGGATTTGTATTATTCGTGTTGTTCAATTTGGCAAAACATTTTGATTACTATGATTAGTTCTTTTACCTGACAAGCATCTAAGTGTGTCATCACTCTCTACAAAAAGTAGCCACACCTTCAGTATAAAATTTATGTTTTATAAGTTCATTGACCATCTGTCACTCCAACAATACTGCATAAAATCACAAGTAGACGGCAATGTGTCTTTCTTGTGTTCATATGACTGAAACTGTGTTCAGGTGATTTTGCATGTAGCTCCTCTTCAGATTGTGGGCTCCTGGGCTGGACTGATCCCTTACATTCATCTTCAATACATGCCACACATGTTAGGACTAGTCAATAGAACAAAAATTAAAATCACAGATGTCAGCATGTTTTCTCCCATGGCTCCAAATACCTGTTCACATCCATTTGGCCGAAAAGAGCAATATAGTATAGGGTATTAAAGTGGGACCTGGTTCACAACTGTAGAATACAGTTATATCACCTTTTGTTCTTTCCTTAGTAAGTGCCTGAAGACATTTCCACACATAAAATCCATTCATCTGCTTCCAAATACCATCAGTTTCTGCATATATGGAGACATGTTAGCATACTATTATTCAATATTCATATATCCAATGTGTGATTATGGAATAGGTGCAGGACAATGACAATTAGATAAGCAATATTTAATCATTTGATCATTAGAAGTTGTGATATCTTTCAGGGCAAATGTTCCTTTACATCTTGAACAATAAAAAATAATTCACCATACCCTGGCTCCTCTTCCTGGTAGGTGTTCTGTGTTGTGGGATATTTTACTACTGTGTGCTGTTTTGGTTTGTAAAAGGGCTTTGATGCCTTACAGCGGGTGCAGGCCTTGCTTCCTACCTATTCACACCCTTGTGCTAGCCCTGCTGAGATCTCCACAGATAGAACTGTTCACAGTTGAAGGTGCTCATCATATCAAAGATCTGCGGACTAGGTGATCAGAGAAGACTCTGATCAGCCCCAGCCAGCCCAGTACTATTGTGTTGTAATGAAGGCCTGGATGTGGAGAGGGGGCTAGGGGAAAAGTTTAAAAGGTCTAAGGCAGAAGCAGGCAGGAAGATGAAATGAAGAGAAGAATGGAGAGGAAGGGGAGCAAGGGAGGATGATGGAATGAAGTCTCTGCCTAGCCGCCTGGGTATTGAATTCCCTGAGATTTGACATGGCTTGAAATTAATAAAGAGCATTGGAAAATTTAATGTGGACTCATATTGAACAATTGAACATTAATTTAACAGTTCTGCTCTGTGGATCTTTCTGTTTGTCTCTTTGGCACTTTCCATTTCTTTCTTGCATATACTAAGTAAAGAACCCCCAATATTTCAAACATCTTAGACAGATTGTCAACATTCTTGTGAATATACAATTTTTAAAAAGTTCTAATCTTTTATGTTGACTCAATTGTAATTTCTTCTTAGCAGTTTTTAGTATATTCAATGATAATTTAATAAAAACTATGAGTATCAGTACTTTCCCAAATAAAAAAGTTAGGGATGTTATTTTTATTTTTTTAAAAATCATATTTGTCACTTTTAGAAATTTTTACTTTAAAAAGGGGTATCAAAGGACAAAAACCTAAGTCATAATTCATAACAAATATGAGCAGGTTTTAAACTTATAGGTTTGTATTTTTTACGTGACTTCATTTTTCTGTGAAAAGTATTTTAAATATCATGAAGTTTTTTTCCAAAAATACAAATTATAGTTTTAGTTTTTCTTTGCTAAAAATACTAAAGCAAAGAAAGCAACCTTAATTTCAAATCCAGCATGTCTCAGCAGTTCTAGGCTCTTTCTAATAGTTCTTCCTTGTTGCCCATTTAAATAAATTATTGCAATAGTTTTAGGAACTCTTCAAGCCTGGTTCCAAAGTTCATTACAAATATGTATCTATATAATAAAGTATACACTGTATATTTTTTAAAAAGTAAATTTTTCTTTTAAAAAATGTTATTTCTTATTTGATAATAACAATAATTTTGAAACATTATGAGGGAAATCTCTAACATAGAAACCTATTACAATTGTGAGAATCAAAATAAACCCAGATATTTACCAATTGAAATATAATGTTCTTATTTATGGAAACTCCTTAACCTTTGAACACTATTTCTAACCCATTTTTTTCCTAATGTACTTTTGCAAATGGAAGAACCCTGGGGCCACTTAAGCCTGCAAAAATTAAGATGCAACACAGAGTTATAAAACAGATTTACTCACGTTCATTGCAGACAGTGTTCCCTTTGGCACTCTTTGGAACAAGGTTAACTTAAATGGCAACTTTTGGATACTTGCTAACAGTTCCCTGCTCATTCACATTTTAGTAATCACTTGGCTACCTATGTTTAATTTTCTTTAATAGTCTACCAATTATGGTACAAATTGTCCTTCAATGTTTCTTTATAGGTATAATAATATAAAATAACATTTACTCAGCACCTTTATTTTAGTTTTCAGCAAAGGACTGGCATCTTTGATAGTGAAAAATAAAATAAAGTCTGCTGCAAAGCATCTGATCTCTGATTTCTAAATTATATTGGAGTTCTACTCTCTTGACCTTCCATGAACACAAGTCATAGCTACTAGGAAGAAACCACCAAAGCCGACTGTATCTTTGAGATTAAATGGACCACATAATGCCCAGTTATCTTCCTCTCTGCAAGTTAGGTAAATACAGATACTTATCCCCTATACTTGTATAAAAATAAGATAAAATTTAATACTTAAGCACATGATTTTGGAAATGCCACAATATTATTTCATAGCAGATCATGAACTAATATACTTTTCACATTTATAACTTTATTTGTAGGACTGTCTGCCTGCATGCAGGTATATGTGTCATATGTGTGCCTGTTCTTTGATGAACTCATAAAAGAATATCAGAATTTCTGGAAATGGAGTTGTAGATAGTTATACACGGTTGTGATGTATCATATGGGAACTGGAAACCAATCTTGGACTCTCTGCAAACACTGTGCTTGTCTTTTTTTTTTTAACTTGACACAGGCTGAAGATTCTTCCATCAAACTGGACTATAAGCAATTTTGGGCACATTCCCTTATTATTGTTGTGTCAGGACACAACCCATTGTCATCCCCAATCAGGTGGTATTTGGTTGTACTAATGAAAAGCTGAGTAAGCCATGGAGTAATCCAGTATATAGTCTTCTTTCTTACTCTTTGCTTCAGTTCATTCTTCCAGGTTTCTTCCTTGAGTTCCTTCATAATGGGCAATACATAGAAGCTGTAAGATCAAACAAATCCTTTCTTTTCCAAGGTACTTTTGGCCATGATGTTTATCAAAGTAATAGAATGCAGACTAGAACAAGCAAGTGGTATTAAGTGCTAAGCTAGTTCTCTAGTCCAAAGCCAGCTTTTTAATTTTTTAAATTATTGAACAACTGAAACATCATCATGAAGATAACAGTATCAACAAAAATATTCATTGTGATATACAGAAGCTGATCTGATGTAGCTGCACTGATACTTCCCTTTCTCTTTTCCTGACACTAGTCAATTCAAAAAATCGCTCTCTTCAGAGAAAAAGTCTAATATTTCAAAAGTGATTTAAGATATCAGAAGAAATTAATAGCATGTTTTCCTATAATTCATCCCCAAAGTTCACGGGTACTACTCTGAATAATGGTACATTAGAGTAAATAAAATATCCAACTGTTTCATTAATTTTAGAATAATGGTTATAAGCCATCAAAAATGCATGTTGAATCCAAATGTAAAGAGAACATCTGGTAGGAGGAATTTGTCTCAAGTCCGTATCAACACGTAGGTACACAACTAACACAAATTCATTGTTTATGCAGCTCATTTTTAAAATAGTGTTTTTATTAATTCTTGAGAATTGCATACAATATGTGTTAATCATATTTATTGCCTCTTCCAACCACTCCGAGATACTCTCCTACCAACCTACCCACCCAATTTCATGTTTTATTTCTCTCTAATGTTTCAGTCCATTAAGAAAACTGACTATTCCTCTCACAGAAGCCTATAAATGTAAATAGATTAATAGCTATTGGTGGAATTCCATGCCCACCACCCAGCTTCACTGGAATTTTGTCTGGGTTGAGCTTGTGCAGGTTTTGTGCATGTTGTCACAATCCTTCAGTCTCTCGGGGTTCATATGTGCATCTGCCCTGTTATGTCTTGAAACCATTATTCCCTTGAAGTCATCCAGTACCTCTGGCTCTTACAATCTAGCTATCCTCTCTCCAAACAGATCCTTGAGTTCTGAAAGGAAATCCATTTAGGGCTGAGAATTCCGAAGACTGTCATTCTTTGCCTGTTTGACCACTTGTAATTGATAGCAATTACTATCTACTCATATACAAGTTTCTCTGATGAGAGTTTAGTGATGTACTACTGTATGGATATATGGCACTAGGTACTAGGAGTCATGTTATTTCAATGTCCATTTAGCAGAATTAATAGTGATAGGATTTTTCCCCTTGGCATATGAACTACCAAGCCATAGTTTATAGGCCTTATTGACAGTAATAGATTGGGTTCCATCTTCAGGCAAGACATTAATTGCAAAAAGAGGTTGGTTGGTTACTTTAATAACTTAGGTGTTATTACAGTAGAAGTGAACATATAAAATAAAATAAATTTTTTTAAAGATTATGATATAATTACATTTCTCACTTCTCTTTGCTTCCTGCAAAATCTTCCCAAATATCTCTCCCTTCTCTCCTTCAAATTTATGGCCTTTTCTTCTGGTAAATTGTATTATATGAATAATTATATTCATATAATTATATATTCATATAATACCATTTACATATATATATATACATATATATATATATGTATATCTTACTATGTATAATGCTACTCATATGTATTTTTTCAGGACTGACCCTTTATCACTGGAAACACAATTGGTGTGCTCTTCCCTGGACTCTAATTTACCAGCATAATCCCTAACAACAAAGCTATAAACACTTGTTCTTATAGTCACAGATAAGTATACGCTTCTCCTTTTTTCAAGGAAAACTCTATTTGAAACATGTGGAGACCACTACAGAAAAATCACAAACAAACGAAATTCAGGGTTGTAGTTCCTCACTACTGTGTGGGCTCACCAAGGAAGACAAGACAGCATTTTCATAGATGCAAAACCCTGTGAGACCTTGGCAGAGGGAACCACTATACTGGCCAATGTGATACTGGGCATGGGAACGCGAGTGTCTCAGCTCAGGTGTCTTATTGATACAGAACACCTCAGTTGTTCTACCGATAGCACATGCATATCAATAGCAACCAAGCTTTTCCCTCATAAATCCAAAACCTGAAGATAATACAAAATGCCAAGGCCTAGAAAGGCCTTTTCCCAACAGTGCACAAAACAATTATTTTATACATAACTTTAAAATTAAACTTAAACATAAAATTAAACTTAAATATAAACTTAAACTTAAAATTAAATTTAAACATAAAATTAAACTTCCATCACAGGGTTGTGAAGCCAAGTACCAATGAATACATCTACTATTGTCTATTAAAATAAAAGCCTTATGGTAGCCTACTGCTTTAGAACTTTCTAAAATACATACATACATAAAAGGTTTTTAAATGAAATTACCCTTTAATGGGGAAATAATACCACAAATCAACACCCTATGTTATCAAATAAAGCCCTCAATACAAGAAATAGATAACCAATTTTTCGTTGTGGTCAGTGGAGTTACATAGACCCCCATATTGCCAATGCTGTGGGTTACTTTTAAGAACTTGAGGGCAAGAGGCTATTGCTGAAGGCATCATATCCTAGAGTCACAAATATGAAGAAACCTACCTGCTACTAAACTGGAAGCTTCATTTCTATTGGCTAGTTTTCACAGTGTTAGAGGGCATTCTATACTATGTATATAGGGAAAAGTAATCATCTATCTCACCTTGCAATGGGCCCTATTAGCTAAAATAATAAATTCACTAATAAATTCACTTTTTTTTAGATCTCAAAAGATTATTTGCAGCAGAGCTACATGACAATTCATACTGGGAACTGAAATTATTATGTAAGGGAAATGCTTGAATTATGATAATTTGTCAAGTAATGGAATATCACTCTCTTAAACCAGGAGAATGAAATAAAAAAAAATTAAAAATTTTTAAAAAATTAAATTCTGCTTTCAAGTTAAGTTCTACTATCTGGAAACTTGCCAAGGAATCTCTTGTAAAACCAGGGGAAATTCTACAGTTTATAAAACTGAATAATTCCACATCATCAGGTACTCATTGAAAGAGGCAGTATAGTTTCAATGTGCCTGAATTCTGGGATCAGTTTGCCTCAGTCAAATGATATGCCGCAGTCTTACGTTGACCCTCAAGGATACAGCTAATTCTGGTCATAGACTCTCAATCAGGCATGGCTTAAATGGACTGTTGATGGAAGGAAACTGCAGAGATTTCAGTGTTTGTGAAGACCTGGGTTTTTTGGTTAGTTCTCCACCATAGTCATAATCTGAACACTTCGACTTTTCAGAAGTCTGGGAAATTAATACAAAAAAGTTCTTAAGTGCCCTGCAATCATCAGTGCTTCGGGAAAAAAATATGTCCTGCTGAGGGATACGGCTAATCTCAGGCTTTGGGCAAGTGGCTGAGTCCTTTTAGGTACTTGTGGGATGTTGAATCTTCATGAGGACAATGTGGGGCTTGGCTGGCAAATTCTGCAGGCCAAAGGACAAAATTTTATTTTTAAACCTCTACAGCTATATTTTTTCTCCATGGAAAAATATATCATTTTAACATTTCTGATGATGATGAAAATAAACTTCAGAAGGTGTAAAAATATTTTCAGATAATTATGAAGCACTGACTTGATGAGTACATGTGTATTGTTGACACCTTGCACCTCACATTTGGCTTGGGAACCATTCACAAGGCAGAGGAGTTGCAACCAGATTCACACCTCTGCTTTAGATGTGGATAAACCGGTTTCTTTTCCTATGAGGTTTGCAATACATGCTGTTCAGTTGGCTTACAGTGTTCTTTTCCTTCAGTTTGGTATGCTTTAGCTCTCCTTAGCTTTTACTCACAATCTCTTCAGAGAAGATATCCTTAGTCAGAATATTTTAAGCACACTATGTTTATTTCATCCTTATATCCTCTCTTGGCTTCTAATAGTTTAATGATATGTAGGAAATACATGTTTAGTGAAATAAATTTCTCTTGCATTTTCCACTCTAAATATTGAATTCATGAGCAAAGGCATAATTGTTATGACTTTCCCCATTTCATAGAATTATAACATCTAGTATATTCCATGTATATAATAACAACTAATAGATATCTTTTGAATTGAATTTAATGAATCAATAAAATAGTATGATTTACATTTCATTCCTAAATCAAATTTCCACATTTTCCATGTATATCTTGAATGGTGCTTTTTAACTTGTTCCACATTATTGTTTTATTTATTGTTAAAATAAAAATAATATTCCTAAGGAGAACTTATTATAAAATTACCACCATATGTTTTAAATTTTTAATAGAGATATAACTGTATGTTACTATTTTACTATGACAATCAAAACATAAGTTATTATTAAACAAGGCAACATGTTTGCATTTTTATTATATAAACTTATTTAAAAACATTAGAAAATATTTCCTTAATTTACAATTTCTATTTAATGACTGAAAATAGTGCATGAAAATCCCATATGGTGTTCATGACTGTATGTCTGTTTACAGCTATCCTTTTGACAAAATAAGTCAAATGTTAAGCTTCAGTAGGCTGACAAATCTAACATAATTAGTTCTCATTACTGTTATAGTTAAGCTTTTTCCTTATAAGGAAGATCTTTTCAAAAGTGATCCTTATGGAACCCAAATATCTGTCATACTGTGATTGTCCTTTACTGCCTCATTAACTTCAGGTCAACTAACAGAATGGTAAAATGAAAGTATCACAACATATGAAAGTCTAGTGGATAAAAACTATCTATACCAAATTACTAAATTTCATGATGGAAATTGGATTAAAAAATGAGAAAACTAAGGAAAATAGTAAGTGTTAAATAATAATAATAATTAACTAGCTTAAAACTGTGAAAATAACTATTCATGCCGGTAAGTTTCATTCTTGCTTTCACTCCTGACATGCATGAGAAAGATGAAGATTAGCCCATAACCTTGAGATTCTCACAAACACTTCCTGAAGGAAACTTTGCAGTGAAATGCTGTCCTGCATCAGAGGTAGAAGGGGTACAGAATTGGTGATCTGTAACTCACAAGACTAAGAAATATTTCATAAGTCAGGCGAAATCAATTTATAACTTGTGATTTTTAGTTAATGTTCAATGCAAATATCATTTTACAATAGACCTGACTTTACATTGTTTACATATTCCATACAAGAAATATAAATAAATATATTGATGTCATTATTTCTAGGAAGTTCTAGAGAAATTTTCATTAAAATTGGCCAAATATATAAAAATGTATCTTATACTGAGAAATGAGCATGACAAGAGTTTTAATTTTACATTTCTTCTAGTAGCTATTAAGGCAAGCCTTTAAGAAAATCTTTTCAGCATTGGGTATTATTTTCTGTTAAGTGTAAATTAATATGTTATATATAGGAATTACACTTAATTTTTAATCATCAGTTTCAATTTATGTTGGTTTTCTCTAAAATGAATTAACAAATCAGGAACCTTTAAGCAGGGGCTTATAGATTGACCCTGGAGAGATGCTGCTTACTGGCTTCCTTGAGTTTCTGCTATTCCCCACCCGCGGGATCTTCAACTGAAACCCCAGGAGAAGGCATGGGAATGGGATATGGGCAGGGGCGTGAGGAGTGAAAGGCAGACTATCTGTCTGGTCAGGCCTTCGATTTATTGAATACATAGTACCAGTATTTATACAATTTTTGAAGTGGGGAGAAGAGAGGGGGATGCGTAAGCAGGTATCTGAGGTAATTCAAGTGAACTGGTCTATCCAGTGAGTTAAGAAACCTTAGTGTCATGGGCCTCAGAGCAATAAGAAAATACTGTGAGATTTCTCTAAACTACAGGGGTGGAAACGTGAAACGAGGAAGCAATAAGGAAGTTAGCTGGCAGGCAGTTTCCCAGAACTGAGCAGCTTCGGGCTATCTGACCTTGTCCATACTCTGTCCATTAAGACCAGAGCAGAAATGGATCTTTTTAAAAGGTGGGATGCTTTGTGTTTCAAGGCAGCGTCTAGGGGTCCGCTTACCACATTCTGCTCTCACTCCATTTGATGATGAACTTTTATATGTCACTGTGAGTTAAACCCAACCTTTCTTTCCCAAGTCGTTTTTGGTCACGGTGTTTTATCACATCACTATTAACCCTAACTAAGCTGAGTTGGTACCAGGATAGTGAGGTATTCTTTTGACAGACCTGGCCACGTTTGGGGCAGGGTTGTAGAAGAACTTTGGAACTATAGGCTAGAAAAGCCATTGAGTGTTGAGAACTCAGTGGGCTGTTCTGTAAGAGCTTGAAGGATAAATGATGAGAGCAGTGTAGAACATGGTGGCCTGATTTGTGAAGTTTCAAAGAGAAGTTGAAAATTCAATCATCGCTGTTTGTTATTTTGAGTTGAGAATCTGTGGTTCTGGCTACCTAGGGATAAAGAATCAGTCGTGATTAACCAGAGACCAGAATCAATAATGTAAAACATTTGAGTTATTGGGACAATAGACGCCAGACAGCTGGAGCCAAGAAATTAGCAGTGATTAAGAAGAAACCCTGTTATCACCGAAGTAAGATCTTTTGGGAAGTGTTTCCTCAGATACTGTACACAGAGTCTGTATTCCAGTGGTAGCCAACATGAATTTAGGAGATCCTGCAGGTTCCATGTCTGTGGTTTCAGTCTCTGTGGGCCCTTAAGAGTCAGTTGACAATGTGGCGCTTGTTTTGCTGTCTGATCTATACCATCCCTTCTCTCCTTCTTCCATGGAGTTCCTCAATCTCTGCACGATGTTTGGCCTCTACATATGCTCTTCTCAGCTGTTGGAGGGGTCCTCTTTGATGAGGACTTGGCTAGGTATCAATAGATGAGGAGACCATGGCATCATGAAATTGTTTATGGATTATCTAGTCCCTAGTTCCTGGCCTGCCCTGCAGTTTCAGGCAAGGGTTCCCTCATTTGGCATATGGTTCTGGCTTTCTATTGTCAATGACGATCTTGCAGGAAGGATAGGCCATAGGCCAGAGGTTATGTGGCTGGGATGGTGTCCAAGTCTCATCACTGGAAGCCTTGCCTGGCCATAGGAGATGGATTGTGCAAGTACCATATCCCTGATTACTGGGAATCATTGCTAGTGTCTCCTGATCACCCCAATATTGCCTCCAATTTTTGTCACCTCCACATATATTTTTCCCTCCATCCCTCATCCCTCTTCTTCTCTAGGTTCCCTCTGATTTCATTTCCATCCTTCCCTGACACTTCTGTACCCTTTGTTCTATTTCCACTGTACCAGGGAGATCCCTGTGTTCCAACTGGGACCCTTCTTGTTGCATGTTTTTTCTATGTCTGTGGATACTAGTACCTTTCTCCTTTGCTTAACAGTTAATAACCACATATAAGTGAGTACATATCATATTTGTCTCTCTGGGACTGGATTATTTCACTCTGGATGATTTTTTTCTAGTTCCATTCATTTGCCTGCAAAGTTCATGATGTCATTTTTTAATAGCTGAGTAATACTCTATTGCATAAATATACCACAATTTCTTTATCCATTCTTCACTTGAGGGGCATCTAGGTTGTTTCCAATTTCTGGCTATTATGAATAAGCATGCTATGAACACAGTTGAGCAAGTGCCCTTCTAGTAGGATGGAACATCTTTTGGGTATATACCGAGGATTGGTATAGCTGGGTCTTGACTGTAAGTCGATTTCCAATTTCCTAGTGAATCACCATATTGATTTCCATAGGGACTATACAAATTTGAACTCCTACTAGCAATGAAGGAGTGTTCCTCTCATTCTACATTATTGCAAGCATGAGCTGTCCCTTTTATTATTGATCTTAATCATTCTGACAGGTATAAGAAGGAATCTCAAAGTGGTTTTGATTTGCATTTCTCTAATGCTTAAGGATGTTGAACATTTCCAAAATTCCTCTGTTTGTGTTTTCTTTATGGCTTCTATTTCCATGTTCAGGTTTTGAACAGTTTTTGTTCATTTCCTTTCATTGTTTGTTTGTTTGTTTTTTCTTCTTGGCTTTCTTTAAGGGATTTATTCATTTCTTCTAATTTTTGTTTGTGTTTTCCTGGCTTATTTTTGTGACTTTACTCAATTCTTCTCATTGTTTGTTTGTCTTTACATCTGTTTCTTTGAGAGATTTATTCATCTTTAAAGTCCTCTAATATCTCCATAAAGTTGGTTTTGAGGTCTTTTTCCTGTGCTTTGGCTGTGTTGGAGTATTTAAGGTTTGTTATAGTTGGACTTTGGTGGTGACATATTGCCCAGGTTGATGTTGATTTGCTCTTACTTTGGCATTTAGACTTCTGGGATTGGGGTGATTATAGGTTAAGTGCCAAATTCCTATATTTGTCTTTATTGGATGAGTGTTTTGTCCTTGGTTTTTGTTTTTTTTTTTTCTTTCTTTCTTCTGTTCTCTGTGGACATTTTTCAAGGTGATACTTTCTACCAGAGTTGAGGGCTGAATCTCTGGTGGCCTACTTGGCCTCTGGTCTATCAGGAACTCTCTGCTTGTTTTGGGGGCTGGCAATTGGCCACTGCTCTTTTCTGGGTCTGTCCAGGTCTGTGCCATTCTACTAGCTGGTTGGACTAGTCTGAGCTAGTTTTTCAATTGGGAGGTGCTGTGAAGGTGCTGGTGGCAGGTTCTGTTGAGATTTCACAGGGGCTGGGGGGGCGGGGGTTGTCCTCAGACTTTGTGGGCTGGCCAGCAGGGCTGGAGGAGAGTGGGGAGGGGCTATGGATGAGTGTGCTATGGAGACAGAACCAAGTGTTCTTCAGACAGTGATCCCACCTTGTCTGTCCACTGGCTAGGGCTACAATCCTGTTTTGATCTTCTTAAGGCATTTTCCCTGTGTGGGTGAAACTCCTACCAAATTTTCTCTATCATGGAGATATAAGCCATCTAAGAGTAGAGTTTGTCCTAATGACCTTATCTGAACTAGTTGTAAACATAAACACTTATTTCAAAGAAGGCTATAATCTGTTACCAGAAGTTAAAGCTTGTCTACACGGGTATTGGAAGGAAACAGTTCATTGCATGATATAATTGCTATGTCCTCAAATGTCAACTTTGAACATATTGAAGTGGTTCCTCTAGTTTCAATCCTCACTTTATTATAGATCTAAAACTTAGCAAAACTCACTTTGGCTTCAAAGGCAAAAGTCTTAATTAAAATGGTTTAGAGAGAATATAGAAAATAGAGGATGAAAAGAAAAGAATTGGAGCAGCAGGAGGAAGAAGGAATGAAAATTTAAATGGATAGGAAATGTAGACTAAATGTATAGCAGAAGCAAAATAATACTGTTTTGAATCTTTGGAAAGAGTTCTTTTATCACCATGCATCTTTTAACAGTCATCCAGGAGGCTCCAGTTTCTGTCAAGGCTTTGCCTTTGGGCCCTAGGCTTTAGGTTTATGGATTTCTTTTCCCCGTGAATATCTAATTTCAAATGTTCACTCTTCCTGACAAAGAACCCATAGCAAAATCTTTACTATATTAGAAGTAAATGGAAGTGATACAGCAGGAAGACATCATTGTGCCATTGTTTACATACTTACAATATATCTTGTATATATGCATGAGGAAATATTAATTGAGATTTTTCTAGATATAAACCCTGTCTTTAGAAATACTACTTTAACTAAAATCTGGAGTGTCTATTGAAGTGTACATTTCATTGTTGTAAAACTATCTACATTTATAACACAAACATAAAACTCTACTGTCCCATTCTTTTGAATCTTATATCATAAAAAAAAATTCTTATTTCATAAAATGAGAAAAATAAGATATTTGGCATCTGACTAGAGAGTGGTTAGGATAGATGAAAAGGAAATGTCATTGTAGGAGCAAAATGAAGGATTTGGTGGGACATATGGATTCTAAATGAATTTATTGGTAGGAAATATAGTCCCCGTTGTGGTATTCTGAGGTATGAACAGGAATAGATATGTATATCTTAGAAGATAAGACACAGGAAAACAGACAGATTATCAGGGTGTACAAAGGAAAGGTGTATCTGGCATCTGAAGGTAGAGCATGTTAGAGCATCTGCTTAGAGTAGTCTGAAGAATGATTAATTCAATGAGACAGAAAAATGTTAATTACCCATCTGTAGTAGTTGCATTCATATTTGTTAACCAGAAAGTCTATACCAAGCTAACTGTTAACTGTTACTACTCATATTGAACAATGTGGCTAGTGGGGATCATGAACAAAGGGTAAGTTGTCATGTGCTACTTGGACAATTGAGAACCTGATCTTAGAATAAAAATTTTAACCTCACCATCTACATTTCTAACTCAAACATGTTTCAAAGTATCCTCTACAGCCCCTGTGTCTTAAGATGTGCTGGTCCTTAATTCTGTAATGAGGAGAAAAGAGAAGATCAAAACAACCCAAGTTTAAGAACATTGTGCTTTAGAGAATAGTTAGGGGAACACTGTCTACACTGTTCATTATCGACTAAAATGTTTGCATATATGACTTCCAAAATACAGAAGAAAGATGTTTTGTGAGAAAAATTTTCCATCACCTCTTCAGACCAGAATGGCTATGGACTTTTATTCTAAAACAGGTAATCTTCCCTTCTTTTTTAATAATTAATTGAGTTGCTTTATCTTAAGTACAATTATTCACAAAATTATAACTATTTTAATTGAAAATTGTGCTGGCTTAATGAGTTCCAGGATCAAACCTAAAGACATACATTTAATCATGACAACACATAGACTAGAATGAGACACCAAGCACTCTAGGCTATCCACTGACCTTAGCATCTCATGTTATGCACATGCACACACATACACACAATAAATAAATAGACTTATAATTAACATTTGAGAAAAGATAATAATTCATATGTTGTCAATCCCATACTAGTGAATATCAGGTGTTTTTTTTTTTCTATCTAGAGCTTTTTATTAATAAAATAAAGTACTTACAAAATTATAAACACATTTTAAAATATATTGAACTTATGTCCTATTGCTATTAATTTATTTTATGTGGTAATAACAGCCATAAAAAACTTCTGGTATTTTAAATAAGCTTAGAATATATTTGCATTTTCAGTAAAAATATGACTATTCAGAAAATTTTTAACCAATGCTATTATAAAGACGTGAGGTACTCAATTTTCTTATATTCTTCCCAGCTTTTTAAAACTGATATTATGCAGTCAAAATAGATAAAAGAAAATTCATAGTTAAAAATAATAAATTATCTGTATAGTATCAACTAAAATAACTGTTATTTTATATTAATAGGTAATCATATCGAAATATAAAACCCAGAATAATCTTATTCCAGTATAAGGATCAACATGCTATTATTTTCTTTGAGATTGATAGAAAGAAAAACAAGGAGACAGACAGATATGTCAATACATACACAGCTATTGGTATTCTGTTTTTTACAACTTTCCTTTTCTAGAAACAATTTCAGCAGTTAAAAACAAAAGTCAGGGAAAGTCCTGTTGTTTCTGCTTTACATTATTATCACTTAAAATCCCTGAATTGGGGAAAGAAAAATATTGATATAAACATAATATGAAATATGGTTTGATGCATATACAAATAAATATTTGGTTAAAACTTCAAAATCTTGTTATGACTACATTAAAGTATACATGCTTTTAAATATATAATGCACATTGTTTGCAAGTTTTATAACTAAAAGAGATAATGAGCAATTGAGAATGTAGAATACATGCCAAAGATAGGCCTATTGGATTATTTATAAATAAAATCTACTTTGATATGCATGATCAGGTTTTGGAAATTATATTTTGTGAGTTGGAGTTGTACATAACATGTATGATTTTATAAAGCATTCAATACAAAAACATTAGGAAAAATAAATAGATTTTAAAAATTTTCATAAATACTTACTCTTTAGTTGTGAATTTAATAGAAAATTAAAAAGTTTATCAAGTTTGGAAAAATCATTTAGCTCATTTTGTAAGAATTGGTGAAAGAAGCAATTGAAAGTAGCCCAGATATTATGTAATTGATTTTGATAGTTTCTTAACTTGCTTCCTTAAATAAATTACAAACCAAATTTAAAGGCTAGATAGATGTTCAACATTTACTAAATATGGAGTGTGGGTTGATGAATGTGGAAGCAATCAGGGCTGTGGCATTTACAGGGTGACAGTATGTTACAAAATTTCCTTTTCTACACCCCACTCCTAAAGAATGAACAGTTTTACTTTATTTTAAATTACCCACCCCAGACATATTCACACACTCTCTCATTCTTTCTCTCTCTTTATAAAATATGTTTTAATAGAATTTTATGACTTTCCTATTTTTTTTCTCTTACAAAGTCCCCAACTACTTAAATCCCCCAATGGCAACTATCAAGTTGTTAGCCTCTTTTCTTTTATTATTATTGAATATATATATATATATATATATATATATATATATATATATGTGTGTGTGTGTGTGTGTGTGTGTGTATCACAACAGAAGCGATAAAGAATATGTTTCTTTGATACAAAAATAAAATAGCATATCAGATACATTCATGTATACACAAAGTAATGCAATGGGATCAAGTAGGTTAGAAATACACACCTATTTTCATTTCATAATGAAAAAAGTAACAAGCGATATTGTTTAATGTTGCCTAGTATTCAGAAGTATCTGAAAAAAATTGAACTCATTGTACTAATAAGGTATAAGTATCATATATCGGCTCATATAATATGGAAAAAGTTTGATAAAAGTCAGTGATATTCTCAGCACAGAATGAATGAAATAGACTACTGAACATTAATGAGGAGCATTATTTTCCCTGTACTAAAAAAAAGGGAAAAATGATCCCTCTCTCAATTATTATTCAACATTGCAGTGAACTTTACTTCAGTGCCAACACTAAAATATAAAACAGATAATATTAAAGACATAAAACACATACAAATTCAAAGGAAAAATAAAAAAGAAATTCTGCAGAGATAATATGATTTTTATGTAGAAAATCTCAGTAAAACAACTATTTTTAAAATGTGTTAAACAAGAATACACATGTAACATTAATAGCGTGGTTTAATAATAACACTGTTGTCTACATACTGGGCTCTGCTTCTTAAGTAAATTTACATATTTTAGTGGTTGTTTAACTTTTCATTATAACATAAATATTGACTATTCAAGAAGAACTGTCAAGAAAAATGCCTAGATTGCTTTAAAGATTTTTATAATTCTTATTTTATAAAATAAAATATATTTTAAGTTTTGTCACATTCAAATGCACCTGTGTGAATAGTGTGTGTGTGTGTGTGTGTGTGTGCGCCTCTTTGTAAAGGTTTTTATCAGAGAAGATATTAGCTAAACATTGTTACACAATATTTTGTGATGCTGAGAAAACTGATCTACAATTGAAACATGATTTTTCTAACATAAGCATATTTAGTAGATATTTATTTTTTAACAAATACACATTTTCAAATTAGTTCTTTGACTTTATATTAGTATTGCTCTTTAAAATGTTTTTCTATTTCCTGGAAAATTCTGAGAATAAAGCTACAGTGTAGACACAGAAATGTCCAGTCATTCATCTCTTCAGTCTTGAGCTCTGCCGGAGGGATTGCATATTTATGACTTCACAGGAGGTGGTTGTCTGCAGCAAGACTAAAATGTTTAAAAAGCTGAGGGCTGGTGGCTATCTTATGAATTCAGTCCCTAGGATTGTTCCAATCGTAGGTTCATAAAAGATATTTGGAGAAAAAATCTTTCCAGTATGTAATGGTTATTATTATTTGACACTGAGTCATAGTCTGTAATGTGAATAGGAGAGAGCAAATGATAGAATTTTGAGTAGCATGTATTGGATAGGTCAAGGAAAGAAAAACAGGAAAGTACACTGAAAGCAGACATTTGTTGAAAGTTTAGAGCTATGTAAAAAACATAAGAATTCTAAGACTTGATCATGGGAATTAAAAGGTTCTGATTTTGTTAGCAGAAACTACTTTTTGTGTACTGACTGTACATTTTAAATAAGCATAATTGATAGGTAGAGTAAAATATCAGGAAAGCTGAAAAAATTAATGTCTATTTTTAAGAAAAATAAGCGTATTTAAATATTGGGAAAAATCAATAAAGAACTCAAAAGTAAAGAGCTAAGTCGAAGAGTTAAGAGAAAGAGGTGTTATAATTGATATTTATCAGTCACCAAAACAGCAAACTATATATTATTTAGTTATCTGTAAAGAAAATTAGGAAACTTTTGTTCACTGGGATAAGATGCAGAAAAATAAAATGGTGTGTTCTATGATTTTAAAAGCAATTGTTTATTGGATTTTTTTTGAAAAGGTGACCATTAAGAGTGGAGAATAAATTAAGTTTGAGTAGTTTGTGGTAGTTCATCAATAAGCTAAAATAATGAAAAATTGGAAAGAAAGCTAAGAATGAATATGTCCTGATATATGGATCTCAGTGAAATCCCAATAAGGTTAGACACATGAAAGTAAGAGCAATCATATATCTGATGACACATATTCACAAGGAAAGAGACATAAGTTTTCTGCTCAGTATGGGAAGATGGAATTTTAAATGTGAATTTCTCCTTCTTGAAGGCAAATCAGAAGTGGAAAGTTCATTGAGTTTCACAGAATCAAGAAAATAAGGCTCTGGTGGACAATTCATTTGAATGTTGAAATCATATAAAACAATTGTAGGTTTGTAAAATATATGAAATGCTATGACAAATGACAGAATGAGGAATAGTAGGGATGACACCATCAGATGTCATATGACCCATAAAGGAATTAGAGTGGAGCAATAATGTGGTCTGGAAATGTAATCCCCTATTAGGTTTATGTTACAACCACTTTGCTCATATTTCAATCTGTCACTGAACCATTATTATTTGTGCTTCATGTGAAACAGAATGTAACAAAGCACAATAGCAGAATCACAAGGCTATGGAGTTGGATATTATTTGCCCTCAAATCTCTGACTTCATCCAACTTTAAACTTAGGAAAACATTTTTAAAACTTGATAAATCTAGTACCTTTTTCTCTGAAAGAAAGCACAAAAAATTAAAATAAAAGTTCAACATTTTTAATGTGTATATATGTGGTGTAAGTGTACATATACATATATGTGCTCACATTTATATTGGTAGACATATATGGGAATATGTATGCACATGGCCGCTCATGAGTGTGTGTGTTTGTGTGTGTGTAGACCTGAGAATGATATCAATAGTCTGCCTCACTTACTCCTCATCCTTTCCTTTGTGTAGGGTTCTATCAACTGAAACCAGAGTTCTCTAAGGTACTATTTCTTGCTAGTCACCTCTTCTGAAAAAAAAAAATCTCCTGTCTTTATCTTTAATTGGATAGTTTATCTTTAAATTATTATTTCTTAAAAATCCAAATTAAAAAACAGACAGAAAAGATTATCCTTATAAAACATCTACTGTTTCCTCTTATCTCCTTCAAAGCATAGATTTTCAGTTTTTCCCAAGCCATGGCACAGGTCTCCAGGCACCGAACATGTAAATATATACAGATGCTTTATTCTCAAGTGTTATGCTGCAGCATACCTACACAAGGATCACTTTCATCCATTTCACCATCTGTTTCTCTGTCTCTGCTCTCAGATGGTTGTATGCTATGGGTAGAGCAAAAGTACGACTGTGCAGGTGTGCTTTCCAACTTTAGCTAGGTCTCATCACTGCTCTGTGATCCTTATTACATGGCCCCCAGTTGGAGTCTTCATCTGTTACAACAATTCTTATATAATTCTTTCTGCTCTTGAAACTTCTGCAAAGTTATGCTTACTTCCTGTTACCACAGCAAGTTATGATGAACTAATCACAATTCTTTCCATCTTTATTTCTCCTCATTGATTCTTAACAGCCTCAGCAAAGGTTGCAGGTATAAATGTAGCATGATGATTTTTGTGTTATCTCTATTAATAGCTATGCACCTTGCTCCATAATCATAACCCTACATAAAAAATGCAGTACACAGTCTAGAATTTTAACATCTCTCTATCTTTGGGTGTATAACCAGGAAAAGTACTTATGTTCACCAAGTAGCTTTCCAAAGAAGCTCCTTTTCCTTAGTACTGGGACTACAAGTTCTCACTAGAATATCCAACTTTTGCATGTAGGCTCTGGAGAACAGGGCATATCATCATGCTTCCACAGAAAGCATTGGAAATGACATTTCCTGAGTTACTGTATGTCCAAATGTTAATGGTCAGCAAGTTTAAAAGCTTCAGGGTATTCATCTGCGTGTGTGTGTAAAAAATTTTAAAAGAATATTTTATTCCACTTTCAGAGGAATAATGGATATGTTTCAATTTGTTACATCATTTAAAGTGAGGTTTGAATCCACATTGACCAATGTACTATTACTACTCTTGGATGTATTTTTTAATGTAGTTTGTCTGAGTTTTATAAAAGTGTAAAGCTTTTTAGTTAGTTATGAAATTAAACTGCTTTACTTTATTTCATATTATAATGAAATGTCATATTTCAAAATATTAAGTCATTTTGAAACTTGAAACTAAGTTCAAGCAAAAATAATATATGTCATAGCTATTTATATTAAGCAGAAAAATAATTTTAGGACTGTTTCAATAGAAGATATATTATACAAAGAAACTGAGACTTTCTATTGATTTTAATGTCTGCATGAAACAGAAGTATGTCTGCCCTAAAGTTTGAAAACAGCATCAGTGATTATCTAGGATACAAACCGAGGATACAGAATTACATAAGCACATAGATTTTTAGGAAAATGTACAGGTGCACTGGGAAAACATTAAAAACTCTAACCATGTGTTTTGTTATAAATACAACACTATGCATCCAATTCATTAAGCAATATTAGACATACAGTTATGCTTCCACATTCTCTTATTTCTATATTAAATGTGTTTCTCTTTCGACTGATTCTGGACATTGTGAATAACACATAGTTATACTGGAAGGCAAAATCAAGAACACATTTACGGGTTAATGAAATTATTGTCTTCTCTTTATAAAAACCTTAAGATGTGTATAAAATATAGAGGATCTTGTAGTGCTCTTTCTTCCAAAAGCATATTTTGAAAGCAGGATTTTATTTATTTTTTATTCTATAGAGAATAAATAAAAAATTTATATAGTTTCCTTCACTTAAATATTAAAACCAAGATTCAGCCATTTTCTCATGTTGTCAACAATATGTATGAGCTTCTATATGTTGTTATCAATTGACTTTTATTAATAAAATGCCACAATCATTGAAGATTTTGATCAGTGTAAAGTAACTAACAGAACATGTAAGAGTTGGAGTGGACACTAATAAAAGTTTTATAAGGACAAGTCGAATTTGCTAAAGACTATGTAATGAAAGAAGTTACCCAAAAGGAAACCAAAGAAGAACTTTGTAACAAGATGGCTTTATTTCATACTGCTTGTTTTTTTTTTTTTTATAGCAGATCAAATTCAATTTAATTCTTTTTTACATAAGCTACTATAGTTGGTAAAATAATCTTGGAAAGAAGCATATCTGTGTCTTATTGTTTTTGTATGTGTGACAAATTGTGTGTGTGTGTGTGTGTGTACCTGAAAAACAAAAGCACTCAGAGTTGGAAGACTGTGGGGGTTGGTTGAACTTGTGCTGTAGACAAAGGATGATAGACTTGGTCAGTTTATGCCTGTGGCCCAAATCATTTTTTATCATATTTCTTCTAGCTTAGGAATCTGAAAATATCTGAATAGTGTAATAAAGGTAAAAGACAACTTGTTCCTGTCAAATCAATGTCCGATAATTGATGCAATTAATACAAACATTAGTTTTTCAAAAATTAAAAAAAAAAGATTATCAACGAAGTCATGTATTACAAAACAAAGACAAAACATATAAAACAATTCTTTTTAATACACGCTTGGTTATATTTCCTATATGTCTAAAAGTCCACATTGGATTTTGTTTTCTTATAGGACATCCATTTTTCAATAATTCTCTAACGTCTGACATAAATAATTATAAATTAAGGTAATGATCTACATTAAGTTTCTTTATAAACTCATTTCTTTCATATACTAGTTTTCTTTTGAATATTTTGCCTATGTTAATTTTTATAATCTGGACTTTATGTATATATGTCTGTGTGTAGGCATATATGCACAGGCATGCAGAAACCTGTGGAGGCCAGGGGAGACAGATTTTTTTAAATTGAATTACAGGTGATTTTGAGCCACTAGCTGAGGACTTTGCAAATAGAACTTGGGTCTTCTGAAGTAATAGTTCTGATATTAAGTACTGAGCCATCTTTCCAGCCTGACAATCTGATACTTCTTAATGTCATACTTTCAAATTTTAATACATGTCTATCTGTTAATGTATAAATATTTACCTATAGTGAACATTCACTTTAAAATAATATCTCCAGGGCCACTGACATGACTCAGCAGCTAAAGCATGATTTGTCACAAAACCATAAAATCTGGCAACTTGAGCTGAACACCCCAGAAATTCAAACAGGTGGAAGGAGACAACTGACTTGTCAAAGTTGTGTACTTTGGCCTCCAGTGGCTCACTCCTCTCTCCCTCTCCCTCTCTCTCTCTCTCTCTCTCTCTCTCTCTCTCTATCTCTCTGTCTCTCTCTCTCAGACAGACACACACACACACACACACACACACACACACACACACACAGACAGAGACAGACAGACAGACAGAGAGAGAGACCCAAACAAATACTAAATAAGAAAATCAAGAAACACAAAAAACATCTTATCCAAATGTGGATATTCTGAGAATATAATTGGATAATTTATACAGTTATCTTTTTATGTCCTAGTTTCTTCTTTTATATAATGCACACATTTGTATTGACCATATATGCCCTGTTTTTTGTGTAGGTGAGTAAAAAAAAAGACATATATTAAATCATTTTTAGTACTAATATGCCACACCAGGCACCTTAATTTGCTGCAAATAAGACCAAATTAGAGTTTAAAATGAGAACATTGTTACATTGTGCTTCTGGTAGCAATGTAGCATCCTACCAGCGTGTAAGCCATCAGAAGATTTAGAGCTCAGCTCAATCAGTGGCAACAAAATTAGAAATAGAAGAAGATCAATATGAAGTGTTGCTTGGAATGAAAAAACAGCCCTAGGCTGGAAAAAATCCATTCCATCGTACTTCTAGTTCAGTATTCTGGAAATAATTGACTGGCACAACAGAAACAAAGACCAGTGTGTTTATGAATGGAAATAAGGTTCAATGGTAACATGTATGATACATAAACGTGAACACACACATACATGTATACAGATAGATATATTTTAAAGATGAACTCGCTAAGAAGCATACAGTGGTTTTAAAGACTAATCACAAGTAATTAAAGTTATAGTCAACTCACATTAGATGCAAATATTTAAATATATCTATAATTTAATTTATTACTGTCTGACTGATAAAATGCATTTCTTCATATTTAAATATTTACAGTTCTATTTTCTCCAACAGACTTACTTGAGGTGCTGCTTCTAGTCCATTTTACTGTCAAGAGAAGTTATCTGTTTGGAAAAGAAAAGTACCTCAAATTGCTGATAATGTTTTAATGTTCTTAAAATTCTAGATATAATTTGTGAGCTGAATGAAGAACTAACTGATTGAAGAAGTACTGGCTACATGCTTCCTGAAATCTTCAGGGTCTTGGGTTGAGCAGTGATTTCATAGCTTTGATGGCAGGTCCACTTCAGAAGTCAGCTTAGAGGAATCAAGTGTTGTGAAGACACTGTGCTTCAGTTTCTTATATGATAGAATAATTCATTGGCTGATTCCATTCACCGCATCTACTTTTGTGCACTGAAAGCCTCTGTTCCTGGTCCTTTCGGTTGATGATAAAACTGAGAATCAAGATTTAGTAACTAAGTCTGCAACGGATCACTTTGAGTGTTCTAAAGCACAGGCAGAGGCCATGGCCTACAACATTTCCATAGCAGGCTGACTGATAGAAAATTCATCATAGTACATAACTTCTTATTCCACAGTATCTCCTTCAGAGAGATTTAAAACACATACAGCTCTTGAATGTTTACTAAATACAGAGTGTATTTGGACATTTGCCTATAAAATAAGTCTGTGAATAGATGAGAAACTTTAATGTTAAAAATACGCTTTATAAGCTTGGGATTATAGCTACCCCAAGCAAACATAATATTTATTGAGCATGAAATACCATTAAGGGAATTCTTTCCTTAAAACATGGGAGAAATCTTTACAAGTAAAAGATGAATAGTATCACTAGGAATTACAAATGTTCCTCAGATGTTTAAGGAATGCACATAGCAATTTCCTATTTCAAGAAGTTTTTTTTTTTTTTCAAAGTAGACCCAAACACACACCACATACACACACACACACACACATACACACACACACACACACGGTGGGTGGGGAGAGAGAAAGAAGGAATCAAATGCACACCAAATATTTCCCTTATAATTCCATGGTATTTAAGTATAACTCATTGTGGTATTTATAAAGAGGGTTTATAAATATTTTCCAATATAATTTTAAATTTTATTATGGAGTGGCTTTTGCATACAATTATAATTTATTTTCTTAATTTTTAGCATACTGTTCAGAGTCACCTGACTTTCACTGCTTGCATGCCAGAGTTACATTTAAAAAATACAAAACCTCAGACACCTTCATCTATATTTCGTTATATCATGAGGAACTGCACTAAAATTTTATTTTATAAATTTATTGATTTTTAATTTTAATTAATATTTAATTTCATGATTTACCCATTTGATGCTCCCCGTCCTCCCACTCCCATAACCTTCTGTGTCTATTTCGTGTTGAGTAGTTTATGCTTTTCTTTTTCAGTTTTACATTATTTTTATCTTCTCTTCTGTAGTGCAGCCCAATGTCCTTCCTTCCTGCCCTCCATTTAATGCCAGTTTAAATTGACATTCACTTTGAGAATAGGTTTTATTTAAAAAAAAAAAAAAGCAGTTTAATAGGAGAAGCGTTGACATTTCAATAATTCCTAATGTATCAATTGTTCTACTTTTCTTAAAGACAAATTCAGTTATTCAATATTTCATTAACATACTAAAGAAGATGCTTTACTTTCCATCCTAAAAATAATACGAATCCAGGAGAATCAGTGCCCTCTAAAAGCTGTAATTCCCATAACAAAAGCAGAACATGGCTTCTTCTCACGACCATCCTTTACCTCAGAATCAATGAATGAGCTACAAGAATCTTTGTGCTGCAGATTTGAATGGAAAATGAAGAGCAGCTTCACTTTCTAAATGAGAATGAGTTCCTGATGCAACACCCTATTTTTAGTTTTTCAGAAGTAGTTTACTGTCTGTAATTAGTATGCAAAAGCCACTCCCAGGAAATTAATTTCTATGAATAAAGTACCATGATTTAAATACTTTTATTTGCACTGTAAAAATATAAAAAATCGTTTGTAATTAAATATAAAAAAAGAGATTTAGGTTTTGTTTGTGGCTTTGGGGGTTAAAGGTAGTTGTTGCTCCGTCTTAAGACCAGATTCCTCTTCCCAGCACCCACTTCAGGCATTTCAGAACTCTTTGTAAATCTGGGTCCAGGGGATCTTCTGCCCCCTCCTGGCCTCTGTGGAGTCCTAGGCTTCAGAAGAGTAAAATTATATGTTTGCTATCATTCTTATTTTTCACTTCTCCTTACAATTATTTTCATCATCTTGACACATATAATTTGTGTTACCTGAAAGTTTAACTGTTTTCATCTGACTTTCTTGAGTCATTACAGCATCTATAAGGTGAAGAATAATGATTTACTATACTAGCACAATGCTGGGGTAGGATCAAGGCCAACACTATAGAGGAATATTTAATCTTTTAATCCCTCAGCATGGCTGCTATGAGGTAGAAATAATATTAGCACATACCATCAATCCCAGTATTCAGAAGGCAGTGGCAGCATTTGCCTTTAATCCACAAGCCAGAAGCAAGTAGAAGTAGAGACAGGAAGCAGAGCTCAGAAGGAATCAGTGTCAGACAGGAAGTGACCTCTGAGATTAATCAAATTGAAGAGAAGGCAAAATGACAAATCAAAGGAAGAGTTAGCAGAGTGAGTCAGAGTTAGGACATGTCCAACTCTTGGGTTATAAATGTAGACTCTCAGCTCAGAAAATCAAGCAATATGAGGTAGTCAGGCAGTCTGAGGTAGAGACACAGATTCAGTTTAGCAGAAGAAGTCAGTATCAGACTGAGGAAGAGTGTCTTGGTTTGAAGCTGAGCAGAGCAGTTCAGTAAGAGAAGTTGTGGTAGTCTGCCAGAGTCAAAAGAGTTTAGTTAGAAATAGTAAGCCACCTCAGAAGATCAGTTTGAACAAGCCATCGTGGAGAAGCATTTGAGCCAGAGCAGTGAGTAAGTTGGACCAGAAGAGTCAGTTGAGTTCAGTACAGCTGAGTTCAAAGGGAGCTATTTGGAGTGCCTCAGCTGTAAGTCTCAGAGGCTTAAACCTTCCAGTTCTTGGCTTAAGATGGAGGCCAAAATGCTCCAGGCCTTTAGGACTAGGAACAGGGGTTGAATCAGCCAAAAGATAAACTATCTTTTACCCAGAATCAATGCCTGCAAAACACAAATATGTATTAGCTACTATGAGGTAGTCTTGTAGGCTGAGACCATTGCCACCAGCCAAAAAAAACTGTTGTCAGTTGTAGGTTATAGACAAGGGCTGTATTTCTGTATCTGACAATGGGACTATTTCTGAGTTTTTATCTGTGGTGCCATTAACAGCTTCACAATGGTAAGTTTTACCAAGCTCTTGCTAAAGTCCTAACATAAAATTCTGGGTTAATAGTCTCTCATTCTCAGGAAAAAAAAAAAAAAAAAAAAAAAAGCTATCTTCTCCACTGTGAACTGATGGTTTTGACGGTCATATTTAAGATTACCTTTATAGCCTCAGCTTCATTGTATTTTTCAAGATTGTCTTTCATAAGTACTGTATATATGCCATTTTCTTATCTCTTCCCTACTCCAACTCTTCACTTATCCAACACTCCCTCTTATCAACTTATCAACTATTCTGTAATTCATATGCATATATACATATGTGTGTTAATGTGTGTTTGTATGAATGTGTGTGTGTGTGTGTGTGTGTGTGTGTTTAAAACCTACTGAGCTCAGTTAATATTGCTCTTGTGTACATGTGCTTAAGTACAACACAGATGATAAGTTGGAATTGAATAATCTATCAGAGTCTGGTCTCTTGACAGATTCTTCCTGTCACAGTAGTCCTTGATTCCCTGGAACATTTCATTGAGATAAAACAAACAAACAAACAAAAAGGTTAAAAAAATCTTTAAAAAATAAAAAAATAACATTAAAACTTTAATTTCCAGCCATAAAAGAAGTGTAGAGGATTTCTCTATGTGAGCCACTCACACTAAAGTAAAATAGATCATTACAATTTGTTAATATTAAAAATATATTCCTAGAGTCCCTGTACAAAAGCATCATAAAATCCCCTAAAGCAGCAAAACCATAGGAAATACCCCAACAAGAACTTCAGTGCTCTGAAATCTCCTCTATCTTTTATTTTTATTAACTGGAAAGATAAATACAATGTATGAGCAAATTTGTTGTGATTACAATTTAGAATAGTCAGTATGCTATTATTATCTGTATAATTAAATAAAAATGAAAATATTGGAGGAGAAAGTATTTATGTACACTTTCCCTTGATTTAATTTAAAGAAGATTAGTCCAAGTTTTAATCAAATGCTTCAACAAACTAGAAGATGTTGGGTGTGTATGTGAAAAACTCTCCTTAGTGTCCTCCCAGGTTCCTTTATGTCTATTAAACAGTTTTGTTTGATTTTCTGACCTACTTCATTTGTGATTTAATGATAAAATACATTTAATTGTGTTTATATTACTCTGTAAAATTAATATTTTACATTCAATATTCATATAACTTTCAGGTATTCATCTCCTTTTTAAAGGATATATTTGGTAATATATAAACTGGCTCCAAAATGCAGGGTCTGTTCCTATACATCCAGGAAGGCAGGATATCCTTCATGTAAGCATTCCCCTACCTACCCACAGCAGCACCTTTGATGGCCTGGCTGGGGGCTGACACTGGCTTCCCTTCATAAAGGAGCCTCAGAGTCTGAGTACCCAGTTCTCGACTGACATATTAGTGCTAAATTTCTCCATCCTGCCCCACCAAAATTGGGCCTCAAGCAGTTACTTGGGTAGGTACTGTCAACCCCCAGATTTTGTAAAGCACATGGCAAGAAAAGCAATATTTTAATAATTACTGATAGTATTTTTAAATTATTTTATTAGCACTCTGATTTCAATAGTTTATTTCCATATTGTACTTTTTTCCCTTTTATCATTCTCTTCCCTTAACTCTTAAATATGTGATAATATATTTGGTTTATCCAGCACATGGTAAACCTGATATACATGTTAAATAACCACAAGCATGATCTCCTCTATATTGGGCCAAATTCTGTGTAATGACTCAAATAACTATGAACACTGCTGTGAGTGAGAAAACAAAGTTTCCTTCCATTCATACATTTATGCTACTTGCTTATGTTCTGAATTAACTAGGCATTTGACATATTGGCTTTAGCTTACATACTCTCTGTGAGAAAGTTGTTATTTATAATTGGTCACATTTCTGGAATTATTTTGTAACTTCTACACCAACCCATCATTTTTATGATGGAATTTTTAAAGCCTAGAAATCCCTTGACACACTCTAAAAACAATGAACTGGATTTCTACCATGTGATGGCAATTGAAAACCAGCTTCTATATAAAATCATGCATATTCTTTCACTCATGTGTGTATGAAGTATATGAAGTATATAAGAAGACACACATGCAATTTGGCAAGGGATCAGATCTTTAATAGCACATATATTGCATTACTTACTTTAGTTATTTCATAGCAGTTTTTAAAGGTCATGGTCATACCTCAGAGATTTTTTTAAATTCCATTTTTCTTTTACTTTAGTGAAATATATCTCATGTGTTTGTCTTCCTGGGATTTTTTTATAGCTGCTTTCCTATTTTTACAGTTTTCAAGTTGTTCTGTGAGTTTGGTTCTTTCGTTACTCTTTATAGTAGGCTATTTATTTTAAAGTGATGGAGCCTGGACTGTGGTCATGATTTTTACTTTGAATGTAGCCAAAGCATTGTCAGAATAACCATTTCAGGGCAAGGTAGAATTCCAGTCCCTACCTCATTTGTTTAATTTTTAAGTATATCACTGATTACTCTTCAGAAATTTCTGGCTTATAGTAAATACAAGAAACCTGTTTGTTTTGTTTTGTTTTGTTTTTGGATGTTAGTAAAGGAACAACTACTGGCTGTGACAGGTTATTCGGATTTAAAAAAAAAAGTTCAAGACTTTAACACACTTTAATTATATTAATTCATTATTTTTAAACAATCTTTAGCTTCTCAGAAGTCTGATTTATTAAGCATTACAGAATGAGCATTCTTTGTGCTTATCTATATGAAGCTTGTGCTTATTGAGTGTGATAGTATGCCAGGCACAGTGTCAATAGAAGGGGATTAGGGAGGGCAAAAAGCACTTTTGATCTATTTGGCATCGACAGGGAAAAAACAACTTGGTGGAAAATAAAATACCATCAAAAGCAATGAACTTGCATTCAAGGTGTCACAATAGACCAGAGGTAGTGAGCTGCTCAGAGATAAAGACTTCTTTTTTCAGCAATTTCTGAAAGTAAATAGATTTTACCTGGCAGCTATGGCTTTCTTCCCTTGCTCCCTGCCCTTCACATTCGCTTTGTCTTATCATAGCTGTTTGAGAGGGTCCCCTTCGGTCTTCTTCATAAAGCAGGTCATAGAGTCCTTTTGTGCCTTCTTTCTCACTCCGGAGTTACAATGATTTTTATTCTGTTTGTAACAAATTTGAACCAGATTTACATTTTCCTTTTTGACTGTTGACTGAAAATGCCATTATCCCAAGTTCCTGTCTGTTTATATGTAACATTGTTTATTTTAACTTTTTTAGTCTATTATTTTTAAATACTTCTTGTCTTGCTTATACTCTTGATTTCAGTTTGAAATTCAGAGTAACTTGGTACAGTTGAAAAAAAGATGTGTACTTTAAACCCTTTATCTCCTAGTTAACTGAGATTGTTTGTTTGACCACTGTGTATTTTTCCAAATATTTTGTTCATATAGCATGCGCTACATTTTGTAGTAGACATTTTCTGAACATGACGGGTAATTATTATTTTCTTTAGGCTAAATTTTCACTTCTGTGGTGAAAATATAGCATCCATAGAGCCACAGATTCATTTTCTATCTCTGAATAACAAAGTCTCTTTCCTGTTGAGGACAGAAAGTTAATCAGTTAAAGTCCCAACACCATAGCACAGAGTAGTAGCCAGGGCAATAGAGGATTATAACGGAGACTAAGGTAGAGAGCTGGAAGTGAGAAGAAGTCAGTTCTCTGTTGGGAATACCCAGATTTTTCCTGTTTTTCAACTACACACATGGCAAATGCCCCTGACAATAGTTGTTTACAATCTGATTGAAAAGTATTTCATCAATAGGAAGTAAAGATTCTAAGGTCAAAATTGAGCACTTGTCCTAAATATAGAAATGGTCATTAAGGAGTGATTGTATGTGTGAGCAGATGGAGCATATAAATTTATTAGTAAACACTGCTTTTTATTTCCATTTTGGAGATATGAGCTTGATGGCTTTTAAAGTGCTGCACAGCTGCTGTGTATTTATTCATACTTGCTATTTTCCCTGGCCCAGCATGCAAAAGCTTCATTAGAATAGTGTATATGTATTCTTCTGTTATTTAATTAATTATATGTATTGTTTAATTATCACAAAATGCCTGGTAAACAAAAGCAAATATATAAGTAAAATTTACAAGTGAGGAAACTAAGGATTCACAATTTCAAAAATAAAGTAATGAATATCACTTTGTAATTTCTTTGTACAGACACTGACCATTTCATATGGATTCCCCTACTTCAGAAGCAGAAGAAGACTTAAGGAGCAGAACTTGTTGCTTTCATTTAATATTACTAATGGTTGAAAATAACTCAAAAATCTATTTGTCTTTTTAAAATATAAGATGTAGAACAAAAATTCAAGCTGTAGTCAACATGGGACCTGTCTATCACAAGGCCTAAATCTGAGAGATCTTCATTTGGGTGTGTTTGCTTCCATGTATTGTCTTCATCTACCACCTCAATGCTGCACCTGCTTTACAATTCACTTGCCTCTTTAAGAGAGTATGTGAGCCAAAATGTGCTAAATGATGCCCAGAAAGTTTCATTTTTCTAGTTCCCAGAAAATAATCAAATGTTCCTATGGATATAGCAATTAGATGCCCTAATTCTGGCAGGGATGTCATCCGATGCTTCTCCTTCAAAGCTGAATTGTCTTCTCTTTTGCCGCAGTGTGTGTGTGTGTGTGTGTGTGTGTGTGTGTGTGTGTGTGTGTGTGTGTGTGTCTTTCAGAATAAAAGCTTTCCAAGGGCAAAGAACAAGCAATGCAATGATCATGTTGGTATTCTTCTCTAGAAAAAGCATGAGGTTGGGAAATAATGCTTAACCTTAATATTATCAGACATGCAATTGCAGAATGATGCTTTTATTTTTGTCTATTGTATTTTCCTTTGAAAACTTTGTACTATGTATCTGTAGTCAAGATAGACAATAGAAGAAGGAGAAGGGGGAGACAATGGCTACTCTTGAAGGGAGTCAGGGTGTATTCAGAAAATGGAAGCAGACTATAAAGATAGTTCAAATCTAATCTTAGAAGGTTAAGTGCTGAACAGAAGAATAATCCCAACAAGTGGACAAATCTAATAAAATCTGCTACACAATTGTGTGTTCTTAAGGAATTTTGTCATGGATTAGGTATGTCCTGTAGCTTTGGCTTTCTCACAGCACTCAGTCATAGCATCTTGCCCCCAAATCCCTCTGATCTAGGGTGAAGCAGGATTTTCTTGAAAGTTTCCCTTCCAGATTGTGGCTGGCTCTGTTCTGATATTTTAATGATGGTCTTAATTCCTTGTTTGTCATTATTCAAAAATTTTATTCAACGTGGTAATGAATGCAGAGTAGGACAAGAGAAGGGGGGGGGAGGGAGAGAGGGAGAGAAGAGATAATCAAAGTCTTTTTCTATAATCAAATTTCTGATAGGGCACTCATCATTTCTGCTATATTAATTATTAATAATAAGTCGCTAACTCTGAATTAGGCAGAAGGGAATGGAACTACACAAAGGCAATATACTAAGTTGCTGGTCACTGACAGTCATGTTAAAAGTTTCCTTCTATTCTTAATATATTTGTATCCAATTGCTGCTAAGAGGTTAAGAGAAATACAGTTTTAAGTAAAATTGCTGATTACTTTGTAATTTCCCTAGACAAGAACATCCCATTTTTAGAATATTTATATATAAAGCAATGTATAAAAGACCAACATTATTTGACACTATCACTTGGGAGAGGTAAGAAAATATCCATTTTACCCAGAAAGGAATCAAACG
This sequence comes from Cricetomys ansorgei, assembly GCA_026225945.1. Lineage (NCBI taxonomy): Eukaryota > Metazoa > Chordata > Mammalia > Rodentia > Nesomyidae > Cricetomys > Cricetomys ansorgei. The sequence goes on from JAMJFZ010002812.1 coordinate 4,828,898, forward strand.
CAACAAAGTAAGACTGCCACTCAAGTCCAGTTATGGTGAAACAAGGAATTTATTGTTATTTACAGGAGCATAGATGGCTGAATCACAGCTACAGCACCTAAAATCTTAGTCTTCATGAAGGAGGATTTAAAATCTGTGATACTAAAGAAGCTCTCTGAAGGACCTGAAGCCTGCTGGACAGGTGGGGGAGTCTTTTCCTTCAGCAGTTACTCAGTGCTTCTAACAAATACGAGGAGGGGTCTCGTGACTCTTATAAATTCCTCTATTCCAAGACATATGAAGTTGGTTTACTCACTGAGTCTCATGAGCCCCCCTCCACTGTGGCATAGCTCAAGTCAGAGGCTACTTTTGCATACTGCTATGTATGAAATTCTTGTTACTGTTATTATGACTTGGTTGTGTACATTCAATAATAGTCTCCCGAAATTGCTGAAATTGCAGATAAGATAAGGTTAGGAAAGGGAGCCTACAGAACAATATCTTGTATAGTTTCAGCAGCAAAGTAAGAAACTAGTTAAAATGGGGCTTTATGCTAAAACATTCAGTAGAGTGAGGAAAACAGTCACTTCACAAGTATTATTTGAATGCCTTTGAATTGTCAGTCAAACTAAATGTGATTCAGCTGTAGATCTGCAGTAAATTTTATTTTCTTTTGGTATCGAGAATAACTGAAAGGAATAAATTCCTCAAAAGAATATCTGGATTAATTTAATGTAAAGCTCATGTTTTACAGAAGTGGAGAGCAGTGGGTGAACTGACTTAGACCTGACAGCCAGCAAGTTGGTATCATCTCAGAATTCTAATACTCTGGACAGTTTGTAAAATAGAATTATTATCAATCTTTTTTTTTCATGTTTTATTATTTCTAACTGGAAAAATGTAGTAATAATAAAAAACAACAGTTATAACAATGTTATTATATATATATATATACATATATATATACATATATATATAATTTGTTTTAAACATAGATATCTTCAAAATATTTACTTTGGTCTTATCTTCTAATATTTGGAGAGGGTTCAAAATAATTAAACTAATTTTCCCACATGATTAAAAAATAATTTAACCAAAATGTTTTGAAAGCCTTTGGCATGAAAGCAACATTTGTTGCTTTGTTTACTAAGATAAAGCAGATATTATTATTTGTTTCACTTACATAAAGCTTTCATGAGAGCCAAAAAATTTAAGCTCTTAATATTTAGATTTGGTATTTACTGACAACATTAAAAAACACATGTAAGGAGTATACTTCTTATATGTATATAAGAGTATACAGAATGCACATTAGCTTAAAACTGTCTTTTTGCCACTACTTGCTAGGAATAAGCAAGGAGAAGAAAGGATTCTGGGGCCTGAGGAGATTACTGGTTAAGGATAATCTCAGAATTAGGAAATTGTCTAGCAAGAAGGACTTTAAGAGATGTACTACGTGTCAAGATGACTCTATGTTCTGGTTTATTTTCATTGTCTACTTGATGAGAATTGGAATTACCTAGAAGATAAACCTCTTGTCATGATGGTAAGTGCAATTAAAGAGAGGTTGATCTGAAGATGAAAGACTCACATTCAGTGTTGATATTGCCATTCCATGTGACAAAGTTTCAGAGTAAATAAAATGGAGAATGTAAAATGAAAAACCTTATTTTTCCCTACTTCCTGACTGGAGATGTATGGCCAGTTCCTTCAAGCTCCTGCTATATTGACTCTCCCGTTATGATATACTGTACTCCTCATTCTGTGAAACCAAGTACACCTTTCTTGTCTTAAGTGACATTGTTTGCAATTTTGTCATAATAACAGGAAAAGTAATTAGTACACTCTGCTTAATAACAATGTTATAGAGTCAACATTGCTGAACAGAAGTTTTCAAGATTTTTGACTCAAAAATTTGAAACATGTTAAACTGATTTATGTTTAACTTAGCTCAATGAAGATATTCAGCAATATGTATTTCAAAACCTCTGGTTTTACTGATGTTGTATGTCTACATGCATGGGTATCTATTAGTAAGAGTTTTTTTTTTTCTCACTATAAGAAATACTGGAGTTCATGGAGTTTTACTCAAAAATTGGTAGTTCTGAGGAAAGAAGGCACATCATGACAAGAAGTGCATAATGAAGCAAAACCAATTCTTTGACATCTAGTGAGTGAAAAATAGGAAGCATAGGAGACAGTCATCCCAGGATCCCACTCAAGAGCATGTCTCAGTGACTAGAATGCTTCACTTCATACTAAGCCCCATCTCCTAAGTTTTCAATTTCCCAATAGTGTATTCTGGAGAGCAAATTTTAACATATACAACTTAAGCAACATTCCAGATCTAAAATGCATCCTCCCTTTCTCTCTCTCTCTCTCTCTCTCTCTCTCTCTCTCTCACACACACACACACACACAGTAACACAGTAACACACTAATGTGCTTGCCTTACACTTGAACAAATATATTATCTATCAGAATCTCTGAAGTTAGAGGTAAAATATCAATTTTTAAAAATAATTTTATTTCACTGATTTGTATGTGGGCTAATATTTATCCATGGGAGACATAAACAAATATCCACCTACTTTTCAAATTGTCCTAGTGATTAAGCAAAATATCATTCCATGAATACACAGTCTAGAATATCAATGATTTTATTAGGTCTATTTATAAAGCATTGGTGAGAGATTATGGACAGGAGTATGGTTGACCCTAAGATAGCCACATAGTTAGGAATGTACCCAGAATGTATGGCAACTCTCCCATGTCCATATACATGGAGCTATCTGTCAATAATCTTTTCTAGCCAATATACTCTAGAATTTCCTCAAGACTCAGAAGCAATTTCAACTAGTACAGTAGTGCACACAATGGATTTAAGGAATAGCTAGACATTCAGTTGAGGACACAATGACACTACCCTTTTCTTCTACTATATGGAAATTCTAATCATCAATAACTCCAATTATGGTTGACTCTTAGAATAGGCATAGGTGATCTGATTAAGAGGGTGACTGTGTTCCTTGGAGGTCTTTCTTCCACTACTGCCAGGGCCGGCCTGGCAAGTCGGAAAGTACCTGGATGGAGAGTGGGACTGAAGGGCCTTATGAGGAGAGGGGGGAAAAACGCAAAGGGAAGGGAATAGACCAGACACACACAGCATCATTGAGCTCAGATGGAATAGAGCTGAGATTTTATTTTTCTCTCCAATCTTATACCCCTTTCATCAGGGGACTATGTGCAGCTGCAGCAGTTACAAGGTTAATGATCACAGATACAATGAAGGTTCCAATCACCAAGTAAAACAATACATTAGAAGAGCATCCCATTCTCCGAGTTAAACCTAAACCTAGGAGCTTCCTTCTTTCTGCCGGAGAAGGATGTTTATCCTGGGAGATAACCTGTCTCAGGGAAGCTAGATGTTTGCCCAGGGAAATAGCTTTTCTGGGTGAAGTTAGGAGCTTGCCTAGAACAATTGCTTTCCTGGGTGAAGTTAGGAGCCTGCCTAGAACAATGACTTCCCTGGGTGAAGTTAGGAGCCTGCCTAGAACAATGACTTTCCTGGGTGAGACTAGGTGCTTCCCTAGGACAATAGCTTTTCCGGATGGAGGTGAACGTTTAGCCAGAGAAGGAACATTCCTTCAAAGGACTTTGACTCCCCTGAAACAAGCCGCTCTTGGGCAGTTATTAATATTTTCATGACTCAATTTTGCTCAGAAGATCTGCCAATAAAGGAATTAGGCAATATTAGCCAAAGGCTCACAGCAGAGTCGAGGCCCAGAGTCTGAAGGGCTCACCACACACTACAAATGTACATATATGTGTCTTTGTATGTGCACATGTAACTGCAATCTCCACCCAATAATTTAAGGGCCTGTCTCTGAATCTGGGCTTTGCATTTTCTGGCTAGTTTCTAAGTCAGCAAGCCCTAGAGATTCTCATAGCTGAGGTGACTGTATGAGATCTTTCAGGTTCACCCAGTTTCTGATGTTGCTTTTAAGATCTCATCTCTGGGCGTCATAATTACAAATCAAGCTCTATTAACCATTGAGCCATCTTTTCAGCCACAATGTCAATATTTCTAAATTTCTTTTAGCGGTTCTACATTTAGGTAAATGTAAACTAAGAACCTGTGAGTTATAGCCAAGAGATACTGATATGAATTCCAGAGATCTATGAATATATACTGTAGTCACCTAACCAAAATATTTTCCAAAATTAAGGACATCTTTAGTACTTAATGTTCAAACATATTTAAGCTACTCTCTTGAATACAGTTTTTATAGCTGATATTTTGATGGTTTATAGATTTAGAACCATCTAGCTATGAAATTAATGATGTGTCATCACCTGGAAACATAAACTAGGTGTTGTTTCTAACAGCAAATGCTAGATTAATGTCATTTTCATCACAAGAAGTTGAACATCAATTTCAATGCTAATCAGTGGTTGAAAGAACAGATTAGTAATGGAGTGAATGCCATTATCTTTTCAAGAATCTCTTTATGTGATGCTCCCTGCTGGGGTTAAAATAGAAAGATATTGTGGCATCATGACAAAGAATGTCAGTTGTAGAAATGGGTGACAGAGAAATAAAGGACTTGGGAGAGAAATATCTAAATTAGAATGTCTGTAACAAATTTATTTCTGTTTATAATGAAGTATCTCGTCAGCACTATAGTGAACTTAATGATATCTAAAATAAGCTTTAAAACGTCCTCTAAACTGAAAAAATACAAGCTGTATGACTTTTGAAGAGTTTTGTGTTAAATCATTTTACCATAAAGCTCTTAAACCCAAAGCTGTCAATTTTATCTCTACTCTGTGATGTTATTTCAGACTTATATTGTATCTGTTCCACTGCATTATTAAAGAAACCTAATCAATAGAGAGAAGGCAACAGCATGCTAATAGTCCTCAAAGGAAATAAGAACTTTTTACTCTACTTTAGGGCAATATGTGAAGTATCAAAGCCACATTTTCTTATATTAGAAGTTCTCTTACTATTTCCAATGAACTTTAAAGTGAAGTTATCCCATGTATCTACAGATATTCTCTTTGGAAATGTATTCAGATAAATTTTGGGTTGATAGAAATTGTTTAAAATCATAATGGAAATATTGTTTCATGGAGAGGAATATTTAATTTTTTTAATGCAGCAACATGACTGCTCTGGGAAAGGATCACATTCAAGGTCTGTGTGATCCGGCTGGAATGCAGCACAAGCCTTTAAGTAACCCAACTCCAAAGGAAATGGTGGCACACACCTTTAATCTCAGCTCTGGGGATGTAAAAGGAAGCAGTAAGTTTAGAAGTAGATCATGGTCTCAGTTCATGATTCTGAGTTCAGAGTTCATAAAAGGAAGGTAGAAGCAGAGTATGGAAGCAGAGTTCAGATAGAATCCAGGTAGAAGCAAACAAGAAGCAGAATGAAGAGTTAGTTCAGCCAGGCGGTTTGAGTGCAGTCAGTTTACAGACAGTTCAGTTTAGAAGGAGAAGCTGAGAAGAGTAGAGCCAGCCCAGAATTAGCTAAGAGAAAAAGTGGAGAATCAGAAGCAGGAAGTTTATGATTTACAGTTCAGAGTTCAGAAGACAGTTAGTCAGAGTGAGCTCAGTCAGGAATAAGTCTCGGAAGTTGAAATAGTCTAGATTTGCCGATTAGATTGTATTAAGGCCAAAGCCTTGTAGGTCTAGGCTTGCGTCTTGAAAACTAGATTGTATGGAGTTTGAACCTCTCTAGGACTGGCGATTGAATTAGCAAAGAATAAACTGCTTTTTACATCTATACCTACAGTTTCATATTTCTATACACAAATTTTCAGTTAAGCAAAAAAAGTAAAACAAGGCATGTATTTTTTTTCAACGGCCTCAGAATTCTCATAGAGATAGATAGGATTACGTATTTCAAACAGAAATTCAAACTTGTAGCAAAGATCAAGTTGATTTGTACCTGTTAAAGTGGATGCATGCTAAGGTCAACTGTGTAGAAATGTATAACTCCTTACACCTTCCATTGGGATAAAAGGTACCACATTCTCCAATATCATGAAGAGAACTTTAGTTCTTTTAAATCATCATTTAAGCCCCATGCTTGTAACTTCAATTATTCAGGAGGCTGAGGCAGAAGGCAGAATAATCAGAATTAGCCTGAACAGCAAACCCAGTTCCTAAATCTGAAATACATCCCAGGTTCAAAGGCAACCTAGGCAACATTGGAAAAAAAATTTTAGTGAAAATAAAATAGAATTTTTGTTTGTTGTATTGCTTATATTGTACATATTTTTGAATGGCATCTCATTAAGATGATCCTTTAATGGGAAAGAGAACCAAGTAAAAATGTAATTAAAAGTAATTAGCAAGAATACTCTTAATCCATTTCTAGTAAGCCTCATGACACATAACACCATGACTCTGTTGGTATCTTTGTTACATGACTAGATTTCATTTCTTGGTTTTCATTATTAAAAACAATTGTCCTTCCCACTGTCTTGCTTCTTTTTTAAACTTCTTGTTAGCATTCCTTCTCATTTTGTGAATGTACAGCCTATTATATTCCATCTTTTTTATAATGCTTTGTATAATAAAAATAGAAACAACACAAACCAACATTTCTGTAGCAAGCTCTTCTTTAACCCTCCATAACCCCATCCTGATGATTGAGGGGATTTAGTTGCTTTGTTCAAGTTGCTTGTATATCACATTAAAGATTTTATATAACTTATATGTAAATGTCATGTGCATAATATTTCCTTTCATTGTTTATTCCTAAAACAGTGGTACAAATATTTTAAAAATTCAGTTTTTGAGGCAATATTTCATCTGTAGACATCAATGTCTGAGAGTATAGCTTAAATAATTCCACTTGAAAAGAACAAGCATTCAATTGTGTGTGTGTGTGTGTGTGTGTGTGTGTGTGTGTGTGTGTATGTGTGTGTATGTACATGGAATGTTTTCATGACTATGTAGATGTGCATACATCCTTGTGTCGATGCATGTGGAAGATGGAGGTAGACTACAGATCTCTTATCCATTCACATTATTTTGACACAATTTTTCTCACTAAACCTGGAGCTTTGGAAATCTGGCTAGGGTTAGCCTAACTTCCCAATGAGCTCTAGGGATCCATCTGTCTCTGCCCCCTGGTGCTGTAGTTATATATGTACTCATGCAGATTTTGTGAATGGTGCTGAGAACCAGTCTTAGGTTCTCATGTTTGTATAGCAGGCATATTACAAGCTGAACCATCTTCCAAGATCCTCAAATCACTTTAAATTCATATATGTATTTTCAGATCTGTTTTATGTTTACTGAAGGCTGAATAGAATTAGCAGAAGAATCCCATATATTCTTTTCACTCACACATACAGTTCTGCTGATTTTTGTCTTCTTGCATTAGTGTGATTCATTCATTTCTGTAGATTGGATGGTATGGCTACATTGCTATTAAGACATTACTTTAGAGTTTGGATGTTGTTTTGTATAGGAACATTGGTGGTAAAAAAAAATGTATATTATCATGTACCTGCTATCACACTCACAAAATCAGTAGTTTCAATGCCCCAAATCATCAGTGTTCTGCCTGTTAATTTTTCCTTTTGCTCAAGCTCAAGCCCCGGGCAACTGATGATCTTTTTAGTCTCTGATTAGTTTTGCCCTTTAAAGAATACCATGTTGCTAAAATCTAACTATATATAACATTTTCATTTTGGGCTCTTGCAGAATGTATGCTTTAAATTTTCCATGCAATGGTATAGATAGTTCATTTCTTTTTATATAAATGGGTTATACTGTTTATACACAGCACGATTTGCTATTACCTCTCCCTCTAAAGTGTGCTTTAAATGCCTCAAAGTTTGGGCACTTTTAAAATTGAGCTCATTAAACTTTTGGGTATAAGTTCTTTTATGAATACAAGTTTTGAAGTTATTTAGGTAAATAATAAGAGGTGTGATTGCCATTACATACGGTAAAACTTAAGCAATTTCTGCCAATGGCATTGAATGTAGTTGAAGTTTTGCCTTCAGACCAGCATGAATACAATTTCCTGGATGATGATAGATTGTATCAGTGTTTAGAATTAGAACTATTCTAACAGATGTGGGGAGGTATCTCATTGTTGTTTCAATGTCTCTGATGATATATACATTTTCAGTACGTTTACATGCATTTGTTCCTCATCTATATCCTGTCCTTAATGAGGCATCTGTCTCCCTGGCTTGCCCTTTTAAAAAGAGAGGTCTATGTCTTCTTATTGTTGAATGTTGGGATTTCTTTACTCATTTGACAGGACTTTTTAATGACATATACATTCTGTATATATATTTTTTCTAGCCTGTGTATTCTTTTTGCTTTTTTTTGACAGTGTCATTTTCAGTGTAGAAAATATTTTAGTTTTACTACTGTCCAACTTATTAAGTTCTGTAAATGTCACCTTCAAACTCAAAAGTCTTTTAGGCTTTTTTTTCTTATGTCATCATCGAGTTTAATGATTTTTATAGTTTAAGTTCGTAATTTATGGTTTGTTTTATTCTTGTTTTATTTTAAAGCATCCTGGCTTTTCTCTTTGTCTTATCTCTGTCTCCTCTCTTTCTCTCTTTCTTTGTCTGTATCTGTCTCTCTCTCTGTCTGTCTGTCTCTGACTCATTCTCTCTCTCTCTCTGTCTGTCTCTGTCTCTGTCTCTCTCTCTCTCTCTCTCTCTCTCTGTGTGTGCACATTTTGTCTGAGTAAATGTGTATGTATATGCATATGGATGTAGAAATCAAAGATCCACTTAGAAAATCTCATTTGTTCTCCACCTTATGATTCAGCTATTTTTACTAGTCACCATAACCCCAGGAATCATCCTGAATCTGTCTCTCCACTGCTGAGCATTCAGCTTTTTTACATATATTCTGGAGTTCAAATTCAGAGCTGCATCTTTAGGCAAGCCATTATCGAGTGAGCCATATCTGCAGTCTGGTTTATTTTATTCTAATTCTATGTTTGATGATTTATTTTATTATCTATTGTGTCTGCATCTCTCTCTGTCTCTCTGTCTCTGTCTCTCTCTGTATGTGTGTATGTGTGTGTTTGATTACTGAAGGGGTTAAAGGAGAGTGTCTGATCCCCTGGAACTGAAGTTTACACACAGCTGTGGGTTATTTCACACGTGTGCTGGGAAACCAACTCTAGTCTTCTGTATGAGAAGCAGGAGTCTTTAACTACTCAGCCTCCCTCCAGCCCTTAATTGTATTTGTAAACTGCTGGCATCTTTATCTTTAGAATGCCTTTTGAATAAACTACAAGCACTTAGGTTGTATGTGTGGTTTTGTGTTATTTTTAATTGGACTAACAGTAAGTCCATAAAATATAATATAATGTAATACTTTGATTCATGTATACATGGTAGAATGATTGCATCAGGATAATTAACATTTCTATCACTTCAAACTTAATGATTTTTAGGGTGAGAGTGTTAACAATTTCCTTGTAGTTATTGTCAAAGTGCAATGGCATTACCAGCTGTGTTCATCATGCACAATTCAGACCACAGTTAAATTCCTCTTCTGTGATTGAAACTCTATCCTTTTTGTTTGTATTTTTTTTTTTTTTGTTTTTTTTTGTTTTTTTAGAACAGGGTTTCTCTGTTGTAACTCTGGTTGTCCTGGAACTCACTTTCCAAACATGTCCACAGTTAGTGTAGAGCCTGGTAGCAGGTGAGGCATAGGGCAGTTTTGCCCAATGGTTAGCTTTACCACGATCCAGGTGGATTCTTCATTTTAGAGCCGTGTTAACTTCTTAGAGACCTCAAGGTTTACCATTAGGAATGGCCACTGTTTATTGTGAAAAGTTTAAACATTTAAATGACATATTCAGCAGATCTCTGAAAGATTTGAGGACTACAATCTATCTCTTGAGTATATCTATAATATACTAAGTATATCTATAATATTAAGCATATATTGGCTTTCAATTACTTGCTTTAGACTTAAACCTAAAAATGTAGATAGGGAGCCAAATAAAGTTCACTTTTAATTAATACTCAGCATGACTAGAATATGTATATATATACCACAGGAGGCCAAATAAAACTAAATTTTGGAATTAATTGTGTCTATCAGTACTCTGCATAATTATAAGTATATATTTGAAAACACTGAAGAATCTTAGCACTCTATATTATAAGTATATGTCTGTGTCTGAACACATTAAAGGATCTTAGCACTCTGTATGATTATAAGTATATATAACCAATTGTAAATGATATTAATAACCACTATTAATCAATAATAATCATTACTAACTACAATATTAAGTAACATATAGTCTTATGAAGAATAGGATTACGATGTTACCTATTAGAATGTTACAGATAATAATGTCAATTTAACATCAACAATTAATACAGTGTACAATTATGGAATATCAGTTTTTTGTATTTTATTTTATAAATCAGATTATAAGCTGAATAGACCCCAGGAATTTGTAAGCATTATTTGATGTTGGACAAAGTTAGTAAAAGCAGAAGTGGTCATAAACATATTTTTACAGATTTAAAATGTCCCATGGTTTTATAAATTTAAAAGTTGTTAATCTTTAAGAATATTAATTTCACCATTTACTCTTGAAATCTAAAATCTCTCAGCTGTGTTTCTGTAATATCAAAAATAAAATACCTTTTACTTAAAGGGAGAAATAATCACAATTCAGTAAGATCTATCATCTGTTGTTGCTTACATTAAAAGCACATTGTTTCTTTAAGAATATTAATTTCAACATTTACTCTTAAAATCTAAAATCTCTCAGCTTTGTTCCTATAATATCAAAAATACTTAAAGAGAGAAATAGTAATCACAATCAATCCAAACCTTCTGTTGATTCTTGCATTAAGAGCATGTGGTCTTTTTTTTTTTTTTAAAGGTTGGAAAAGCCAAGATGGCATTGGTCCACGTGGGTGGTGTTAGAATCATAAAGAGAGCTTAGGAAAAGTTTTAGAGTTTGACTAGAACAAAAGGAAAGAGAAATATTTTAAAGGAGAGAAAAAAATAGGACCAAGTGGGTTTTTAATTTATTTTAGAGGATTACTATCTGAGGGCCAGCAGGCTGAATAGTGGTGGGAGGAAGAGGTTTGGAGCAAGCAGCTGGCTGGGGGTTAGAGTATGGCCTCATTACTGTGGGTAGGAAATAGGGGGTGGGGAGTCCCCAGGATTGAGTCTGGTAAGTGGGCAGCTCACAAGCAGTGTCAACGAGAGTGAAAAAGTCATCTGGTTTGGACTTAATAGCTAGGAGGACTTGGGTAGGGGAGTAAGAAGAGCAGAGGGAGGAGTTAGAACATAGGTAAGAAAATACTTGTATATAGGCAACCTCTTTCTACTTGCTGGACCGCTGGCAGAAGTTAAACAGAACCCGAATAATATTGGGATCCAAAGTGCCATAACAGCCATTTAGGCTGATTTTCTGAGGGATATTGAGGCCAGATTTTTGTGGAAAGTCTGATAAGTGACATCCCAAGAGGGTGTCAGATGATATGGACAGCTTGTTCCCATTGAGTAGGAGACAGTTCAGCTCAGAGCCTAAGTGGGGCATCCCCCAAGCTTAGGATGAACCACAAGAGAGAGACCTGCAATGTCCTAGTCCTTGTCATAGCTAGGCATGAGGTCGAGAGGAGCCCCAGTTGGCCTGGCGCCAGGACTTTTGAAAAGCAAGAAAGAGGAAACTGGGCTGAGAGAGGTCTCCTGCCCAAGTGAACGAGCCAGGAGAAGGTGAGAAGGGACAACCATAGTCTTAAAGGCCATGGCTGGGGGTACCTCCATCCCCAAGAGTACCAGATGAGTGCTTGACGCTCAATGGTCACTTCCTCGGGCTCAAGGCCCCATTTACACCGACCTAGAGGGGAAACTTAACAATTGGCTGATGTTGCATGTGAGGCCCAGCGATCCCTCAGGTGAAAGGTGAGCCTGTGCAGACAGCTAGGGTCCCAGTGTAGCTCAGATCCCCAAAGGGATCAGAGACATCAGGAGAGCCTGCCTCAGACAGGGCACCAATGAAAGAAAAGTGCACACCACCAAGCAACAGCAACAGGCAGTAGGTCTCACGCAAGAGGTTTATAGGGATGGGGTGAGATATGGAGTGTCTGCTTCCTAGTGGAGTGAAGAAGAAAAAGAGAGGGGGGACAAGGGGAGAGGGAGAGAGACAACAGAGGAAGAGGGGCAAAGAAAGAGACAGAGAGAGACAGAGGGAGGGGGAGGACCAGAGAAAGGGGTCCAAAGAGGAAGGAGAACGGCCAAAGAGATACAGAGAGAGAGAGAGAGAGAGAGAGATCAAACAGGAGGAGCTGGAAGCTCACCGGATTCTATGGAACTGATGACAAGCAGGACAGGTACCTGTCTGGGGGCAGGTACAGAGGCGGTGGGGAGTGTCAGGAGCATGGGGGATGGGTGAGCTCCAGGGAGGGAGCACTGGCCAATTCACAACAGTATATATAAGTGACCCAAAAAGATCAATCCACCCTGGAACTCCTACAGCTGATAAACAACTTAAGCGGCTGGCTACCTACAAGATTAACTAAAAACACCAGTAGCCCTCAGATATACAAAAGAAAATCAGACTGAGAAAAAAAAAAAAATCAAGGAAACAACATCCTTCACAATAGCCACAAACAACATAAAATATCTTGGAGTGACTCTAACAAAGCAACTGAAAGACTTGTTTGACAAAACTTTATGTTTTTGAAGGAAAAAAATTGAAGAAGACCTCAGAAGATGGAAATGTGCTGCTGGATCAGTAAGATCAGCATAGTAAAAATGGCCGTCTTACCAAAAGCAATCTACAGATTCAATCCAATCTCTATCAAAATCCGAACACAATTATTTACAGGTCTTGAAAGGACAATATTCAACTTCATATGGAAAAATAAAAAATTCAAGATAGATAAAATAATCCTGAAAAACAAAAGAACTCCCAGAGGTATCAGCATTCCTGATTTCAAGTTGTACTACAGAGCTATAATTTTAAGTGATTTTTATTCATTTTTTCTATATTTTTGCCTTCCACCTTTTTTATTATTCCACTTTCACCTAATTCTTAGTATTGTAATTATACCTCCATTACAACATATGTAATTTTTACTCCAGAGTATGTAATAGACACAATAAAAAAGTTCAATTTCAAATATCTGTAATTTTTTTGGTTGCACATTAAATTATAACAATATTTCCAATTTGCCACTCACATGCTTATGAAAATATCTTCCTTCATTTTATTTACTTGTATGTTGTTATTTTGAACAAGCATTTTAACTATAGGTGAGAAGTATGTGTGTTGCAATTTATAAAAGTTGGAATAATATAACGTCTGGTAAGCAATTAACAGGCACACTTTGCAATGACAGAATCTAAAATCATTTAGGTGAAAAGATTCAAGAAAGGTTGAGGAAGGATTAAAGGAACCACAAGGATCAAGGACACCAGGACACCCCACGGAGTCAACAGACCAGGACTCCTAGGAGGTCAGAGAGAGTGAAGCAGCAGGCATGGAGCCTGGTTGGGTCTGTGCTATGTCCCCTACAGATACATCAGAGAGGCTTTCTCTGGCAGCTGATGGTAGCAGATACAGAACAGAGCTCTGGGAACACAACAGAATAGGGGGAGTGGTGATGGTGATACCAGAAGGATGGAGAACAAGGAGAACAAGTCATGCTGAGTCAACTGATCAGCACTCTGGGGCCTCATAGAGCCTGAAGCAGCAGACTTGGAACCTGTAAGGTCCCCTATATATGTCTTGTGATTGACTCCGTGTACTTGAAAAGCTCCTACAAACTAGGTGGGGCAGTCTCTGATCATTTTGCCTAAACTTGGAATACTTTTTCTCCTGTTGGGCTGCCTAGTCCACCCTTTATGTAGGGATTAATGTTCCACCCCTTTTCCATTTTGTCGTAGCCTGTTTGAGCAGTCACCTTGGGAGGACTGCTTTTATCTGGGGTGAGGTGGGGGGATTAGATCTGTGGGAAAGGAGAGATGCATAGCTGGGAGGAGGAGTAAAGGGAGAAGAGGAGTTGGGTAGGATACAGAAGAAAAAGCAGAAGAAAAATAAATAAATTATATATATCACATAACTAAACAAAATTTCTAGACAGTTGTTTATTTTTCCAAAAATGCATGTGCTTTTTATATTCTGATTCAAGTTGGATCGAAGTACAGCCTTATCTGTAAACTACTCAGAAACTTTGACATTTTGGGTACATAAATATTGAATGTGGAAGGAAACTGTATTGAATAAATTTTTAATTTTACCTTTTTCTTTTCAGTGTTTGGAAGCTCATTTTGAATTAGTAAATGTTTTTCCTTGGATTTGGGCTTCTATTTTTTCATAGGTGGCCTGCGTATCTTTTTTGTTAGGAAATATTATATTATCTGTCATGTGGTTAAGTATGTCATAAAAAATTAAGTATCACTAATTGTGATATGTGTGATAAAATATTATAAAAAACAAGGATAATATTATTTTTAAGACTTCATGAAATAAAGTTAATAAAATATTCTCCAAAAATTATTGTCTTAAAGTTTAATTGTAAAATGAATGTTAAATGATATTAAGAATCATGTTCTAGCTATGCAGAATCTAAATAAATAGAAAGGTAGGATGCTATCAAAAACACCCTGTCATTTTTCCCCTTCACCCAACTCCTCCACTCACTGGTCCATATTCCCCCAACTCTGTTATTTCTCTCAGAGCAACCAAACATAACACATAGTCTGATATTTGCTGGCCAACTATTCTTGAAAATACAGGCTGCTCTGGAGTGTAGTTGATATGACCAGTTTTACTCTATTAAAGAACACTGATATTTCCTCTCCTTCATGCTATCATTTATGAATAGCTTCTTGGCTGGAGGTGGACATTGTGCCCATTACCGCTCCTTAGTCCTGGATGTTTGTCTGGGTTGAGCTGGTGCGTGGCTTCTGTATGCTGTAATAATTTCTCTATATTAATGTGTACATCAGCCCTGTTGTGTCTATAAAATGCTATTTTATCCAGAGCAAAGTATCTCTTATTCCTTTTTAGGTGAAAACTATGTTTTCAATTTTTCTTTGCTTTAATATTTTTATTTTTCATTTTTATTTTCTATTATACCTTATTTTTAATTTTATTATTTAAATTATATTTTATTTGTCATGTTTGTGTGCGTGTGTGTGACCACACCTAGACTCTTTGAAAACAGACTTTTATATAATAATAGAATATAAGAACCATATTGTTACATAGTACTGCCTATCTTCGTTTTGTGGACATATTCTGCAAATGTTTTAGTTATGACTGATAACTCTACATGAATGAAATTCACAAGTAAAAATTTGATTGAATTTGTCCTTTTCTTTCATATTAATTAAATAATATCAAGGATTATGTAAAATAGTCAAATAAAACTTTCTGTCAGTCTGTCATTTTAAAATAATTCAGAGAAAGCATAGCATACAGGCTTGGAAAATATCTTCAGTATTTGAAGTACTTTATAATGATGTATTAGAATTATTTTGTATAATTGAATGACACCTTTTAATTTGTGAAATTACTTGCCATGTAGAATATATATAGTATTCTACATGCCATGTAGAATACCAGTTGTTTATTATTAAGATATCATTAATATCAGTTTAAGAATTTTTCAATATTTACGGTAGAGGTAATTATATAATGTCATTCTGTGTTCAATATTATTTAGTTTAGTATAATTCAATGTAGTGATAAATCATATATGAACAAGGTATATGGTTTTAATGATAATAAAATATCAGATAATTGTGGAGAAATTTTCTTGTCATTTTTAAAAAAGATTTATTTTTATGTGTATGACTGTTTCTTTCTGCATGTGTGTCTTTGTATCATGTGCAAGCTTGTGTCCTACAGAGGCCAGAAGATGACATCAGCAATTACAGATAGCTGAGAGATGTCTAATGAATGCTGGAAGCAAAACCTGAGTCATTTGATAGAGCAGCAAGTGTCTTTAATTGCTTAGCATTCACTGCAATTTCTTATTAAAATTTTAAATATGTATCTAAGTCACAGTAATTCTGCACATATAGTGTTCATTCATAGAATAAATTACAGTTCCAAAAGCAATGAAACAGCCAATTCCTAATGGTACCACACATCTTAGTTGCAAGACTTAGAGAAATCAAACTGTATCTGAACTGGAAGCTCCCTCTTTTCCTGTTGGCTAGCGTGCATGTGTTGAAATTTGCTCTGCAGAAAAGTCATCAGCAATTTTCAGCATCCATGGACACCTCATAAGCTGTGAAATCTGCCAAGTAAAATGTGTCCACTAGTACAACAGTGACATGACAGTTTATGCAATATTCAACTACTATTTTATTAAATTTGAAGCCTCCTTTACATGAGGAAATTCATGCCTAGTACTTTAAACAGTGGTTTATAAAATGCATAGCTATAGAGGTCATAGATCCTATTGGAGGATGTAATATTGTTTTGTTAATTTATCATGGGGTCAAATTGCCAACTAAATCTTTGTTTTCATACCTCTGGAGAAATGAATGCTACTATAATCCTTGGTGATTGACCTCTTGTGAGGAGCTCTTTTTGCAGTGAATGACAGCAAATACAGACTAGTGGCTTATTGAGGAGCTGAGTATGACTGATTGTTGATTTTTCAAAGCTAAACAGGATATTAATTAATAGCCTATAAGGCTTGCTGACAATATAGAAGAAGAAAAAAAATAAAAGAATGTGAGACCCAGATGATAATGAGAAAGGCCATGAAATGCTATCTTCTTTTTACAAAATAGCCAGAACAGCAGTGGTTGCCTATACTGAGACTGCACAATACTAAGATGCCAACAGTCTCATAGATTGTGAAATATTGGCTATTGAGTGTGGGAGAGGAGGGAATTATATTCAAGTGTTTATCTACTGGTGATTCCTTGAGCCTCTAGTAGGCACTTCCATATACATGACCATACTGATGGTTCTTGTTAAACTCAGGATCTGACAAATAAAACCAAATGACATGAAAGTAGGAAGACTTTTAGGGTTCTCAGTTTGGGGAGAGGATAAGGAAGAGAGGAATGTAAGGGAGGGTATGGGAGTGAGAGTAACAAGAATACTTTGTGTGTGTGTGTGTGTGTGTGTGTGTGTGTGTGTATGTGTGTGTGTATGTACACAATTATGAAATTTTCAAATAATAAATTGTATTCATAAAAAATCCACTTTTATTTTTGTTTTTTCAAATATTCATAATATAGTTGTGAATTTATTCCTGACTATACATACTAAAGTTGACATTGAATGTGTTCCAATCTACTCAGTCATATGTGGTGTTTCAACACATATCCTATCAGCTAATATAAATTATTAGTCATAAACATAGAACACAGAAGCTTGTAAGAACTAGAAAAAGTACATATGGATGTATTTATTCAGTCAAATATGCGGTGATCATAACTTGGATCATAAACAGAAAGAAAAAGACATAGTGTGAGCTCTAATTTAAAACAACACTTTCAGTACAAAATGTGCAACTTTCAGCACACAATTAGGCATATTTCCATGAGTAGGATAGCTCTAGGAATTCATCCCAGACCCTGGTAAAATAAAAGGTTGTAACTATAGATATCAGCCAAGAAAAGTGTTTGTCATGAGTAATACACAGAATGAAATCTCTGAAACATCTATATATATCTTCCAAAAAGTCCCCCTACTTTTTCTGCAGTTTAGAGAAATTGTGCAAAACACATTTGCTTTCACACTTTACTTTGAGCATGAAGCCCAATTATAATATTGTCAGTTTTTCTATTTGAATGTGTCAGTTTTCATATTAGGACTTTCACACCTGTACTAGCTAAGATTAAACAGTCATGTCATCCGAGACCACCCAGCATCTAAACTGTGAAAATTAATTTCAGTTTCACCTAAGCACAGCCCCATGCTGGTTTCCTATTATTCACATACCAGGGTATCTGTGACTTTTGCCAACCAAATGGCTTGCTTATGATTGTAGAAAACTCTGGAAAGAGTTGTGGAGATAGTATATCATATTTCAGTATAATGCTAATACATGCACTTTATTTTTGGGGGAAAGTAGATTATGAAATGGTTCTTCTATATTCTTATTGGTGAATATGTAATCAAATATATCTTAGTGATGAATTTTAAGCTCTCAAAAGTATCTATATGAAAATATGTGTGGCAATATTAAACAATAAGCCACTATGTGCCCCAAGTTATCATTTATAGGGAATAGTTTTTCAAAATGAAAACAAATGTAAGAAGAATTGCAATATCATGGTCACAGTTTGAGACTTAAATGAGATATAAATCATGCAATGACATTACATGAAAATGAATAACAAATTTGATTGCAAATATTGAAGTTATATAAATGGGGTAGATATGATCAAGATGCATTTGTGATTTTCAAATGGTAAATAAAAATATTATTTAAAAAGTTTTTTAATGTATGATAATGAGATTATGACTTAAATAATTTATTTCTGAAAAGTCTGTTCAACTATGAAAAGATCTAATTGAGCATATTAAAAATTATATTAAAAACCATGTGGTGTAGACTTAGAAGTCACTTATTAGACACTATAATTTCTTTTAAAACCATGCTAAGAAACTGTCTCAATGACATATTTGTATAAATCAAAGAAACAAATGTACAAAGCTAATGATGTTTTTGATAAGTAAGAATGGGCAGTTTTTGTTCTTTCATTTCTAGCCTATGACGTAATTTTTCATATACTATAATATGTAAGTATATAGAACAACCTAACAAATATCAAAAAAGATTACTAGATATAAGAAAGTTGTATATGAATTTAGCACATAATAAATTCCAGGTCATTGTAAGTACATCATGTCTTTGGAATTAGAATATAGCTCAGTGTGAAAAAAATGCTTGCTGAAGAAACATGAAGACATGAGTTCAAATGTTTAAGGTCCAAGATAAAGAGAAAGACGGGTGACCATTGCATGCTTATAGTCAAACTGCTGTAGAGAAGGCAGCAGACAAGCAGATGGCTGGGGCTTGCTGTCTGACTGCTTAGCTCTGAGTTTAGTCACAAACACTCTCTCATGGGAATAAAGCAGAACACCCAATGTCTTCCTCTAGCCTTTGTACATATGCATGGCAAATAATCACACACAAATATGCATCAATAACACACACACACATACAAAATACCCTCCACACACAAAAATTACTTATATTTGCAAGAAATTAGAAATAAAAAAATTAAATAACATGAAATGCTTAAGTTATTAATTAATTCATCCAGCCATTCTGTCATTGGTGTTGGAGATCAAGCATAAAGCTTTAATTTGCTCATCCACTGCCTTACAAGAAACCTAAAATAACAATATAAGTAACAGGAAATAGTAGGAATGAATTTATTTGTTTTTATATTCATGTTCTATTAAAAACATCTTTTTCTAAGCAAGTATAAAAAGGCCAAAAAAAAAACAAAACAAAAACCACAAGAACTGTAATAATTATTAGAACAGAAGAAAGTCCACAGGAGTGAGATATTGTTACTAGTATCTTTTCATATCAGTCTGTGGTCCTTTTGCAATAACAATCAGGATATCAGTGGGTTTCTCTGAAATTTGACAAGATAATTTCAAAAAGCGCATGAGAATTTGGAAGGCATATTCTAACAAATTCCATTTTACAAACAATGAACTCATTTAGAGAATGAAGCTCACCTGACATAAAAAATACACTGAGATCAGAGTGGACAGGGACTTGCAAAATAGAAGATTTTTTTTTTGTGCAGAACTTGTTAATGACTCAAGATAAGGTTATAAACCCCACAAAAACAGATGAATGTTTGAGGAAGCCTTTGACTTAACATAATGAAGGTTGCTTGTTGGAGCAATAGTGACTCAAAGTCAGCTGCAGCATTTACAAGTCCCAATTCAATCTCCCTTACAGGTCCCCACAATAATTTCATCTGGGACGGGATTACATGCAACACAGGTCTTGAGCAGGAAGGAATGACAGTCAGAATATCAGGTAAGGAGTTGATGAATCCCTCACCCCTTCACTGAATAAAATAAAAAGCTTCCATCCTATTGCCAAAGACATGGTCATCACTGGACCATTAGTTCAGTACCATGACTGTAAGCTAAGATATTATTTAGATCACAATAATAGGTCCATGCAATGCCTAGAAGAAATAGCTACACTGCAACAATGATTTACTATCATATCTTCTGTGAGCGATCATGAAGTCTCTGAGTTCTTCCTTTCACTGCCCACTTTATGAAACTTCTTATTCAACTAAAGCCAGAGATGACTTTTGGGGAAAAGACTAGCAGACACTGACCTTGTCCCCCTCCATTTTACACAGAAGCTAAAACTTTGATCTTACATAAATGGTGTAGGATGGGTGTCACAGACCTTTAGAAGAAACAAGTTCAGGAGTGCAGCAGAAAAGAATGGAAGGGTGAGAAATGACTTCTATTTATCTATTGATTTCATACAACCATGTTCGCTTGCAATTAATTATATTTAAAAAGAGCTAGTAGAGAAATTTTAAATATAACCAACAAAATGGCATGATGTTTGAGGTTCTGCATATGTTGACTACCATAATCAGATTGCTACACACTGTACGCATGTATTGAATTGTGCCACTGCAACTAATATTATAAATATATATGACGTATGTGTTAGTTAAAAATTTTCAAAAGGTAAATTTTAAATGATCTCTCAGTATAGAACTCTGAAGCATTTCCTTCTAAAGATGAATGTGCAACTCTACTATTCAGTCCTTTATTAGAATATTTAGAATGACATCCATGGGGTACTTTAAAATAATGCCAATAATGGATTACTGAGATCACTTAAGGAACTGCTATTATACACTCCTGGTTTAATAGTCTAAATGGTGTCTAAGAATGTGTGGGTGACATAACAGAAATGATCTGGATAACTCCTTGGGCTTCTAGTTTCTATGGGATAAGAAATTTGCTCCTTTTATTAATATATGAAGGAGACTTTATTTTCTATTCTCTATCCACTGCTGTATCCTTGCTGAAGACAGAACCTCATGACATACCATGAGTATCTACTATTCTGATTCTCTGGTGTCTATGTCTGGCTTATATTAGGAGCCACACACTCACCAGCCTGAAATCTTTTTGTTGCCTCTGTCCATTACAAGTTTCTGGTCTTTGACACTAAATCCAATGTTTTGTTTCTCAGTTTCCTCTACAGATTCCAGTTCTGTCTCTATAAATTTCTCCCTTTAACTGATTTTTTTTATCATGTTTTACTCCACTTGTTAATTTCAGAAGTTCCTGTTGTAAATGTTAACATTTTCTGTAATAATTAACTTTTATTTATTTACCATACATATGGTCGTCCCTTTCTACTAGTTTTTAAAGGTCTTAAATACAAAAAAACTTGATAATGAATGGAAATTGAAGAGGTTCTATTGTTCTTAGCAAATGGAGACTTGCTTTGCTTTTTATTATTGGTGATGATTCTCAGTGCATATGATGACATGTTCCATAAGAATATACTTTTCAAACAAGTATACCATGTACTTTGATTATGTTCACTTCCTTGTGCTCTCCTGCTACTGCCCTCTCACAGTCTCCACCAGGCTTCTTCACCCAAGACTCTCTTTCTTCCACGTCATATATAGGATACACACACAGACACACACACACACACACACATATATTCTAATTAAAGAAATGCCCCCAGGTACCAAATGAATTGATAATAAGGAAATTAGCTCCCACATAATATTGAATTCATATAAGAACACAAAATACTCATCACAGGATATATCTGATAATTAAAATATGACAAAACTTTGTTTTCTGTAGGTTGATATATCAACCTATAAATTTTCATAATGTACTCAAATGTCTATGAACATTTTCAAATAAAAATAAGTTAATTCATTGTTAGCAATCATTATGTCCATTGCTTTTTTTGGTTGCATGAATTAAGGTTTTCTTAAAATGTTTACTAGAATTCAAATGTAGGTATCTTTTACTTATCTTCTGTGGGAAAGTATTCTTTGTTTCCTCAATGGTTATATACCATGTTGGTTTCCAAATATGCTGAGGGAAATTTAAAAGAAAATTGTCACCTCACTACAGTATTCTTTCTGAATGATTATTTTTACCAGTGTATGAATTGCAGTATGGAGCACTGTATATTTAGGGATATTTAGATTAAGAATGATATCGTAATCAAAATTTTTAAACCAGGACAGGTGTGGTGTGTGAAGGAATATTTAATCCTTTAATCAATCAGCATTGCTGCTCTAGGGAAGAAATGTACCTTTAACCCCAGTATTCAGAAAGCAGTGGTGATCCATGCCTTTAATCCCTAAGTCAGAAAGAGTGTGGAGGCAGACATGGGAAGCAGAAGTAAGGAGTCAGTGTCACACAGGAAGTCAAGTCTGAGATGAATCAGAGTGAAGAACAGGCTAAGTGACAAATTAGAGGAAGGTTTAACAGAGTGAATCAGAGTGACAAGACCAAGTTTCATGATAAAAAGCAGCAGTCAGTTACAGAGGCAGTATAAAGCAATCAGTCAAACAGGCAGCATGAGACAAGCAGTCTGAAGCAGGCAGATGTGGAGACAAGACACAGACAATGAAGCAGACTGACTAGGGATAAGGCAGAAAAGCCAAGAGACACAGAGGCAGCTGGGCAGAAGAAATCATTACCAGAAGAGTGAGTCAGTTTGATGGTTAGCAGAGCAGTTCATCTGAGGCAATCAGAGAAATAGACAGAATCTACCAGAGTCAGAAGAGTTCAGTTAAAAAGTCAGCCAGTTCAGAAGTTCCATTTGAACTAGTTAGCTTGGATTAGAGTTTGAGCCAGAGTAGCTAGTAAGTTGAACCAGAATAATCAGAATTTAAAAGGAGTTAGTCTGACTGGGTTAGTCAGCACGAGGTCTTGGAGGTTTAGTAGATTTTACAAAAGTTTAATTTTTCTACATTGTAAAGGGGCTGAGGCTGAAACCTTCAAGTTCTAAGGCTTAAGACTAGATTGTATAGAGGCCAAAATGCAAGGACTCCAGAACTAAGGACTGGATGTTAATTAGACAAAAGAATAAATTGTCTTCTGCCCTGAATTAATGTCTATAGAGCATAATTCAGAAAATATAAACAGGCAAACAGAGATCAATTTAAGATAATTTATCTAAAAATGTGCTGAAGTTATGAGCAGACATGAATTGACTTTTAAAAAATAATGAACAGAAGAAAGAAAGCAGTGGAGGAAAGCAGCCAGATTTGGGAAATTGAAATCTTCCAAAAATAGAAGAAGCTGTTTGGTGACTTTCATGTGACAATTCTTATTATTGGACAATCTGGGAAATGCACATTAGAGACATACTATATTTGAGTGACTGTCAGTGAGTAGCACAATTATGGCTTGTAACACAAGGGATAAATTTTTAAGTGGATCTATGATCTTTATCATGTACCTACATCCACACAAACATTTACATACACACACACAAAAACAAACACACAAACAACGCATATATAACTTAAGCTCAGATTAGAAGTTAATGGACTAAAACTATATTAAAATGTTTGACACAATAAAATATTTTTAAATGTTCCAAAATAAATAAATCATGATGTCCATTTCCCTAAATGTGCTAATATTGAGAACTTAAACCCTTTTTCGTATCAGTCATTATAAAATGACTTAACTCTGTGGTTAGCATCCTGGGATACTTTTCCTGACTCCCTTCATTTATTGTACTCATTTATTCCTTTCTTTATTTTTCTTTCTGCCATTGTCTCTTTCTTTCATTCTTTTTTGCATTAGAATTTTCATTTTTATAAACAAATAATTGTTTTTTCCTTAACATTAGAAATTTTCTTATGTAAACAGTGTATCTTGTTTACATATACTCCTCTCCCACAACTCTTCCTATACCCGAAATCACACCCCTATCTTAACTTTTTAACTTTATCTTGCTTTTTGCAATTATGTATTTATTTGTTTGAATAAGTCTTACAATGTAGTATGCAATAATGCAATATAGAGTCTTCTCTATTTAATGTGCTGACCCCAATTGATGAGGCCTGCATGAACATTGACATGGGTCATCTACTGTACAACCTGCAATTTTCCAACAGCTGAATTCCAAACAAACAACAACAACAACAACAAAAATGTGTCTCCTCCTCCAGTAGCCAGCTGTAAATTGCTACTCAGACAAGGTTTGGCCTATGAAGTTCCTCTCACTTCCATATTGAAACATTTAACTGCTTTTATCTTATGCAAGTCTTGTGTAACTGATATCTGCTACATTGGGTTCATGTATACAGTAGACATGTATCCTCATGTCTAGAGGATAGTATTTCTCAGCTTCTTCCCCATGCTTAGATTCCTAAATTCTCCCCACACTCTTCTCCATCAAGCCTCTCTGACCAAGGTTGGAAACAGTATTAATTTATGATTAGAAACATAAATATTTACATGGCTCTTTGATAACATATCTATTTATAAATACAACTTCAGTATGTTACTTCAGGCTAACAACTTACCTACCAATGAATTTTGACCATGTCTTAAATGCCAGGATTTATTTTCCTCCAATGGTTCAGGCCTCTAACTTAATCAAGAGCAGTTGGTTATGCCATAATCACTCTTACAAGTATTATACCAATGGACACATAGTTATTGGCATATGAATATTGTAGTTTGAAGTGTTCAGCACTGAGTAAGAGTGCCTTCTTTTGTTCCGGTTCTACATGGATTCCCTTAGTGTTCTCACTATTACAGCAAAATATAAGTTGGCAAGATATTCCTTTGAAGGACTAGAAAGTAACAATTTGAACAATTTGAGGTGAATTACATATTGTTTGTATTGTTTTGGGGCCCTTATATTTATTTGTTTTCGATAGTCTTTAAAAAATTATTCATGGGTAATTGTGAAAACAAGTCGCAAACTAATTGGCCTGTATCCAGGGAGGCCTCAAACTCAGAAGTCTGCCTGCCTCTACTTCCCAGTGCTAGGGTTTAAGTCATATGCAACCATACCAGTTTAAATCTTCAGTTTTGACACATGTTCAGATTGATTTATGCAGTTCTTTACTCTTTCCGCTTGACAAGTTCGGAGACTTTCTTTCTCTGAGAAGCAGTTCTGAGTATTACTCCCATCTGGCCATCACTATTCTCAATTGTATTTTTCCTTTTCTACCCAAATTTGATTTATTCTCTAAAAGTGTTCTTGTAAAGTTTCCTTGCCTCCACACCACATTGATCACATTAACCTCATGCATGCACCTTACCTGAATATTCCTTTAATACATTCATGAACTTCTGCTATGGCACACATCTATAATGCCAGGCCACGGGATACTTGCTTGAGGGATCACAAATTCAAGCAAGCCTGTTCTACACAGTATTAGGTTAGTCTAGGTTGCATGATCATATTCAAAGAAGATTTTCTTCCTTCTACAAGTTTTGTTTTTAAGTATTTTGTCTTATTTTTTTTTTCTTCCAGACACCAAAAATATAATAAAAATTCAAGATGAATTGCAAAATTCCTTTTTGTAAAAATTTTATTAAAATTAATCAATTCCATTTGAATCTTCCTATTTGCATATAGTGCTGACAAATATAATCAATATCATTAAATTTTGGGAAGCAACATGTCATATATATTATTAGGGCATACAAGTCTACATTACATGAAGCTTTATTTCCCAGGTATTGTACAAATTTGAAGGTCCTGAGACTTTCCAACATCTAAGAATGAGTATGGTTTCAGCAATATTCATACTGTTACTAAAGCAACATTGCCTAAAATATATTTGCATTTCAGTTTGGACTTTCACTACTTTATCTTAAATACATTACCAAGTTAAGTATCTTTAGGTACAACATTTTTATTTGAACAATCATCCTGTCACAATAACCCTAAACTTGAAACATCATTTACATTAATTTACATTGTATCACTGTGACAAACAAACTTTGTTATATTTCATACAAAAATGATAAATGTACAATAAAATTATAACATGAATCACTGTATGCTTTTTAAAAGCAGTAATTTTATTCAAATAATTCTATTAATTTTAAGAAGCATTCAATCATGATTTGTTTCCAATGCAAACATGCTTTCTCCTTGGGGAATGGGGTCATAAAGAGGCTATGGAGCTCCAATATCTATAATATCATATTACATAAGAAAAATCCACAGTGTTCTCAAGTGATTCAAAAATGCAATTATTCCAGGAACAAGCTTGGGTTTATCTAATAATATAGAGCACTCAGCACTGGGTGTTTTGCTGTTTGAGCTATTACAACACCATAAAATTGCTTTCCTAAACACTTGAAAATGTATTATCATAGAAAAATTTAGTACTTGTTTAACATATCTCATAAAAATATTCATAAATAAGTATAACCTTACTTTGTGAGGATATAAAGCCTACAACCAATGATAACATTTAATGCATTTTGAAATGTAATTCCATGAAAAAGCGATGTAATTACATTTAGTGATATGTTGCATTTTGATTAGGGCTAATTAAAGTAAATGATTAGTGATTTTTCCTTTTTGCCTTATAAAGAAACTTATAAACTTATAAAGATTTAGATGTTAATTATAATATTTAGAAGATAATAAAATTGCTTCTCTATAAAATTTTTCTGTAAATATAGATGGATAATTTGAGACTGTAAATAAATTTGTAGTGCTTTAATGTATACGGAACAATATTAAAGAGCATGAAGCATTTAAAGGAGCATAAATATAAAATATTATTTTGAAGTAATAATGACTACATGGGACTTCTGGTATCAGAGGGAAGGGTACTCACAAAGTCAAGGAGAAGAGTTAGCCTTCTTAGCTTTAAACAGAATAATTTTTGAAAAGTTCTGTTGGCATCACTAGTATTGATATAGATATGAATGTAGATGTAAATTCACCAGATGTATGCATTGGCTCAGGGAAGAGGACAGTTTATTCTTTTGTCTAATTAAATCACTGGTTCTAGCCTGGAGCCCTGGAACCCTAGAGCATTTTGTCCTCTTAACAGTCTAGTCCTAATCCTTGATCTGGAAGGCTTCAGCCTTCACACAACCTAGAACATTTAACCTGCTAGCCTGAATCTAGAAGTCTTCAGCCTTAGCCTTCTGAGACCTACTGCTAACTGAGCCACTCTGATTCTTCTAGTTCAACTCACTCTCTGTTCTAGGCTTCTTCTGCCTAGCACTGCTGTGTCTCTGTGTGTCTCATTGAGCTCTCACTGATCCATCCTTCCACTGTAACTGACTGCTTCAACTAACTGCTCTGTAATTCACTCTTGCCTCAGCTTCTGTAACTCCTCTATTACAGTTCTGTAACTCCTCTGAACTGACTCTTCAGCCTGCTTCTCAACTGACTCTTCTTACTGATTGCTCTGTCTGCTTCTGTTAACTGACTGACTCTCCTATGGAAGTCTCTGTAACTGTGCTGAGATCCTACTTTTTCTCATCAGAGCATGCCCTTACTCTGCTAACTCTTTCTCTGATTAGTCACATTATCTGCCATTCACTCTGACTCATCTCAGAAGTTACTTCTTGTGTGACACTGACTTCTTCTGAGTTCTGCCTCCTGGATCTGCTGCAATGTTTTTTCTAGGGATTAAAATTCTGGACCACCATTGCTTATAGGTGTTTTCTACTATAGCTTTCTGGATGCTGGATTAAAGCTTCCATCCAGACCCCACAAGCCTCTGGAATGTAGGCCCTAGCTTTCACACAGGGCTATTCCTCTACAATTATAATAGCAATCTAACTGAAGAGGTTATTTAGCTGTAACATGCTCTGAAGTTCAATGTTTTGTTTTGTCATCATCATTTAGTTTTCAATGATTCTAATATTAATATTATATAGAAAATGGTGATCAAACTCAAGATGTTAGGGAAGATGTTTTATTGGAATACATAAGAATATATATATGTGTGTGTGTGTGTGTGTGTGTGTGTGTATATATATATATATATATATATATATATATATATATATACTATTATCCAAATATGTGAACTGTAGAATATGCTGAAAAATCTTCCTGTTCATTTCTTCAACTCTAATATGGGGCCAATATTAATATTTAGGAACAAAGTACATAGTGAGATAGTGTAACTCTGATAATAAAACTGACCTGTTCCTTTTGTTTTTATTAGGGGCAATGACATGTACAGTTTCCCAGTCATGCCTACGTATTCATTATAACTATCACCAGCCTGTTAGTTCAGTAAGCATGACCAGGTCAGTAAATAAAAACTACTGCAGTGATCTAATACCAAAAAAAATCTATTTAAGGCAAATCTGTTCACATAGGAGAAAGTATCCCTTTATCAAAAAGAGAAATATGATATTAATAAAATGTCTTACCAATTATAAATATATACACAATATAGTTCTATACTTGGTATGCACACACTCTCTCCTATGCCTTGGTCCTTGAGTTCAAGTAGCTTTTGTTCAAGTAAATGTCAATTATCTAATTGCAAGAAAACAAGGTCTTATCAGATGGGCTTGCTGCTCAGGCCATGAGACACAAAACCAATACTTTTTGCAGCAAAAGGATAATGGGGTCCTTTCCTTGCTCTTGGAGAGACCAAGCAACAGTTCAATATAGCTATCCCTGGCCACAAAAGAGACTAGGTGCCATCAAAATATAATAAAGTCTCTGAGAACTGAGGAATAGAGAACCTGTCTCTCAATGGTGATTAAATTGTGTTTAATATGAATAATACTCTATAGCAGTGTTTTTCAACCTGTGGGTCATGACTCCTTTTAGGATGGAATGACCCTTTCACAGGGGTCACCTAAGAGTATCTGTATATCGGATATTTATATTATAATTCATAACAGTAGCAAAACTACAGATATAAAGTAGCAACAAAAGTAATTATATGGTTTGGGGTCACTAGAACATGAGGACGTGTATAAAAGGGTCAGAGCAATAGGATGGTAGAGCACCAATGCTGTAGCAGCTTATCATTTCACTTCTAGGGCAGTAAATACTCTTATAAATTATTAATAATAAATTATAAATTAAAAGTGAAAAAAATCATTAGTATTTTAAATGTTATCTTTCTTTTCTAAATAGGAATGCATTTTTTATTTAAGTGTGGACAATATGGATCTTTGCTTTAATCAAACAAATATACATAATTATTCATATAAAATTATATTTGGAAAAAGGATTCTAGTACATATCATAATGTTTTACAATCAAAATAACACAAAATATTTCCTCCATGGCATATATATATATATATATAATTTAGGGTAACAAAAATTTTCACAAAATATGAACAATTTATGATTCATATTTTTGAAGTAATGCAAATGTGAAAAATAACAGTCTTGTATCAGAGTGTACCATAGATATTTTAGTACAGCTCCTAAGTTTAAAATAGCATGAAGTGATTAATATTCATCAAAAGGAAGTGGGAGGAGACGCATCATTTTATTTTCAATTAATAGAAAATATGGCGTTGTCTATTTTTAGTCTCTTAGCTATTTATCCATTCCCTGTGGAGGCGAATGGGCTGCCACGCTCTTCATCGGCTTTTGCGCTGAAAGTGCCGGCCGGTGCTGCCAAGCTCGCCATACAATTTCTACATGGCACTTAAACACTATCTTTCTCAGCCATGCAAGTCTGTGTTCTGTGATAAAGTTCAGTTATGGGAGGCCTTGCTGGCTCTACTCTCTGGTAGAAAGAATTCTGTCTTCTACAGTAAAAGCCACTAAAAACCCTTCTAATGCTTAACTTTCTCTGTAAATGTACCTGTCATTCTGATGCTTGCTAATATTCTAAATCATTTTTCTTACTAAATTGGAACTTGTGAATTCTAAATTAAAAAATGAAGAGAGTTGCTGACTAGTGTATAAAGTAAGTTCTATAAGGAACAAAACCACAGTTTATGGTTTAATAGAGCAAGCCTTACCTAAATATGTATATTAATTTTGACTTGCTCAAGATCTGCAGTGATTATTTCAGACAAACAGTTCCCTTTGTCATCTGATTGCAATCCTTTTTAGTATAGAAAACAAATGGATCAGGTTTCTAGAAAAACTATTTTGTATTATCCATTTCTGATATATTTGTCAATAATCTGGACACTATCCTGTTTCAAATAACTAGATTAGTTAAAAAAAAAAAAAAACCATGAAAAACAAGGTATATAAATAAACATTAATTAGGTAAATAATTGTGCTATAATGCATAAAAACCTTAAAAAAAAACTATCAAATAAACAATTCTTCGGAAAGTCTAAGATATATTTATTGGTGCTCTGAGGAATGAGCATGAATAGCATTCATACTTTGTCCATTTTTAGAAAGGACAAAGGCCTTAACAATGACTATACAAATGAATAGATAACTTGAAAAAGGATGCTACATAGAGCCAGGACCTTGTAAATGCTGTAAGCTCAAAAACAAATAGGTAATATAGGGAAAAAATCATCATAAAATCAAAGAGATTTGAGGATAATGTTTGAGTTTACATAGTCTTTCTCTAAAAACTCTGGAAAAATTACTTCACACATTAACATGGCTTACTGTCAAGCAGGCTAAGCTATTTTAATTAAGTAAAGTACACTGCACACTGTAAATAGTACTAGGAAGCATTAACACAACTTTCAAGCCAGTGATCATTGGATGCTCTTGAGAATCAAAATAAAAATCCAGTCATATAAATTTACTCTCACCATTATTGCACATTATTCCAAGACACTAAATATAACCAAAACACCAGAACTGTCCTG
Organism: Cricetomys ansorgei; assembly: GCA_026225945.1. Taxonomy (NCBI): domain Eukaryota; kingdom Metazoa; phylum Chordata; class Mammalia; order Rodentia; family Nesomyidae; genus Cricetomys; species Cricetomys ansorgei. The sequence goes on from JAMJFZ010002812.1 coordinate 4,859,651, forward strand.
AGAAAACAAAGTTAAGATTCACACAGTGAATCATGCATTGACTAAGGAACTATTGCAGGAAAATAGGAAGTTGTATCTGATCCTCAGAAACTATCAAATAAAGACTATAACATAAGCAAGGTGGAAATACTATAAATGAGTAATTGCTAAAAATGGATAAATATTTTTCACTTGTTTACAAAATGACTTTTTAAAATCTAGGTAAACTAAATTAAAAAGTGGGAATATTGTTGTAGCAATGTGAGAGCTGCCTTTAAAATTATGGCTTTAAAATTATGTACCCAAAAACCAATAAAACAGAATCTTAAAGAGAGAGCAAGTTTTCATTTCCAGATCCCCTTGAATGAGCCATGGAAAGAATTCCTCTTTTCCTCCATCAGAATCTGCAGTAGTAATATAAATTTCATAGCATTAGGGACACCTAATGTAGGACTTACGTCTTCAAAGGAAGCTGAGTCAGAAAGCTCAATATTAAGGTAGTACATGAAGAGGCTGCAAGAAAAGACGGTGTGGGATTATATGTTCTTCGTCTGTTTACGTTGATCAGGGCAGGATGTTCAAAGAGAACAGAAACAATCTCTCAAAAGCACAAGCAGGTCTTTACAAGATTTATGGCTGAAGTTACTTGCAGTCAGAATTTTCAAAGAGAGTTAATAGACTAAGAAAATCTCTGTCACAGAAGGGACAGTGATACTGATTGATGATGAAATATTGCAAGACGTTTCCTGAGACGTAGAAAATATGGGAGTGTTAGCTGAACTAGTTATATTAAACAAGTATAAGGGAGATCTTCTGCTAGTTAATAATTAATACAAGTATCACAGCTCATGGTCTGTAAAACAAAATGTGTATTAAATGTGAAGTCTTACTGAAATTATTTTTAGGGCAATTATATTCACAGCTAATACTTTATTTCTGCTATATGTCATTTTCCCTTAAATTTTTTGTATTTCTTTTTCATCATCTTATTATTAAATTAACTGACAAATACATTTTGTTGCTAAACTTATACAAATTTTGGGTAAAACATTTTTGGGGGAACTACAGCAATGTATTTTTGCTCAATTACACAATATATATATATACATATATATACACACACACACACACACACACACACACACACACGCACACACAAAGTCACACACATACACACAGTCATATAAAGGAGTTTAATTGGTATTACTCTAAACTTGATTAATAGTCCTTCCAGAGCCATAGGTTGCCAAACGAAAAGCCCCGAGCCATCTGTGGGATATCTTCCCTTAAATTGCTGTTCAAAAATGTTTCAAATGCCATCTAAACATTACAGGCTACTGCCATTGCACTTGGTTGAACACCAAGACCTGACGATAAGATCCAATTGTTTAGGACATCACATTCTTTGGTCATAGGACATAGAACAATCAAGCTATTAACTGACCTGGAATGTTTGTCCCTGGCGCCTATCTTTCACAATTCTGGAAAGTGCTATGGAGGCATCTGGGAAATTGATTCGGGGCAATAATCAAGAACACTACTCAGTTGTGAACCCTGTAGTCTACATTAAGAGCTACAAAGTATACAATGGGAGCAATAGTGGAATGGAAATTATGGGATTAACCAATTATTTTCTGATTAGATTTAAGGGCCTTTCCAAAGGAGAAAGTGCATAAATGGTATACCTGGGCAAGAATCCATGTTTGGGAAGATCACAGTCCTCATGGTGAGCTTACTATTAATATTTTGTCAAATAGACATAGTATCAAATTGACCAGTAAATTCATCTCTATATACCCATAGACTAGTATATAAAGGGGACATATGTATTCCCTATTATTACAGGAAAACTGCATAATGTCAGTAATTGTCATGGAAAGGAAGAGTGCATGTAAATAACAGCTCTTCATTCTTTACTAAAAAGTTCCTCCAAAGGTGCCAACGACATGGATGAGTGAAATAGTGGTGTCCTCCTTGTGAGCAGTGCTATTACTGTGTCAAGCAGAGCGGACATTCCTCAGACAGCAAAAGCAAGGTTCCTATATTATCCAGTCTGCTTACTTTGTTTTAGACATTTTGAGGCACAAGATGTTCACAGATAACTAAAGCTACAATCTATCAAAACTAAAATTCTTTAGGAAGATATACTAATGCTAAAATTATATCTATCTGACAATATTGGAAGTTTTATATAGATTTTATATTGGAATATATATATATTGGAGTTTATTCTAAACTCAATTTTCAAGGCAACATTTTTTAAAAAAATTTTTAACCAGGAACTATAATATTTTAATCTTAAATTTACCCTCAAATATAAGTGTGCAGTGGTTAGTTACTTTTATATTATTTTCATAAAAGCAAGCAAATAAACAGACCAAAAACTGACCAAAGCAAACTTTCTAACCCTTATAAAAGGAAAGGTTTATTTCATTCTAGTGTGATGATAAAAGTCTGTCATGATAGGGAGTGGGGGTGCAAAAGACATGGTAGTGGAAGTATCAAGCATGCTTTAGAAGTCAAGCATTAAGCAGAGGGAGCAAACTGTGAATGACACTTGGCTTTGAAACTTTGATCTCCCATCATTGGCATACTTCTTCCACCAAGACCATATTCTCTATTTCTAAGTTTACCCAAACAACACCACCAACTGGGGATCACACATTCAAACATTTGAGGCTATGAGGGACATTCTCATCCAAATCTCCACAATACTACTTGATCCTGTCAATTAAATTTATAACACTGGTCTCACTATTTTATTTGGAATACACAATAAATGTGTCCTTCTATCAAAGCATCTGAATAGCACTGAGTTACTGAGTAAACTCTCTGAAATAAACATTCTGCATATAATACTAAGAATCAAAAATCCTCTAAGCAAGTTTAATTTCATTACAAAGTAACATTTAGTTTTTATAGTCATTCCAGAAGCATCACAGAAAACTTTCAATCCAACAAGAAAATGTTTCTTAGATTTCATAAATTTATACAAGTAAAAAAAAAATGTTTTTTTTGTTTATTTCTTTCCATGTGTTACTTCTATGTATGTTTTCCAGGCTGACCATTTAGCACTAAATAACCAATTCATGTGCTGTTCCTCATGGAATTCAATCTTTCCTTCTCCCAGATTTCCTCATTTGATTAATAGTTCCATTTTAGTGTGAGACTTAAGAAAGCTTTTCCCATCTAAATCGACATGTCAACTGTCATCATGACTATTCAACTAACATTTAGGCAATCATGTTGGTGAGACTTTATGGGTGTAGCTTCTGATATTACCAGGAGATACAAATCTCACAATAATTCTTTGACCCTCTGGCTCATACAGTCCTTCAACTACCTTTTCTGCAATGTTTGTGGAGCCTTAGTTATGAAATATTTTGTAGTTTTATATATTCAACAACTTAGAATTTTTTAAAAAAGCAAGTCTCCATTTATATTCTAATACATTTTTTCTTTCATATAAATTGTCAATTGTGTCATATTCTCTATAGTGTGACAAGCACTTTCATCAAGCAGGTGCTTTCGAGTGTCTTTTTCTTTTCTTTTTAACCATGTTTGTGTGTGTGTGTGTGTGTGTGTGTATGTGGTGTTTGCACATGTGCACAGACATCTGTGAAGACCTGTCAAAGAAGGTATTAAATTTTCTGAAGGTAAAGTAACAGGTGGTTGTGAGTCACTCAGTATGGAAGATGATCATCTGGAAGCTTAGAAAGTGCTCTTAAGCATCCCTCTGCTCCCAATTGTATCTTCATTGTCTTTTGCTAATTAGCATGGAGGAAATATTTCATGAAAAATTCAAAGTTATTTTATTACTTCCATTGACAGGTTTACTAAATTATTGGTTGACGATATTTGTTTCTATTCACAAATTTTAGCTCCCCCGACAGCAAGTGAGTTGATAATGCAAGTTATTCTGTAGTATTGGTTAGACATGGAGAATCCTGTTCAAAGAAGCCTGGTTATGCAGATGGAATTTCTCATTGCTCTGTTTATTTCTAATTGCATTTTGCTTTGTTCTATGATTTTCATAGAACAGTTCCTAATCCCATTTCAGTAACTTATGATTTTCATTCTTCTATAGTTCTAAAGATAGTTAAATATCATTCATGGGATTTAAGAACCACTCATATTTCCAAGTACTTTTGTTTCTGAAGCCATAATTCTGATGTCAAATTAATGACATTTTAAGAATAATAAAAGAAGAAAAGTCATGAGTAGCAAAATGGAAAGAGCAGAGTTTGTTTCTATTTTTTCTCGATTGCAGACTATTTTGTTCAACTTCAGTGTAGTTATTAAGTTGTCTTTTAAAACCACTATTGGGTAAAAGCAAGTTCAACATATTGTTTCTATAGGAAAAGATAAATGTCAGTCATTATTTGATGATTTAGGAAATATCGATACCAATTTTCAACTAAGACTCTAAAGTTTAGATGTAGAGTTCTACAAAGAACTTAGGTCTTAGGATCTGTCATTGTACAATATTCAATATTAATCTGAATTTATAAGTCTCTATGTTTGACATGGAATATAATACTGAGTTATCAATGTCAATATCTTTATATCTGATATAACTATAAATACTACAGTTACTGGTGAAAATAAAATTCCCTTATGCCTCTAAAGTACATTTTAAAATATTTTACTTCTTTGTAATGGCTATTAAATAGAGACTGTAATTTAGATCAACCACCAAAAGAATCACTTTTGTGGAAAAATAGAGTGGTCCATTACTGTAGACATAGATGTGGGCATTGATTTATTTGTATTCTCCTGGGTTCATGTCAGAGGACAGTTTATTCTTTGCTAATTGAATCCCTGGTCCTAGAGGGTTTTATCCTCCACACAATCTAATCTTAAAGTTACAAGTCTACAACTAGAAGGCTTCAGCCTCTGTCCAATCTAATCTGTGAACCTAAACCTAGAATATTTCAGTCTTTAAGACTTACTGCTGACTGAGTTCACTCTGACTAGCTCAATTTAAACTAACTCTTTTTACACTGAGCTGTATTGTGAACTCTGAACTATAAATTGTAAACTATCTGCTTCTGACTCTCTGCTTTCTTTCTTAGCTTATTGTGGACTGGTTTACTCTTCTCAGTTTCCTGTCTGCTTCTACCTCATTTCTACCTCTCTGAGCTCTGCCTCTCTCTGAACTAATTCCAACTCTTTTGAATTGAGACACTCCTTTTATATCCTGAGAGATGGAAATAAAGACATGTACCATAACTTCCTTCTAAGCTGGGATTAAACACAAGTACGTAAAGACATATATTAACATTCTTTCTACTCTATAGCAGCAATGATTCCAGGTCAGAGATCAAAAATCTATCACATAGGCCTTTCAAAGTAATCATTTGCTAGTGCAGTCATGCTGCTGGATTAAAAGACTAAATGTTCCTCAACACATAACTACTGTTGAATATAGCTTATAAAATTGATTTTATGTTTAGACTTAATCTTACAATGAATTTAATTTTAAATCTGTCATCTTACACAAAGAGGTCAACCATTCAGAAGAGTCATATTTTTACCTAATATGTGTGCTATGATAATATATCTGCCTGCCACAAGTCCATGGCTAGTAGTAAATCTCTCTCTCTCTCTCTCTCTCTCTCTCTCTCTCTCTCTCTCTCTCTTTCTCTCTCTCTCTCTCTCTGCTGTGTGCATGTGCATGCACACGTGCACACACACACACACACACACACACACACACACACACTTCTTGTAAAAGAGGAAAAGTGCAGACTGCTTCTCAGCAACTATGAGTCAGTTTGCACCAGTAGTGCCTGTTCTATAGGTCCTTATCCCAGCAGGATACTACAAGGAGAACCAGGAGATACCTGATTAACTAACCAACCTCTGAGTTTCATAAAGCCCTGTGCTTTTGTAAGAATGCCACCAGTAAAACTAAAAACCTTTGCCTTTAAGAATCGTATGAAAAGTAAACTAGTATGTCCTTTGTTCTGAGGAGAAAAAACCTTTCTTTCAAGGGTATATGTAAATATTATTGAAAGATAATGCTGAAATAAAATTCTTTGACAGGAAATGTGATACTTTTTGTAGTTATAATTGCCCATGTTTTTATGTATGGATGAAGATACCTGTCACATTGATTTGTTGTGAAAATAGGAATATCTCATATCTCTATGTACATTTTATGTTATTTGGTCCTTTTTTAGTGAGTCAAATAGACACTAAAAACAGTCTTAGAAAATGTAGAAACAGGGAAGCAACTCATAAAGAATTTACTCTAAAAAGAGTAATAGAAAGTTTAGCCATTTTAATATAAAACTCAAATGAATTTTTCTTTAGCATCATTTTAATTCATGGTGCTTTGTAAGCGTTTCACAATCTATATGTCACTGAATATGCTCATAGGGATGATGAAAAGTCCTGATTCTATTATGGGGACTTTATAATAGTCAAGGTAAGAAGTTTATGTACTTATAAAGATTGGGGATTAAATCAAAGACCTGTTTGTTTGTTTGTTTGTTTGTTTGTGTTTTAGCAGTTCAAAGAAGTTTGGTTGCAGGGAAAAGTTAAAGATTTTTATGAAGCTATCAAATGAGTGTCATCTACTAGAAGAACGGTATGTCACTATTCTAAATGAGTTTAAATTCTTGAAGAAAATACTAATGAGATTTAAATCCAGATTTCTTGAATTCGAGACTAGATTTACGACAAGTAGAGTCATGTAGTTGCTTTTTTGTGGAAAAGATGTTACTACTACCACTGCTATTAGACACACACACACATGTTTATATATGCATATGTATGTATATGTGTGTGTGTGTGTGTGTCTGTGTCTGTGTGTCTGTGTGTATACCTAATAAGAGAGAAACAATAAATATTAACAGAAATAAATGTTAGTAGACAATTGGAAATACATGAAAATGGAATAATTTTAAAATAGCTAGAGCTCAAGAATATGAATAAAATAATTTTTAACATAAGACTGCTCTTCTAAATATATACATGCTCATTCAGTCTTCGGTACAGAAATACATGATTGGGTTTTATTTTTAAGGTGATTACAATGATTCACAGTCTGCTGCCAGCTGAGAATTAATTTGTGTCTCTATAGGCATCGTTTCTATTTTTTTCCTTATTTTCTGTTCTTGAACAGTTCATGTTTTAGAGTGTTTCTCAAGTTCAATATATCAGGTGGCAATGAATGGTATAAGCAAAGAGGGTCACTTAAAGTAGGACAGAGGATTGGAGAAATGGTTCAAGGATTATGAGCATCATATACTCTTCCCAGGGACCCATATTCAGTACCCAGCATGCACATGGCAGTTCTCAGGTCTCTGTAGTTCCCGCTTCCAGTCTCTATTCATAGCAGGAACACATGTGGTACACAGACATACACAGGTAAGACACCCATGAACATAAAAATAAATAAAATAAAATATTGTGAATTAGTTAAAGAGAAGAAATAATAAAAACACCTTTCTATCTTCTGAAATCTTTTCAATTTCTTTCCTCAAAGACTTAGAGTTTGCTATACAAACCTTTTACTTGCTTGATTAGAGATACCCCAAGATATTTTATGTTATTTGTGGCTATTGTGAAGGAAATTGTTTCCCTGATTTCTTTCTCAGTCTATTTGACATTTGTATACAAGAGGGCTACTGATTTTTTTCTTTTCAGTTGATCTTGTAGCCTGCCACTTCACTGAAGTTGCTTATCAGTTGTAGAAGTTCCCTGGTAGAATTGTGGTAGTTGTTCATATACTATCATATCATCTGCAAATAAAGGTACATTGAATTCTTCCTTTCCAATTTGTATCCCCCTAATCTCCTTTAGTTGTCTTATTGCTTTAGCCAAGACTTCACGTACTATATTAAATAGCTATGGAAAGAGGTGACAACCTTGTCTTGTTCCTGATTTTTGTGGAATTGTTTTGAGCTTCTCTCCACTTAATTTGATGTTGACTATAGACTTGCTGTAAATTGCCTTTATTATGTTTAGGTACATCTCTTGTATTCCCTATTCTTTCCAAGACTTTTTTCATGAAGGAGTGTTGGATCTTTTCAAAAGCTATCTCAGCATCTAGTGAGATGATCATGTGTTTTGTCTTGTTTTGTTTTTCTTTTCAATTTGTTTATGTGATGGATTACATTGATTGACTTTTCATATGTTGAACCATCCCTGCATCTCTAGGATGAAGCCTACTTGATCATAGTGGATGACATTTTTGATGTACTCTTGCTGAAAGAAGTCATTTTGTTTCTAACATGATTGTTGTTTCTCAAATAAAATGTTTTCATAAACATGAATCTTAACATTTATTCTAATAAACTCAGAATTGAAAATATCATACAACTAAATTAATGTAGCTGTAAGCAAATACCCAATCCTAAACTTTATGCATCTCAGCAAACTTTAATATAGCTAGAATGACCATTCTAAAGTCATGGAGCTTACATTTTAGAGTCATATATTTTAATTATCAACTAAAAATTTTATGAACTTAATCCCATAAAAAAAAATCTATGTCAATGTTGAAAACAAAATAATTTTCAAAATTAAACTTTAAAATTGAAAAGCTTTTTTTCTACATATAAAACAATCAAAGCTAGATAAACAATAAGACTTTAATTCCTGGAAATAATAATTCAAATTTGAGAAAACAAATGACAGTATTAGATAAAATTTTCTAGTCTTCATTGTAAGAAATTACTTTACAGATATTTTTGTATCTGTACATAAAATTCTGTGACTTTTTTTCCCATTATGTTTGTGTTTCTCTGTAAAGACTTCATTACAGATATTACTAGGCAACCCATTATTTCAACACACTGGAGTTTCATTTTCAGAATTCATCCATACTCAACAACTGAGGAGCAACATTTCAAACATATGACAGGTTTACTGATTTGTCACAAAAATCTAGAAATATTTAAATTATTGCATGACTTTTAGGGAGAGTATTTAATATAGATAGATAAAGTTATTTCCTGTTTGCTCATTTAATATGACTCATCATTTACTGCAATTCATCTTGAGTGATAAGGCACAAACAACATGATATACATAAAACGTTTCTAACGCAAAACAGGGAAATGTTATCAAATATCCCTTTGTTACTGATGGATCTGAGTGGCCTGCTTATCATGTTTTCTTCATAAATACCATGCTTTTGGTATTTAAGTATCATTTTCCTAAATTATAATTATCATTATTAATTTATCATTATATCCATTAATTTACCTTAAACAACGCTCCATGTTTCATCCATATTATAATGAGTTAAGACAGTAACTTATGTTTGATTATGTAAACCTTACCTTATTTCTTGTATCTTTATTTTAGATGTGAAAGTATTAACTTCTTACAAATTTCCAATAACTACATATTATTCAATCTGAAATGTGTTTTATTAACTTTCCATATTATATCAGACAATAATGTAATTAACTATTTTTAGATGTCTCTTGTCTCTTGTTGAACTCCAGTGGAGTGATATTGATTAATAGCAACGAGAATATCATGCCTGATTTATTTTTCATTGCTGTGATAAAATATCCTGACAAAAGCTATTTCAGTGAGAAAAGGTTTATTTCAGCTTATTGTCTGTGGGATTCATCCAATTATGCCAAGAAAGTCCTAAAGACAGGAGGCAAGGGACTTGGACACTATGCATCTAGTGTCAGGAAGAAAGAGGTGAATGATGCTAAGACGCTTCTGTTGTCCATTTTATGTAGTTCAGGGCCCAGGCCATGAAATTGTGCCTTCCACATTTATAGTGGTTTGTCCCACCTCAGTTATTAAAGTCAAGAAAATCCCTCTCAGATATGCCCAGAAGCCAACTAAACCTAGATGATTTCTCACAGGTATGAGTAGAGACATAGAGATGATTTTAGGAATGGAAATCCATATAAGCTATCATAGTATCCTACTTCAAAATTCTCTACAAAACTTAGCTGAAGAGCCAGCCTCTTATTTTGTATTTCTGTGATTATAGGCTCTTACTACTCCTCTGGCAAAAGAGAACCACAATTTCATAGTAATTTTCTTTTCACTGTAAATCATGAAATTGATCTTTTAGTTATAATCACAGTTTAATAGGTATATCTTAATAAAGAAAACAAAGAAATAAAATATTAAGCAGATAATTATTGAATTAATCCAATGGCGTGACACTTAATTTTCATAATATGCTTGTTTTAAAATAAGAAATAGTAATATAATAGAAAAGTAATATATAATTATCAAAATAATACTGAAATAATAGTTAGGTGTGAGTTAATTTGAACTTGGGCTGGTTTATTAACCTGATACAAACTAGAAAAAGCTGGTGGAAAGGATATTGAATCTGAGGAATTGTTCCATCCAATTTTCCCATTAGCCATTCTGTGGACTATTGTCTTGACTGAGCATATGGGAGAGTGTAACCTACAGTGGGAGGAGCCCCTGCTAGACAGGTGGTCCTAGGTTGTAAAAGAAAGCTAGATGAGGGGAGTAGGAAAATAAACAAATTAATAAAATTAAGGGTTTTTTTTTTTTACTGTTTGTTTTAAAAGGTGTCTGAGTAAGGACAGCAGAAAAGGGTAGGAAGCAATGTCAGTCCTTGGTCTCCAATTTAGTTCCTCTCTCCATGTTCTTGCTTGGACTCCTTTCCTGGCTTCCCTTAATAATGGACTCTAACCTCTAAGCCTAATAAAACTCTTCTTCCCCGAGTTGATTTTTATCATGGTTTAAAAGCTAATTGATACAGAATTCATCAAATAAAAATTGTATTCTTCAGGATTCACATAATATTTCAATATCTGATTGTTGTTATTTTCATCTGTGTTTGTGTGTGTCTGTGTGTAAGAATACAAATGTATAGTAGCTCATAGAGGTCAGAAGATGGTGTTATGTCCCATAAAATTGGAGGTATAGATGTCTGTGAGCTCAAAACTTGGATTCTGATAACCAAGTTTAACTTCTTTGCAAAAGCAGCCAGTACTCTTAACCACTGACCTGTCTCTCAAGCTGCTACTCTCTTGTTTATAAAATAAGACAAATAATCAAGTAATGTGTGCAATAAGTTTACTTATAATAGTTACAACTTCATTTATGTAATTATTCTTTTGTTTCTTCCAATCAATAATGGTAAAACATAAACCTACAGTGACTTGGATACACAACATGCCCAAAATAATTCAAATGAGTACATGCCAGTATAAATTACCTTTATAAAAAATGATTTATGCTCAGTACTTTAGACCCCTGATAATTCTGTGTTCTCTGAATTACCCTCCATGTCAGTTATATATTTTTGGGAAAGGGTCAATAAAAGACACATCTAACAAAGTGACACATATAATATTTTCAAACTGAAATTGTTACAACAAATTTATATTGTTTAGACTAACAAAGCTTTTCTTAAGAATTTTATTACTAATACTATGTGAAATTGGTTAATAAGAGTAATAAGAAGATTTATAACTTTTAGTAAATTTTATTAAACACACAATTATCTCCAGACTTTACATTTCCTTTCCACTCACCTCTGCTACTGACCATTCTATGTTTGCTCATAATGTGCTTAAATGGAAGGTAACAGTAAAGAGATTGTTTGTTTTTTAAAAAGTCAATGCTTTAGGCAAATCTAGTACATACTGATCTCATATCTTGTATTATATGTAGCTTATGAATGTGAATTTAAAAACAACCTTCAAAATTACAATATCTGGGTCAGAGAGTACTGGGGAATAGAAAAGGAAATTAGTACCAGATAAGATTTCCAATTTAACAAGCAATTTGAGTAAAGTAATTTAAGAAATATGTTAATATATTGTATGCAATTGTCTGTTTTTTTTTTTTCTTACAACATCAGGAAGAAGCAAAGGAAAGTACAGTCGACAATGGAATCTATATTCCATTTAAAAGATATAGAGCAAATATATGCTCTTGCCCCCTGTTAAATAGCACATGTATCTAATGTTTAGCAGTGGGATGGCAGAAATACTAATCTTAGTCTTAGATAAAAATTTCTCTGGTCATTTAGGTGATTCATAAGTGTAATTTCAGAACTTGGTAGGTTGAGACAGAAGGATTTCCATAAGGTCAATGTCAGTCTGTATTGCAGAGTAAGCGTCTTTGTCAACAAATTAAAGAGAAATTTCCAATCAAGGAATCAGGAAGCAGGATTGCAGAGGAATGTGGAGATATCCAAGGACTAATACTGAGTCGAAGCTCACCTTGAATCCTGGATTATATCATCCTGAGAGTAGTAGGAGTTTGGGTACTCCTCACTTTTTAGCTCTGGCCAGAAACTGCTAAATTATCAGATACAAATCTTCACTAAGGCAAACATGCTTTTCTGCCCTGAAGGCTGGAAAACACAGACTCAAACTCCACACACAGGTGAGGCCACTCCCAACATAGGATGTCTTAACCAATGGGCTTTCTCTGAATCACTGACTCATCCCCTACTTATGCCCCTATATATGTGCCCTATACTCTGCATTAAAATTGAGACACCCCTGACACATGTCCCGAGTTCCTGTGTACTCATCCAACTCACAGAGGTCCAACAAAGATGGTCAGGATGCTGTAGATGCATGACATCCCTTCCTGCCCCCTAACTATTTGTTCCTGACCCATCCAGGCAGAGGACCTGTTGCTGGGGGCATGCACATGGCAGAAAGATTCCACTCAGAACTACACAGAAACACTTAATTATTTAATCTGCCATTATAGAGGAAAGCTAGGGTAGACATTCCAGGGGCTACTTTCAGAGACTAATGTGGTCTGGATGGAATGTTATACACATTTAATCCAGTATTCAGAAAGCAATATAGCAAACACCTTTAATCCCAATATTCATAAGGCAATGGTGGTCCATGCCTTTAATCACCATGCCTTTAACCAGAGAGAACAGTGATGGCAGACACAGATAGCAGAATTCAGAAGGAGTCAGCATCACTCAAGAAGTGACATATGAGATGAGTCAGAGTGAATGGTAGAAAAAGTGATTAATCAGAAGAAGAGTTCACAGATTAAGGACATTCCCAGATGTAAGGGAAAAGGGAGGCTCTCAGCTCACAAAAATGGAGTTACATGGAAGCAGTCAGAGTCAATCAGTTGAAGAGTAGACAGAGTGAGTCAGTTGAAGGACTCAGTTGGAACAGTAAGCTGAGGAGCAGGATGAAGTATCAGTGGAGAAACAGGATAAAGAGTCAGTTGAGAAGACTCAGTTGAATATCAGACAGAGTGAGTCAGATGAAGGGTCAGTTAGAAGAGTCAACAGGAGAAGTCAGATGAGAAGCAGGCTGAAAAGTCAGTTGAACAAGAAGAGTCAAAGTTTAAAAGGAACGAATCAAAAGTGGCTCAGTCAGGCACAGGACTCAGAAGGCTAAGCCTTCTAGGACTTGGCTAGCAGTTTAAATGTTCTAGATTGTATCAAGGCTGAAGCTTTCCAATTCAATATTTAAGAGTAGAATGTAAAGAGGCTGAAAAACTCTAGGAATCCTGAGCTCCAGGCTTAGACCCAGTGATTTTGTTAGTTAAAAAGATAAACTATCCTCTGCTCTGAGTCAACATCCACATCTGGTGAATCAGCATCCACATCCACACCTATATTTACATGTCAGCATGGCTGCTCTAGGGCAGAAAGAATGTTGATACATAGCTTTAACCCCAGGATTCAGAAAGCAGTGGTAGCATACATCTTTAATCCAAGCATTCAGAAGGCAACGGTATTGCATGCCTTTAATCTCTGGTAGACAAGAAACAGAGCTCAGAAGGGGTCAGTGTCAGACAGGAAGTGACATCTGAGACGAATCAGAGTGAAGGGCAAGCAAGGTAACTAATCAGAGGAAGAGTTAGCAGATTGGAGTGTGAGTGAGGACATGCCCAACTCTAAGAGCTCAGAGAAGAGGACAAGACACAGAGACAATGAGGCAGTCTGACTGAGTATAAGACACGGAGACAGATGATAAATCACCAAGGTAGAATAGAGGACCAGGCACAGAGCTAATGAGGCAGTCTGAAGTGAGCGGTCAATTACAAGCAGTCAGGGAGTATGAGCAGTGAGACCTCAGAGACACAGAAGCAGTCTGACTAGTGTGAGGCGTCTAAGGCAGAGACACAGAGGCAGCATAGCAGAAGAAGTCAGAATCAGACAGGAAGATTGAGTCGGTTTGAAGCAGAGCAGAGCAGTTCAGTTTGAGGTAGACAGATCTTGGAGAAAAGTTTGAGCCAAAACATCGAGTAGGTTGTTCATGAAAGTTCTGAGTTCACAAGGAACGAGGCTGAATGGTTCAGTCAGCAGCAAGGTTAAATGTTCAAGGTTGTACAGAAGCTGAGGCTGAAGCCTTCCAGTTCTAATCTTATGAATAGATTGTAGGGAGGCTGAAAAGGGCTCCAGGACTGAGGACTGCTGATTGAAAATTAATTTAGAAAAACCTGAACCATGTCTAAGCCTACCCAGGACTGAAGAAAGTGTTATGTCTCATTATTCCATGCAAGGACACAAAAGTACTAGTTCCCATTTAGGGAGGCAGTATTACTATTTTTCTTACTTCTAGTGAGTTTTAAATTACATTTGTCAAATGCATTGTCTAACATATGTTCCAAAATTATATTCAGTAATATAATCATTATCAGTAGCATTGGTAATTTTAAAAAATACCTATTTTTTTATATCAGGATATTCAGCTGACTTAACTGGTTTAAACACTGGTAACATGACCATTAATCATTTAAAAACAATACTGATAATTATTCATCAAATATTACACTCACAGAAAGAGATAAGGAGTCAAGATCCCAGGATTCATAGAATATTGTAAGTTTTGATGAGTGAAACAGATCATTTTAAAAGTATATTAATATATAAATAAAAGCAGATGGTATAACAGAATCACAAAATGGGAGGAAATAAATAATTTGTGGGCTCTTAGAAAATTTAAAAGAAGTAATTTTTAATGTGCTTTCATACAAATAAATTGTGTATAGAGAGTGAAGAAAAACAGTCCATAGGATCAGAGATAAGTGTTGAAATCTAGAAGTCTAAAAGTACTCTGGTCAGCTGTGTGGCTCACAACAGTAGTTAAAACAGCTAAATATATCCTTTTTAGCTGTGGCTAATTTGGGCCAAGTAGTATCTGATATCTTTTCTATTTTTTCTTTCTTTGAATATCCAGTATTCATTGACATGTAGAACAATATGTGCTTGATCCATTCTTAATGAAAACAAGTCACACTGAAAGATCTTCACTTATTTTAAGTGACTATACTTGATAATGAGTTACTGACAAATTCTTAACCCCTGGCTTAGAAAATTTAAATAAATCTACAAATTAGTGGGTTTGTAACTGATATAAAGGTAGAAAAAAAGCCAAACATTCATTTATAGGAAGAAATAATATGAAAATGATATCTTTAATTACTTAGTATATAATTATAACTTCCAAAAATATGCTGTTATGAATATATAGCAATGAATGTCTCTGAATTCACTATTATTGGCAGTTCTTTTTTATTAATAAGCCAAGGATTCTTTTCATGCATTATTTGACTTATTCTTTGCTTATCTGTTCTTATCAGGATTTATTTTTAAATGCTAAGAATGTAAAAACATGCCAGTGGTGGCACACGCCTTTAATCCCACTACTTGGGGAGCAGAGGCAGGCAGATTTCAGTGAGTTCTAGGCCAGTCTGATCTACAGAATGAGTTCCAGGATAGCCATAGTTAAAACAAAGAAACTCTGCATAAAACAAACAAACAACCCCTCCCAACACACAAACCTAAGAATGTAAAAACATAGAAATTCACTGATGTAAGAAACATCTTTTTGTATGACATAGCACACTCTCAAATTATATGAACCCAGAGAAAACGCTAATGTCTGAAACAGACCTCATAGAAGAGGAAACATTAGGAATGAAAATATTTTAGTTTGCTTCCTCTTCCTGTGGTAAAACATGGACAGAAACCAACTTAAGGAGGAAAGGGCTAATTTCAGCTGACAGGTCAGGTAGGAGAACCTTTCAGCTAGGCATTGAAGCAGAGAACTTGGTGGAATGCTTCTTACTGGCTTGCTCCTTGTAGCTTGCTCAGCTTTCTTTTTCATAGTCAACTCTGAGCCACCTGGCCAGATTTTGAAAAAGCAGTCATTATAACTGCATCATTTAGAAAGAAGAAAAGCTCAGAGATCTTAACAACTTGGGCCTCAAGTGTACACAGGTGAAATGTAAGAGGACCAGAGGGAAGCAGCTTCCCTTTCCTCACCTGTGGACACTTGTAGATTAGTCACAGGCATCCTTTAAATCCCCAAAAGGTCAAACAGAGATTTAAAAAAAATACCACTAGAAAAAGATCAGAAAATGGGTTTCTTACATTTCTTCTGAGTCCATTATTAAATTTCATAGATGTTTGTAAACAAAGGGTAGAATAGATGAATTGGTTATTTCTATGCTTGCTTTACTTAGACATGTGTGATCAGTTATCTTTCTGTTATCGGCTATAGCTCTGCTATTTATTCTTGGAAGAGATCCTAAATTACAAAAAGAAACAAAAATTTTAACTACTCTTTAAATTCAATTCAGGGTAAATATCTGTTTTCATATTAACTGAATGGCAATACAGGTGCATCAAACTTTCACCAAAACTGATTCATTTTCTCTCATTTACACATCTGAAGCATGAAACTCCAGAAATGAATAATGGACACACCAGCTGGACTTTTAATGTTCATCTCAGATATGTAGGCTTATAAATAAACCAATTTATTTCTGTGCTATGGCCAAAGTAATTTTTTTCTCTTTCAAATTAACAGTTAATAAATTTTGTAAGCTCTTTTGGAATCCAGTGAAAAGTTCATCAGCAAACTACAAAGGTATTCCTCTGTGTGTTATTAAAGTAGAAAATCAGCACATCTAGGCAAGCTGCTCTACAGAAAGAAAAGAACCAGTGTTTTAAAGAAGAATTTGATCATATTCTATGATTATGCATCTAGAAAAGTTCTGAGAGATTAGGGAATAATTCATTGCCTGCACAGCTCTGAGTCGGATTGAGGAAATGTTGGGAGACCAGTAAAAGGGTGGTGTAGGAGTAAGAGGAATAGAATAGCATTGTTCTGAACACAAACCTTGGGAAGCACTTCCCTATGCAGTCTTTGCACACACATATGGTGGATATATTCTTCACTTAAACTCTCCATTATAAAAAGAACTTTTTAAAAATGTATGGCCCAGGTGAAAAAAAAAATCACAAAATATGTTTCACATTATTTTGCTCCTGCGCTCTTACTTGTAAAGGGAATACATGAAACTATTTCACAAGTGAAATATCAATTCAGAATAGTATTTCATAAAGCTTTCTTTTTTTAAATGATGTTTACTACATCCTTAAAGAGTTACTGTAATAAGCACTGTCTAAAATGCCTTACCCATTGGTCTATTTTACTTTTTAACTTAAATTTTCTTATACATTTTTTTGTTTATATATATATATATATATATATATATATATATATAATATAACTTATATTATATTATATTATATTATATTATATTATATTATATTATATATATATATATATTTGGAGCTACAGGACAAGCTCCAACAATATATCCCTGACTAACTGGAATTCTGTGTGACCAGCTATTTTTGAAATATAATTATTTGCTTGTCTTTGATTCCTGATTGCTGGAATTAAAGGTGTAAATCATCTCTCAATAATTTCTAAAGCAGCTATTTTAACAGAATAAAATGACTCAGGTTTGGTTTTTTTTTCATAGTTTTGTAGAAAATATTTTTCCTTACTAGTTACATATATTTTCTTACTTTTTATTTTGGAATAAATGAATAGACCTTGAGTATTATAAGAACATCAATGACTAATTTAATTTGATCCCATTTATATTGTTCTTTTATACAGAATATGTTTAAAAAGTTTATATATTTACTTACTTATGTTATTTATTGGAGACAGTGTTTCTCTGACTACCTAACATCTACTCCATTTGCCTAAGCTTCCTCATTTAAGGGATTCTATGTTTATGCAAACTACATGTAGCTATCCTTTTCTCTTTTAATTAAGACATGATTATTCGTATTTGTAGCATATATGTATTAAGTTAATTCTGATCAGTCACAGTAGTTTGTGTGTCTGTGGTCTCAGATACCATCTATTTGTATTGGAAACAAGCAAAATCTTCTCTACTACATATTTTGAAATTTTCAGTTGTCAATAATGCTGTGAATTGGTCAGAGCTCCCTCCCTAGAGCTTGCCCATTCCCCAGGCTCCCATCCTCCACTCTCTGGCCACATCCCCCCCACCCTTACCCCACCCCAAGCCCCTTTTCTGCCCCTAGACAGGTACTGTCATCAGTCCCTTATGGTCCCAGTGAGCTTGGAGCTCCTCCTCTTTGAACCCCTCTCTCTGGTCCTTTTTGTCTTTCTCTCTCCCCCTCTCTTTGGCCTATCTCTCTCCCCTCTCTCCTTCTCATTTGTCCCCTCTCCTTCTTCCTCTGTTCTCTCTCTCTGTCTTTCTCTCTGTCTCTCTCTCTCTGTCTCCCTCCCTCCCTCTCCCCCGCCTCTTTCTCTGTCTTTCTCACTGACCTCTTTCTGCCCCTCTTCCTCTGTTGTCTCTATCTCCTTCTCCCTCTCCCCCTCCCCTCTCTCTCTGTCCTTCTCTACTCTTCCTGTCTCACCTCATCCCAATAAACCACTTGCCTGAGACCCTGCTGCCTGTTGCATGATGTTGTGCATTTTCTTTCAAATATTAGTCATCTTTTCATTTTATAGAAATTAGAAGAGACTCCATGTATCTGGGATGCTTAGCACTTCACATTAGCACTTCACAATGGCTAATGTGTTGCTTTCTTTCTCACTTATATAAAAGATCTATTCCACAATACTCTGTTCCTATCTTTGAGATCCGTTTCTTGGTTTCTAAATATAAGTGAGATCATACAATGCTTTTCTTTCTCTACATAGCTTGCATTATTTAGCACAGTTTCCCCCATTTCCACACATATTACTGCAAATACGGAGCTACATTCTTTTTAAAAGCTGATTAACACTTCATTATGAGTATACTCTTATATTTTCTTTATACTTTCATTGGATGTCTTGGCAACTGTGAGTGATGAGACTGTAGATATCTGACATATTGATGTCAATTCCTGTGATTTCATACCTAGCAGAAAGATTGCCATATCATTTGACCATTTTTTACTTGTTGTTTTGGGGAAACTCCATACTAATTTCAAAATGCTATTCTGGTTTACGTATTATCAGTACCGTAAGATAGCTTCTCTTTTCTCACATCCTTCCTAGCATTTTTTTTTTTTGTATTTTACTGGTTATAGACATTCTAACTAAGGTGAGTTAATATGTCCTTGCTCTTTTAATTTGGATTTCTCTCATTATTGGTGAATAAGAACTTTTTTTTATTATAGTTTGTTGTAATTTATATATCCTTCTTGACAAATATCTTTGAGAATTGAGTTGGTGAATTAGGAATTTCACACAACATATTTTCTTCAAGACATTACAATGTTATTTGGTTTAAATATTCATTTAATGGTGATTAGATTTTTATATTGAATAATTCAATTTTAAAGACAAGAAGACACAAGACTTGATTTTAATAATTAAAGCAATTAACTGTCTTAAAATTATTAAATTTTAATGATAGTGTTCCCAAATGTCAACTTATAACCCATCTGTCTTTAAAATTAACTTTAACCATTGGAATTAACTGAATAGCATGAATTGAGTTTGTTTATAAGATTTCACTGGCTTTGTACAGGAAATTCAAAGATCTAAGTTTTCAGATTAACAAAGCAATTTATTTCATGTTTGCATTAATTATTCTTATTAACATAAGCAACAGAATTTAATTAAAATGACAAGCTAATCTATGGAATTCCATCTATAATCAAAGTGATATGATATAAAGTTTTGCTATTAATTTAGCTACTTTCCCCCTAATATTGAGCAGAATGTTATAAGGAACTGTCAAAGCCTAGCCATTTGGTACCCCTTACTATCTTCTAAAAAGATTTTAAAGGTGAAAATATTAATCTAAAATTATTCATTTCTTTCAAGATATAATTGGGAATACCTACCCTTATGCAGATATGAAGCATTAATGTGAATTATTTTGGCATTTTTTAGACTGGAAAGTATACCAAATAATTACATGCAATAATTGGAAATTTTAATAAGACTCATACATAAAGAATACAAGAGTGAATAAAATTAAATATAGCAAGGTAATAATCAGAAAGGAAAAAAGTGACTCATGTTAATTTTATGTACATTTAATAATATGTAGTTTCAAAGGATATAGAGCAGAGAAAATTAAAAGAATATGTTAGTAACTGGCCATTATCTGACAGAAAAATTGGTAAAAGCTATGTACTTATTTTTCTTTCCATTCAATGTTAAGTGATATCCAAGGCAAAATGACTTTGGGTTTAAATTTATTTGAATATATTGGCCATCTTTTAGGATACAGGATCTTTTAAAACTTAATATGATATTTTTCTGAAACATTGAAGGCAGAGATATCAATTTTTCTAATATATTTATGAACTTTTTTAAAGTTTGATATCCCAAAAGATGCCCTCATCTGTTAAAATGCCCTTGAATGTAGTCCATAATAACCTTAGAGTTAAATGAGTTGAGTTAAATGCTAGATGCTTCAGGAGTTTGTAATCCTGGTATTTCAAAAACAGTGTCTGGACAATATTAGAAACCCTCATAAAGAGGCTGAAAAGATGTTGAATCTTTTAAGTGCTTCATTGCTATTGCAGAAGACTTGGGTTTAGTTCCCAGCATCAACACAATAGCTTCCAACCACTATTGCTCCAGTTACAGGAGATCTGAAGCCCCTTTCTGACCTCAGTGGGCACCAGGATATGCATGTGTTATAAAGACATACAGTTAAACAAAACACTCATACCCATAACACATAAATTAAAAATATATACATATATGCCAAAAAATAGAAGTCAAGTAAGTTTTTTTTTTAAAGAAGTTCTGATAACTGGGCAACTTACTGTTTTAAATAACATATATATGGAATATATCCAAAATATTTTCTCACAAAATCAAAATTTCCTTGACATAGGATTATTTGTGAAGTGACAGTTTCATCACCAGTTTGGATTTTTTTCTTATCAACATTGCCAGTAGCAGCCACCTCATAATATCACTAACAACCCAAACATTAAAGCTCTTCTAAATTTTTCTTCCTTTTTATTCATTTCCTGGTTTTTTGATGTTTAATCATGTATTAATTTGTCCTATTATATTGTTAAATGTACATTTTTTTTTTGTGAACCATGTCAATAACTAATTTGTAACACTGAAAGTATCAATGTGGTCATATCTATAGACAGTGAGATTTGTAATGAATTCTCTCTTTTTTTTTTCTTTCTTGATTTTTATAATGAAACTTATGATTTGGTGCAAACATAGTATATAATGGCCCCTACAAGGGATAAAGAAAATGTGATATATAGCATGATTTCTTTATCAAGGAATCACATTGAAAAGCCTGTGTGATAGCTAGAAAGGGATCACATCCAAGGGCCTATATGAAGGGATTACATTCAGAGGCCTGTGTGATCCGGATGGAATGTAGAAAGAATATTAGTCAGACTAATCCTGTCCTCTGTGCTAATGTTAGGTGAAAGGGATTTTTGAGGTTTAGGCAACACACACTTTAATTCCAACTCAGAAGGAGAGCTCAGCAGAGAGAAGAGCAGGAGTAGAAGCAGTATGTGGAAGCAGAGAGCTCAGAGAGAAGCAAGACAGAAGCAAAGTGAAAGCAGACAAGAAGCAGAGAGAGGTAGCAGAGTTAGTGTAGTCAGGCAGTTTGAGTGCAGTTAGTTCACAGTGCAGGAGATGCTAAGAAGAGCAGAGCCAGTCCAGAATAAGTAGAGAGTCAGAAGCACGCGGTTTATGATTTACAGTTCAGAGTGAAGAGATAGTTCATAAGACAGAATGAGCTCAGACAGCAGCAAGTCTTTGAGGTTGAAACATTCTAGATTTAGGGACATAGATTATATTGTGTGGAGGCTGAAAACTTCTAGGGCTGGAGATTGAATTAGCAAAGAATAAACTGTCCTCTGCCATGAACCCATGAGAATAATTAATAAATGAACACTTACATCTATGCCTACAAGAAGGGAATGATGATTACAGAGTCACTTTCATTGCCATAGATATAGTCTTCAGTTCAAGATGTACTGAATTACATCATCATCAAGCCATTACGAATGATTCATAAGACAGGAGGTAGTGATGCACACCTTTAATCCCAGCACTTGAGAGGCAGAGGTAGGCAGGCAGATCTCTGTGAGATTGAGGCCAGCCTGATCTTCATGGTGAGTTCCATGACAGCCATAGTTACAACAGAGAAATCCTGTCTCAAGGGGGAAAAAAAAAGAATGACTGACAGAGACCATGAAATATCAGGGTCAAAAGAGTCAGGATTCAGTCTTGTGTTTGGATATCTGTGTTTTAAAACTGTTTTTTCTAAAAAGCTGTATAATTGTAGGTCAATCTATTTCCTCAAGTCAAAATATATGATGTGGGAGTTATGTTTCATAGTATATAAAGAATTTAAATTATCTCATAGGGCAGCATCAATCTTAGAAACGACTATATATATTTGGCTTGATTGATATTAGTATTAGTATTTGAAAGAAAATCTAAGCTTAATCACCTTGAAAACAAGGAAAGACGTCTTAGTTCTACAACTTATCATTGGACAGATATCCCATAATTTAGCTTTTCTAACTTCCACATGCTTATTTTATTCATTCTGAAGAGTAACTTGTAACATTCGAGTATATATCTAAATGTGAAATATTTTCCAAGTTTTGAATGGTTAATGGAGAAAGTGAAGGCATTTAAAGTGTTTTATAGATCCCTTGGTATTTCATTTGAAGAAGTAATTAATTCAATATTCACTTAACTGCCCAGAACTGAAACTACTTTGATCTGTCTTGGATTTAATGAGCACTCATTTTGCTGTGTGTACTATGATCCACTATATCATTCAGTGGGCTATCTTTAAATTGCTAATTAGACAATACTACTACAGATAATTGCCCTGTAAAAGGTTGTATGAGTAGAGAATATGAATAGTTCCTCTTAATTCTTTTAAGTATTGAGTTAAATTTTATTAGATATGCAATAGTCATTCATAAATAAATTTCACATGACATTTTCTACATAAATAACAGTTCTGGCTTTTGTTTATTGTGTTTGAGATGTCTCATACGACAAATAAATTTTTAAATTGATAAGAAAAGATATCATTTGCATGCCATTTTCTTCACTGTGGCAAGTTTTGCTCCTTAATTTTCTGTGCTAGTTAAGATTATATCACAAAATGGATTAGACTACATAAAGCCTGTAAGTTCATATTCTTTAGTCATATTTTGAGATTCCTTATATAAATATGAGGGTAAATAAGTAATGATGTTTCAAAAGTGATAATGACTTCAAGAAAAATTTATATTATACATATTCTGTTATTTATAAGACATGTTAAGCACTATATTTTGTAGGAGTAGAATTAATGAACTTCTACTCTGAATATATACTTGGCTATTATAAGAATGATTTAAATGTGTCACTTTCACTTTAAAACTTGTACACACATTATTTTTTGTGATTGATAAATAATTTTGTAATATTGATAGTCACTAAATTGATCCAAATAGGAAGGGATCAAATAATTTTAACTTCAAATCTAGAATAAGGAAAACTTTAAAAAATTGAGAAACTGGTTTATTAAAGAAGCAGGACAAGCTGATTGAAAAGATGGTAGTTCACATTTCTAAAGAAGTTCCACAGTGATTTGATAAATAATTTCAGATATTAAAAATTTGGAACAAGAGAAAACAGTTTAATATTGTCAGAGAGATGGTCAGTAACAAAAAGTTTGAATTATGACTTGAGAAACAAGTCTATGAATCAGTTTGCAGAAGAATTAAGATTTAGATTGCTAATATATACATATTATATATATATATATATATATATATAAACATACAGCATTCAGAAGTAAATATTTCAAAGCCTTTCAGCCATAGATTGTAGTTCAATATACATTAGTACAAACTTCTCTTTCATTTTATTAACTAGTCTATATATGGATTTGCCTTTATACTCTACCAGCGTGTTTATGGATTTAAAATGTCTTACATTACCTAAGAGACAGGCATCTACAATTTGTGTAGGCTTGTATGATTGTATAACATCCCTTACCATGAAATATATTTTCCAAGAAATTAGTCCAAATAATCCAAGTAGTCATCAGGCACTATCTCTGCAGAGATATCATAGTAGCTGTGTCACATTCAAACCTAGAAATCAGACACTGAGTCTATATTTGTATCTTAATAACCAGGTGAGTTCAATAATCAACATCCCTCTGATGTAAAAGTGACATTTATATCTCAGGAATAACTAACAGCCATCTAATTAGACTTAAATCCCTCTCATTAAGAGGGAGTTCATGTCTAGTACTATAAACTTAACTAAGAACCAGTGCTTGGCCTGGAAATGGATAGTAGAGGAGAACCTACTACCGCTACATTCCTAAACCAGAATAATTTCCAAACAAATTCTGAATGCCTTTTCTTATACCTATGAATAAATGAAGCTCTCAGTCCTCAACAAACATGATACATTTTTCAGCCAAGGAAGACCACAACAGAAAAATAAAAAGAGCAACTGACTCAACTGACAGGGATATAACACATCTGTAAGAATGGTTCAGTGAATACAGTGGGAGATAAGCATAAAGATTTAACAGAGAACTAGAACATCTGCCATGAGATAATGTTTTCTACATTTGGAAGAGAATGTTCACCCACAACAGTAAGGCTATCTAAATAAAACTTGAAAAATGACAACACCGACTATCATGCCAGTATTTATGGGAGAAATCTCACAAGGGCCGTCCCTTAGATGAAAACCACTGAGCATTCAATGGCTGCTAGGAAAAGAAAAATGAGCCTTTTTTCCCTCAGTGATATAATCCCAGACAGATTATATAATTGCAAATGATCATATTACAACACTAAGTATATTTGGCATTATATACGCATGTGATATATACATATACATATATGTGTGTCTGTATCATTATATACATATGTGTATATATATATCTGTATATGTATATAGATGTATATATTACATTTGTATATATTTATGTATACACATATATGTATATATATACATACATATACATATCATATATGCATATATAATTAAGAAAAGAAAATGAAATTGAGAAGAAGTTGGGGGTGTACATGAGAGGATTAGGAATGGATGTATATTGAATGGATGTAATTTAAATATAGTTCTCATCTATGACATTCTTAAATAATAATTAAATACACATGTATATACTTATACGTTTTCCGTACAATTAGATAGACAAAGATGCCACTTACATATTTGTTTTTTCCTTATTATTTTTAGAGTAACAATTTAAAATCCTATCTTCCTTTGACTGAAACTATTTGCACTTGCAAACTATATGCAAAAAATTGCAATGTATTTTCTCCTTCATTCTAAATGTTGAAGATGAAGATGCTTTTAATGAATGACAATGGAAAAGAGAATTCAATGGGGACAGGAAGGGAAGATGGTGATGAGGAAGGGAATATGAGGAAAAATAGCTCAAACAAGATTAACTGAGGGGTCATATTGAAACCTAATAAAATAAAAGCTTTGTAAATTAAATACATGTATGAAGGTGACCTAAATGAAATCAACAAATAATGAGGGAGACAGAGCTCAAACTGACCATCTCTTGTCACCAAATGAATCAGCCAGTACCACCAATGGATTATATCTAATCAATTTGTTTGCCAAAGAGATCCCATAGAACCAAAACAACCCAGGGTATTGCCAAGGCTATTAGTTGCTCTCCAAAAACTAACAGTAAGGCTCTATTACTGAAGCAAACACCTGCACAACTCACTGTACAAAGAAATGTCCAGTTGGAACCTACCTGAATCCTTCATCATCCATTGGCTGCTTCTACTACTGTAGCTCAGGGTCTTCTTTCTTTAACCTTACTGGTCCTTTGCTTATATATTATGGCTTTCACTATTGTATTATGTGATCCCTATGTATGCAAACATGTGTGTCTTTATGCCCATATGTGTTTCTTTTTATTTACTTAGGCTCTTTTTCTTTTCCTTGTTTTGTATTTTTCCTACTTTTATTTTTGTTTTATTTATTTTAATTTTATATCATTCCTTAGAAGGCCACTTGTTTTCTAAGGAGACATAGAAAGGATGTGAATCAAGATGGAAGGGAAAGTAGGGAAGAACTGGAAGTAGAGGGAGGGGAAACATAATCAGAATGTATTGTTACAACTGAATCTATTTTTAATAAAAGAAAAATAAATTAATAATGAGAATACAGTTTAGCATATTTAATATAATAAACCTTTATGTTTTCATTATTATTGTAATTTATGTCATAGTTTTATGATATCTAGGCATATAAAATTTGATGTAATTTCAAATGAAAATTTATTTCCTCAAATTTTAATGTTAATATAATCAACTCACTCATGAGATAATCAGTAATATTCATATAATCATGTTAATATTAAAGAGATGCACATAGATGCTGTTTTCTTATAACATTAAAATACACTGTTTTAATTTTGACACATTAGATTCTGAATAATAAATAGTCATTGACTTTAGTTTTGGAAATGTGTGATATTTTGTTCTTTTATATTATGGATATCTAGTATTGTTTTTGGCTATTCATCAGAGAAGACTGCTCAGAAATGGATTCAAGTCAATAGAAAGTCTTTGTAGCCAGCTGGCCACTACACTGGATGCTTCAGAGCCCAGTGTAGTCATGAGTCTTTCTCAGGGTGAGATTTAAGCACAAAAACCATACTCTGGGTTGACATACTTCAGTTAACAAGAACAGCTAGCCAGAAGAATTATAGAAGCTAAAAATAAGAGTTAGTACATTCTGAGACTTTCCCAGAACTGTATGAACTTTGATGGTAGGCCTTTCTTTTCATTTTGGCAGGTGGTGCTGTCTATGTGCTGAGTCTTACAGCCTAATTGTTACGTCCATCATGGAATTAGTTGTGCTAAGGACTCAGGGCCTACTAATTTTTAATGCCCTATTACAACACAAAATATTCATATTTTTGTGTAATGAAACTGTTTAAATGGAATAGGTTTGGCTTAAAATTTTGCAGTAGAACTCTAACATGGTTTGGAAAGAGGTTACTAGAAAGGGAAACAGGATAAATCAGATGGATTAAAACATTGTTTGAGGAAGCAGTTATGAGAACGCTTACAAAAAATATGGCCACACTGACTTTCCTAGGAGAAATAATCTAGATTTAGTGAGTAATATTTATGGTGGGTGGATATAAGAAACAATTTCCTCAATATTACATGTCTTACCAATGCAATTATTATACAAGTGCTATGGAGTCCTTTTGGCTGTAATAACTTGACACTGAAATTTTTCTTGCATATGTAAGCTCTTATGCACATCAGAATCCTTCAGTGTCATTTCTCAGAAGAATGGGTAGTTGTAACATTTAAAAACACATCATCATGTATCTTGGGTGTCATGTTTGATGTTTCTAAATGTACAGAGTAAGAGCTTCATTGTGACTGGCTCTGGCTCTTATCTGTGTGTTGGTTCCCCCATACCTTCATAGCATAACTCTCCTTACAGTTAGCATATGTGGTATAGCAGATGTGGTATATGTGGTATACTCTGGGATATAAATTTAACATTTGCAGTTGTTATACTTTTCTTTTGAAATAATTACAAAATTTCTTGAAACTACATTTAAGGGCTAATTTTATTAAATGCAACTTTTTTCATGTTTGCTGTTATCATTTTACTAGTACATGCTGCTATTTTTGTTTAATTATGCTCTGAACTTTCATGTAAAATCAAGTATTCTAATACTTCTGTCAGTATGATTTTTGTACAGAATTGCTTTAGCTATACAAGATCTTTTTTGTTTTCATATGAAATTCAAAATTTTGTGCATAAATATTTAATCATTTAATCTAGCAACATGGCTGTTCTGGAAACGGATTACATTGAAAGCCCTGTGTAATAGCTAGGAAGGGATCAAATTCAAGGGTCTGTAAGAAGGGGTCATTTTCAGAAGTCTGTGTGATCTGGACTGAACTGAATGTAAAAAGAATGTTAGTATACACTTTTACTCCCAGTTTTCAGAGCACAGCAGTGCCACATAACTTTAATTCCCAAAACAGAAGCAAGTAGAAGCAGAGACAGGAAGCAGAACTCACAAGGAGTAAGTGTCAGATAGGAAGTGACATCTGAGATGAATCACAGGGAAGAAAAGGCAAATTGATGAATCAGAAGAAAATATTAGCAGAGTGAGTCTGTTTGAGGATACACCCTACTCTTAGAATTAAAAGCAGGTTTTCAGCTCAGAGTCAAGCAGTCAGTTACAGAGGCAATTCAGGCAATAGGAGGAAGTCTAAGGGAGTCTGACACAGAGACACAGAGTCAATCTGAAGCAGGCACTCAGAGACTCAATCAGAAACAGAAGAGTTTAGTCAGAATGAGTCAGGCAGCACAGAAGGTCAATTTGAAGTAGCAGTTTGGAGAAGAGTTTGAGCCAGGACAAGTCAGTTAAATTAGACAATCAGAAGAATCAGTTGAGTTCAGTACAACTCTGAGTTCAGAAGAACCTAGTCAGATGAGTCAGTCAGCAATAAGTATCAAAGGCTTAAACATTCTAGGTTATACAGAGGCTGAAACCCTCTAAGGAACAGGGATTTAATTAGCCAAAGAATAAACTGGCTTTTGCCCTGAATTTTTATCTAAAGAATTGATTTTCATTTGTATGAATAATGATATTGGGATTATGATTTATTGAGTCTCTAGATCAGTTTTGAAAGGATAGCTATTTTCATTGTGTCAATTGTGCCAATCTGTGCATAAACAATCATTCCATTTTTATTGTCTTAACTATTTTCATAATTCTTGTATCAACTTAGAGGTGTTTATTCTAAATACTTAATTTTTGATACTATTGGAAATAAAATTGCTTTACTGAACTCTTCTGACTTTTTGGCTGACTCTGGCTAATTCTCTGACTGCCTCAGACTAAACTGCTCAGCTCAGCTTCAATTGACACACTCATCTCATCTGATACTGACCTCTTCTGCAGAACTGCCTCTGTGTCCCTGCTTCAGACTCCTCAGAATGAATGCCTCAGATTGCTTGTGTTCTATCCTCTGACTCTGAGCTGAGAGCATACTTTTATATCCTGAGTATTGGTCATGTCCTCACTCTAACTCATTCTGCTAACTCTTGCTCTGATTCATCACTTTCTCTGCCCTTCACTCTGACCCATCCAGACATCACTTCCTGTCTGACACTGACTCATTTTGAACTCTGCTTCCTTTTTCCAAAGTGCTAGAATTAAAGCAATATACCGCCATTGCCTTCTGAATACTGGGATTAAAGTTGTGTGCTACCACTGCTTCCTGAATACTGGGATTAAAGGTGTATACCAATATTCTTTCTACCCTAGGCAAATAGGCTGACAGATTAAATGATTAAACACTCCTTGACATATTCTCCCTTTCTGTTTAAGATATAAACTGTGCTGTGAAAATAACACAATTTAACTATTACAATAGGAACAATTATCAATCCCATAAGTTTACCAGTCTGAAGATCCATTTAAGCCCTCAATGTGATGATCTAGCATAATTGCACCAACCATCAGTACTGAACATCTGTTAAGTTGTCCTCAATATTCTTTCAGCAAATATCCTTTCTGTATCAAGATTTTCAAGTTTTATGAACTATCACCTCTCTTTCATCAGCCAGTTTGTTGAGCTGTCTTGCTGTGACTCTTCCTTCCTTCAGTCACACCTTTCAGGTCAGGAAAGCTCCTCCTACTTGGACCAGATCTTTATCAGTTTTTTATGGAACCCACAGCGTTTTATCTTCTGTGAAAATAAAAGCAAAACCTCTTCTCCAATGAAACACATCTCCTGACTTTCATTCTTATTTTAACACATCCTTGCATATAAAGGCTGAGTTAATTCGGCAATTATTTCTACAGTCCAGTGTCTTTCAGCAGCTGTTGTTTCTGACTCATTAAAATAGTCTACTTCTGTGAGTCCTTATTCTTATTCACCCTTTCTGTTTTTTAAGTATCTCCTTAAGGTGCAATTAGATCTTTAGGAACTCATACATACCAATAATTGGACTATGTATTTAACCTTTTTCACTTTTTAAAACTAGAATCAGGACATATGTTAAAACTCCAAGGAATGTTCATAACTCCACAATAACTTCTATACACAGGGAAGAGGAAATAGACAATCAAACCATATTTTCTAAGGTGTCAATATAGCTTTTCACCATGTTGGTTTATGTTCTTTCTACTATTACTTTCTTCAGAGTTTTTAAATATACTATCTTTAACCTTGTAATTATGCAATATGTGCTGGAGAAGATACATATATAAATCAGAGTACAACTCTGTAGATCTGGTTCTTCATTTCTACTTTTAAGTAGGATCACGGACTTGAACTAAGGCCATCAGTCAGTCTTGTATGCCCAGTTCTTTACTGTCATCAGCATATTCTATCCCTTCTTCTGAGATTTCATCATGAAAACATGTTGAACTTTGTTAAAGTCTTACCCTGTGTCTTTTGAAATTATGTGATGTAAACCTTTACCCTGATGAATGTGCTATCCTACATTTATTCATTCATATATATTAAATGACTATTATGCCCCTGGAATGAAGAAATGTTGTACAATTTTTAAATTTACATTTTTGAAAATTTCATATCTGAGTTCTGTATTTAAATAATTTCTATCCTTCCCCCTTAAAATTCTCCTGTTTCTTCCCTTCTAACAATTTTAATAACCTTTTATTCCTTAATTATTATTATTACACATTTATATCCACACATATATCTATATCTATAAGATCTACTGAAACTTAACTTTTTGATTATAGTATGCTTCTTCACTTGGCTGTTGTTATAGCTTTAACTTGATTTCATTCCTCCATTTAATTTTTTAATGTAATATAATAGAAATTTACTCATTTCTTCTATAATTTCCAATTTGTTGGATATAAGATTTTTAAAGAAATACTCAATGAAACCTTTTTAGCATCTTTTATAATGCTTCTCTTTTCATATAGAATTTTATTGATTTTTGTTCTTTGTCCATTTTTCTTGTTCATGATAATTAGAAAAGTGACCAATGTTATTTAATGTCTTAAGAAACCAAATATCCGAGTCATTAAGTTTTGTTATTTTTGGGTTTTTTTTTTCAGCTTCCATATATTTTCTTTCTGCTATGAACTGCCTTTACCCTAACTTACAAGTTCAGATAATTATCTTTTTATTTTCATTTAATTTTAAGAGTTTCAAAGTATCTTCTAAATTTTTCAGCAACTCATTGGCCTTTCACTAATATATTGTTTAATTTCCATGAATCTATGTGATTGTCTCCTGAGCTAGTGACTCCTAGTTATAAGCTTTGATAATATGACAAGATACAGGGAGTTATTTTGATTCTTTTGTGTTTGTGAAGTTATTTATTGTAGTTGTAGATTTAAATGTGGATTTCCCAGATCTAGATATTGGTTCAAGGCAAAGGACAGTTTATTATTTTGTCTAATTAAATCACTGGTTCTAAACTTGGAGTCTTAGAGGTTTAGAACATTTTGCTCTCTTTATAACCTAGTCTTAATCCTTGACCTGGAAGGCTTCAGCCCTTGCATAATCTAAAACATTTAAACTGTTAGCCTGGACCTAGAAGGATTCAACTTTAGCCTTTGAACACCTACTGCTGTCTGAGCCACTTTGACTAACTCCCTCTGAACTCTTACTCTTCTGGTTCAATTCATTCTATGTTCTGGGCTTCTTCTGAGGAGCTCTGCTGTGTCTCTGTGTCTCTCCCTGAGCTCTTACTGCTCCATCCTGCCTCTGTATCTGACTGCTTCAACGAACTACTCTATAACTCACTCAAGCCTCAGCTTGTCACTCTTCTGTAACTGACTTGTCAACTTACTCCATTAAC
Organism: Cricetomys ansorgei; assembly: GCA_026225945.1. Lineage (NCBI taxonomy): Eukaryota > Metazoa > Chordata > Mammalia > Rodentia > Nesomyidae > Cricetomys > Cricetomys ansorgei. The sequence continues at coordinate 4,891,717 of JAMJFZ010002812.1, forward strand.
TGCTCCTCATCTGACTCTTCAGCCTGCTTTTCAACTGACTTTTCTTACTGACTGCTTCCATTGACACTTCAGCCTGCTTTTCAACTGACTCTTCTTCTGTCTCTTCTGTTACCTCCTATGTAATTCTCTTTAACTGAACTGAGAGCCTCTCTTTTTTACTGAAAAAGTGGGCTTGCCCTTAATCTGTTAACTCTTCCTCTGATTAGTCACTTTTTCAGCCATTCACTCTGACTCATCTCAGACATCACTTCCTGTGTGATACTGACTCCTGAGTTCTGCTTCCCACATCTGCTTCCACTGTTTTTTCTAGGGATTAACATTGTTGATTACCACTGCTTTTAGAATACTGGGATTAAAGGTGTATCTACATTCTTTCTAGAGCACACAGGCCACTGAATGTAGCCCCTGGAATATAGACCCTAGCATTCCCACAGGGCTTTACCCCTACAATTTATCATCCATAATGTGTTCTGATTTTGAGAAACTTCCATGAGCTTCTGAAAAAATGTGCAGCCTCAGCTGCTGTGGAATATTCTGTAACATGTCTAAAACTACATTTGTTCTTTAATATAGCATGTTGTCATTTTCTTTTATAAGAAAATAATTATCTATTATTTATTATCTCTGGATGACCTATCTCAATTCTCCAGTTAAATGATTTGGAGTTACTGATTTGTCAAAAAAAAAAAAAAATCTAACCATGAGTTGCTACCAAGTGACAGGCTTCACTGGCAAAGACTCAAGTTCAAAGTTGGAATACTATATACCAAACAGATTTAGAATAAGATTAATTCATAAGATGTGAGGACAACCATTAAATATCAGTAAAGTTTTTAGGCTCCAAAGAAAATGTGACCACAATAAATACATGTGCACCAAATGTTGATACCTTCAGCATGTCTGGGATAAACAATATTGGACATAAAGAGATGAATATCTTTGGATGTATTTAATACCCCATTCTCATCAGAATGTATATATACTTCCATATATATACATAATTTTTGATAAATATCTTCCTCCATAAAAGTGATACACATCTTTTAATAATACCAAATTTTGACAAATGGAATGCATTATTTAGCAGAATTACAATAATTTCTACCATGTGATCTTAACTACACCAACTTCAGAATTTTGTGACTTTTAAAAATCATGTTATATACATCAATATATAATCATATAAAAGAAAAGTTGATATGATAGAATAGGTTTATATACATGTTAAATATCATAGCTTAGTAATTCACTCACAGTGGGAACTATTTGAATTTACAATTCATAGAAGCTAAATAAAATAAGCCTGAGTCTTTCATCTCAATAATAAATCACATTTTAGTGAAAAATTGCATTTTTATGCACAGAAAAACAGACAATTTCAAGCAAGGATTTAGAAGTAATAAAGAAATTCTCAAAAATAAACACACACTTTATAAAGTAAATGAACAGTAACACTAATAGATTGTTATAAAATTTTTCAGCTTTCAGAGATGTGATTTGAAGGGTGGTTTGAGATAAGAGATAAAAAACTTCAAGCCTTCAATGATGAGTGTTGTGCTAATTAAACTGCATAATCAAGTAATGTCAAGGATTTAGAGATTATTATGCAGCTGCTTCAGAAAGAGTGTGGAAAATGAGTGAGGATTAGTTACTGTTTGTTCCTTTTTAACTCCTTTGAAACTTACATACACTCAAGCTAAGGTAGCAGGCAAGAGAGAAAACAAATGCAGAGTATATGTTCTTTCCACTGAAAAGCTCCTCTAAATCTTAAACCTCTCTTCCCATTTGGTGTGTTTGATTTTTTTTTCCCCTTAGTCCAAATCTATTTTTCAACTATCATCTGCAATCGTTTCTCAGTTTCTTACTGCAACAATATTTTTATTTCAGTGCTGTAGTCCCTATATCTACTTCATCCACAAGAGAGCCCCAAACAGGTATATGACATAAAATAACTTGGCATGTGCGGAATGCAACAAGATCAGAAACAGATGCAGAGAATATAATTTGAAAATAATCACTGCTTTCCACTTGCTTTTGATGGCACAATGATGTTTCAGTTTTTACTGAAGAAGGGATTAGGAGGGTGAATCCTTATGAAATACTAAGTTATCTTTCAAATGGAAAGCTAACTAACTTTCTTTTCTTTTACATCCCTGAAAATATTGATTGAAGACTGATTTCATTCAAGAATTAAGTCTTTGTGTTTGAAAAGTTTCATGTACATTGATACCAAGATGAGCTGTAGGCAATGGTGATATATCTTATGCTCCCTGTTCTTTCCAGGAAGACTAGGTGCCAGAATTGCATTGTAAATAAGAACTTCAGTAAAAAAGACCAAGCCCAATATTCAATGAAAGTATTTTGTACCCAGTGGGATGTGAGCACTGAAATGAAGAGAAACCATTTCTGTCTTAAGTATTGCTATAGCCCATAGTATCTAGTACCTTGTCTCTAAAATAATATACTTCATTTTGATTACAATATTTATTGTCATCTTTCATTTAATATGGTTATATAACATAGCACTATCATTTGTGAGAGTACTCATTATTTAAGTGGCATTTTTATTGTTTCATTATCTTACTGTTGGCTATGATAAAATTAAGTAGTTGGGCTTTTGAAACCCAGCTTTATCTGAATACTATGCAGTGAGTGGGATAGTGCCTGGTGTGATTGGCTGGGCCTGGGTATGCCTTGGACAAAGTTAAAGTTCTGAGTGAAGTTTAGGAAAACTACATATTTTATAAATCTATTGGTACTTTCTTAAAATTACTGTGTTTTCTGACATTATGGTTGCCACAGTTAGCAGATATTTATAGTATATCCATACTAATACAATGTAAATATAGGTTTTTGTATGGATCAATATGAAAAATTAATGAGGCTCTCCTTGAAATTTTATACCTCAAAAATTTCTGTTTTTATTCTGTAGGCTACTACTATTTATATGAATATGTATAGTACTGATAAAATTCCCATTTATAACTTATAGCATCTATTCAATTGTGTAGTAAATCACTAAGGTTTTATGTGGATTTAAACTATATTCTATAATTTGTTAATCATTACTTTTATTTATTAATTCTTTACATGATTCCTTTAATTTTATTCTTTCTTACAATTTAATGTCACAGTAAAATGGATTTTATTCTGATGGTCCATTCTTACTACTCTTCTAAAGTTTGAAATGTGAAATGTGTTTAATGGCTAACAGTTTCAAAGGGGGATAGAGAATGTTTGCTCCTGTCTTGAAGTAGAAAAATTTAATAGTTATTGCATTCCTTCAAAAATAACAGTAATATCATTAAAAAGATAAAACTAAGAAATTCATCTTGACCCTTCAGAGAACATGTACTATCTTACCAAGCTGCTCGGAACATTCAAATGGAAGGGAACATGCACACTCACTACCACAGTGTTCTGAGCTAGATGTTGCCCATTGACGTCATAGCAATAGGAATATTTAAATATTATGAAATTTTGATGATCCATTTGAGAGAGAGTGTAAAAAACTGCTATCGAGTGAAATTTTGAAGATAACTTTTAGAGTCTTTGTCACTAGGAAATCTTCAGGATTTAGAAATTTAGAAAATTCCAAATATAGAAAATTTCAAAATTCCCTAGAGATAAAATCTGTAAAATTCATAAAATCTCTGTCCCTACATCTTGGGGCAGAGAACAGAGATCACATCCTTATGACCTTGTTATGGGGTAAGATATACAAATATCTTTCAACTAAATCTAAATAATCCCAATTAAACAATTGTACCAAGAATTATAAGACACAAGAGAGAATTAGAAAATATAGTTTGGAAAAATACTGCACATAAGAAAATATATACTTTTCTTTCATAAATTAATAAATTTATTAATAAATTAATCATAAACTTTTAAATAAAACTTCAAAGATCCAATGTAATAAGAAAAACACTGAAAAGTTGGTCTTTAATAAAGTCAAAATAATGACTGGATAAGAAGCTATTATAAAAGATCCTGACACCAGTTGTTTGTATATAATTGATTTTAAATTATTTATTTTAATTTCATGTCTATGATTGTTTGTCAAAATGCAGTATTACATTTGTTTTTATAATGTAGAACACATTTTAATGTATTTTAATATATTTAATGTATTTTTATTTATTCATTTATTTAATATATTTAATGTATTTTATTTATTTAATGTATTTAATGTATTTTTAATAAATAATACATTGTTAATATACTTATACCATGCATAAAATATATTTTATAAATGCAAAAATACATTTATAGTAATTATTACATTACTGATAACTGAACCATGTTCAAGTATATGTTGCAACTGGAGTTTATAATAAAATATATGCTTATGTATATCATAAAGGAAAGAGATAAAATATCCCATTTAAGTTTGCAAAACATTATAAATTCATACATACCTTGATGTAGAAATGACTGTGAAATATATAATTGTTAATAGAAACATGGGCTGGCATGGATGTTAGACAGTTATATATTTTCTTGTGTTTTCAATAGAAAGTTCTAAGGAATATGTACACACCAGAGCCAGTAAGCACTCCAATAACCCTAGTATTTCCTTCTCCATTCCTTCCTATAAAAACAAAACAGAACCCTGATGAAACACAACTGATTGGAGTAGGAAAATGGGCAAGATTTTTTGAGATATTTCCTTGTCCCACAGATGGGGAATTTAAAAGGAAGCAAACCAAACATAATGATGGAAGTTGTTTATGGACACAAGAACCAGCTGATACACATTTCAACTACAAAATAAGTAAGTAGTATTTTGGTTATAACAGAAAGATTAAGAAGAACTTTCATGAGTTTATACTGATTAAAATAGTGATATAAATTTAGATAAGGAGTTTAAGGATTTATCAAATAATTGATTTAGATACTGCATTGCCATTGAGGTAAAGCTCAACTTTCAACTCCTTCATTTTGAATCTTGATAGTCACTTCAACACCAAAGTGGCAGTTTGTAATAGAATATATATATATATATATATGAAATCTGACTCACATTCATTATGTCAAAAGATCAAAATTAATATAAATCACGATGCTCTTTTTTCATTTTATGCACTTTCAAGATGACAGCAAAAGCATGCCCTCCTTTGCAAACCCCATTAACATAGGCTAATTGTAAGGGAAAAATTAGGAGACAATTTGGTATCCAGTGAATCATCTAACCAGCATTGCTCAAAGCTGTCATGGCCGTCAAACATATGGAAATCCAAAGAAAATGCTACAACCAAGAAGAGCTTAAAGCCATGGGTAATTAATGTAATGAGGAATGTAAGTGTTACTTTAGAGAAAGAACAGAAAGCTAAATTTGAATCAGTGATAAAAATATATGAGTAGATGTGGTCATTTTTGCCATATATTTGCATTAGGAATTGTTAGGACAAAATTAATACTCTCTTATCCATAAGACTAAATTTAGAATAATAATGTGATGCTGTATAGATGGTGAGAATAGATAATATTGAGGACTGATGCTTCCTACTTTATTGCATACACTAAATATGTGTACGTGACCTTCTTTGTATTTTAGAACTTTTGATTTTTGGCCTGGTGTCACCATTTTGATATACTTGATTGAATCCCCCAAGTGACTCAAAGTTGTTAGTGTACCCACTCAATCTATAGCTTCTTCAAGACAAACTCACAACAGGGAATTTTAGATTATTCTCTAAAGGGCTGATATTCTTAAAATGCTGAATTAAGAAAATATGCAAGAGGACATGATGGATATTTTTCTATGTCTTGTGTGTTTTGCATGATAAATTTAAAGAGAATGATTGTGATTTCAGTAATATATAGGCTTCTTCACTGATGAAGAACAAGGCATGGCCTTGCAATTTTAAGCAATATATGGGCAAATATTTTCATGAAGAAATTTAATTTTTGGTTTCATTAGATGTACTGTTGCATAGTCTGTTTAGTGACTTTCAAATTCCTGCCTGAGTCTCTCTGACACTCTGTCATGATTGTGTCATATGTTCTTCCTTCTGTGTGTATTTTCTCATTTGACTCTTGAAAATTTCTTTCTGAGCTCTCTTTAAAATATAGGAAGCGTTAGTATTTCCCCTAAGTTTAAGGGCAGAAAAGATGACTAAGAGGTTAAGTGACCTTGCTCTGGCAGGGGACAGGAATTTCAGTTCCCAGTACCCACATCATAGGCTTACAACTTACTCTGTCTCCATCTCCAAGGGATCTGACCTTCCCTTCCAGTCTCCATGGGCACTGAAGCATGCACATGTGTGCACATACACACACACTCTAAATTAAAAAAAATACAAATAAAGAAAAATTTGCATGTCAGAATGAATCTATAAAAATGGTGATATATTTAGATTTTGGTTTAGTACATACTGATTCTTTGGCCTGAGTGAGTGTGTGTAAAACTAAACTTACTGATTCTAATATTTCTGACTCTGACTTTGGGTGTGACAAGTAAATAAAGGAAATGGGTTGGTGTTTGTCACGATTTTAAATGTTTATGGTTTACAGATGTTTTGCAAGGAATCCCCGATGCCTCATTTTTTTCTAAAGCCAAAGGCATGAAAACAAAAGAGGAAGCAACGCTGAACAACAGTTGTTCAGAAGTACCCTACAATGGTGTGACTTGGATGAATACCATACTGTTTTATGACCCTCAAATTCAGACTGTAAAATAATTTAAATGTAGGTATAATCTCCCTTTTGGTACATTGCTGCAAATACTTTCAACTATTTATAATGAACAAATACTTCTGCATTTTCCAAGATTTCTTGCACTCTGAACAAGGACAGGAAGTTAACTCAAATATGTCATTTGCTTAGGATCTTGGTCTTGAGAACTTCCATATTTGAAAGAGTATTGTACTTCACTCATATATTCTTCATGCAGGAAGATTGCATGAGTTTGGGAGAAAATAGTGAGATTAACAATTAAGGTTTTAATTTCTCTTAGATATTTTTACTTTGAAAATTGGGCAGACATTTTAGTGCTATCAAAATAAGTAGATTTAGTAAATATTACTGCTCCTTAGTGCTTTGATAACAAGTTCAGTAAAGTAGTTGTCACTTCAGAGTCACATTGATTATCATAATATCTATCACAAACTCACATTTTCCATGAGCATTAAGAATGGATTTGAGGTGATACTGGCCTGACTTAATTGTCCCAAATTGTGTAGATATTTCAAAACATTTCAACATATTCTAGTATACAAATGATTGTCATTAGTCAACTTCAAATAAGTGTTTATGAAAGTAAGGAGTTCAAAACATTAACTTGTGCTCAGATATATTTCAAATGTTTTTTCTAATTATGTTGTGAAAGTATCAATTTGAAAAATTATCCTATTCAATTTGAATTGGGAATGTATTATGTCCATTCTGTGTGCATTTATTTATTTGAGAATATAGATACTCATTACATAAACCTGGATAGAGATATCTCAATGATGTCCCTCATTAGCTTATGTTATCTGCAAAGAGAATATCATTTCACAATAAAATTCAAGCAACCTCATGAATTGTGTCTATCTGTCTTACACACTGCTTAATTTTCATTAGAAAATGTACCCAAATAGTTCAGGAACTTTTAAAAACACTTGAAAGAGGACTAGTTTCTTACTAATAATGAACTCTACCTTTCTTGGACTATGTGCCAATTCTAATGAGATGAATTTTAAATCCCTTTCAAATTGTTTATAAATATTCTATTTTCATTGGAATGAGTAATAACTAATGAGTCAGTGATTGGAATCAGGGATTGGAATACTCGTCTTTTGGTTTTGAATAAAAAGATAAATTAAAAAAATCATTTGCTGCAAGAGAAAAACAGTTTATAATGTTTTTACACATTTTAAAATGTAGGACTCAGAGATTTAATGAAAAAAGATCACAAATGTACTACTCCTTCATATGTGTGTGCTGGAAGTAGGTATATTATTGGATCTCCTGATTGGATATTTGAAAGATTAGGATACTGTGAATAGGAGTGCTTTGTTTAGAAACCCTATGATATATAAGAAGAAATTTTATAGCATTATAGTATAATTATCAAGAATATTTCAACTTATGAGTGACTAAACATCTGTGATACAGCAATTTACTTAGTACAAATCGTATTTAATTTAGGTGAATTTATATATAAAGAATAAACGTTTAATTTTAGTGACTGAGTTATCTTAATTCAACTTTTTGATCATGTGCAATGCTGGTATAAAATGGATGTATACAATACTGTTATACTTAAATCCCTTTCAATTTCTCTGAGTACATCATCAGAAGTGTAAATGCTGACTTGTATCTTCATTCTATTTTTGAGAAACAGCCATATGACTTTTCATGCTAGGTGCCCCATTTGACATTCCCAACTTTAGAGAAGAATTCTGTTTTTCAGCATTCTTGTCAGCTCTTATTACAGTCTAGCTGAGAAGCCATTGGTCAGTATAGGTATGAGATAACATCTCAGTGTTGTTTTATCTGCCTTCATCTTATTCTTAATGATGGTGGACATCTGTTCATGAGCTTATTGGTCATGTATATTCTTTGGAGAAATTTTTATTTTATCTTTTAAAATGTATTTTAAAGCACATTGGTTAATATTTGTTTCATTGCTGTAGTTCTCTCTCTATGTGATATGAAAAATCAAATAGATGATTCTTGTCTTTAAATAGGTAAGATGTGATTGATATTGTTAAGAATGATATGAAGGAAGAAAAAGATGAGAGACATTTAAAGTATATAAACAGTGCATGGTGGGTTATGTTCCAGATTTAAAATCTTAATGCTCCAATGTTACACTTACTGGTTTCATAGCCTGGTATCCAGGTATGTGGTGATGCTTTCTTGGCTAAGAGCTTCTAAGGAGTAGGATGAGTTGGCAGCTTGCCGCTATGATGTTTTAATTTACGTTTCCTGTATACACACCATCCTCCAGAATGAGTCCATGAGCAGATCAAATAAAAAGCAGGATTTTTGATACAACTTTATTTACTTTTTACTCTTAGATGATTGCATTTACTGTTGTTTTCCCAAACAAATGTAAACTCCATTCTTATCATGGAAACAAGTATTTGCTGAAACTTTAAATCATCACATATTAAACATGCCATTTCCTCATAAAAAACACACAGGAACCAAGAGATTAATTTCATAGGCATTGGAATTTTTTAAGTGCACATATTCTCATAAGTTTCTATGCCCTTAATTACCCTGTCTAAATATTACATCCTTTCTCAAAATACAAATCTAAGACAAGGATATGTGCATTTGAAAAAATCCTCTAGTGTTTTGCTTGATGCTAATACACCAGATTTACTCTGTTTCATAAATCAAATTCAGAATATTACTAAAAGCAGCAGGTGTTCAGGACTATGTACAAAATGTCCAAATTCACTTTTTTTGTTACATATTAGAATTAGCCATTCCTCTTCTGTTTTTATGTACCTTTTGAATTTTGAGTGACATTTGAGAACTATGTGCTTCTACGTGGAACTTTATACATTCAAGGAATTAAAATGCCATTTTTCGTGTTTATATACTACAAAGTAAAGCATAACAATCTGTATTTTTGAAAACATAATAAAATGCATACAAAACAGTGAGTAAATTTCTAATAGAGAAATGATCATCAGAATCGAAAAAAAAAGAGTTCATTTTAACTAAAAACTTTGTTTCTGTCACATAGAACTGTATATATCTGGATGGTATGGATTCTAGACTTTAGTTTGAAGGAAAGCAATAGTGCAAATAAATTCCATGCCAGTAGACACTTTAAAATACTAGATTTAGCAGCAGTCACATTAGCTTAGATAATGGGTGAATTTTTCTTCATTGAAAATGCTCTCTGTCGCTTCAGAAGAACTTAGTGAGGCAGCCTGCCATCTAGCTTTTTCACAGAAAAACAGGCTTGCAGACTGCAGATGAGAGAGTCTGGAGCAGAGACAGTTTTAACTTAGCCATTCCTAATTTATCTCAAGCGTTTTCAATTCATCTTCACTGCTCTGTGCACACAGGAACACCAGATTGCCATCCCTGGGGAACAGAATGCAACCGGGGATCTAGAGAGCTGTCACATTCCAAGAAATATTTAAATTGTGCTGGTTTTCTTCTGGAGAGCTGAGCCCAGGGAATGAAACTCTCCATCCAGTCGTAGCTTTGCGGGCAATAGATCAGAGGATATTGCCAGGTTCCTAATGGATTATTGTTATCGGGCAGGTTTTCTCTGAAGGTACGTAGTTATTTTCTCCATTCATTACCCTCTCCTATTTATCAAGTAATAAGCTAATGAGCAGGGAATCCAAACCTGTAAATAGAGAAAGATGTTAAGGAGCCAGTATTGACTGAGTAATGGCACATTATTGCTGCATGTTTGTATGTGAAATAATTGGATGCTTTTACTAAAGATTAGTATATATACTTTGAACTGCAGTGTCAGCACAAAACAGGCAAAACCAAAACAAAACCGTACTGCAGGCTGAATTATAATAAGTTCATATTAATTCTCTGGAGGATTTTTCTTTTGTGGATGCAGCCAATAATGAAGGGAAATACATACTTTGGAAACTTGCTTAATCCTGTGTATTTTGGAATAGTCATAATATTTTTATCTCTGCCTTTGCAAATACTTTTTATCAAATGCTATTATTAAATGTACTGTTTGTCATGGGTGTTTATGCAGATATATGAATGATGGAAGTGTTTAATTTAGACAAACTCCAGTAGAAGTGTTTCTGGGAACATGATAAGAGGACACTTTGTGTTGCTGATCTGTATTTGTGAGTTTGAGAGAAATATTAAATTTAATTACTACAGTAAGTGAAATATATTATAAAAATTATTTAAGTTTTCTCTAGTAAATAAAAATGTTAATGTATTCTGTTAGGTGGGAAAAGCATTTACTAAAGTAAAATGTTAAAAGCTGACAAACTTCTGAACAGTAACTGAGCTAACGAAAGGGATAAAGCAGCTGTGTCCTAAGTGAAATGTAGCTTATTTTACAATATCTATTTCAACAGGAAAGGGAGACTTCTCTCTGTGTTTACTGAAAGTTAAAGGCGTGTGTGTGTGTGTGTGTGTGTGTGTGTGTGTGTGTGTGTGTCTGTGTGTGTGTAGATTGGTCACTACATTCTCCATCAGAGAGGAATGATGATGTTAGGTAGGTTGTCAGCCTATAACAACCACAGAGTTTATAAAGCAAGTAGACATCCACTTTTTAATATACTATGTTAAGGGCTTTTGATGCATTCTAATGACTTTAAACTGAATGAATGTGTTCAGTGTAAACTATTGTGTTGCTGATCCTGTTACATGCCTAAAAGTTACCTTTGAACTTGATGAAATCACAGGTATATTTTGTGTAGTATACAGTATTACCACCTGCTGTATGTGGACTGGAAAGCAGAGTTTCTGCACCCATCTATGGGTTAATCATAGACTTAGAAGAGGAAATGGTGACTGAGCTTTGCAAGAACACTTAGTAAATGTTCTACTTTCATTGGAGCATTAGAGAGAGTGTTAGAAGAATAATAAGAAAGGAGTGAGTCATGAAATAGGGACTTTTAGTGCATTCTCCTTATCCTCAGAGGGATTGTAAAAGGTAAAATGAAAAAAAAAATGGAAAAGAGTAAAGAGAATAGAATCCTCAACTCCTCTTTTAAGTGCTTTCTTCACTGAAAGGGATTTCTTTCACATACAAGGGATTGAAGAACAGGAGCTCCCTTCAAATAATTTCACTTGACAAACTGCTCTCCTTTGTGGAACCTCTTTCCCCACTGGCTCCGACTCTGTTTTCTCCACTCATAATGCAAAGCTCCAATTTAAATCTACAAAAAACACTCAGGAAGTACACACATGCTTCAACATTCAGAGCTTCCCAAATCAATAGCTTATGAATTCTATAGGACATGGTGTGTCGATTTTATTTCAAACACTGACTCTTCTAAAATTCCAGTTTCTGATATAAAGAACACTAGGGAAGTTCTTTTAGGAAACCCATTAGTTTTTTTTCTTTTTTTTAAATCAGAGTACCAATATATAATAAAATAGACATATCAGCTTTGGGAATGGGAAGGATATGACAGCTGATGATAACAATTGAGTAATAAGTTATGGATTTACTTTAGAACATTATATGAATTGAGAAAATTTGAGAACCAGCTCCCCCTATCAAACTACAATAAAACTTCTTATCACTCTGGCTTCATATTGATCTTTCATATGACAATAATGCCAGTACCTTCTGTCTTCCCACAGGATGTATTTACTTACCCAGCTTCTTAGATTGGCTCAGCTTCTTGTTCTAGTATTAAAAGTTATTTTATTCCATCTTATGGTGAGTTCATTACAAAATATATTACTGTAATTTCATTTTATTATTTGCTACTAAATAACATTTATTGAGTGTTTGTGATGTGTTTACTGCTTCTGAGCAACATGTAATAAGAAAACATGTAATGTTATTCTCTCCTAAATCAAACCGTTTATTAATATTTCAGGGCCTCTAATTAGTACACAGAAAACGAGGGAATTAAACATGGCTCTTTAGCTACCTCTTATATACATAAAATGAATGAAATGTCAATGACTTGCATTTATCTTTATTGAGGACACACAAAGTGTATTCAAATTCTCCTTAACTCTGTCTTATATGTAAAGGTAGTATAATGAGCAGAACATTGTATTGAAGGTAAGTCAAATAGCATTAGATACAGTAAGCAAGTTTGTCTAAGTTTCTTATGTCTATATACCACTGGCCTGTTATTTGCATAACTTCAAAAATGATACCTACCTTTAAATATTTGTTTAGAGAGATGACATATTCAATTATCAAAAATATTCATGCATAGTCAGCGGCTAATACATGATACTCCTCTCAAATGCAACTTTATCATAACCTTTCAAGAAAGGAACATGAATGTTCTGACTGAAACTACTTTGACTCTCCATTTTCTCAATAATGTATGTCTGTTGGTTTGTGTGTATAATATCATAACCATATAAATAAGAAATTAAACTTTGACAGTGTTTTGACTTTCGGTGATGAAATATTTGTAGATGCACCAAACCATTACACATGCAAATATAAAATTGGAAATTGATTAGTTTTTTAAACTAGCTGGCATATTCTATACAGATATCAAATAGCAAAATTATCAGTCGTAATTTAGCAAGGATAGCAAACAGAACTGTGTCTCATTTCTCCTTCCAAAAGACACAATAGAAAACAAGACAATAAACCATTTTGCTCATTAGGCTTTACCCTTAAATCTTTTTATTTGCATTTTATTTTGCTAGTATCTCTACTAAGTGAGATACCATCACATTCCAACTGCTCAAAGGAGTGAGAGCACATAAAACTACCCCCTCAAAGAACATAGCAAATGCATAAGAACTTTAAGGTAAACTGCAGCATGTGCATTGAAAAAAATTAGTAAACACTTGTTTTTCCTTTTATTGAAGGAAAGATTTTTTTTTTCTGATTATGGTTTCTCCTCCTTCTACTACTACCAATTTCTTCCCAGCTCTGCTCCCATCTGGATAGACTCCTGATATGTCTCTCATTATAAAACAGACTTCTAAATGATAATAATAAATTAAGATAAAAAACAAACACATAGGGATTGGGAAAAATAGAAGAAAAGGGCCCAAAGCAAAAGTATCAGAGACCTACTTTTGCACTCTTAGAAATCCTATAAAAACACTTAACGGGAAGCAATAATATTTATACAGACAACCTTGTGTGGACCCATGCCAGCCCTCTACATGCTGCCATAGTCTCTGTAAGTGCTTATGAGCTTTGATTCTCTTGATTTATTTAGAGGGTCTTGTTTCCTTGGTGTCCTCAATTCTCCTTGGCTCTTATAAGTTTTCAGCCTTCTCTGCCACAAAATTTCTTGGGCCTTGAAGATAGGGATTTGATAGAGACATCCCATTTAGAACTGAGGATCCAAAGGTCTCTCACTCTCTGTATAACGTGTGGTTGTAGGCTTCTGTTTGTTTCCATCAACTGTAGGAGAAAGCTTCTCTGTTGATGGCTGAGCAAGGTACTAATCTATGTGTATAGCAGAATTACATAAGGAATCATTTTATTGTTTGACATTTATTTATCTATTCATTCATATATATTTATGTATTTATTTATTGCTTGTTTGTTTTTGAGACAGGGTTTCTCTATTGTAACTCTGGATGTCCTGGAACTCACTCTGTAGACCAGGTTGGCTGGCCTGGAACTCACAGAAATTGACCTGCCTCTGCCTCTTGAATGCAGGGATTAAAGGCATGCACCACCATTGTCTGGCATATTTATTTATTTTTGTAGCAGTAGTATCTAGTTTTAAGTTCCTGTGCTATCTTGTATCCAGATTTTAGTCACCTAAGCAGTGTTGGTTATGGGATAGTTTTCATAGAGTAGGCCTTAAGTCAAATCAGGTATTAGTTGGTTACTCCCATAAACGTGCTGCCATTGCCTTAGCACATCTTTCAGACAAGACATCATAATAAATTGAAGAGTTTGTGTCTAGCTTGCCATTTAGGTTTCTCTTTTAGTAGTGGTCAAAAGAGCTTCCTGTACCAAAGATGGTAGAACATAGGAGTAAAGGCTCTATGTAAGTATCAGATGAATTTTTCCCTCTTCAAAAAGTTGTGTAGGTGTTATCTTCAGAGTTGGGGCCGTGATATCAGTTTTTGGGGAGCAATCAATAGTCTCATCAACAATCGGGTTGTCTGGGGATATGTGACCGCTGTGACTAACAACTCAATTAGATATAACTGAATCCTTAGTAGAAACTTCAATTAATGACAAGAGATGTCTGTCTGGGACCCATTATTTGGCAATTACATTAAAGTTGTCTTAATATATGTATATATTTTAGTAAGCTTCTACCATGTTAAGTTTCCATAATATCCATTAAATGGGCCTTAAGTTTAGCTTTCTTGCCTCATATTCTTTTCCTTATCCTCCTTTCTCTCCTCCTCACCTTTTGATCTTCCTGTTCTGGCTTTCCCCTATCCATAAGTAACTATTCTATTTCCCTTTCCTAATGAGATCTATCAAGCTATACCTAACCTCTGTGGTTCTATGGATTATAGCCTGATTATCATTGTTTTAAGAACTAATATTCACATATAAGTAAACACATACATATTTGTCTTTCTTGGTCTTGGATAATCTCAATCGAGAAGATTATTTCTTGTTCCATCCATTTTCCTTCAAATTTCATTATATCATTTTTTTCAAGAGCTGTGTAATACTCTATTGTGTTACTGCACCACATTATCTTTATCCATTCATCTGTTTGGGTCATCTAGATTGTTTGCTATTTCTAGCTATTATGAAACAGCAGCAATGAACATAATTAAATAGCTCTCTCTATGGTATGATCATGTGTCTTATGTTATGTGTTCAAGAATGGTGTAGTTGAATCTTGTGGTTCACCAATTTCCATTTTCCTGAGGAACAACCACACTGGTTTCCATAGTCTCTGTATGAATTTGCACTAACACCAGCAATGGGTGGGTGTCACTGTTTCTGATTGATCTTAGCCATTCTTAGGAGAGTAAGATGAATTCCCAACCCAGTTTTGATTTGCATTTTTCTGATGACTAAGGATATTGAACACTTCTAAGTGTTTCACATCCATTTGGATTTCCTCCTTTGGGAATTTTCCCTTTAGATATGTACCCCATTTTTATATTGGATATTTTTTTCTTGATATCTAGTTTTATAATTTCTTCATGAATTTTGGATATTGATATGCACTTGGTAAAAAAAAAATTCTTATTCTGTAGGATGTCATTTTGTCTAAATGATAGTGGCCTTGTCCATGAAGGGTCTTTTCAGTTTCATGCTTTTTAAAAGGAGCAAAACTGTCAACTGTGAGGGTTCGATTCAGCCCGATGTTGATCTTGAATATGACTTTTAATCTTTACAAAACAATATTCAGGGTACAAGCAACCTTCAGTTTCTGTTTTATATTCTCAGGTACATTATGAACTCATTATATATAGGAAATTCACTCAATATCCTGTTATGTAGAGAGATAAGATTGAATGCTTTGTGTTTTTGAAATTTTCAAGATGGAACAGCAAGACAATTTTTTGGAAGGTGAATTTCAGGGAAGTTTATTCTATAGTTTAGCTGTATTGAAATTTGGACATCAAAACAGCACATGCTGGCAATATTGTTTTCAGTTCTTGTCTATCACCATCACCAATCCTACCTTAAATTACAAATGCCTCCCAATTCACTAATCAAAATAATCTATACATGTAACTTCACCTCACTCCTCCAAAGTTCCTTGAAATCTCTGTATTATTTCTTCCTGATTCTCAAATTAAAAAATTTTAATCAATGATTATGATTATAATAAATGATTATGATCTATGCTATAATTTCAACTCAGTTTGTTAATTTGTTTTCATGTCTATGCAAGGTGGTTAGCAGATAAGTATCCACAGAGTGATGTATAATAAATAACAAGAGTAAACAAAATATTTTTATGAAATCTTATTCAAGTAAGTAGTAAAAATGAAAAATGGTCATGGCTATTGTGGTTAACATCATCACATTGCCAGTTTGAGGCATGTGCTTGTGTTGAGTTGCTTTGACTTATTTTCATTTGTAGACTTCCAATTATGTCTGAGATCTCATTTATTTCCTCTGTTTCTGCTGTTTCAGGTAGCTACTTTCAATGATGTAGCTCAACATCTTTGATACAAACAGAATTTTAAACAGATTAATGTTGTCACCAGTACCTCAAGGTAGATTTTCCTACAGCAAACACTTTTTGTTGTTGTTGACTAGTATTGTTTTTGATGTATGTTTTGCAAGCAAGCTAGGTGCTCATCAACTTATGAACAATTAAAGGAAATGTGGCATACATAAAGCAGAATACTATTCATCATTTCAAAAGAAATTAAACCTTTTTGAATTAAATTTGAGACAACATGGATAAAACCTATAGATTTTTATATACTGTGAAATAACTCAAGCAAATTCTTAGTAGGAAAACAAGTTTTTCAGATGAGTGGCTCTATCAATTTATGAATAATGGCAAATAAAGTCTTAAGAAGATACAAAAGATAGTTTATCATGCATATCTTCCTCAATTTTCTATAATACCAGTGAGTGATTACTTTCTGTATGAGGCTAGACAGTAAATGTTATGGGATGAATTACATTTGCCCAGATAAGACACGGAAACCCTAATTTTAAGGACTTTAACATGGTGATATTTTGAGATAAGATCTTTAAAGAGGCAATTACAAGGTAGGCTATACAGTGGTAAGACTAGTGTGTTTATTATCAGTGGGTGTTTGGAGAGACAAACACACAAATAACAACTGAAGACTCAGGTAAAAGGGAAGAATCTGTGAGCCAAGAAAAGAGGCTTCAGAAAAAAGTCCTGGAGACACCTTGAACTTGGCACATGTTCTAGAACTGTGACAATTCAGTCTGTATCAGTCTGTTATAAAATATCAAATAAGTACTTACTTTAGAAAATTTGTCTATCATTCAGGCCCTTAAATTTTGACTTCATATATCCATTTATCCACATAAATCCATATATTCCTCAATATACATTTAACAGCATAGAAATATCTTTTTTTGCAAGAGCCAAAACTTGTTTTAATCCTGAACAGAACATCAATCTCTTTTCCCCACAAAATTTAATAAATTACATACATATGTGGTGTTTATCTATAAACATAGTCTCAGTAAATTATAAAGGGTCATTGATGTGGATGTGTTCTAGTGTTAAAATAATGTTAGAAGTGATGTATAACTTCAAAGTGTCTTATTCTTCTCTGAAACACTAATGAGTAAAAAGTATCAGATCACTTAATTTTTTTTCTCATGTGAATCTGATCAGCAGATTGACATGGTAATTATAGTTGTCATCATTTTATAGATGTAGAAATTGAGACATCAAGAAATGGAACAATGGTCTATCATTCTTCTGCATAAACTAGCCATGAGTTAGAACCTGCGTGAAATACTTAATACACTATAAGAGCATCCAAGCCATGGCAAGTTTTTTTTAATTATATTAAGTATATCAATTAAAATTTTGAGGCAATGTATTGAGCTATATTTTAATGGTAAAAAGGACAATCACTTACTTATTTTTAATTCAATATTTTATATTAATATACAATGCATGATAGAACCATAGCTAATAATGTCATTTATTTGTTCTTTTCTACTAAATGATTGGATATATTAGGGCTTCTTTCTTCAAAATGTTATATAGATACTGTGTATAGTTATATAGTTAGTGTGATTAGACAAAACTTATGAACAAAAAGCTATGAACATAGAATTTCAGAAGTGTTGCCCTTAAATTTTATATAAATATTATTACTTTAATAACTTGCTAATGGAGAAATGGTTTACAAACTAACACATAATTTAAAAAAACTGTTATTTCTGCTCATTTTTAACACAATTAACATGAATAAAACAATTTTTTTGAAGAATGTGTTTGAATGAAGTCTGCCAGGTGGCAATTCTGCTTTATATTGAACAAACATATGATAGTGTGAGAATTCTTGGTTGCTCTTAT
Source organism: Cricetomys ansorgei (assembly GCA_026225945.1). Classification (NCBI taxonomy): domain Eukaryota; kingdom Metazoa; phylum Chordata; class Mammalia; order Rodentia; family Nesomyidae; genus Cricetomys; species Cricetomys ansorgei. Next base: position 4,910,286 of record JAMJFZ010002812.1, read on the forward strand.
AAGTTACAGCTGTATCTGTGGTGTCTCCAATAGGTATTATGGAACTGAGTTATATTTTCTACATGAATTTAAATGTAGTACAATCCCAATGACAGGAAAGTAGGCCAGTACCTCCCTGTGGGGTAAATGCAGCTGACCTAATTCATATATTGTTCTTCTATCACGTAAATTACAGAACAAGATGCATCTCAGATGTACACATTTAAGAAATTTGATCATTTTCGAGAAAGCTCTGAGCCATCTGCTAAAAACCAAGCAATGCAAATGCTACTGCGTACTTTTGTTCCATCCAAAATTTACCTATAATCTTTATTATATAATCAAAATAATTGTTCCTAGCAAAAATCTTAATAAGACAGGATTAAGGTTAAGATTTTTGTTTGGAAAATTGTTACAATAAGCTTTGTTTCTTCAAATCTTGGAGATTTGTAATGTGGTTCTGCATTCCAAAGTATAATTCCTTAGTTTCTATTTAACTGTAGTCATAGATTCAGGGCAGAGGACAGTTTATTCATTGGCTACTTCAATCGTTAGTTCTAGCCTGGAGCCCTGGAGTACTTCAGCCACCATACAATCCACTCTTAAGCCTAGAACTCAAAGGCTTCAGTCTCGCTATAATCTAGAATGTTTAAGCCACTGCTGACTCAGCTACCCAAACCAGCTCCTTTGGAACTTTGACTCTTCTGACACTTCAGAACTCTCACTTTTGCTCTGGCTCAAACTCTTCTCTATTTCACTGACTCAAATTCTTTCTGAGTCCTCAGACTATTTCTGACTAAACTTTTTTGATTTTGGCTTATTCTGTGACTGCCTCAGACTGAACTGCTCTGCTCAGCTGCAAACAGACGACTCATCCTGTCTGATACTGTCTTCCTTTGCTGCCTCCATGAGCTCTCATTGCTGCATACTGCCTCACTCAGCCTCTCTGCTCCTCGGTCAAACTACTTCATTGTCTCTGTGTCTTATCCCTGGCCTGTCTGTTTCAGACTGTTAGCCTCATATTGCCTGCTGTAACTGACTCTGCTCTGAGTTGAGAGTACACATTTCTGTCATGAGTGTTAGGCATGTCCCCACTCTTACTTTGCTAACTGTTCCTCTGATTTGTCACTTTGCCTATCCTTCACAGACTCATCTCAGCTGTCATTTCTTATGTAACACTGATTCCTGAACTCTGCTTCCTGTGCCTGCTTCCACATGTTGTTTCTGTCTTAAGGATTAAAGGTGTGGACCATCACTACTTTCTGAATACTGGGATTAAAGGTGTGTACCACCATTCCTGACATTCTTTCTACATTTCATCAGGAATACACAGGCCTCTAAATGTGATTCCTTCATATAGAATTCTAGAATATAGTCCCTTCCTAGCTTTCACAAAGGTCTATTCCTCAACCAATCAACAGATGAGTAACTATACTTTATAGGACTTAGACACTATTGTCAATGTGATTTAGATTTAGTATTTCTTAAAACAGACTTATTTTGACCTGTGGATAAAATGTATATGAGTACAAAGATATTTCTATGAATGTCTATGAGTGGTAGATGTGTTTCTTTCAAGGATTTTCCACAGGAATTTGCAAAGAATGTCTGTAGAACAGGGGGAATTAATAAGAAGATGGGAAGGCGCTCTCATCTTACTACCAAATGAATCCTCCAGTGGACTCTTCTCTCTTCAGCTCCCTCTCCACAGTGTTACTCCTGAGGATAGTTCAAGCTTTAAAAGACATGTTACAAAGAGTATTTTCATCTTTTTTAGAAAGAAGAGTTCAAGATTTAGGATACTTTCCAAATATTAGAAATCTTTATGAGAATAAATGGATTTTACATGTGGCTATTATAATTAGCATTGTAAAATCTGAGAGGAAGGTCCAGACTTAAGGGCTATCATTTAGAGTATCATGGGATAGAGCTGGAAAACAAAGCTGAAACCTGAAAAATAGGTATCCATAGAATAGTCAGAAGATTTGTGCCATCACACAGTCTCCCGGTTTTGTGAGACTACTGTAGCTGTCATTAATTCAAGTAACACTTTTATTTGCTATTCACATCTAACTTATGTAAAAAATTTGGAAAACACCCATATAGTCTTGGAGTAGACATGCTGTGGACAAAATTTTTCCATCATTACAGTGGTGAATTTGCTAATTTTTATCCTCAAGAAAATACTCCTATAATTTGAGTAGACTATAGAAACTGAGCAAAAGGACTGAGAGAAACCATGTAGGTCTATTAGTCACAAGACACATTTTAATAAGAGACAATTATAATTATGAGGTGGGATGTCAAAATTCATAGTACAGGAAATGGTAACTAACCAGTTCCCAATTATATTAAAAGGTGACAGCCACTGAAGGTTATTAGTCAATTCTAGGAAGTAATTAATAAAAGATAATCTACCATTTTCTAGATTTGGACATATATAGAAGGTACGTATTTGGTAGGCACATAAATGAACCATATAGACAACACACTATACATACTGCTAGAATAAAGCCCAACAAAGAGAGAAAGCTACAAAAACTTAAGGATAACAAGAAGGAGCAGTAAGGTTCAGATTCACATTCATAATTGACTGCATGGATAAGCAAGCAACATTGATACTGGTGTGGCCAGTGCATAATTTGCAATTTATATGTGCACTTAAATGTTACTTGTAAATATCCAAACTTCAGGAGCAAACTACTTTAATGTTTATTAAAAGATACTTCCAATGTTTATTTTTCAATATTTTTTATAATTACAAAACACAATTATCAGTACACGCGTAGACACAGCTTGCAATTAACTTTATATTTTGTTTTGTTTTACTTCAAATGCTGCTGTCTTTAGGTAAGACAAACAAACAAAAGTTGTCAAGTTATTTTGAGGTACTCTTGTAATGCAACCTTAAGGTCTTTTCAAGCTCTGAAACATAGGAAACAAGTCAGAATTCAGCAAAGAACACAATCAATCTTCCTTCTCTATGTTGAGCAACAATAATTACATGCCAAACATAAGAAACAAAAACACCACTTCCTACAAAGCATTATTAGTGCCAGAAGAAGTACAGTAGTAGTACAGAGGTACAAATTGTATATTTGTTGAGGGTCACTGAAATCATTTCTAACTAATAAATGCACTTATTTTTTGCTGAATGTAAGGTATAGAAATTAAAAAACTGATCCTATGAATACATGGACTTTTAAAGCTAGAAATACATATGTTGGACTTTGAAGCTATAAAACATTCCATTGTTGCATTATGTTTAACCAACTGAGTTGTGTGAAATAACCATTCATTTCTCAAGTATTTTAAAATTCTAAGGATACTTATTATATATCATAATGTGGCATTTACTTAGGAGTTTCTTTACAAGTTTGGAAGGCTATGTAATCTGTGCAATGAAATGCATTTGTTAGACTATTGTTACTGATATGGTAATGCAATATATTGCTAATATCTAACTATGTTTTCTTTTCCATGGTAGGCAGAAATATGCCAATCACTTGGCAGCACTGAGCAATCTCTCATATTTTAAAACCTCCAGTGAACACAAAACCTGCTATTCCCACAAACTAATACACTAAACTTTATTGCTATTTGAATTTACGTTTGCTTTAGAGAAACACTTTGTATTTTCAACTTGAATCTCTCAAATATTTAAATACAATTTAGTGTATTCTATTTTGGGTTTCAACTTTCTTGGGGTATAATTTATGGATCATAAAATTAATTGTGTTAAGTGTAGAAGTCAATGTTTGTTTTTTTTAAAACAATTTTACGTTTTTGGAAATATTTATTACAATCTATATTAAGAACAGTTTCATCATTCTTAATGGAACAACACATATATGTATATAGTTACTCTTTCAGTTACAGAAGCTGAATGACCTAAGGCAACCCTAAAGCAACTTTAGGTCTCTATATGTTTACCTTTTGTAAACACTCTTGCTTTATGTCATCTTTTGAATCTCTTTGCTTATCTAACATGATTTTGAAGTTCATGTTGCTGTTGTATCTCTTCATGGTTCGACAACATTATAAATTTTGTTGCTGCTAATTCAGTTCATGTACCTTACAGAATCCTTTTTTGGAGTGAGTTTAGGGTTATTCAATCTCTAAAAGCAAAGAAGGTATTATGTACTAGTTAGTGTAGATATTGATTCATGGTAAAAGGGTATTTTCTCTTTGACTAATTCAATTCCTGAGCCTAGTCCTGGAACCCTTGAGTGTTTCAGCCTCCATACAGCCTAGTCTTAAGCCTAGAATTGGAAGTCTTCAACCTCCATACAATCTAGAACCTTTAAGCCTCTGAGGCTTAGTGATGACTGAGCCACTCTGAGTAGCTATTTCTGGTTGGCTGGTTCTGGTTCTGACCTTCTGAATCAACTGTTTCTGACCGAACTCTACTGATGCTGGCTGATTCCCACAACTTCTCTGATTGAACTACTCTGCTTGGCTTCAAACTGATTCACTCTTCCCATCAGATCCTGACCTCTTCCGCCCATCAGCCTCTCTGTCTCTGCCTCAGATTCCTCAAATACCTCAGACTGCTTCAGATTGCCTCATAGGGCCTCTGTGTCTTATGCAGACTCTGTGAGCTGAGGCCCTGCTTTTCTATTGTGAGAGTTGGGGCGTGTCTTCACTCTGACTCTGCTAACTCTTCCTCTGATTCTTCAATTTGCCTGCCCTTCATTATGACTCATCTCAGATGTTACTTCCTATCTGACATTGACTCTTTCTGAGCTCTGCTTCCTATCTCAATACCAAGTTCTAGGATTAAAGGTGTGCACCACTACTGACTTCTGAATACTGAGATTAAAAGTGTATGTCAATATTCCTTCTCCTCTAGAGCAGCCATGCTGATGGATTGAAGGGTTAATATTTCTCTACATGTTAGTTTTTGTCGATTCAGTGGAAATCTAATCACATCTGGAAAGAGGGAATTATAATTGAAGAATTATCTCCGTCAGAAAAATCTGAAGGGAATCTCTTTGCTAATTACTGTAGCTGGTCTTAAGTCTAGTTCTGTTTTGTATCCAGGTCCCTGACTTGAGTTCCAGCCTTGGCTTCTCTCTATTATGAGTTATAACTTTTAAATGCAATAAACCAAGCAAAAATACACTATAATACTATGCAAATTATTTTGTAAATATTTTGTAAAATTCAGAAAAATGTTCTCCCTCTGTCTCGTGCAGCTTCCAGTTACCATTTTTCTTTGGATGAACAGATAATCTTCTATGTATATTTTTCTCTAAATCCAAAAAGGTTCGAAATTTGTAGAAATAGTAATTCCTTCTCAAAGTATTGTAGGGCTAACATGATGAATCAGTGGGTAAGGAAAATGCCAAGCCTGACTACCTGCATTTGATCCCTAAACACCATGCAGTGGGAGCAGAAAGCTGACTCAGTAAATTATCCTGTGATTTTCACACAATCCCTAGTAGGCATGCACACATTCAAAAATAATAAATACATGTTCATAATTTAAAGTACAATCTAAATATTATCTAGGATAATTCATTTTTTGTGATATTTAAATTAGTAAGTTCTTTCTAATTATAGAAAAATTTAGCGAAAAAAATCATATTTACTTTTTATTTTCACTTTTCTTTCTTTCTGTCTCTCTCTCTCCCTCTCCTTCTCCTCTCTTTCTCTTCTCTCTTCCTCCCTCCCTCCCTCTTTCTGTCTGATCTCTCTGAAAACAAAACAAAATAAATAGCAAAAGTCAAAGCATACAAACAAAAGCCAGCTTAACAAAACAAACCAAAAATACCCTCATAAAAGAAAAAAAAAAGTGTTTTGTTTTGGTTTGGTTTTTACAACTACTGCTGAGCTTGCAGCTTGCACCAAGTATGGTTGGTGTAACTAGCAACATACCTTTGGAGGAAATCTATTTTCCCTTTTCCAACTGGTATCAATTAAAAATAGCTTCTTGGTAAGAAGTAGGATTTTATTCTTCTAAGTGCAAGGATTTTGTCTGGTTTGATCCTGTGCATATTTTGTGTGTCCTACCACAGTGTCTGTGAGGTCTAGAAAACTCTGGTTCTATATGTGAATTCCTGAGTGCATGTACGTCACCACATTCATGAAAAACATGCAGCATTCAGAAAAGGGCACAGGATTCCTGAAATTGGAATTGTAGAAGGGTGTAAGCCATAGTATGGGTGCTCATACCAAACCAAGCTATTCTGCAAGAATAGTAAGTACTCTTAACTTCTGAGCCATTTCTCCAGCCATGGTTTTTCTTTTTATACAAGATTATCTTTATTATGAGATACTATTTAACAGAATCCACAATAGAGCTAGTTTCAACATTGTAGCCAATTCTTATAAACCTGTCTCTGATTTAACAATTAAGTATATGTAATTCTATAGCAACCCTGCTGCCATTTCTTCCATGTTCAATGCATCTTCACAAGAAATAGATCCATGTCAAGAATTCAGTTATGTTGCTTGTCCTTGGGAAGTTATTTCCCTTCCATTAGCTTTTATCAAGAGAAAAATCAAAAACAAACAATTGCTCCTAAGTCTCTACCGCTACAATGATGAATTCTTCCCTGAAGATTTCAATTTGTTTCTGAGATCTAGAGCAGACATGAGAGTATGAATTGTACTTCTAAAATATTAAGGCTAAAATTTTTCAATCACTCCCTGGCTCTGGGCCATTGATTGGATATTGAGTTAACAGAAATGAAAGCATCATTAACCTTATGGTATATCATCAGAGTTCTTAGGTTATTCAAATTGTCTATGATCAGTGATGGTTTGGTAAGCACTTTTAACACTGCGACGTAGTTCTCAATAATTGGTTTAAAATACTAGGTACAACATGTTGCTAGAGATTCAAAGTCACTGGAGAATTATTATATTCTTCATATAACAACACAAAGGAATAAATGTACAACAATTAATTAAGGCTCTGGGATATTTGGAATAGTTAAATGTCAATAGGGAAAAATTTAAGGATAGTGAATTAAACATTGAAAAGGAAAAATAAAACCATCATTATGTAGACTACATTATTATCTATCTAGAAAATATAAAAAAATAGTTAAAATTCTTACATTTTGAAAAAATAACACTCAAAATTGCCGTGCAATAATAACTGACAACATTTGGTGAAATGTCACTCATGCTGGGGTGGGGTTGGGTGATGCAGCTGTCTTTGAGTCAATTGTTGCATTAGCAAACCAAGGTTCCCCTGTTATTTTTAAATCAGCTGGGATTTAATGCAAGGCATTAGTTATCAAAGGGTAGAAACTCAAGTAGAAAAAATCAGATTATCAGTTTGTATACTCCTGACAGGAGGAAAAATAAGGCTATATTACAAGATAAAAGGAGTCAGGATCACCCTGTAGAATCCTGTTTCAGGATGGGTCTGTATAGTGGTAGCTGGAGCCAAAGATATAAAGGAGCACTATCAAAATCCCAGAAGAGAGTTAGTGAAAACTTTCAGCCTCCTTTCTTCTACACTGATTCACTGGTTGAAACAAACCATAACACAGCTGGCAGGAAGTCTAGTTTAGCCATCCTATAAATAGAAGGAAGAAATTATGAAGCAAGAGGATGCCTAAAGAAAATGGACACAGAAGTAGAATTCAGTTTATCCCCTTATACAATTCTTATCCTTTGATCCATATTTAACTTTAATTTTAAAAAAAAATAGTGCTTTAACCTAACACAAAGCAACTACGCAAGACAAAAATGACAATTTCAATCCCCAGTTAAAAGACACAAGCCTAGTTGGTCAATGAACCTTCAATAAACAGTCTCTTCCATTAGTGACAGACAGAGTTTCCTATAGTTTAATGCCTTGTAGTTCTATTGATAAAGATGGACACCATCCACGATTAGCATGAAATAACAAGGAGAAAGGACTGTAAAAAGAAATCTGGGAAATTACATATCCTCATCAGTGACTAACTTTGAAGGTCACAGGAAAGATGACAAAGGACAAAATAAAATAGTGCTTTACTGTTATGTCTTTTATTCTCCTTTTAAGAACGCATTTATAAATCAAATATAATGGTTTATAAGAAAACTTACATGAAGATAGTTCAAAGGAGAACAGCTGTGGAGTAGAAAAAATGTATGACTTAGAACTCTGAAATATTTACATGGAAAATGAAGCATTTCAGAAAATGCTCTTTCTAAGATTTAAGTTTTTAAAATGTTGGTTAATTACCACAAAATTCATTTTTTGTTGTTGAGAGTAGTTTTGAACTTGAAAACCCATGAAATTTATAAAATTGGAAAAACCCCACAATAGCAAATTAAAAATATTTTGAAAACCAATACAATAATGCAGCCTTTTATAAGAAGAAACTATAGTAAGACATGTGAAAGTAAGGGCATATCATAAGATTCACAGAATGATAATTTTCTAAAAAAATTAGTCTATGTTTTTAAAGACCAAATAAAATCTTATTGCTACTATTGAGTTTATACTGTACTATCAAATCTACTGATCAATTTTCAGTAATTCTTTAAACTGATGGAAAATAATGCATTATAAATTGAGTTTTTCAAACAAAGGTGCTTTCTAGCTTTCTAGCTTAGGAGTGTGTGCTCCTTAATAAAATACAGAACTCAGTTGTCTTGAAATGAAAAGTGTGATGAAATGTGGGAAAGTAAAAATTAGTAAGAAGCAAAGACAAATCATAAGAAAGTAGGGTGAGAAAGACTGCATAACTGTGTAAATGTGGAGAGCATGCAAATAACTTTTAAATTACTTAATAATTGAAATGCTCCTGGTCTCTGGGAAAATAAGCCAACAAAGAAGAAGGAACAAAATACATCAGGCAGGATTAAGTAACAGGGCAGGAGAATAATAGAAAGGATGGAAAAGGGAAACAAGTAGCTGTAATGCAATTTCCTTTGAAATGCAAGAGGCAAGGAGACGAATAGACAGATCAGTAGTTTAGAGTTCTTGCTGCTCATACAGAAGCATGGAGCTTGGCTTTTAGCACCCTTTTCCTTAGGGGTAACTCAAAACAGCCTGTAATTATTAGGTATCCAATGCCCTCGTCTGGCCTCCAAAAGTACCCATATTCATGTCTCATATGCGGATCCTAATATTTCCACATAAATGAAAAATAAAATTCATCGTGAAAACAGAGAAAACCAAACGAAGAGAAGAATATCTTGTAGTTATTTTGACACAGGATTGGATTCTAAAGCACTGCCTTAGATATCCTAAACACTTGATTCATGTATCTTTTCCCACCATTTTGATTATTAATTTGTTATTTAATTTTTACTTTTGTATGAAAAGTCTTTTTTAATACTTTCCCACATTTTCAACATTTTTAATTTGTTTTACTTTAACTTGATCTGTATAAATTTAATTGGAAGCTATTCATTTTTTTATATTTGTGGCAAATAAAACTCACAATTATTTGTGGCAAATATAAGATGATTCAGTAATAATTTTTATTATGCTTAAAGTATGAATATTTGAGCAATAAATGAATGGTTTTAATGTAATTAAATATGAGAACCATTCTATGAGGTATATGAAAACAAGATATTTATAATAAAATTATGAAGTACATAATATATATTAATAAAAGAGTTGCTGCCCTGGCTGGTTTTACTTCAACTACACACAAGCTACAGTCATCTGAAAAGAGGGAACCACAATGGGGAAAACACCTTCATGAGAAGGCCCAGTCCATTATAGATGGTGTTATACTTTGGCTTGTCATCTGGATTTTATTAAAAAAAAAAAAAAAAAAAAAAAAAGCAGGCTGAGCAAAGCCATGAGAATAAGGAAGGTAGCAACACTCTCCAAGGCTTATGCATAAGCTCCTGTTTGGGTTCCTGTCCTGTTTGATTCCTGTCCTGACTTCTTTCAGTGATGAACAGTGCTGTATACAGTAAGCTGAATAGACCCTTTTCTCCCCAAGTTTCCTTGGTCATGGTGTTTCATGGTATCCCTAAGACAGCTGTTTAATTTATACCCAGGTAAGGGTGCCAGTTTAGTCCTTTGTAGTTTTAAAATCATTAAAGATTCATTCTAGCACAGAACCTTTTAACTTTCAGTAAAAATTGCTTGTCTTCATTTTGTATACTTTTTCTTTAAAAATAAATGTAATTAAAATTTAAAAGAAAATATTAATTAAACTGGCATTATTAAAATATGAATTGCATAGCAATATAACCATTGCACATTGTATAATAATAGCACATCAAGATAGTCAACCATTTTTATCTACAAAACATTGGTGAATATTTAATTGACCTTATTCAACAACCCTTCCTATTGAGTAAGTACTCTCTTATGAAGAACTTTAAATTGCACTGAGCATATTCAGCAAAAATAAATGATCGCTACAAAATTATAATTAATATGAGTGTTATTCAAATTCAATATACCAGCCAATTCATTGGCATTATAAATGTATCAAATTTGAGGGCAAATGTATGATTCATAACTATTTCTTAGTAGATAACTTTTAGAATTACCTAGAACAAGACATGATTTTAAAAATTGAGAAAGATATCTTTATTATTTGGATTTCTTCAGAAATTAAACATAAGTTAGTCAGGAAAAATTGAAATGGATAATATCAATTTATTTGGATACACTAAGGTGCATGTTAATGTGATGAATCACAGAGATTATTTTATTCTGATAAAACTCATGGTGGCATCTATAGTTTTACAAAATATAAAGGATATTGATAGGACTTTTATAAGCAAGTATGTTATGTTTCTCACTGTCAGAATTTGATACAAGTATACTTTGTTTTTATATGTAATGTTTTAAGCAATTATTACAGATCTTAATATGTGAATATTAACATTGGACCAATTCTAGTTATGTTTTATGTAGAGTGGATATAAGTGGTACTTTTGTATGTTAAAACTTTATTTTCTTTAAAGCAATCTAATTTTTAACTGGGCTTCTGAACTCACCTGACTAGAAAAAAGTATATTGCTCATGTTGCTTATGACAATTTAGCTACATGCAAACATTAAGCTATTTTTCATGTTAATAGTAAACATAAGAATTTTGGTCAAAACGGATGAACGCAAATTTCTACAGTGCTGCTTTTTGTCCCAATCTCATTTCAATACTTGTTGCCTCTTATTTATGCTTCTAAGGGTTTCCAAAATCTGTCCCTGTCTCTCATTTTTCTGAGTTTAAAATTCATGCTCATTAACTTAATTATGTAGTTTGTTTCTTCTCCATTTATGATATATATTTTTTCAACCTTGATGCTTCATTTTTAGGTTATGTCTCTGTCTTTAGGCTTCCTCAGTATGCTATAGAATGCCTATTATTAACTACAGTTCTATAAATCATAGCTGAGAAAGAGATGATGTGAAGGCTTTCTTTCCAGTCATAATCCTATCCTCAGGCAAAGAAAGAAATTACATCCTGAATGACTGAAAAACAAAAAAACAGAGAAAAAAAATAAAAAACAAGAATAGCTACAATTAATATCATTAGGTCAAAACAAGGAGACTACCCTGTCGTCATTACAGAACTACTTTTAGAACATGTAATTTATAATTATTACTCAAATTATGAAGGACAAGACAGTATAATGGTTCCTTGCTATATTTAAAGCCAGTAAAGGCTATTGTTGCTTACATCTGTTTGAATATGATCATGTAAATTAACTTCTGTCTACATGCTCATCTTATAAGGTAGAAAAGAGTAACAAATTTTACACTTAGTATAAATATAAGCTAATCAGTCCAAAAGTATTAGAATTCTAATTGTTAATGGCTATTAATGTCCAATGCTATATAAAAGTATTTCCATCACCTTTATTATTACTCTGTGAATAACTGCTATAAACTCACATATGTCTTGGTTGTTACAGAAATGGGCACCTTCAACACAGATGACAAGACTCTAGACAGAACTTCACTATGTTGAGGCACAAAATATTTGATTCTCCCCTTGAGACTGAGAGATGTTATAATATCCAGTTATGCCATTCTGGGATCAAGAGGTATTGAATAATAGCAATTTATGAAAGGCCAAAGGTTTAGAGTGAGAAGTTAAAACTGTAAATATTACCTGTATATATTAGGTCCATGAAGCAAGCTGCCAGCAGTTACCCTTTTGAAAGACAATTTACTTATGTTAATCCATGCATTACCTTCTTTACATTACATTGCTTGATAATATAATATAAATTACAGAGACTGTCATAAAATATTCCTATGCAGATGAGTTAATATAATTTATACAATGTTCAGCAACAGTTGAACATTTTGAGATAAGTACAGTTTGGTATTGCAGTAGAAAATGCTGTTGCTACTATTAGCAAGATTTGTGATTAATTCCTGAAGTACAAATCATTGACATTTTAAATTATAAGACAGGGTTCTATATTTGATATTCTTGGGCCTTCCCTCCTTTTTGTTTATTCTTAAGCTTTTATACATTTTCAGAAATGTACTTGAGCATGAATTCCTTCCTTACTAGGGTGCATTTTCATTTTTGTTGTTGTTATTATTGTTTTTTGTTTGTTTGCTTGTTTGTTTTTGTTTTTTCTGGAGCTCACTCTGTAGACCAGACTGGACTTGAACTCACAGAGATCCACCTGCCTCTGCCTCTTGAGTACTGGGCATTCTATCAATATCACACAGACCTCTGAAAGTAGAACTTGGAATGTAGACCTTAGCTTTCACACAGGGTTATTCCTCTAAAATCAGTTTCTAAGAGATAACAATCAAACATTGCAAAACAAAATATAATAAAATGAAGCAAAAACTATCCTATTGAAGCTGGATCACAAGAGAAGCAAGAATAAGCATGACAGTCAGAGATTCACTTGTTTTCACAGTCAGGAATCTTATAAAACTACTGAGCTAATAGCTATAATATATACATAGACGATCTGATGTAGACCTTGTTGGCCTTGTGCTTGCTGCTTCAGTATTTATGAGCTCATAGGTGCCTTGATTAGTTGTTTCAAAAGGCCTAGTTCTTCTTGTATCCTCCATTCAATATGGCTCTTACACTCTTTCTGCCTCCTCTTCTGTGGTATTTCAAGAGCTCTGAAGGGAAGAATTTGATGGAAAACTCCAATTTAGACCCTCTCCTCACATAATGTCTGGCTGTGTGTCTCTTCGTCTGTTTCCGTGTGCTGCTTGAGGAAGCCTCTCTGATGATGACTAGATAAGGCCCTGATCTATGATCATTAGAAATCGTTTTATTAATATATATATATATATATATATATATATATATATATATATATATATATATTTAGTTCAATAGTGTTTGGTTTTACTGTAGGTCTCTGAGCTATCTAGATTCTTGGTTACTGAAGTATTGTTACATGTGCATTTCTTCCTGTGGCATGGGCATACGTCAAATTACACATTGGTTGTCTACTCCTACAAGTTCTGTGCCATTATTTCCCTAACACATTTTGCAGGCAGGGGGAGATTATAGTTCAAACGTTTTGTGGCTTTGTTGGTGTCCATGTTTTCTCATTCAGTAGCCTGCAGAGTACCTTTATCCACCAAAAACATTAGAATGCAGGCGTAAGGTCTCCATGTGAACACCAGCTTGACTTTCCATGTTCAATGAGTTTTCTGAGTTTTGTCAGATATCCAAGGCCCTTTGTGTATCTGTCAGTTTCTACTTCTAAGAGTTCTACTCTGTTGCCATCCACTCTGTTAGTCCAAACTTCTTTCAGACTCTTTCAAATATTATGGATATTTTTTTCTTTCTTCCTTTCTTTATCCATCCCTCCTTGATCTCATGATCCCTTGCTTCCTTCCTTCCTTCCTTTCTTCCTTCCTCCTTCCTCTTCCTCCTCTTCCTCCTCCTCCTTCTTCTCTCTCTCTCTCTCTCTCTCTCTCCTTCTTTAAAAGCCTTGTTCATTTTGCTTCCTGTGCTGTCTTGTATTTATACTCATTTCTACTTACAGATATGTGATTAAGATTTTTTTCCTTGTTATAATATAAACTATATGAAATCATATATAGAATGTATGTTTTGTTTGGTAAATTTTATTCTTTGTGCTGAGCCCAATAGCCATTCTAGGAACACAATTAAAAATGGTTTTGAAGAACTATGAAAAGAGGAAGAAAATTTTTATCTCCCAAATTCTGTGTTCAACAGTTATGTGATAAGACAATTTAATTTAATGATTACATGTTCTAGTGCTTTGTTTTTCTCTACAAGTGAAAAATTCACTACAGAAAGGCCCTATTGTCTTCAGCTGGCTGGAAGTGATACTGCAGCATATTTTCTTTCTTTTCTTACTAGAGATTATAGAATTATTCAACTGTACTGTCTATCTGGGCCAAGTAAGAGGTTAATGTAAGGAATCTTATAGGAATAGGTTTTAGAGTGAAAGAACAAAACATATTCCAACCTCAATATCTTGATTACTTTCAATTGTCTTTTGTGACCCTATCAAAAGATTGTTCTTAATCTGGAGAAGGTATAGAATCATGGTGAAGTAAGCTGAGGGCCCATTTAGTCTTTTCTTATATTAAAATGCAAACCAAGGAAGCCTTCTATCCTAAAATTTGTACATTAATAATTCAAATAAAATCTGTATGTATATATATCTTCAAATTAAGATTAATTTTTTTTGCATTAGCATACTATATATATAGTATTAGTATATCATATTTTTCATTAGAACTACTAGGATATGTAACATTTCACCCTTCTTTCAGGGAAAGAGGGAATAAATTAAGATTTTTGTTGTTTTGCAAAATACAATATAACTGGAGAATAGCTGGAAAAGATTAAATCATCTTTAATCAAATATTAAGACAAATAGATCAGTGTATTAATTTTGTGTTAAAACTCTAAAACAACAAATAATTTTGCACAAATAATCAGTTTTTTGTAAAATCTTCAAAAATGTGTATATGAGTAGCTGATTTAAAATAAACCATTGATAAACAATTTGAAAATATGCATGCTTGAGTCTAGATTTGTTATCAAAAACGATCTAAAATAGTTAACATTTTGCTATTGAGAAAATCACAATGTAAAAATGATATCACTAAATTAAAATTCTCATGAGGAGAGGGGGATTTCTATATTACTGATTTCTGTTCTTTATTTATTCTTTCTTTTTTATATGCCAATCTATATCAATTTCTAGAAACTTTTTAAAAATAAGTTTTCTCAAATATTTGTTCCATGAATAAATATTGTCTTATTTTGTCAAACTCAGCTTACTTTTAGAATCACTTAACATTTCTCCTGAATTATCATCATAAGATGACTAAGTAGTGAAATATACATGTGATTCTTATACCCCTATCCCAACAGGAAGAAATTTTTTCTATGCTTGCATTGGACTCTTATCATAAGATTACTGAGATTTTATACAGCTACTTTGCTGATTTAATATTAAAGACATGGAAATTCTCAAGTGCAAAAAAAAAAAAAGAATTATATTGAATTATATTAACTCACAAGAAATGTATGGTCAAAGTTCACACTGAAGGCATAAACTTCAAAAATAACCTATAGCCTGGTGATTCTAAAATGCCCATACTCTGGAGGACAAAACAAGAGCATTACAGGTTTTGCAGCTGGATAGGGCATCTAGAGATCCCTGTTCCAAAAAAGAGAATATTTTATAAACATTCTTTTAATAGTTTTGGGATTGAATAAAGTACATATTTGCCAAAATAGGGGACTTCACATTTGTATTATTTTCATAATTTTGAATTAACTAGCTATGATAATTTGAGCATGATATCAAAAATAGATATAATTCTTTATCAAAAGTATATATGTTTTTTTTTTTAAATTTGACAATCTTTAATAGTAAATAACAAATACTGACTTTCCCAAATTCTCAGGATAATGTTGAAACATCACTCAAACATACGTGATTATTTTCTCTGCCTTTTTGTCATTTTATAATTTGTTCTTTATATTTCATGATTAAAATGCAGAATGATGGAGAGGAAAGAGCCCAGATTTTAGAATTAAACATAACTACAATGTAATCCCTAGCAGCTAAGCCACTTACCAGCTGTGTGTTTTCTGGCTATTTATATGTCTTTTGTTTTCACTTCCAGGAAAAATAACAATGTTTTTCAGAGAACTGATACACATATGTATAATTTTCGATATCAGGGAATAAAGACTGCTCCCTTATTATCATTTCACTAGAGTTTTTTGTTTGTTTGTTTCCTTTTGTGTACCAGTTTTTATATATTTTGTATAGAGAATTAGCTAAGTCTCTTTTTCTTCTCTCAGGTATTTGGATATTTTGTTGTTGTTGTTGTTGTTGCTGTTGTTTGTTTGTTTTTTTGAGACAGGGTCTCTCTGTATGTTCTTGGCCGCTCTGGATTTGCCAGACTCTCTTTAATAAAGAGTGTGGTACACATCTTTAATTTCAGCACTTAGGAGTCAGAGGCTGGGGATCTCTGTGAGTTTGAGGCCAGCCTCTGCCTCCCAAGTCTTCTTTATCTTATGTAAATGTAAATTAGTATTGTTTGTAAATACCTAGTTTCTAAAGTAATCCAACTAGTTGCCTATTTTGCATGGAAATATTAAATGTTTGAAGAATGGAAATAATAGGTTTGTATTACAAGGGAAAGCTATATTCTGTAAATCTACTTCTCAACATTGAGAAATGAGTAATTTCAAAATAGGCATAATTTCACTCACCTTGGGTTACTAACTTCACCTTTTCTGTGTCTTTATCAAGTTCAGCAATCTATGGCATACACGAAGGTAGTCATTTGCTCATGTGAGTGCAATAGATCCTTCATTACTTAGAGTCATCAAATGTATGCTAGAGATACCTCATGGGTTGCTTAGTCTGCCTGTTACAGCATAGAAAAAAATATTTCTTTTTTTATTTTGACATCAATAAGTTTAGTAGTTGAGCCTGAATTTACACAAAATCTTACAGTTCTAGTTCTTACCAGCTTCTAATCTTTAAAACTGCTGAATAAAGAATTTCTCAAAGAATATTAGTCTTGCAAAATACATGTATCAGACTATTAAAATAAATATTGTTTATATACAAAATCTCTCATAGATTGTCTCTATCTAACACATACACACACACACACAGAGGCTTAAATGAAGAAGAAAATCTGCAAACACTCTTCAGCATTAGGACCTTTGAAATACTTCTTGATAGTTTATGTACATGATTTTTGTCTTTAAAGTCACCTATGAGTATGATAATAATCTCAATTTTATATGACAAAAATCAGCTGGGGTGGGGGTGTTCTAATATAACCCACATAATTAGTAAATAATGGAACTAAAAGTTGGATCATTGTCCATTTAAATATACAAGCTGCATTCTTCTCTTTCCCTCTGGAGGGAAAATGTTTTGAAACAAATTTAAATTAATGTACTATAATCATCATGGAAAATTAGCCAGTACTACAACAGAATCAAGGTTTTGAATTCAATATCGAAAATTAATTCAAAATAGGGAAGAAGGGTTTCCTCCATGTTGTTTATTTTATGAGCATTTATTTACTATTTATCTTCCAAATTATCATAGAAAAATTGAAAATAAATTTAACATTGCCTCTGGAGAATGCTAGTAGATGAAAGTCAACTTGAATTCTTGTATTTCTTCTGAGAAAGGGACTCTCTGCCTTTGATATGTATTTACATTCTTATGTTTCTTTACCCCAGTTTTTGAGATTTCTAAAACTACTGTCCTTGGATGAGTTGAAATTTCTGCCAGTAACTATCTGAAAACTTTCCAACCTATAATTCACACTCTTTCTGCTTCTATTTTTTTAAATTCTATCTCCCACATACCCTTCTAAGACTCAAGCCAAACACAGATGGGGCAAGGGACACCTTTTGTTCTGCCAGAACTACTGTTAAGAAGCCAGTTCAATTCAGATAAATTATCTGAAAACAAACTAGATATTCTTCTAGCAATGAACAAACAATCTGGACTCAAGCAGAAATGTTAGAATTTGTAGTGATTCTTGTGCAAAGTGTATCAGAGAAAATGTTTTTTCTTACATTTTATTACATTTCTCTTAAGGAGAATGGCTATGCTACTACATCACTGAACATAAAATAAGAGCTTTCTTTGGCAATTTCTAACTGAATTTCATAAATTAAGCTCGCCTAAATATGTAAGTGTGTTTTCTAAAATATTTGAAGTATATAGTTTCCACATAATTTCATTGCTAATTTTTTATGCAATATTTGATTCCAATATACAATTTTTAAACCAGTGTTATGTTCTGGGACAACAGCCAGTCTAGGAGAAACTGAGTCTTTACATAAGTGACATGATTGAACTTTTCTTAAAAAATCATACTTCACAATGCAGTCTATACTACACTTGATTTAGAATCACACAGTGCAAAGAATGGCCAGAAAAATAATGATGTTATGTAAAGCACTGCACTAGAATGTTTCATATATTTTACTTAAGTATTCCACACCATAAGTTAGGAATATCTATATTTAATGAAAGGTAAATCAGAACTTTAAATGCTCAGAATAATGGAAACAATTAATTTTTTTTTCTGGAGCTGAGGACCCAACCCAGGGCCTTTCACTTGCTAGGCAAGTGCTCTACCACTGAGCTAAATCCCCAACCTCCACATTTATAATCTTTACTTTGTATTACCTACTATCCTTTATGAGATTGTTGAATAATTTGATTTAGTGGATTATTTGAAAAGGTGCCACTTTATTCAAGACTAAATTTTACTTTTGTTAAACTATAAAAATATTGAGGATTGATAAAATATCTTGTAACAAATCTCTTCATATGAACTAATAAAGTATCACATCCCTTGAGACAGTTAACATAAAATAATAAAAAATAAAAACATAATCTGTTCTAAAGATTCTTATGCATTTATTTTTTCAGTATCATTATATAAGTAGAATATTTCACAAATATGTAATTAATGCAATATGGCCACAATATTTTTCTAATTCCCTATTTCTTCTAATATAATTTTTACCTTAGTGATTATGTCTACTGTCTACTTCAAACCGTACGCTGTAGAGGAATATTTAAGCATTTAATCAAACAAAATAGGTGGTCTGGGAAAAAATCACATTGAAAGGCTTATGTGATAGCTAGGAAGGGAATCAACTCTAAGTGTCTATAAGAAAGAATCAAATCCAGGGGTCTATATGAAAGAATCACATTCAAAGGTCTGTGTGGTCTGAACTGATGTAAAAAGAATGTTGGTGCACACCTTTAATCCTAGTATTCAAAAGGCAATAGTAGCATACCTTTAATCCACATGACAGATGCAAGTGGAAGCATACAGGAAGCAGAACTAAGAAGGAGTCAGTATCGGACAAGTACTGATATCTGAGATGAGTTACAGTGAAAGGAAGGCAAAGTGACAAATCAGAGGAAGAATTAACAGAGTGAATCAGAGTGCGGACACATCCAACTGTCAGGACAGAAAAGCAAGATTTCATCTTAGAAAGCACAGAGACGATAAGAGTCTGAGGCAGTATGAAGCATGCAAAACAGTCTGAATTTGAAGAATCTGAGGCAGAGACACAAAGGCAGTTCAGCAGCCTTTCAGTTCAGAGCAGAGTCAGTTACAGCAGTCAACTACAGTGGGCAGTATAAGAGGAACAGTCTGTAGCAAGCAGGCTGGGGTAGAGATACAGAGACACAGAGGGAGATCAGCAGAAGTCATTATCAGACAGGAAGAATGAGTCAGTTTGAAGTAGAGTAGAGCAGTTCAGAGAAGTTGCCAGATTCTTCCAGAGTCTCTCAGAGCAGAAGAGTTCAGTCAGAAACAGTCAGCTGGATTAGAAGGTCAGTTTGAACCAGCAGCTTGGAGAAGAGTTTGAGCCAGAACAGTGAGTGAGTTGATGTGTTCAGATCCGAGCTCAGAAGGAGCTAGTCAGAGTAGCTCAGTCAGCAGTTAAGTTATAGAGGCTTAAATGCTATGGATTGCACTGAGGCTGAAGCCTTCTAGTTCTAGGCTTAAGATTATATTGCTGAAAACTCTCCAGAGCTTCAGGACTAGGACTGTAGATAGAATTAGCCAAAGAATAAATTTACCCTGAGTTTACGGCTACAATATGAAGCAAAAAACAAATAGTACAAAATATTTATTATTATATGCTAGAGTTTTTACTTAACTCCTAGACTTATGCATTCATCAAGTTCATAGATTCTACTTTATTAATATGATTATTAAATGTCTCACATCCTTACTCTTACAATCTTATTCAAATGATTATCACTAAACAATTTTTTTTTACATTTATTTTATTCCTTAGGGAATTTCTTATATTACTACTATATTTACATCAATTCTATCCCACTGTCTTCCCCAACTAATTCCTCCTGTGTCTCCCCTATTCCATCCAAGTTCATGAACACTTATTCATTAAATATTACTTTTAAACACACACACACATATATACTGTATATATATATATATGTGTGTGTGTGTGTGTATAGCATGCATTGAAAGTGCATATATTTATACGTATGAAAAGAGATGGGCAGAGAGCACCTACTGAGCTCATATGCTATTGATCCTATATGTACATGTTTAGAGGTGACCATCTGGGAATCCATAACCTATCAGTGAACAGATTATCCCTCCCTTAGCTCTGGATCTGTGATATCTTAAAGATTCTCCTGCCACATGCTTGTCCCCAACTACAGGTCCTCTGCCTGGAGCTGCCATCAGGGCCCCAGGCAGAGGGTTGTGGAGACATGGCATGGGAGGGCCGTGGGTCAACAGCATCCTGGACCTATCTTTGATGGACCTCCGTGAGCTGGACAAGTACACAGGTACACTGGAAACATGTGTCAGAAGGTTGTTGCATGCTCTACTAACTATGATCTTAAGTTTTGTAACAACAATTTATTAAGAAACCATTAAGAACATTTATCTGGGGTTTTACCAAAAGGTCTGAGTCTTTTACTAAACTTATACCAGGCCTGAATGAGGTATTTGCTGATTTTATAAAGTTTGGATTAAATTTAGAAGCAGGGCAGATGTTAGTTGGAACTTTTTGGAATTTTAATGTAATCTTAAAGGCATCACTTGTTTTCTAGGTTTGATTTATATACCTTGCCCTCCAGAGAGTCCATACATTTGGCTCAAAGCCATAACTTTTATAATAACTCAAGGATATAGACCCACGGTGCCCCTCCCCTTGCATTTCCCCATTTCCCGGCATCCCTTGCCCCGGAACTGGCTCTGTGGGTGGCGGCTCCAGGCAGAGGACCTGTGGCTGGAGTCACACGCATGGTAGGAGAATTGTTTACATCAAAAATGATCAGCCAACGTGGTCACCTACATCCTGCCTGACTTCTGGATGCGCACCTGGAATGATGGTGAGTTTTCCCTTACAAGAACGATGGTTACAACCCTGGCTGTGAGTGAATGCCATGTGTTTTGTCTCCACAATAGATGTCTGACAGACTTTTCAGAATTTGTGTTCACCAGAGGACAAGCGGCTAGGAGCAGAGCCACAGCTAACAGCCACAAGGCCCCGCCTTAAGGCCCCAGACCACACCAACTCTAGCCATGGAGCCCCAAGACAGCCAAGTGGCGACTATAGCTGTTGCGGACTTTAGAAGTCCAGGCCCCTCAGCAGCCATTGCTATAGACTCTTAATTCCAATCTTTAGGCTCTCCACGCCCTGACAGAAGCTCCCAGACCAAGGCTGGTTGGACACAAAGGCGGCACTCTGCCACAAGCCACCAGCTCCCAAGTGGTGACACAGCAGAGGCCTCGGAGCCTTGTGCCCTCGCCTCACACCACTCCCACTCTTCACTATGGCAACAGCCTAGCCACAGAACAGTAGCCATAAAACTATGTTCTTGTTTGTTTCTAACTTAGAACTTAAAAGATTTGTGCTCTCACAAGCTCTGGAGACAACAGGCATGCGCAAACATAAGATTTTTTTTTCCCCACCTCCCACCCCTTAATGGGTTTCTATAAAAAAAAAAAAAAAAAAAAGACAAACGGAAACAGGCCCATGGTAAGAGCAGAAGAGCCTTCAGGTGGGCGGGGACATCCCAACCCTTCTAGGAAGCAGATTGGTTGGTCACAGGCCACCTCCAATCACTAC
The DNA here is from genome assembly GCA_026225945.1 of Cricetomys ansorgei. Classification (NCBI taxonomy): domain Eukaryota; kingdom Metazoa; phylum Chordata; class Mammalia; order Rodentia; family Nesomyidae; genus Cricetomys; species Cricetomys ansorgei. The sequence goes on from JAMJFZ010002812.1 coordinate 4,932,295, forward strand.
TATAGGCAGGGAGATATGCCCGCCCTCCTCAAGTGGTGATTGGTCAAACTATGCCTCTCCTATGATGTCCTCATGGACTTTGGGCATCTTGAATCTAGCCACATGGTTTAACAAATGCTGTGGTTTAAATCTTAAGAAAAATGTGTCTTAGTGCTAAGAGTACAATGCCTCATTCAGGCCTGGTATAAGTTTAGTAAAAGACATAGACCTTTTGGTAAAATACCAGATAAACATTCTTAATGGTTTCTTAATAAACTGTTGTTATAAAGCTTAAGATCTCAATTGGTTGTCTCCAAAATATAAACTTAATGTTATGTCAAAAATGTAAACTTGAAATGCTATTCTAGGTTTGATTTATATACCTAGACCTCCAGACAGTCAAAAGGTTCATATCTTTGACTCAGAGCCATAACTTTTATAATAATTAAAGGATATAAACCCATGGAACCCCAATGCCATGTCCAGGCATCCCTCAGCCTAGAGCCGGCTCCCCTGATGGCTCCAGGCAGAGGACCTGTGGCTGGGGACACCCATGTGGTAGGAGAATCATTTAAGAATACATTTAAGAATCATTTAAGACATGGATCTCGGGGTTGGGTTTTGTCAGATTTTCCACATCCAGATTGATATATCAACTGGTGTTTTAAATGTACAGTTATTGTTTAGGCAGCCGCATTTTAAATATTTCATATTTAATATTAATATTCATCTCCTCATTGTGAATAGAAGATACTCTCTTAAGGCACATACTCTGGTCCTTTGATCTGTTCAGCCTTTCAAATTCTTATTCTGAAATGTTCCCTAGTCCTCCATACAGAATTGTAGTGTAGATGTATCAATTGGTGTTGGACACTCCATAGTCAGCCATCGTTTGCATTATGATTTACATTGTGGATTTTTGCAATGACGTAGATCTGATGCAAAAACAAGATTCTTGGATAAGAAGCAAAACTACACTTAGTTGTGGATATTAGAATAAGTATTTTAAATGCAATTAAGAATTATACACCAGAAAGTTTAAGGTTATGTGATAATGGCTTAGATAAACAATCAGTCATACTATTTTTTCTTTCCAAGCAAAATAGCCATGTATGAAATAAATGTCAGTGCCTCTGTGTGATCTTTCCTGAATATCTTCAGTTACTGTGTCTTCTCCTTCCTATAATACTTACAGATATCAAACTAGAAATAATCAAACTAGAAGTAATTTGATTAGATGTCTATAATCAACAGTATCATTTCACCTCCTGCTATGACTCTTTCTCTATCTTCCTGATAGACAATAAGTTGTTTTTAAATCTGTAAATACATACAATAATATATACAGAAAAAAGAATTTAACTCCATATGATATAATATTATATATGTGTGTGTGTATATTTATGCACAACAAATATATAATATTTATACTTTTAATACATAAATGATAATCCACACAAATACTTATCTTTGTTGATTTGTCTTAATTTTAAGCTTTTTTTTTTTAACTTTGGTAAGCAGAATGTAAAAATCCTTCCAAAAATTTCAACTTAATAAGAAAGGTAGGTGGCTTAACAGTTTTCAGATATACACAGGTAATAGAATTTGTGACTTTGTACAAAGCATGTTAGATCACCTTTTGAAACTCTTATTTAGTGACGCTTTTCATTACCAGAAACATCCTACCTACTTTATTTTTTATTTAAATTTTGTTTTTCTTCTCTCATACAACTCATACAATACATCTTGATCCCTCTCCTCTCCTCCCTCCACTCCTCCCAGTTCTTCTCCATCTTCCCTCTTCCTCAGATCTACCACCTACCTCCACGCACAACCCTTCACCCTGCTTCTCCTAAGGAAAAAAAAAATGGTACTCTCACAATTGTCACTCACACAGGACATGGCATAGCAAGATGCAACAAGGCCCGGGCACTAGTCTCTATACCAAGGGTGGACTAGGCAACCCATCAGGAATAAAAGTGTTCAAAGGGCAGATAAAAGAGTCAGAGACACCCCCCACTCAAACCCATAGAAGTTTTTCAAGAACATCAATCCTGACAGCCATGTGGTATATGTAGGCAATCCTATAAGTTTCATGTCTGCCTCTTCGGTCTCTGTGAATCCAAAAAGTGCTAGTTGGTTGATACTGTGGGGCTTGTTCTTCTGGCGTCTTCTACCCCTCTGGGTTCTGCAATCTCTTCTCCCCTTCTTCCATGAAGTTCCCTGATCTCTGCATGAGATTTGGCTCTAGGCCACTCTATATGCTCCCATCAGCTGTTGGAGGGGGCCTCCCTGATGAGGACTGGGCTAGTCACCAATTTATGGACAGTAAATAACATGATTAGAAATCATCTCCAGGTTATCCAATCACTATTTCCTGGCCTGGCCTGAGTTTCAGGCAGGGGTTCCCTCCATTGGCATGGAATTCTGCCCTTCCTTTGTCTCAGAGGATCTTACTGAGTATATAGGCAATAAATCAGAAATTTTGTGGCTGGAATCTTGTCCTAGTCCCACCACTGAAAGCCTTGCCTGGTTACACTGGATGGCTTGTTTAGGCTCTTTATCCTGATTATTAGAGATCCTTGCTATGGTCTCCATCATTGATTCCTGTGAGTTTCTAATATATAAAGAACTCAAGAAGCTATGCATCAACAAAACAAGTAATACAATTTAAAAATGGGGTATAGATATAAACAAAGAATTCTCAAAAGAGGAATCTTAGAATGCTGAGAAACACCTAAAGAAATGTTCAACATCCATAGCCATTAGGGAAAATGCATATCAAAACCACTTTGAGAGTCCTTCATACACGTGTCAGAATGGCTAGGATCAATAATACAGGCAAGAATGTGGAACAAGAGAAACACTCCTTCATTACTGGTAAGAGTGCAAACTTGTACAGCCACTATGGACATCAATATGTTCATTCCTCAGGAAACTAGAAATCAACCTACCTCAAGACTGGTATATGCCACTTCTGGGCATATATCCAAAGGATGTTCCACCCTATCAGAAGGACAGTTGTTCATCTATGTTCATAGCAGCTTTATTTGTAATATCCAGAAATTGGAAACAACTGAAGAATGGATAAGGAAATTGTGGTATATTTACACAATGGAGTATTACTCAGCTATCTAAAAAAATAAATAACCTCATGAACTTTGTAGGCAAATGGATGGAACTAGAAAAATCATCTTGAGTGAAGTAACCCAGTCCCACAAAGACAAACATTGTTATGTTTGTACTCCCTTGTATGTGGATATTAACTGTTAAGCAAATGATAAAGGTACTAATAACCAAAGACCTAGAGAAACTATGCAACATAGAGGGCCCCAGTAGGAACACAGGTATCTCACTGGTAAAGTGGAAACAAAGCAGATGGTAGGGTGGGAGAGGATAGGATGGGATCTGAGGGGACCAGGAGGAGGAGAGTGATGGAAGGAGAAAATATGTGGAGAGATAGCCAGAATTGGGTGACAATTAGAGGATGATTGGGAGATCTAGTGCAGTAGAACCATCCTGCTTTCTTTAACACTACAATCTGTATTTTCCCAAAACACAAGGTTTTGATATAAGTGTAAAAATACCCCGCTAAATAATTACTTCTGCTTAAAAACACTTGAGCCAAAGATAATCTCTTATATTGATTCTTCTGCCAATATTTCTCGGTTACTTGTCTACAATCACTTGTCTTTGGTTGGTTCCTTATTTTCACATAACGAAGTACTCATGAGAGCTCATTACAGAGCCTACTCTGTTTTCAGTCATTAAATTAGTGCTGTCATTAAGATAAAGCTTGAATCATTGCTTTCTTAAGAATGGTTTTAAAAATATTTAAAATCCTTTGGAAGGATAAATGAAATTCCTTGGTAGTAATTAAGAATCATATTTCTAGGTTAAGGGAAAGTAATTTGAATTAAATTTGTAACTCTAGTGAATTATTTTATATAAAACCACATTGACAGAAACATGATTTGTTTTAAAATAAGAAAAAAAAAAAAACGAGAATAGCAAAATTTAATTATTTTAGAATGCAGACAACTCAAAAAGGTACCACCAAAACATCATGGCAATACACTTGGTTTCTTTCACATATGCCTACAAGACTCAGAGTGAAAACACAAGGAAGTGTAGAAATTATTTTATTTAACTACCAGGTATGTTTAGACCAATGAAAGTTAATCATGTAATATATAGTAAATAATCTCTATTTAATAACCCATTTTTCATTATTTTTGAAATGCTGTGAATTGAGTTGTGTAAGTAAAAGAAAGAGTTCAAGTTATTATTTCACTGACATAATCATATGTACATACATAGACACACACATGCATACAAGCATACACAACATACATACATATGAACATAACCTTGCAGTTTGAGTATATATGTACATGCATATACATTCTTGTGATTTCATAGTACATAAATGCATATGCATTGGTTTATCACTTCAGCATATGTATCACACATGCATGCACACACACACACAGACATACATGTGTGTAGATGTAGACTCGAACCAGATATATGATTATATCACCAGTTTTTGCCTGGAGTCCTGGAGCCCTTCAGCCTCTGTATAATCTATTCTTAAGCCTTGAACTTGAAGGTTTCAGCCTTCCTACTATCTAGAACATTTAAACTGCTAGCTCAGACCTTGAAGACTTTAGCCTCAGCCTCCAAAACCTACTACTGATTGAGCCACTCTGACTAGCTCTTTCTGAATTCTGATTCTTCTGGTGCAACTCACTATTGTTCTGGCTCAAACTATTCTCCAGGATGCCTGTTTCAAATTGACCTTCTGAATCTGGTAGATTTTGGCTATCTGCCTCAGTCTGAAATTCTGTGCTCAGCTTCAAACTGACTAGCTCTTCCCATATGATACTGACTTCTGCCTATGTGCTCTGTGTTTCTGTGTCTCTTTCTGAGCTCTCACTATTTCATAAAGTCTCAGTCAACCTCTCTGCCTTAGCCGCAGTCAAACTACTTCATTGTTTTGTCCCTCTTTTTACCTGCTCAGACTGCTTTCCTCAAACTGCCTGTATCAGACTCTTCTGTAACTCCTCTGATATAACTGACTCTGTAACTCTATTTCTCTCTGACTGAGAGCTCACCTGCTGAATCATGATAGTGGGGCATGTCCTTACCCTGACTCTGTCTGCAAACTCTTCTTCTGATTAGTCACTTTGCCTGCGCTTCACTCGGATTCATTCCAGAAGTAACGACTAATCTGATACTGACTTCTGAGCTCTGCTTCCTGTCTGTTTCCATACTGTTTCTGTCTTAGGACTTAAAGTCATGGACATCACTGCCTTCTGAATATTAGAACTAAAGGTGCGTCTGCATTCCATCTGGACCACCCAGACCTCTGAATGTAGACCCCTTGAATATAGCCCTTCCTAGCTTTCATGCAGGCCTACACATGTGTTCTTCTACACATGTGTTACTTTATAAACAATTAGGAAAATGAATAAAATTACACCTATGTAAAAGTAGAATCAAAGTCCTATAACATCAATAAACATCAAACACATTTTTCTTTGGTCAGAAGTAGGACAAATTTATGTCTGTTTTATCTCTATTTTATGCCTGTTTTAGACATGGTCCTTATGCATTCCAGGATATTTGATCTGGGATAATCTAGAATACATGATGCTCCTTGTCTAAAAATATAAGTCTCCTGGATGAGTAGTCCATAAAATAGGAAGTTCCTTAGTCACTAGATTTCTCTATGAATTTACTAGGACTGTTGTAACAATGTGTCATGGAGCAGATGGCTCTAGAAACACAGGTTTATTTCCTTACAGTCAAAATGTATATCGTCATGATGGGTTTTTGTTTTGTTTTGTTTTGCTTTGCTTTGTTTTGTTTGCCACAAGAATATTCTCTCTGGCTTATAGATGATTGTCTTTATAGATGATATGGCTTTACTCTATTTGCTTAGTGTATGTGTCTGCATATCTATATTTTCTTCTAATAAAAATATAAGTCTCATAGTTTCAAGGGCCTAACCTGAATGATCAAATTTTGGCTCAAATACTTCTGCAAAGTCTTATCTTCTAGGCCAATAAATATTAACTTTATAATAATTCAACATATAAGTATTGTGAAAACATTAGTATGTACACTTCCTAATCTCTGAAAAGTTGTATTTTTCTCACATGCAAAATGCATTCATTGATTCCCAACAGATAGAACTTTAACCTACTACAGCGTTGACTCCAGGACTAAAATGTCATCTATGTTAGGTTTGGATGTACTCCAGGAATAATTCATTTTATGGAAAAAATTCTCTGTAGCCAGAAACTGTACAGAGTTAAGCTTTGTCTTCTTGTTCTTGTGTTCTTGTTCTTTGAAAAAAAAACACAAACACAGAAATAATAATTTACAATTAAAATCTGTTAAAAAACATAATTTCAAGAATGAGATAGGTCATTCAAGATGAACTCACTACTATTCCTCAGGGAATGGCTGCCTAAAGATTGGCAGGTGTTTATAAATCTTATAATTTACTTGATGTTGACATGCCTCTACTCATAATCACCTTAGAGAAACCCATTTGGATGGATAAAAAAACACAATTATTGTCTGATTATAATAAGATGATAATGAGCCAAAGTTCATGTTCAGTTAGCCTCAGAGACCAGAACCATCTGACAATAGTTGTATTGACAGAATCGCCTAATATTTGGGTAATGTCTTTGATATTGATGGTTTGTACATACTGCTTCTTATTGTTGCAGTTTTTGTAAGCAAGTTTCTGGGTGCATTTTGTACAATAAACTCAGTTACCTAGCATTTCTTGAGCTGCACTATATATACCTACCTTCTTCCTATGCTATCAGACCTGTGATACCTGAACATTGGGTGGCCAAATGGAGCTCATGTTTGAAGTGATTGCCAAACATGTACAAGACTTTGTGTTCTATCCTGAGTACCGCAAGGAAAGAACAGAACAAGCAAACTAACTGGCATTGTTGGAAAAGACAAGGATGGACTTTCTCATTAAAAATCAGTAATCAGAAAGACACAAGGGCTTTCAGGTCCAAGGCAAGTCCAGAACAACATCACAAATCAGCTTTATAATGCAATAATTAATCTAAAAGTCCAGTAACATGTCTTTGGGTTGCATCAGGGTAGAAGAACTGTGTTGTGGTCAGATCATGTTGGGAACTCTCTGCCCTTTACCCAAAGTGTCAGTAGCTAAGCCCAGTAAAATATAAGAGTGTATCACTGTTTGGAATAAACAGCTAATCCTATATCTGGGATATTTGATACCATTAAAATACAGACAACTTTGCAAACAACTGAACTGATTTTGAGGACATGCTTTCCATTTATTAAAGGAAAATACACAGCTACAACTCCTGAGACCCACTGAGCCATCTTTCAGAATGTTTTTAATTGTTTTATCTTATTTTTGATATTAATATATGTTGATGAAATATCATGTCAGGCAGTATATTAATAAAGACACGTAAGACATGGTTAAGAATACTAGCCAGACAGATTTGAGAAGATCTTAAAGCCCACCACTTTCCAGCTCCAACTGCTAGTTCATCTCTTCTCCAGTAACATTTTCTTATTATTTTTTATTTCTTACTGCAGCTCCCATTCCCTAGGACCATTCCCTTTATTAGCTTCTATTCCTTCAGAAGGTCTACAAATCTATGGTTCCTTCCCTGGAATTTTCTCATCAAACTACATCTCTGTGTTTAACACTGCTCAGGAGCTATGTTATCTCTTGAGGTGAGAAGAATTAGTATAAACTTTTCTCATTAATTATCTTTAAACTCTGAAATATTTTTTTAATCTCTCTAGCTCTCCTCTTTCCATAGGAGGCCATATTCATTTTTATTTCTTTTGCAAAGCAGGGTTTCTCTGTTGTTACTCCAGCTATACTGGAACTTACTCTGTATACCAGGATAGATTTGAACTCATAGAGATTTGCCTGCCTCTGTATCTGGAATGCTGGGATTAAAGGTGTGCACCTCCACCCCCAGGCTCCTTTTTTATTTCTTAATCTCTGTTTTCAAACTTAATTTTCTTTCTTTCTAACTATTTTAAGTACCTTTATTAATTACCCTTAACTTTGAATGTGCTTTACCTCTCCTGTGTTTTCTTTCTTGGGTCTCTCCTCACTGTGTGTTGTAGTATCGTTGCCTAGGCACTAGCTGCCCAGATTTCTTCCTCTTCTTTTTTCCCTGGTCTCCCACATTGGTGCTAATTATGGCCTTAAACATGGACCCATGTTTTCTATAGTTCATATACTTCAAATATTAAGATTTAAGGGACTTGCGATTGATGCCACTTTGAATCTACCAAGGTGTAAAATGTAGTATGCCATTAAAGTGTTCAGTCAGCTAGAATAAGATTGTGGATTTTTTTTTTTTTTGGTCCTTTTACATGGAGGGAAGATTACAGAACCTCATTATAGTTTGGTCAACTTGAAAAGACTGAAAAATACCTTTCACTTATTCAGGAATGTAACAAAAAAGTCAAATGATAATTTATTAAAGGACATAATTCCTCAAGAAATATAATTATATAATTTTTCTTTTATCTTTCTTCCTTCTAAACCTTCACAAATAACTCTTCTTGCTCTCCTTGAAATTATGGTCACTTTTTGTCATTAAGCGTTATTACATATGTGTGCATAGATATAGATATATTGATATATATAGATATGGATATATACATATATACATATGTCATGTATTTTAAGAATATATATATTCTTAAATATAACTTGTTCAATATATATAATGTTATTTACATGTATATTACAGAGCTGACCATTTGGTATTAAATAACTATTGGTGTGATTTTCCTTCTTGTATTAGACTATTTCTCCCACTCTCAGCATTCTTTAGCTACCTGTAGGTCTTTGTGTAGGACTGAGACCCCATGAGCTTTGCCCATCCCTGTTAGCAAGCATGTCTGTTGGTGGTGGTGTTCAGGTCTTGTTTTTGCAGCCATGCTGATGAGAATACATGAGGCTTCATATGCTTTCCCTGCCTACTTTAGCATGTCTATTGTTGTCATCCTCTTGAATTCTAACAGTCTCTCTTTGTTTTATCTGTTCTCTTTTTATTTTTTATATGAACCACATGCTTCAAAATCATTAAAAATTCAAAAGAGCTTCCTCTTGCCACATTCAAAGTAGATCCCAGCCTTGCACAGGCCTTTTCTGCTTATGACTGTGTATCCCCACCTTGTATAGAGAATGTAAATGCGTCTTCAATCTTTGTAGCAAATGCTTACTCATCCAGACCTTGATATTCCACTCTTTGCAGTATTGATAGCTCCAGACTTTCCCTTATCTCACTTTCATATTTTAAAATAAACTTCAAGGAGAATCCATTCTGCATCATTAACACTGTTCAGAGAAATCTTCGCAGCTAAATATACAAATGTAACAAGATCCTATTTTTTCACCCAACTCTAGGCAACAATTTGGATAAGGTTTACACTATTTACTGGGACTATCTATCCCACAATTCCCCATAAGTTTCTCATCTACCTGTGTCCTCATTATTGTTATGTTTAGTACTATATGTTATATATGGTTCATATATAGATGAAACCTATCTTCACAGTTCTCTTTTTAATCTGAGTTCTTTCTATAAATATAATAAGTATAGATACTAAAGCTAGAATTTTTTTAAAGTACCAGGTTTTTTAAAATATACAGTACATTCTTCCACACTTACTAAATTTCAAAGCTGTCTTTATCTTTATTTTTACAATCACACAGTACTATTATCGCCTCAGTAAATCTACGTTACTTTTGAAAGAAGTGCTGTAACCAAATGGCATATATGGGGATTAAGCCTCAGTTGTTTGCTTACTTTAGTTCTCAGGACTTCAGATCATTGTAGATTGAGCTGCTTCTTTCTGTGGACTGTGAAGAAGGAGCTGTTAAGGTCTAACTCTTTAATTTGTAGATGGTTGACAACTGTCTTTAGATCATGTCTCCAAATATATCTGCTTTTATTTCCTTATTTTATAAGGGGTTACACATATTAGGAAAAGATTCATCATAGTGACCTAATTATATTATGAATTCATTACCTTTATGAAGACCCTAGTTCCAAGTATTTTCACATTCTGAAGCATTAAAGGTAAAGACTTGGAAATATAAATTAGAGACAGGGTCAAATTTACCACAATACATCTTTGTTCAACTCAGTGTCAAACTTAAAACACTGTGTAACTAAAGATTTATAAGACTACCAGTTTAATTTGTTCTAAATAAATCCCAAATTATTTCCCCTTTTCCAATTTAACTCTAAATTTTGAATGTTATATTATTTTCAAGACTATGAAAGAATGGAAGCCTTAATGATTAAACATACACACATAGTTTAAAGTATAATATTCAGTGTTAACTTCTGATTTATGTTTAATTTCATGAAAGTTACATACACATAAAAGCAAAACCAATGAATATTATACAACTATTTTTAATTTACTTTTGCAATTCGAGTCTTATATATTATAAGTAATATTGGTGCCAAGATCTCAAAAACTTACATTATGTATAATGAAGAAATCATGGGGGATCATTCTAGAAATTATCTTTCAGAAGGTTCAACAAAATAGCATAATTGCACCATTATATTGTTTATTTAGTGACCATTGTTTTCTAGTATTAATGAACTTAGGGTTAATGAAAACAATTCATATTTCCTTGAAGTGTTTAGATTCTACACTATAGCAGTGTAGGATGTTCAGTATATAAATTTGGTTTCTGTTCAGACTGTACACTCTGAACAGTAAAAATGGTTATTTAGAGTAAGGATGTCTTATATTCACCAATGGCTTATAAAATAGTTACACTCTGTTAAAATGTCCTCTGTTTCTGAATGGTAGCAATTCATTCTTATTAGATGGCACACAGAAACATTACTGCTCAAGGTGGGCCACCCAATTTCTACTAGAATGGCACCAATGCTTACACATAGAGTTCAAGTAAAGGGCTCTGGGGAGATTGTGGAATTGGCAAAGAACTTGCATTGTAAGCACAAAGACCTTAGTTCAAACATCAGAACCCACATACAAATTCTAGTCACTGTGGTACATACCTGTTATTGCACTGCTGGGGAGGTGGTGACAGGACTATACCTAGGGTGTGCTCGCTGGCCAAAGTAGCTTAATTGATGAACTCCAGCTAATGTAACGTGACACTTTGTCTCAACTCATAGAGATATGGGTCCTAATAATGACATCAGAAGTTTTTCTCTCCTCCAAATACATGCACATATGTGTGCACGTGCAAACACGCATTCACTCACATATAAAAATGTTCAAATGCAATTATTGTTATTAATTAGAATAATATATACCATATGCATGCATATATGTGTTCATATTATGGAAAGCAGTTTTTCTCTTGATATCAGTAGAAAATTAATTATATTGTAAAATGCTGAAATAATGTTGTTTTATTAAAATTTTCTATAGAGCCATTTTACTCATTATCCTAAACATAGATATGTACTGGTGATAAAAAGAAATATAGAAATAATTTCTGCCCTCTAGTTGCTCAGAACTTTTTAAAAAATGTATGTGATAAATATCAATGAAAGTTAATATAGTAAATTAATGAGATAAATTATTGCTAGATTTTTATCAGAGTTGATTAAGGTATGATTACAATAAAAAGAATAAATATTAATACATATTAATGCAGTTCTGGGACATGAGAAGGGGACGCTTCCTGTCCTCCCTATCTTTCAATGTATCTGTGGAAAAATAAAATGCTAGAAGTATAGATCTGACTCCTAGGTCTCTTTAGAAGCTAGATGGCAATGCCATTTCTATTTTACAGTTTCCCTTATCATTTATTCACAACTTTATGTTCTGTGTCACATTTATTACTGCTCATTCAATAATTTCTTCATGATTTCAGACGAGTCAAAGAGGAACCTGAAATTATGCTTCGTTATGCTTGCTCTAATTTAGCGAGACAATCCTAAATATGTTTATAGTATTTATTTTCTTCCAGTATCTACAAAGTATCATAGAATTCAATAAGTTACATTTTATAATAAAGTGTTTTGAAGGAGAATACATTCCAAGAAGAGAAGGAACACATCCTAATTCAGTATTTGACTTATATTTTGAACACTGGTAGACTGAAGGATCCTGTATTTGTTTTTCATTTGAAAATCGAAGAAAGTAGCACTGCATATTAACAATGTAGCTTCTCTATTTGTTTTCTTTTCTAACCTCATGCCACCTCCCAGTGACATGTTTCCACACTTTGGAAATTTGTTCACTGTTCATTTGTTAACACCTGACTAGATGGAGGGTTTATTTTTTTTTTTTAAGTAGAGAATATTTTTAAATATCAGGGATACATTTATAATTGGCTTGGTTTTTTTTCCTTTGTCTTTAAGCAAATAATAACTATTCAATGGTTCTTTCATAAATGACTTAAATGTTGGAAAATGCTGAGTGACTCAGAACTTAAGTTGAGCAAGACACCATAAATGGTGACAGAAGAGATCATCTCCAGGAAATATGAGTGAGTGAGTTACCATATTGTCCTTAGAGCAGCCTCTAGCAAATGACATTGACACTGTCAGCCAGGAATGGAACCTTAATTCTACAATCTTTGTCATGCCAGTCACATCAACTTGATCAGGAGACAGAGCTAGTCTCCTGAGTCTACTAAAGAATAATAAAGATAACCCTTTTTGAGGGATAAAAGTACAGTACATACTTTTAAAGGACAAAGGTCCTTATAAGAGTGAGGCCAAAGATAAAGATATCAGAAGCCCATGTAATGATGGAAGCTGAAATTGGAGTGATGGTATAGAAAGGATTCCAGATAGGTCCACTATCCAAGAGACTCTGGTGGCTATTAGGCTGATACTTGACAAAAGAGAAAAAAAGAAAAGATTCTTCTCAGAAAATGTGTGGAGGTAAATAGCCTCGTTGACATGTAAAAATCCAATTTTGTTTAATGAAGCTAATTTTAGACTTCTGGAAATCCAGAAATAAAAGAGAAGGATTATTGTTTCTTTAATTTACTACAAAAATTATATTAAAGTGGCATATTCATGCTGGCTTTCTTCATGTATGAAAAGTAAGAGATTGTTTACTAACATTGTTCCAAATCACTAGAATTGTGGTATTATAACAGCATAGTATAAATACAATGTATTTATAGATATTTTTGCTATCCGACAAAAATATTTAATTCCTAAATAAAGGCCCCAGTTATTCACTATTCAAATCAAGGTATTTGTGTTAAGAATTTTCTAGAAACACACTGTATCCCTCTCCCATCATGCTTGCTGCTCCTCACTCACAGGATTGCCTTTCTCTCTCTTTCATAGATTCACTCAATTTAAATTTAAGTTATTAAAACTAGCTTTCCTAAAATACAGTATCTGAACCAGAAGTTTTGTTTTATAATAGCATAATACTTTTATAATAAATGAATATACTTCAACTCCATCATTTAATAGTTATTCACAATTTTATACATGCATGAAACTGTTACTAAAATCTATCCACTCTAGAAATTACCTTCTATGGTAATGTAGTCATTTCCTGTAATTTTTTTTATTCATGGTTATCTGGTAAGCACTAATCTGTAGCTCTGAAATCAGAGCATCTTTAGGGCTTAAAATGGATCATTGCTGTCTGCTGAAGAATGGATTCAGCTGTTCTTTAAATATACAGAGGTGGGACACCATGGGAGTCATTGTTTTCTTTCTTATTTCTGAGGACCATTCTCTATCTTTATCTTAATGAGTGTCTCAAGAAAATTATGTCACATTTTAGTGTGAAAAAACCTTGATTCTATTCTATATGAAAAGATGTACTTAACATTTGTGAACTTCTAGTATTATAATCCGAATCACTTTTGTTTTCCATTTGCTATTCTGTAATGATACTTGCATTTTAATATGTGAATTAAAATATAAAATAGGCCCTCTGTTTCATATTCGAACTATCATTATTCCTGCTATCTGTCCAGAGTTGCACTCAGAAAAACTTTTCCATTCACCAGTATTAGCTATATTTCTGTCACTGTAATATACTCTGATGTAAGCAAATTAACAAAAAAGGGATTTATTTGTCTTAGAGTTCTAAGAGAGAATAAAAACCAATCACAGCAGTAGTAGCATGGCATCAGGAGACTAAAGACCACATGGCAGTCTGAAAGCAGCTGATCACATTTTATCTGTAACATAGGAAACCCAGAGAGAAAACAAGAAGTGGATCCAGGCTACCGTGCAAGGCTCCACCTCATAAAGGTTTCATCACCTTTCTAAACTGCACCGCCAGCTGAAGTCTAAATATTCAAACACATGATTCTATGGAGGACTTTTCATGTCCAAACCACAGTATTTCTCCCCTGGCCCCAGTAGGCTAATAACTATCTCATGATCCAAAATGCACTTGTTACAACCTTAAAAGTCCCAATATTCTTTTACAGTTGCAACACTAATATGATCACACTACAGGGGTTCTTTCTATAGTCCTTACAGGTACCAGTTTTCCAAATAAAATATCAAATGCATGTGACCAATGTAATTTAATTTACTTGTATTTGATCCTTCATATTCATTTAATCTTCAGTTTCCACTATTTTGTAAATATTATCATAGGAGAAAAAATCTAAGGAGCCATAATTTCTCTGTTCAATTTATATATGTTCATTTTGTCACTTACCATCCAAATAGATCTAATGAAATTATATATTATTTCTGTTCTTCTGTTTACTTACATGTAAATGAAAGATAAATCTGGTAAATGCACTCATCTCAAAACACTGGGAAAATATTTTATTAACTCATAAAAAAAGTAAAGTAATAACTTTCCCTAAGGATGACTCTAAGGAGTTAAATATTATTTGTTTCTTGCAAAGCGCTCAGCAATAGAAACATCTGTTAGCTTTGTTTACCAATGTTTGGCAACTTATCAAATTTCTTTTGATTCATCTTTATCCAGATACATACTTCTGTGATAGCCTGCCAGGTTGGTCTAGAAAAATCTTTAGAGGTATATGCTTGCAAAGTTTTACAGCAATTTATTTTTGTGACACTGCTGTAAGAACGAAGGACCTCTGGTAATTGAAATGCAGTTTGTGGGCTTTCAGTAGAAGCTCATGATGTAGTTCTGCCACATATCATAAGAAAAATGTAAAGTGTCCCATAAATTACACTCAATATAAAATGTTCTTTGGACAGTTTCAAAAGAGGTTATTAGGGAAAGGCATTTTCTGACTCACTTTCTAATTCACCCTGGGGATACAAAATATGATATCCATTGGTTCCATAGTAACCCAGTGTAAGGGGTTTTAACAGTGACCAAGCATGATCCACAGAGGACATAAGAATTTCAGCTGTTAAAATTGAGGTGAGGGTATGTGGGTTTTTTTTTTTTTTCTGAATAAGAAACTGAATAACTACTTACTGTTGGGGAAAAATGGTTATCTTTTAGTGCCTTGAGGTTAAAGTCAGTAGGAAAGCAAGACTCACAGTATTATATTTTATTGAACTATCTCTGAAGTAGCAAGACACAGTCTAATTCATAACTATCTTTTACAGTTTTAGGAATAAATATACATTCTAAGAAGAAAAATCTCAATATAAAGAAAGTTAAACTGTTTACATGCAGCATTTCAAAACTATTCTGGTAGCATATGAAAGACGAGGTTCCATTTTGGAAGCCTCTAGTGTGTAGGGGGAAGAGGAGCTGATGCAAATTAAGATGCTTGCACTTACTTATGTATAGATCCCTCTGCATGAATTACAGGCCCTTCCCCCTGGATGATTATCATGCTGGATTTCATTGCAATTCTCTATGTTATTTTATTTTTTTCTTATCTAAAACACATTTTGAAGTTTTCCTTGACATGAGAACACTATATGTGAGTTTATGCAATGTGTGAATTAAGTTTAGGCTATTTTCATATGGTTTTAGATAGCTTTTGGGAATTATTCTGTAACAACAATCAGGTGAATCAATTGACAGTATCAATTTTAATTTTTGACTTGAGAATAGCCTACTGTGATTCCATGAGTATAAATTTGACAATAATGGCAACAATTGCTGTTTAGCTTTTACAACTATAGAAAGGCCAGACTTAAGATTCTATGCTGTGGCTGCCCTTCCTCTCCTTAGCATATACCAGTAGACAATGTCTTATTTGATGAGTTTGAGGGTATTTTGAAGAAAGAATAGGAAAAGTAAGAATAGTGCAATGAGCAAAAAGGAAATAATTGTTTTTGTTTTGACAGTGATATCAGATATCATTCATCTCTTTTAGTTTATTATCTTTAAAAAATATTATTTATACATTACTCAGTATATATACATATTAACTGTTTGGTGAAATTGGTTGAAATCTGTTCTAATTGCCTAATTTGTGTAATTTGAAGGAGACTATTTGTATAGATCTGAGAACAGAATCATGTTGTATAGCTGATGGCTGATTCAGGGTAAACATATAGCAGATATAGTAGTAAATTCAGATTGAAAACCTTTTATTCTTTTGTCTAATTAAGTCACCTGTTCTTGCCCAGAGCCCTGGAGCCCTAAAGTGTTTCCACTTCTTTACAATCTAGTCTTAATCCTTGAACTCAAAGGCTTCAGTCTTCATACAGTCTAGAACATTTAACCTGCTAGTCTGGCCCTAGAAGGCTTAGTCTTCTGAGACCTACTTCTGGCTGAGACACTCTGAATAACTCCTTCTGAACGCTCACTCATCTAGTTCAACTCACTCTCTGTTCCAGGCTTCTTCTGCTGAGCTCTGCTGTATGTCTGTGTCTCAGTCCTGCCTCTGTGGTTGACTGTGGTGCAATTGACTCCAGCTTCAGCTTTTATAACTGCTCCTCTATAACTGACTGTAACTAACTCTGTAACTGCTCCTCAACTGACTCTCTGGCCTTCTTCTCAAGTCACTAACTCTTCAACTTATTTCAATATCTGACTCTTGACTCCTATGTAATTCTCCTTAATTTGGCTGAGAGCTCACTGTTTCTCCTGAGAGTTGGACATGTCCTTAATCTGCTAAATCTTCCTCTGATTAGTCACTTTGTCTGCCATTAACTCTTACTCCTCACAGATGTCACTTTCTGCGTGGCACTGACTCCTTCTGCTTCCACTGTTTTTTTCTAAGGATTAAAGGTGTGGACCAACCTGTCTTCTGAATAAGGGAGATAAAAGTGTTCGACTGCATTCTGAATGCTGGATTAAAGGTGTGTCTTCATTCCATTGAGATCACATAGACCTCTGAATGTAGACCCTGGAATGTAGACCTTAGCTTTCATACAGGCTATTCTTCTACAATGTTGCTCTAAAATTCATATGTTGAAGGTCTTAACTCTTTCTCTGATAATTTTGAAAATGACTTTGGCAGGTAATTAGGATGAATGAAGTCATGTAGATGGGGCTCCATGATAGGCATAGTTCCCTTTCAAGAGGAAACAACAGCCAGTTTATCTGTTTTCCTTTCAATCCCACGCTGCACCTCTCCGCTGTACTTATGTTGGAAAAATCAAGTGAGCATACGTAAGCTGATCATCACTAAGCCTAAAAGAGCATTTACTCTGCTGACAAGTGATTTCCCAGCCTCTAAAACTGAACAATAACTTTTTGAGTTTAAGAATACTCATTTTGTTATGCTGGCCCAAAGGACATAATCTATATGTATTTTAAGATTAGGCTTGATAGCAATTGAGAAAGTTACTGAAAATTACTATATACATTTTAAATGTGTTTGATTATGATTTAAAAAATCTTTAAAATATTTGATATTAAATATTACATATGAAAATATTAAGCTATACATAATAGCTTCAGCATGAGAAAGTGAAGCTTTAGCATGAAGCATCTCCTAGATGTGAGAATTTTATTTTGACTTAAAATAAATGTGTATTACATTAGCAATTATATAACTCAATTAAAATTCTCCCAGGAAGCAGAAACAATATGATATAGACAAAAAGAAATGTAGATATGGCTATAAACCAAGATAGAGAGTAAGTCTGATTGGATATATTAAGAAAGTTACAAAAATAAGGTATCATTAATATTCACTATCATGGAAGTTAAGTGATCTCAGTGTTTCTTAAGGAAGGGAAACTTGGGCAAAAGAATATTGAATTCTAGAAAGGTTTTAAATGACATCTTACTCTGTCCCTCTTCTCTTTCAGAATTATATATAAATGAATATTCAGTATGAGCTCCTTTAATCTGCTTTTTTTTCAGTGTTAATTATTCTGAGATGTTTCAATGTTATTTCATGTAATATAATGTAGGTTTTCAATAATAATTCATTGCAATTTGGTATTTAATGTTACAGTTATTTGTGAATTCACTTGTTGAATGTCATTTAGGTTGGGCTGTTATAGAGTTTCTCTGATAATTTATACATCTGCCTTTATATCTAACTATATTTTAGTTTCTCCTAAGTAATTATTTAGAACAACTGCACCCAATAATAGTCTATGTTTACATATTAAAGACACACTCAGATTGTTTGCCAAAACAGGACATTTATAGCCTCACCAACAATAATTCCATGTTTCATTTGCTTCATGTTTTTCTCAACACTGAGTATTGCAAAGTAAATATTCAAAATGTATAATGTTGTCTTGTGAGTTAATATCAATACTATAACAGGTAATGTGACTAGATACTTTTTTGACACATAATTTTCATATATATATATCTTTTTTAAGAAATG
The DNA here is from genome assembly GCA_026225945.1 of Cricetomys ansorgei. Classification (NCBI taxonomy): domain Eukaryota; kingdom Metazoa; phylum Chordata; class Mammalia; order Rodentia; family Nesomyidae; genus Cricetomys; species Cricetomys ansorgei. The sequence continues at coordinate 4,950,992 of JAMJFZ010002812.1, forward strand.
TGTGTACAGACCTCTTACCTATTTTGCTTTTAAAATTTAGTTATTTGTTTGTTTAATATTGAATTTGGGAAATTATAAAAATATATTTTCTAAGCCAGACAGTGCCTTTAATCCCAGCACTCAGGAGGCAGAGGCAGGCAAATCTCAATAAGTTCCAGTCCAGCCTGGACTATAGAGTGAGTTCTAGGACAGCCAGAGTTACAAGAGAGAAACCACATCTCAAAAATAAAAATAGTTTTCTGCACAAGTACTTATAGGATATATGTTTTACAAATAATGCCACCCACTCAAAGATTATTAATTCCAATTATAGTTATTTTTTCTAAAGTTGAACTTTTCAACATTATAAAAGTCTAGCTTCTAAATTTATTCATTATGTACCATCCTCTTCCTAGTTATTCTTAAACCTCTTCAAATTTTGATCACCTTGTGGCATTAAATATCTCCAGCATTGACATCCTCACATTTAGATAATTAATATTTCTTAAATAATACAGAAATTGGGGCTTGAAAAGGGGCTCAGCAGCCAAGAGCATTTGTTACCCTTGCCAAAGGCTCAGGTTCTATCCCCAGATTCCTTGATCACAACCATCTGTAACTTCAGTTCCAGTGGAATCTAATACCCTATTCTAACTTCTGAAGGCACTAGATCAGCACATGATACACTTACACACATGTAGGCAAGACACTAATACACATAAAACTAAAATAAAACATTTAAAAAATGAAGGTTGTTTATTCAAGTGGTAACTATAAATAATTTTAAAAAAGACTAGATTACAAAAAATGTTAAAGCTCTGTGACTTTTTAAGTTATTCTTATATTGTCTTTTTTCTCATTATAACTAGAAGTTTATTACAATGTAAATCTGAAAAACCCTCTATGAGTTTTCTATAGGCAGGGATTTTGCTATCTAGTGGCTCTTTTGTTAGTTTTGTTTCTCATACCAGTTTATACTTTTCTGCTCCCTGGAGCTTTCTGTTGGCATTGGTGTCCACATTCCTTAATCAGTAAGGTTTACTCATTTTGTAATTATCTTTGATGCTATTCTTTTGTGATGTGACCTATCCAGGCAATTACAACCCTATCAGACCTTTTAGGCTTTATCTTGTGCAGTATAGTTGTCGACATAGATATATCCAGATGTAGACTTGATGCATGCCGGAGGACAGTTTATTCTACTACCTAATAAAATCACTGGTTCTAACCTGAAAACCTGGAGATTTGAGCATTTTGTACTCTTTACAATCTTCTCTTAATCTTTGAACTGGAAAGGTTTCAGCCTTCATACAATATGGACCATTGAACCCACTAGTCCAGACCTTGAAGGCTTCAGAAGACTAAGGTACTGCTGACTAAGCCACTCTGATTAGCTCCTTCTGAATTCTTACTCTTCTGTTTCAATTCTTTCTCTGTTCTGGGCTTCTGCTAAACTCTGCTGTGCCTCTCTCTGAGCTCTCACTGCTCCATCCTGCCTCTGTAACTCACTCTTCAGCTAATTTTTCTTACTGACTATTCAAACTGCCTCTCAACTGATACTTTTCCTGACTGCTTCAACTGACTTCTTTCTCCTATGTAACTCTCTTTTACTGAGTTGAGAGCCCACCTTTCTCCTGAGTGAGAATTGGTCATGTCCTTACTAGCTAATTCTTCCTCTGATTAGTCACTGTTTGCTATTCACTCTGACTCATCTCAAACATTACTTTCTGTGTGATTCTGACTCCTGGGATCTGATTCCTGTGTCTACTTCCACTGTCTTTTTCTAGGGATTAAAGGCATGGACCACCACTGCCTTTTGCGTACTGGATTAAAGGTGAGTCTACATTGCATCTAGACCACAAAGACATCTGAATGTAGCCCCTGGAATGTAGACCTAGCTTTCACACAGGACTATTCCTCTACAGTGCAGAGTCTGATTGTTCAGCTTATAACCCTTAAATGTTCTTACTGATATATACTCCTCATTGCCTGAGGCTAGTATACAGGGTACTTCTAAATTTTTTAGAATTAATAACTACTACTCTAACCTGGTTAGCTTTCAACTTTTGTCTCAGTAGAGCTAAGTAAGAGAAAAATAATAACATGGTTTCTTACCCATTGGTAAAGATACCATAGGAGTCCCTTTTCTATACTAATTCCTAGTTACCAGGGAATTTGGCTTAAGTTACTTATATGAGTCTTTCACTCTTACATTTATTTCTTATTCTAGTAATTTTTCCTATAATTTATCTATCAAATTATTTTCATCTGAGTCTTTGTTCAGAAAGTTTCTCTGTGAGTGCCTGTGAGATGCCCTGGTGCCCACTGGATGTGCGGGTATCTATGTGATGTCTGGGTTTTTGTGTGATAACTGGGTACCTCTGTGATGTCCAGGTACCTGTATGATGTTCAGGTACCTGGAGGATATCATGGTCCCAGTGTGATATCCTGATGCCTGCAGGATGTCCAGTGCCTGTGTGATGTTCAGGTCCCTGTGTATTTGGATGGGGGGGCACAACTTCAGGTTAAACTTGGTCATGTTTGATCTCAGGCTAATGTGTAGCAGATTAATGTCCACAATCAAATTGGTCTCATGCCTCCAAACCCGTGATGATGCTAGTGATCCACACTTCCACTACATAGACTTGGTCTATTTTATCTTTTTTTTTTTTTTTTGAAGGCACAAGAGTGGGAGAATAGACCAGGGAGCAATGGGGAAAAGGTGTGATTGAGATATATTGTATGAAATTCAAATAATTAATAAAACTATTATGAAAAAATCAAAGATTTCTGAACAAATTCAGAATAATAGTATAAGTTTGGGAGTCTTTGTATTTGTTTTCCCTAAGCAAATTTGTAGCTGAGCTATTAAATTCTCAAAAAATGAATTTCTGTATTTGAAGCCCCATTCAGTTCTAGTGAAAGCTTCGATGCACCTGTGTATATTTTTCAGAACCTTCCTTAAAGTAAATTATTCCACATAGCTCTCAGTAGGTCCATCTCAAGGGGCCTAGTCCAATTTGTCTACATTTTGATGAGATATACTTCATTTCAATTTATTCATATGTGAAGCTGGGGAATAAAACTCAAGGCTCTAATTCATTCATGCTTACTATGCTCAAATTGTGCAAAAGGAACAATTTCTTATTATAGATGACAAAAGTTCTTATAATCAACCTAATCCATGATGACTGTCACTTAACCCATGTAATGTGTATTCTCAAGATGTGTATTCTTGAGATCCATTGCTATGCTGGAGCTGACTTCAATTATAACATGTAATCTAAGTAACTGGGAATTCATTCTTGAGGGAAAATTTCCTTCTAAGACAGAGGTATCAGGGAGGTGTCTTTAAAGCTTACATGATAGCAGCTATGACTTTAAAACAAATCTTTCTTTCCTTTTTTTTGAGAGTATAATATAATTACTTAATTCCCACCTTCCTGTTCTTCCCTTCAAACTCTCTATACATTTTTCCTTTCTCTCTATGAAATTCATGGTATTTGTTTTTTCATTAATTGTTGTTACAAATATATGTGTATATGTATGTAGATTTACATCCCTAAATACATACGTGCAACCTGCTCAGTCTTTATAAAGTTACTTGCATTATGTTTTTAGACATTTAGACATAAATACAAATTTATATCTGAATAAGCATATTTTTTCCTAGGGAAGACTATCTCTCCTAATTTCAGGATGCCTTAGTGAACTGTAGTTCTTTTATGTACAGTTGAAGTTTCATCGGCTTCTTCCTGTCCAGTATAGCATGCTTACTCTTGTTGTCATTGTTTAGTTCATATTTATGTAGTTATACTGATGAGACTTCATGTGTATATCTTCTAATGTTCTTATGAGACACAATATCACAGCCATGTTTTAACACTACCCAGTCTTCAAATCTGATAGCATTTTTTCTTTGATATCAACAGTATTTCTTCCTGGGTAACTGAACAAGGTGTTTGACACACAAGCCAAGTTTGTCCTAGATAACTTACTTGGAAAAGAAACGTTTAAGATAGGTAGTTATTAAGTCAGTGGATTTTGTTTAATATTTTGTAATTGCCTTTTATTATGTTACTATTTCTATGATCCTTGAAGGTAATGCCTTAATTTTCAATAGGAAAAATATTCACACCAAGTAAAAACTTATTATTTTGAAGTCAGAGATGGGTAGTACTTTGTTATAAAATAATTGAATGACAATGTATTTTTTTATACTTGAAACCATAGTAAAAAATGGAGATTTCTGTAAACTTTTATGTCAACTCACTGATAAACTGAAATTAGTCAAAGACTAATTACATGATAAAGTACTAAAAGGATTTTTGTGTTCTTTCTGTATCTGTAACAATTCAGTTAAGGAAAGTTTTAAAAAGAGAAAAGTCTATTATTTATATAAATGAAAAATGAATAATGAGAAACAGCAACATTCATAGATATCTAATTTTTTAGCACTGCAATAAATCTGTTTTCAGCTAATCCCATTGACTTAAAGATCGTTGCTGAAGCATAAGAGGAGAGCACAGGCGTGTATAATTGGCAAACCAGAATTAATAGGTAGAATGGGGTGGCAGAAAAAGAAAGTGAGGCATCAGAGTCCATATAAAAAGTTTATATATCATGAAATGAGAAAAGTTTGAAAGAAATTTCTTCAAGAAAAGGTTTATGATATGAAATAACTCTTCTAACTAATGTATTTATATAAACATATGATAGCTACTTTTGCTGAATTCTCCACTGGTATCCTCAACATTTTTTAAATTTCCTCTACAACTTGGACATTTTGTTAACATATGGCTTTGTAAATGTTCACAAAAAATATTTTGACCCCAGAAACACATTAAAATTCACATCATTTTACAGGGAAATCTTTATAGATAATGAAGGCTGATTAGTATGTCCAGCTGATATTCTCCTTTGGTTTACATAATATTGTACACACTGGATTTCTGGCCTTGGCTGTGTTTTCATCTACATTAACATACCCAGACTGGAATTCCCTTTGGTCTTGTTCTCAGGGCTCTCCTCTACTTTTTATATAATATTTCTAGGTACTCTCATTAAGTCATGACCTCATCTAATATCTTTACTCTTGTGACTGCCAGATGCTAAAGTCAATTTCTCCTTAATTAGATTGGCATGTTAAGAACAGGAATGAAACTCCAATGATTTATCTCACTGAGTAAGACTTAGAAAAAGGATTTTGAATGGCTTTCTCCCCATCATTCAGTTATTGTGATCATAGACTCTTCATATTATCCACTGGCTATTTTTAAGATAATTCTATGATTAAAACTGTTCATAACAATTTAGCTTTTTATATAATGTCAATGACTTGATAACAACACTCTTATAGCTAGCTTCATGTACTTTGTATTTCCATTCACATGAACAAAGAACATTCCTCTTCATGAGCTATGCATGGGACAGTTAAAGGAACTGTGAATGTATTTAGATCTCTTTCACCAAGTACCCAGGGAGGAACTGATCAATTGACTAGTTCTGTGCAATAAATGTTTGGCTCTTTTGTGTTATAAGATGTCACAGAACTTAATGCTAATCAAATTATATCTCATGTCCTTAATTGTGACAGATAACCAATGAGTTACATAGCTAAATACTAAAGACTTCCAGGTTTTCATTCATGGCATAGAGAGAAGTTCTTCTGTATTTATTTCATGCACTTTTTCATCCATGTCTGTGTCCCAGGTCTAGGATCTTACATATTAAATACATCAGCCATTTATTGCCAACTTCCTTTTAATTTGCTTTCCAGCTACCAGTGGGAAAAAGTGTGCTGACAGTTTTTAATTTCACTTCAGAGAGCAAAATACACATCTGAATGATTAAAGTGTCAGATATCTCAACAAATGTTATCAATTATATTAATTGAGAGAAAATTGTAATTAAATATGCTCTGAAAAGAGAAAATAATATCCTATATGCTTATTAACACACAGTTATTCATAAAATACTCTCTGCGTCTAATAATTTAACTATGGTGTTCTAACTTTTAAATTAAAATGGTGGTTTTGATGAACTGGTTTTTATTGAGAAACCCTTGTAAAATTGGTACAAGCATTTAACATAAATAGCTACTTTGATTTGAATCAAAACATGAGTATAGGTTAACTAAGTCGAACCAATTGTTTTTTTAAATACATGTTGAGATAGACAGATACTTAACATACTTGAATGAACTGCACTGTCCAGAAAGTTTTTAAGCCATTTAAGAGAATAAAATGTATAGCACAGGAGCATTTCTACTACCATTGAGAAAAAATATAGTTTAATTTAAAATGATTATTGACATAAATCAGGCTTTAAAAGATTTTACAGACATTAGTTCATTTAATCTCCGTTGAAACTTTGCTTTGAATTTATTAGAAACATTCCCAAAATGACATAAATAGTATTGAAATACAAATTTAAAATCAGTTAGTCTAATGCTTAGTGCCAACTCCCTTATTTCATTTATTTCTAATTGCCTTGTCTGTGCCAATTTACAGTAAGTCTGTCATGTTATGGAAATGGAATGGTGAGGGCACCATTCCAGAGAGGACAAGGTTTTGCTCACAGGTAATTTTAAATAAATCAGGGGACACAATGAATTATGTAACATTTTTAAATGACCCCATTCAGAATAAATAAAACACTTGGAGTAGACTGAGAAGGAGACATAATCAACACTTCTTGAGGACACACAAAGGTTACCTAGCTAGATATTTGTTCATCTTTACATAATTAGTCAGGTTTATTTCAATGAACAATTATCAAAAGGAAGACTGAGGAACACGTAGTAGTATCAGAGGTAAGAAAAATATGACTTCTTACATAAACTGTGAGTTATTCATGATGTTCTAAGTGCAGTATTTTAGGGATGAAATAGTCTAAACAGAGGAGAGTCTTTAAACTTCCATGGAACATTTGGACCCACTGATATGGATACATGTCAGAATGACAAGAGAGCATCAACATTACCAAGATTTAGTATGAGAAGTGTCACATTTCTATTCAGATATAGTCCAGAATGTCTATAGATTATCTAACACTACAATTGTGATCTCCCAAGAAACGCAGTACAAACCACCAAAAACTCTGTATGATAAACTAAGGCATATGAACATACTGTTCTAGGCACCTAAATTGTTTTAAAAGGGGTGCAGATGCCATAGGATTTCTACTAAAAGTAAAATTGTCTAGCATTTTTGCAGAAGTAGATTAGAAAAAAGTTGACAGTACCATAGTGCCAGATTCACCTTGTACAGGCAGAGACCTTGCAAGTGTTAAAAGAATAGCAATGTGTTGATTATGCCTCTTGGAAAATGAAGTGGTCAGATTCTTAGCAGCAAAGGAAATGGATGAAGTATGCTGGAAATACAAACCACAATTTAAGTCCCTACAGAGATCCACAGAAAAGTCACTTGAGAGAACAATGCTGGCTCATTCTACAGGAATAAAGAGAGCTACAATTCTACTGCATTAAAAAAAAAATCAAATGTTGAGATTCATTTAAGATTTGAAATTTAATTTTTATTTCCAAAGTTGAAGGAAATTCTTATTGATTAACATGGAAATACCTAACAGGTTGGCTCAATTCTGACACAAGCAGGGTGGTTGTGGCTCACCCCTTTCATCACAGCATTTGGGAGGCAGAGGCAGGCTGATCTCTGTGAGTTCAAGACCAGCTTGATTTACAGAGTGAGTACCTGGACAGCAAGAGATACAATAGAAAAACTGTGTCTAAAAGAAGAAAAAAGAAAAAAAGAAAAGAGGAAGAAAGAAATAAAAGAAAGAAAAAATAAACAAGAAAAAAATTCTGACACAAAGTAATTACCAGAGATGGGGCATGTTTATACTTTTGTAGTTTGATAGAAAAAGAAATATTTTCACTGAGGCAGATTTATTAATTCGTCCTTGCAGACTTCACCAGGAATTTTTAAAAAATAGTTATTGTTGATATTAGATGTCAAACCCCATATCATTACAAATTATTGGCATATTTGGGTATCTATTGGAAGGGGTTACTATAACTCATGTTTTCTTCTTAAATTTACCAAGAATGCTTAGTTATCTTGGAATTTATATCCCTTGAAATTTTCTTGCACTAGGAATTATGGCTATTGTATTGTAAAAATTAGGCTCCAAAATCAGAAGTATAAATTCAAAATGTAATTTATACTCATAGAAGCATGTGTCTGTCTTCTGCAATTGGAGCTTGATTTATATAAAATTTGCTTTTAGTTCTTCAACATCTTTTGATTACACAGAAATAGGAAATTTCTTCATTCTCCAGATGCCAACTACTTGATCATGTACAAGATCATTTAGAATCTGAATTTATTCCTCTCTTGGTTACTCCAGACTTCCATTGCTTTTTTAAAAATTTTAAATGTATTTTAATAACAATAGGATCCTTTAATTTTTGTTTTAATTTTACACAGGTGTAACACAGGTGGTACGCCCTTTCCTCTCTGCCCCATAGGGTGTAGCTCTAACTACCCTCTAGGGAAGAGAAGGTTGGGTGAACAGCCTTACTATTTCTCCAGCTCAGTAATTATCTTCAGACACATGCCATTCACTGCCTATATGCTATAAAGGAAAGCTAAGACCGATGTGTGCAGAACAGACTGTATCATGGTCCATCTTCCTTACTACAGTTCCATTCCAAAGTCTAAAGCAAGATGTTAAACCAATTACATTTCAAATTTCATGTATTTATTTTTGTAAAGTTCATATGACTGATAAAAATAATGTTCATGTTTGGTTGGGAGGATATCAGATATAAATTCCTGACATAGCTTTATTCTCTAGTATCTGGGGAATTCTACCCATAATATATGAACAAATGTCTATTCACCCAGAGAGGGCATTGACAGAAGGGCAAAGACAATTCCATTCAAGTCTATCTTAGTGAACCAATGAGTTATTGTGGTTATACACAGGGGTTTGGATGACTCAAAGGCAGCTGCATTACTAAAAATGACCCCTACTCTAATATGGGGACAAGTTATGAATGTTTTAATCTAGGAAGTACTTGTCCAGTTTGCATGCAGAGACATTTCTTCTCAGCAATTGTCTTATGCCTTTCTTATATTGGGAAATAGATATTGAGTATCTTGAAACTTCCTGAACTTCTACAGCCATGGAAGTTTTTCGGGCTTCCTGAGTCTATGAGCATCTTCCATTCTAAAAACATTTCAATTCAGAGGAAATATCTACAGAAAGTCTAGTGATTTTTGTGGGGGAAAGTTTTAATACAGACTCTCAGAATATGTCTTACAGAGTTACAGATCCATAAATATTTATAGATTTATCAGTCTGCTTATTCTTTTTGCTTTTTTAAAGAATGCTCTGTATTTCATAACCAAATTACCACAAAGTAGTAAACAATGAACTCTGGGATATTTCATTTTGAGGGAGATTGGACATTCATGGGTTTCTAATCATCAATGGTTGCTTTAGTCCATTGAACTACTAGATAAACGCAGTGGTTTAGAAGAACCAAAATGTGCTTTGAACCTGGATGAGAGAATAAACAGGAGAGATTGGGAAAGATTATTTTGTTTCTTCTTGAAGAACTCAACTCTTAGGACACACAAACTCTGTTTATCTGTCTAGATCTGCTTTTCTGCCCTCTCCATGCAGTTCCCATATAATAAAAACTACGTTTAATGTTTCTGTCCATTGCTTCTACAGGACCACTGTTTGCAACTGCTCTCTGTTATTACTAAGTACAAAATGCTTCATTTATTTAGATTGCTGGTTTTCAGTGACTTGCTTTTATGCTCACAAATTGCTTCACATATACAAATATATGTAATAACAGCCAAAGGAAGAGACCACGAGTTTGAAATAGAACAAGAAGGAGTATATAGAAAGGTTTGAAAGGCAGAAAGGAAAGGGAGATAAGTTGTAATAATATAAATTCAAAAAGAAAATAAAGTAAAAAAAAATTCTGAATTACTTGAATTACTTGAAGAAACTTGAATTCATTGTCCATTGTTGCTATTAATATAATTGTTATATTACTGTCATGCATATTGTCTCATAGTTAATTATTACTTGAGATAAATATGAAAGAGGATCACATCAACCTGTAGAAGCTACAGATGAATTGAATTCTGCACTTGTCATATTTCAGATAACCAGAAAAATATTTGATGATTATTCCTATAGGGGTGGAATAAAAGATGATTATCTGAAATGGGTGATTGTTGTGGAATGCTAGACTTAAGAATCTGAAAAAAAGTCTGGACATGTGTAAACATTCCTTATTGTTAGGAATGTGTTAGATATTTTCAATGCAACTCTATCTGTGTGAATTAATTAGAAACACAGAAATTTAAGAGACATAGTAAGAAAGCTATCACTGCCAGAAAACTTTCATGAAGAATTAGATATGTTGTTTAATGCCGATCCTTCCCAAGCATTAATAGAAAACAATAGAAATCTAATAGAAAGCTGCTCTTTCTCTGACATTATTTAGAATACATTTGCACAGTTTGCATTTCACGTTAATTTAAAAATATGCTTAACATAAAATTTTCTCTAGTTGTGAAGTAATGCTTGCTTTTTTATAGAGTACTCATAGTATCCAAATTGAAGCTAGAGGATGATCTGGCACATGAAGTGTTTGTGTTTGTGTATGTGTAGGTACACATATTCTTGATGCAATGTCATTTTTTTTGTAAAAACGAAGAGCTAGAATATTATGCTTTTCAGCCTTTGGGATAGTCTAAAAGCATTGTAAAAGAAACTCATAGAATAAATTTGAGAGTAACTTGTAAATTAAGATGAAAACTATGTAATATTATAGTTTTGTTTTTGGTAAACTGTTGAAGTGTCTACTCCTTTCCTATATTTTAATATACACCAGTTAGATTTGATGTGTTGAAGAAGCATTAGTTAATTTTCTGCTAGGACAATGTTGCATAACATCCCTCTAGAATTTCAATAATTAACTGCCTCTTAGTCTTCAGGTCAGCTAATCATAGCTGAGGTATCATGGGATAAAGTGAATCACAAGATTTGGGATTATGTGTATACATTCTAGATGGTGTAATAATTGCTAATTAGAGCATGTCAGACTCCTGGTGCAAGATGGAATTTGGAACATAATTGCACTCTGCTAAGGCATCCATTCAACAATGTTGTTCCTCACAATTTCAACGTCTAGAGCAAGTCACATAGAGATATTAAGTATCAATCAGTCATGGAAGACCACTTCACAAACACTGAGCTATGGCATGTAATTAGAAACAATAAATAGTCTCCCCAAAAGGCCTGCAAATATTCATTCATTATCAGTTGATTTTAGACAGCTAATCAATATTCATTATACTTGTAGAGTTAGAATTTTTTCCTAGAGTGCATGTAAGTATAAAGAAAACTAAATGTAAATACTTAGTAATCTTATGCCCATATATTGACCTAACCCAGGAATGATTGAATTCAAGATAGTAATGCAAGCAACTAAAAAGTTGCATAAACTAATTGGACTTTGCCACAAATGCTTACAAAACCAGGAAATCCTTATGAAGATATTTGAGTATCTGAAGATATGATAATGTTGTTTAAATGAAATATAAGAAAAGTGGACTTAGTTCTGATTTGCCTTTAAATGTATAAATTACTCTTCATTATTGTTTCTTTGATAATAATCTAATGGGAACAACTTCTTCTGTAGCATATTTAAGTTGGAGAAGACTTCCAAGGACACGAAATGCTCAGTAAACGGTACAGATAAAAGGAGAATGAAACATAGTACACAAGTATCATTTTTTCTCTAGATTTCTGAAATCTTCAAGGATGTTTTCTGGAGGCAAACCTGTTCCTGTGTAATCATTTGGCATTCTGGTTTAAAAAATATGTTCGGTATTTCCAATTATATAGAAAAATGTTCAACTATCACTTACCTTTGGATATGTAATTGGCATCTAAAATACAGTTTTTTCAAATTTTTAAGAGTATAACTATGATATAATTTGAAATGAAGTGGATATATTTGCTCTGACTTTTGTAAATTAATTCATAAAAAGTTATCTATTCAGTAGTGATTTTTTTAATAAATATTGTGCAAAGTGAATGATTTCATTCAGGTGTGTTTTACATAAAAGCAAATATCGTTTGTAACATCAATGACAAAAATATACAATATTTTCATGAAAACACTATATATGCTAACAGAAGTACCTACAATAAAATTAAATGAGTTGGCATAATGAGACACTTTAAATGTAATTTATCTTAAATAGGTTTTTGATACACTAATATTAACTAAAATATATTGTCCATGCTTGTAAAAATTCCCAAGACTGTATGTCAAAACTGATTGAATTAAGGTAAATAACAGTCAGAATATTTGAGTTGATATTTTCCTGAAATAAATTACTCATGAACCTAATCCATGAAAACGGGTTTTGTGTTAAAATCTAAATATTTACTTGTTAATTTTGTTTGAATTTAATATTATTCTACTAATTGTATTATTATCTGTCCATATAAAAATTTTTTACTTTAGGTCTATTATACATTTCTTATTTTACAAAGGTGTTTATTTTGCATTCACAAAGTGTACACAGCTTTACTATTATGTTTGAATATTTTACTAATAAGTAATGGTAACATTTTCATTACTGAAAATATAAATTTTCATTAAAAGTTTATTAAAATTTACTTAAATTTATAATTCTGTGTTTTACCTGTGAATAAAATACACCATTTGGGCTAATATTACATTTTTATAACCATAACAATGTATAAAATGTCTTCTGTCAATTGCAATTTATACCTTCTTAAGTGATTTTCTTTCATTCTTGTCTAGAACACATGATCTTTCTGCTTTTACCTTCTGCTTAGTGGGGTTACACCTGGCTAAAATACCTAAAAGTATACACCATATTCTCAGCAATGTTTCTGGTAATATACCTTAAATTGTTGATACAAACCTCACTTCTAAAAATTAATAATTAAATTAAATAATTCATTTTTGTATGTATTGATGACTGTAGACTGAATTTTGTACTTGAAATTGAGTATAAAATGGGGCAAGTATTACTACATTTTACTCATTTATATAACAAATAACTATTTAATACCTTTTAAATGTACTGATTGATCAATATATATATATATAACTAATCACTTTTGAAAACAACAAAAAAGGAAATATCAAGTTGTTTGGTCAAAAAATTATAACTATGACAGGCTGGAATGTTTTACTTAAGACCTGACTGGTTTTTAACAAAGATCTGAAATGTATATACATTTTCAGACCCTCATCGGTAATAGGAATGATTTAGAACATGTACTTGAAGATGGGTGTGCGGCTAGCATTTTTGAATAAAGAATAACTGGAAAGAGTGTTGAAATAGATGGGCTTGCAAAGAGCATGTGTCAGATCATAGGAGTTTCTAACTGACGTCTGTAACATCCATTTTAAGACTAAAAAACGAAATGTTACCTGAAGGCTCTGAATTAGAGGGATATTGTGGTCTATGTGTTTCCTGCATCATCTTCAATTCTCCTTGAGAAGTAGACTAAAAGGTGGAAGGGAAGAAAGAAAGAAGCAGCAGTATGGGCTATTCTAAAATATAAGTAAGAACTGTCATTGGCTTGCATTCAGAAGCAAGCAAAAATGCAGAAAAATATTCTGAAGGAAGTGTCAAGAAGATTTATTAATGAAAGTTGTATGTTGTGAGAGGAGATAACACACACTCATAAACACACACACACAAAGCAAAACTTGAATGCTTATTTTTAAAAGTATGCAGCTGGAAAGGAAAGTTGTCATTCACTGTGCTAGAAACACAGGAGAAACAGATGGTAGATATAGGGTTGAATTTCATATTGCATTTGCTGTGTGTCTTCAGGTTTCTGTGGCTATGATGTGACACTATGGTAAAAAGCAACTTTGGCAAATGAATTTTATTTTTGCTTATAGTTACACATCACAGTCTATCACTGAGGGAAGTCAGTGATAGGGAAGGCAGAAACTGAAGCATGTCAGAACCTGGAAGCAAGATCTCATATAGATGCCACAGATGAATGCTACTTACTGGCTTGCTACTCATAACTTGTTCAGTCTCCTTTCTTATTACACCTAGGACCATCAACACAGGAGTAGAATTGCACATAATGGGCTGGGACTTCCCACATCAAGAATCAATCAAGCAAATGCATCACAAATACACCCACAGGCAAATATGGTGGAGGGATTTTCTCAATTAAGCTTCTTCTCCCTTCTAAAAATGATTCTAGGTACTTTCAAGTTAACGTAAAACTAGCTAGCACACTGTGACTACATTATTCATGGGCATTAATAAGTTTGAACTCAGGTAGAGCTGGAAGCTGTAGACATGTATTTGGTAAACACCAAAACCAACTCCAGAGTTAGTCTTTCAAGTGGAAAAATATTATGTAGAAGAATTAATATGCAGATAGAATTCAATGTCTGAATCTTATGATAGTTTATTTCGTAAATTCTTAGCAGTGTTTTCAGAAAGAGACTGATGATATGATGATAACATAATAAACTGAGAGCCAGATCTTCAAGTCCTTCGGAGAGGGGCTACATGACGTATTTTGAGTTGGATAGCATGATCAGTGACTCCAATTGCTTCTGAAAGAATCAGAAGAGAAGAATCTAAGAAGTGACTATTGGATATAGAGATGTATGAATCTTAACTTTCAATAAAATGAGGAGATTGTGTTAAAGAACATAAAAAAATTTAAGACAATTTGTTCAAGAAAAAATGATAAGAAAAAAGTGTAAAGATAGAGAGAGAGCTCCTTAAGTAGTTTTATTTTATAGTTAGAAGAGAAATGGGTGATAGCTAGAAGGAAAGGGACAATGGAGCAGTCTGACTGTAAAATGAGAGACAAACTGCACATGCCATAGATAAGAGTGTGTGATCTGGTTGATGGGGGAAGGCCAGATAACTCAATAAAAAATGAGAAAATTACCTGGAGAGTAAAAGAGGACAAAGTGTAGAGTACACAGTGAAGAGGCATATCCATGAGAAAAGCTGTTCATGTTAGTTTGAGAAGGTAGACCATTGAAATATGAATTTAAAAAGCATAGAGATGTGGGAACAGTGGTAGTTTTTTTCTTACTAATACTCATGCTACTCTGTTAAACCGAAAATTGTTTACCAGCTGAAAATGAAACAAATCAAGACAAAGAAACACAGCATAAAATGTCCCTGAGAATTTGGGGTCCCCTAAGACAACCACTAGCACACGGGTGGAGGAGGTTCTTATGCCAAGTAAGTGGAGAACTATGCTAAGAGAACAGCCAGACATGAGGGGAAACAGGTATTACATTTAAACGAGTGAATTTCCAACAATTTACATGAAGCCTAAGATGAAAATTGGGAAAATATGAGTGTGAGGTGAGGAGTGAGAGGCAAAGAAGGTAAAGTCTAAGTGATTTTCAGAACCTTTCGAATTGGCCTTCTACAGCAGTGAGCTAGAAAGATTTAAAATGTTTTAGGATAGGTTTGACATGATATGACTAAATATGAAGTTTTATGAGAACAGCAGTTGCTAATAACAGTCTTGATATCATCACAGAACTTAATTTTAGACTTCCAAGAGGACTGAGATAGATTGTAGGCCTTCAGCATTGATTTAAGTAGGGAAGCCCTGTCAGGGTTAATAGCAATGACTAAAGAGCTAGAATATCAGAAAGCAAAGGGGAAGGTTGCCATTGGATATCTTACAGTAAAACAAAAGAGGAAGTGCTTCCTAGAACTTCCCAAAACTGTTCATGGCCTTAACAGGCCATGAAGGTGTGCTAGACATGATGCCCATGTCTGTTTAGCCCCAAAAGGCAGGTAGATGTCTGTGCATTAGAAGCCAGCTTGGTTTACAAAATAAGTTCCAAGAGTGCAAGGGCTATATAAAGAGATACTGTTAAGAAAGAAAGGAAGGAAGGAAGGAAGGAAGGAAGGAAGGAAGGAAGGAAGGAAGGAAGAGGGGGAGGAGAAAGAAAGGAAGGGAGAGAGGGAGGTTGGGAGGAAGGAAGGGAGGAAAAAAGAAAAGAGAAAGAAAAAGAAAGAGAGAAAGAGAAAAGGAAAGAACAGAAAAGCAAAGGAAAGCAAAGCAGAACATAAAGGCATGATCCTTAAATTGACATTATTGAGAATTCCCAAAATATTTCAAAAATCCCAGTGGAAGTCTTAGATGATGGTGATGGGGGTGGGATAAGTTGCCTTTAAAAATGATAATAAGATGCTAGGCTCTTTCTCTTTTTCATTCAAAATCATGGAAATTGAGTTAGATCTACAATGAACCTCTCTATGACATTATCTCACCCCAAGATGGAAAGCATGTCAATAACTCCTGTGTCAGGTATGAGAGCTTATTAGTATCTCTCTAGTACATGCTGGAATGTTTAACTGGCTTGCTCATGTGCAAATAACTATAAATGCTATGAAGTCATGTGTGCAACAGCCATGTTATGTCCAGAAATAGCACACACAAAAACAAACAAAACATGACATTAATTCCTGAAGGAATTATTTTGAAAGTGGTAAATTTAGGAAGGGATAGAGGAAGTGGATATGATCAAGGTCAATATGTATATATATTCATATATTAATATATATTCATACTATATATTCATAAATATAAAATTTTCAAAAGAATATTATTTCAAAATAGTATAATTGACTCCTTTGTGTCTCATTCTCACTGACCAAGACTGAAACTTTATACAAACCTCTCTCTATGCCAAAATTCCCATGGATAAGCATTGGAAGACATAGTAGTTACACTTTGTCAAATTGAGGTAGAATTTTCAAAATGCACAGAGGGAATAGTGATGTAAGTTGATTGGTAGATTATTTACCTGTCATGCATGAAACCCTAGCTTTAATCCCTAGCACTGCTTGCAATCCCAGTGGTCTGAAGTAGAGAATGTCTTTGCATATTAAGGTGGTACTCAGTCTGGTTTATATGAGGCCCTATCTCAAAAAATAAAAATATAAAAAATTTACAGAATGGAACAATGCCAGTTTGTCAAGTTCACTTTGACCAGTTTCACTATGAAATCACATTTGTTTACTAAAATATTTTATTTTTCTTTTCCTTCTGATAACTTCAGGGGATTAATTTACTTCTTTTTTCCTACTTTTAAATATCTTTATTCTTTTATGATTTCATACATATATACATATAATGTTCTTTCATCATCCCCTCCCCCATTTTCTTTCTTATCTTCTTTCCCATCCCTCTGTAAGGTAATCAGATCCTGTGGTATATACAATTCTTAGTGTATTTTCTGATATACCATAAGAGTCTATGCTTCTAGTGTCTTAAATCAGATTTCTACAGGAATTTTCTAAAGCCAGAGATTAGGTAAATTCTCCAATACCTTATTTGATGCTAAATTAAACACACTTCCATTTGACTTTAATCTTTAGTTGTATATGATTAATCTTTCTAAATAGGTGAACAAAGCATGTAACTATTTATTTATTTACGGTTTTTTTCACATCTGCTCTGCTTAATGGCAGAAAGAAAACAACTGAATTAATTCTGAATAGATCCAATTACCTAAAATTAATTTGAAGTGTCTTGGGTTTATATCCAGTTCAATCAAAATTGTCTTTCTCCATCTTCACTTTCTTCCTGGATGGTTTAGTTTCTGGAAAGTTTAGTATCAGATGGTGAGACATCTGGATTTCAACCTTCCTTTGTCATATTCTGGCATCAGCTCCAATGCTTAATCACATCACATATATTCACTATATTGGCATCTGTTGAGGTTTCTGTAATTCCCGCCTGGTTTATTGACATATATTATGCACTATTCCTTGTCATGTTTCACTCTTGACATGGCCAAAGGCCCCATCAATATCTGCATGTTCCAAGTGTTTTGTTGCTGAAAGACTCCAGTGTATTTGTGTGGTATACTCAGATGTAAGTAAAGTGCCTCATGCTTCTCCCTCCCCAGCAGCAAACAGACACCACAGTTCTTTCACTTTCATTTCACAGAGTTACTCAAAAATCCTAAAATACTATTTCTCCACACTGTTTCAGACAGTATTAAGGGGAAATGCATATATGTGTCTTAGACATATGAACATGTCTGTGATTTGTGTCAGCATCCTTTGCATTTCCACTGACTTTATAGAGGACAGTATCATGAACACAGCCTCTTTGAATTTCCCATGTTTTATGAGCTCTATCTAATGAATTTTCAGTCTTTCCCTGTACCAGTGAGAGCAATTATCCTTTTATTCTAACAAGGAAGAAGAGTGGTTTAATTTAAATTCTTTGCCCATTATATCAGTAGCATAACTTTCATTAAAAGAAAAGCCAAAGATTTAGCATCTTTGTGCTTAGTTTCCACTATCACTTCATTACAGCTAGATGGGCTGAAAAGAAAAAGGGACTCAATGCTAAAATGTGAACTTATTTGATAATGAGAAGGAGAGATATTTCTGCTGTATGACAGGAAGATTAATCTACCCATCTCTTTGATTAGGTAGAATAAAAACTATAAATGATGAACATATTAAAGCATTTAAATGCATCAATGAGCATAATGGAAAGTAAAGAATACTCTGAGGCAAAACTAAATGAAAGGAAGAAACAGAAAGTGATAGGCAGAATACCGATAACAGCTTTCACCTTGAGGGCAACTGTGGATTCTTGTGAACTTGAGTTTTTCCTTTCATAGTTTTGTAGCACACAAAAAGTAGTGAGAAAAAGCCTACTAGTGGCTTAAAATGTCTAATTCCACTGTAAAATTTGTAAGTATAAAATTAAAGTAAATGCCCACTCACTGAGGATTTTACAAAGATATGTTTCTAGTGTAGAAATTCTAGTGTAGAATGAAAGGGAGAAAATATAGACAAAACAAAGTGCAAAATACAAAATGCTTGGGGGCAGTGTATGTGTGTGTCTGTGTGTGTGTTGTGTGTTTCTGAGTGAGACTTTACCACTTATGTAAAGAGCATGTTATATTGCAGCATATTTTAAAGTGTTCTTAATTGATGTAGACTCTGCAAATCTGGCAGAAACAATCACAAATTTTTGTCTTGAATGTTGTCCTCAGTCCATACAACAGACAATTCTCACAAGGAAAATTTTACAAATACAATTTCATTATAAAAAATATAGTAAAACATCCAGGGAAAGCAGAAATCCTGCATTAGAAATTTCAGAAACAGGAGACAGATACAATAATAAAACTAAAAATAGTTCCTAGGTTGCATA
Organism: Cricetomys ansorgei; assembly: GCA_026225945.1. Lineage (NCBI taxonomy): Eukaryota > Metazoa > Chordata > Mammalia > Rodentia > Nesomyidae > Cricetomys > Cricetomys ansorgei. The sequence goes on from JAMJFZ010002812.1 coordinate 4,970,204, forward strand.
AATAAAGGTTCTGAGAAAATAAGAATAACCTATTGAGATATTTAAAAGTCCAGGAAGATGTGTGAAAAGATTCAAAATCAGGGGAGGTCTTGGGAAAGGGACTCTAAGGTTGGTATTTGCAAGCAGGAGGTTGAGGTATGTATATTCTTGGGGAAAATGTCTCCCTGGAAGAAAGAAAAGCTGGATGGGACAGAAAGCAATGGAGATGCAATTAGAATTGAAGTCTCACCTGATTATGTTATAAATGTTGAAGCTATTCACTCTTAAAATTGTTGCTCAAAAGTAGAATAATCTTAGTGTTTCTCTATAGTATTTGAAAGCTTCCACCTAACAAAATTAATATGGTTCTAAGGGGGAACTAGATATAAAGAACAGTGAATAGAATCAAAAGTTTAATTCACTTCTGCTCCGAAGCTTTCATAATCAGTGGACAAAGAGGAAATTTTTCTGCGTTTAATTTTCTGTTTCCTAGAGCAGCATTGAAATAACTACTTTAAGTAGGATTGTAGAGGATCCAGTAGGAGGTATTTATCCGGAGTTAAGCATAGCATCTATTATATAATAAAAATAAGTGTTAACTGATACAATGAAAGAGGATCAGAATCACAATCTGTGGTTCAACACCTCCCACTTTTTCTATACTTATTTTAATATTCTCTTTATTCTATATGTTCTGATACTTTGTAACCATGATATACTCTGCATCTTATCACTCCCACCCCATCCAAAAGAAAAATAAACAGTATTTTAGGGGAAGTTCACTTTTCTTGGCACTCTGAAACACACGAGGGCTTTTGCTTCTTTTTTTATTTTTGACATTTCATATACATTTATAGTACAGCACAATTCAATATCTTCCATCTTTTTGACAATATAACAAGCGTGCATGGGAACATTATTACCGTTACCACATATTTGTGATGCTTTTAGTGATTATGGACACCCAAGGTCATATTAACACAATAAATACAGATTTTGCTTCATGGCAGTGGTGCATCCCTTTTATCCCAGCACTTGGGAGGCAGAGGCAGGCGGATCTCTATAAATCTGATGCCAGCCTGGTCTATAGAGTGAGTTCCAGGACAGCTAGAGTTACAGCAGAGAGACATTGTCTTGAAAAAAAAAAATCAATCAAGTAAATAGATAAGTAAATACAGAATTTATTAATGGAATTTAATTAGCAAAAACACTCACCATTAGGCAACTGATGTTGAACTGCTTGTTTTTCATCTGTGCTTTGAATAGGCTAACACCTTTCTTTCTGTATTTGTAAGTGTTTAATTTCTACATTAAGTACAAACTAAGTAACAATTATTCAATTAAGTAAATTCATTCATTCTCCAACTGGGCTTATTGAACATTGTAAGATTACTGCTAGTATTTGAGAGGACTTTCCAAGATCTTACATATCCTGTGATAGTCACAAACTTCAGCTGTAGCTACAGCAGAGAATTACCTTAAAATCCTAATAGATGGCCCACCTTCTAGTTGCTACAATTACACAAGTAGGTCCACTTTTATGTGGTGCCAGGGTGCTAGGCATGCCTTCTATCAAACTCATCTACATTCTAGCCTCAGCTTCTAATTTTTACGGTTAAAATGTTTCAGTGTACGTGGTAGGAAGTGAAATAGATCTAATGGATAATAAGATGTACAATAAATAATTATTTTGTATATTTCTTATTCTATGGCCATACTCATGCTGTTCTTTAATGAAAGTCTGTATAGCTTCAGCAGTAAGCTGTCAAGATGAAAAATCCATGCTACAATATCAATTTCCAGAACTTGTAGTTCAAAGGATATTTATAGCACATGCCATTTACTTTCCAATCACCAAAATTTAACAGAGAAACTGCATGACAATTAATCTCAGAAAATGGAAAGGCAACTATTTATATCACTGTTTGGTTGGACAGAATAAAGTATGTCATTTCTAAAGATACTGTTCAAACAACAGCATATGGGCTCCTGCCTGACGTTTGTGTAGAGTAAATATTGTTTACAAAATTTTGTTTACCTAAAACAAAACAAAACAAGCTAAAGCACATAAACCATGCTGTTCTGGGGGAAGATTTCATGAAAGTTGGATAAAAGTAACTTATATTTTTCAGCATTACATTTTTGTTTGTTTTACTTCAAATATATTTTAGATTAATATAAATAAAGTATTTCTCCCTTCCCTTTTTTTCCTTCCAAACCTTTCTGAATGATACTTCTTACTCTTTGATCTCTTTAAAGTCCATGTTCTTTTTTTCACTAATTGTTATTGCATACACACACATACATATGTGTTTGTGTGTGTGTGTGTGTATATATATATATTTTCCCTAAAAATAACTAGCCCAGATTATATAATACTACTTGTATGTATGTTTTCAGGAAAAAAAAAAAAAAACTATAGTGGAAGCAGTTCTCCATATAAACATGCTTATATAGTTTTAGTGAACTTTACTCATCAGGGCTGACAATGCTTCCTCTTTGGCATAAGTCAAAACATTGCCACTTAGGATTAGCATCTTGAAGAATGGTGATATTCTTCCCTGAATTAATAAGGAAAACCAAAACCAAAACTGGTGTATATCAAAGAGATACCCAGTTGAGTAATGATTAGTTCCTCATTAATTAAAATAATTTAAAAAATCTATACAAGCTTATAAAAAAGGTCTATACAAGATTATAAAGAGGTAAAATAGTTCCAATTTCTTTTTACATAATGTAGAATAATGTAAAGTTCTAGTGAATGTGATAATATCCAGATATTTTTACTTTAGCATCATTAGTTTCCATTAATCACTACCAGAATTTGAACAAATTATTTATGCTAACATCATTAAAGTGGAATTTGATGAAAAGAACACTATGTTTTCAAAATTAGCATATTTTTATTTCAATCTTGAATTTCAAAGATGAATTAAACTGCTGATGTGTTGATTTGTTTAATTTTTCTCAAAGGTTCATGACATAGGACAGTTTATGCTTCGCTATCCAAACCCCTGTCCTAGAGGGTTTCAGCCTCTGTACAAAATAATCTTAAGCCTAGACATAGAATGTTCCTACTTCTGTACAATCTAACCATCAAGATGGTAGCCCGGACCTAGAAGGCTGCCTCCATACAATCTAATCTGCATATCTACATCTAGAGTGTTTCAGCCTTCCAGACTTAATACTGACTGTGCTCACTCTGACTACTTGGCTTCTGAACTCTGAACTATAAATTGTAAATTGTCTGCTTCTGACTCTCTGCTTTATCTCTGCTTGTTCTGGACTGGCTCTACTCTTCTTGGCTTCTTCTGTCTGAACAGATTGCAGGCAAATTGGCAGACTGAACTAACTCTATGCCCTTCTTCTTGTCTGTTTCCACCTCTGATTCTATCTTCCTTTCTCTGAGCTCTGCTTCTACTTTCTGAATACAACTTCTCCTCTCTGAGCTCTCATCTTATCTGCTTCCCATCTGCTTTCATTTGCTTCTATCTTGGGGATTAAAGGCCTATGCTTCCACAGCCTTTTTTTGTGCTAAAAAGTTGCCTTAACTACAGATATCCCTTTCATCTAGCATTAGCACAAGCAGAATAGCCTAACATTCTTTCTGCTTCTGGATCACATATGCCTCTTAAGGTGATCCCTTGCTAGAGCAGCCATGCTGCTGGGTTAAAGGATTAAACGTTCCTCTACATTAAGTTAATGTGTTATTTTTATTACTGTATGTGAAATATACAGTTCAGGGATTTATTGATTAGCAGTTATCTTTTAAACTAAACAGCAATAATATAAGTGATACGTGCATTAAACTGTTGTTTAACATTTCTTGTAAGGTGACAAGTCAGTAAAGTGAAGATATCAAATGACAAGAATAAAACAGTAATAATTTTAAAATGAGATGCTCAACTTATAATTTCTAATTAATAATCAAGAATGGATTTCAGAAAAATATAGAAACGTATGGAAAATTCTCAGAGACTAACTATGAAACTCCAGTTTTCTTATTTGAGGAGGGCTACTGTATGAGGAAATTCACAAAGATTTTTGCACATCACACTTACATTTGTAATTTCAAGATTTCAAAGAATGATTGGAGCATTACAGGAATCTCAGCATGTAAAACACTTTCTGCCAAACCTGAGACTCTGAGATAGATCCCTGGGAGCCACATGGAAGAAGAAGATAAGAAATCCCTACAAGTTGTTCTGACCTCCATACACATGTCATGACACGAATGTGACTACACACACACACTCACACACAAAATAATAAACAAACATACAAATAAATAAATAGTGAATAAATGTAAAAGACTATCCTGGAAATGCTCATATTTCATTTACTATTTTGAACAATTAATAGTGATTATCAATTTTGAATCATCATAAAATACTTGTTTTTAAAATAATATGTATATATGACAATACTTTTCGTTTTAGTTGTCTCATGTTGCTTTTTTAATTTTTCTTTTTTATTTCTGAAATTATAATTACATTTCTCCTTTTCTTTTCCACCCTCTAAACCCCTCATATGCTCCTCTTTGATCTTCTTCAAATTCATGACCCATTTTTATGCTAATCTTCATTGTATGTATATGTGTATTTGCAAATACATGTACACTCCTAAATATAACCTGTACAGTCTATATAATGTTATTTGCATGCATGTTTTTAGGGCTATTTGATGCTGGATCACCAATCTTCCCTAGGGAGGGTCACTCCTGCTCCCAGCTTTCCTCAGCTGACTGTAGTTCTTTGAGTAGAGTTGAGGCCTCTTGAGCTTTTCCCCATCCACTTTGACATGTTTATTGGTGTTGTCCTTTTCTGCTCACTTTTGGTCATTCATCTTGGTGAGACTTTTTGAGTATAATTCTGATATTCCTGGGAGACATAGTCTCACAGCAAAGTTGTATTAATAGTATAGCGCAGAATATTGCTTATCAAAGTCTGTGATATGGGGGAGGGGTGTAGCCTGAGGCTGTGAATTGAAGAATATAAAATGTTAGTTTTATAAGGGTACCCCAAGAGTATGGTATGGAATGATAATTATTGCTCTGTTGTAGATTTGGAAAGCAGTAAGAAAAATATGAAATGTTCTTATTGTATAAATAATAACTATACTGAATACAACACATATTAATGAACAGCATTTAGTCATTCATTTGCATACTTACAAATTCTACTTTTAGCATATATATACTTTTATCTGTCAACTTAATAATAATGAGTTAAATTTACAATGCATGTGTACTGTATAGAAGAAACTCATGTTTAATCAAAGCAGAAAACTTTACTTTTTTCTTTTAATCATTATATAAACAAAGAAAGATGCACATACATAATTTACAAACATATAATTTCAGAATTCTCTTCAACGTTAGAACAATTTAATTACATGCTTTCTGAATAGTTGCAAGTGAATTTACTGCAGATGATACATTTTATTTTTACTGCAATCTCCAGAATATGGAAAAAAATATGATGTTTCTTTGAAGAATAAAATAAAAATCTTTCAAAAATAATGGCCTGGGGAAGTAGCTTAGTGATCAAAAATTAAATAACAGAATGAGGAAAACTATAAAAAAAAACTATTATTGGTTGAATTATGGCCTTCCTAAACTCATACACTCTGTTAGTATCTTAGAATAAGAACTTATTTGAAAACCATGTTTTTATAGGAATATTTAAGTCATAATATTTTTTACAGAATAGTATCACAGATAGTCACAACTAGTCAAAATGCAGGGAACACCTAACTGTGGGGTGCCCAGTGAATACATCTACAACACAACCCCTGCACCTAAGGCTCAAGGAGCTTTAAGAAAGAGGGGTAGGAAAGATTGTAAGAGCCAGGAGACTAGGACTTTATTACAAGTTTGTGACTTCTATATAGGAAGAGGATGCTGCACCCAAAGAAAACAAAATTGAAGTGGTCTGCATAAGACCTAAACAATAGCAACACCAATAAGATGCTGAGGGGACCAGTGGTAGCACTGACCTGAGGTCTCTACTTCCTGGGGAATTATGAGTCAATCCAGTGTTCAGATCCTGACCAAACAGAGAGATCCTCTAGCTCCTGACTGGTTGGTTTAAAAGGCCTGTGTGGCATTTGGGAGTTGCATGTTTTGTTTTGTTTTTAGTTGGTTGAGCCTGACTTGTCAGAATGTGTTCAACCGAAATAAACTGCTTTGTTTGGCCACATATTTCTCTATCTATTTGAGCCATTTTAAGGACTCAACTATGGATAGGGGTATTCTCAGAAAGGCCCATTCATAGATGAAGAACTTTTGGCATTTAATGACTTCTGAGAGATGAAAAACTTATTTATACTTTAACTTAATATCCAAGATAGATGGAATTAGAAATGACTAAAATTAACCAGGTACATTAAAGTCAGGTTTGTCTTATCTCACTAATTTTTAAATTTTTCAGATAAATTCATTAATAAGAAAAGACCCTTCAGTAAATTTATAAGCTTTTGATCCTTTATTGAAATGTAAAAGCTGAATGTCACCTTCAGATACTTAAATATTCTGAGGATTATAGCTCTGCTCCAGTGCCCCTAGGATCTTTGGAGAAGCAGCATGCATAGAGTTCTATCAAGCCTGCAGCAGTGTTAGATTTCCCTGTCTTCCACTTTTCAGGCTGCTTGCTTACTGTTATGCAAAGTTAACAGTGCACTCCCTCCCGCTGTCACCCTCATTCCTCTAGTTCTTGTGATCACTGATGGGAGAAGAAAACCATTACTAAACAATGAGTGCAAAGCACTAACTTGCTCAACCAGCCATACCAGTCTCCTATTTACTGTCCTTGTTATTTATGTTGGTATTTCTTTAATCTAGGGCATAGGAACTTGACATATGGGGTGATTTAGCAACACCACAGAGATGAATATTAGTTACAGTTCTATCATTCAGTGAGAGGACATCAATAATACTCAGGCTGATGATTTTACTCTCAGAAAATATAAAAAGATATCTCTAGGTTCACTCTACTTATATACACATTAGGAGAAGTTATTGAAGCATAGCTTGCTGCCCTTGTGCTTAGACTGGACTTAACCCACTGGCTAACAAGTTTTGACCCTCTGGGAGACTTCGTGGTATGCTGTTTTTATTTGTTTCCTTGCTTGTTTTGGTTTCTTTCTTACCTTCCTTTTCTTTCTTTATCTATTCTTTTTAATGATATGATACTAAGAGGCTTTAATACAATTTTATCAACATTTTATTAAGATAAAAATGTAAAATCCTTATAGCCCACAATATAACAACCAAATTTTGCATGTACCTTTTTTCACCCTCTTTAATTACTTTGCCATGTGAAATAGAAAGGCATTTCTTCATACTTACCTAGCTTATTCCCACTACTCATATAGGGCTTATTAATCAAAGATTGCTAAATTTATGGCCAAAGTAGTAGAAGGCTGAGAGAAAAACAGAGTATACTATTATAAATATAAATAAATGTCTTCTGATCCAGATGGATTGCTATATTCAAGCTTATTTTACTACTTATGAGGCCTTTCTGAGATCATCTGATGCTACTCTTGGAGGAGAATTCCTCGTATGAACAGGAACTTTCTTAACTATGCTTCTTACAATCAATTCACATATGCTGACATAGTGCCACTTACAGCCTTGACTAGCGCCTCCAAGTACCAGGAAGTCATCTCGCTGGAGAATGTCCCTTCTTCTATGAACATAGGTTTTGCTCTCTTGCTAGACAATTCTGTATTCTATAAGATTCTTGCACGTTCAGCCACAAGAAGAGAAAGATAACTTATTTTACACTGGCTACCTTCTACTCTTTTTTCTCCTTATGCTTTCTCAACAGTGAATGAGTACATGCTATTCTTGTATCCTTTTTCTAATTTGGGATTGATTCTATCCTTCTTTTTAATTTTTGTCATTAATTGTGTGTAGTGAATGTAAATGCATTTTTTTCAACTGGTCTATACAATTCCATTACAACAATAATATGAGCAGGCCCATGTAACTGGTCTTTGAGGGAAAGTAAAACATAAAACTGACAGTGCTCTCTAAGGAAATTTATGAATATTCTGCCTTGACTTTTAAACTTACACAAGTTCTTTCCCTTGATTAGTTTAGAAAATTAATTGAAATCATCTACTGAAGTATCTGCAAATGATTCATCTACTTTTCATTTATGTTTAGGCTAGTATTTTATTTTAACCTATTTTTATATTCATTTACATTCTAGACTTGTTTTATATTTTAGAATTCACTGGACTAACAGATGTCTGAAGGTTATAAACTTATTCTTTTATTCTTTTACTCTTCCTATTTCTCTTGACACAATAATTTATCATTGTTACTTTTATGTGCATGACAAAGTCAAATTGGGGAAGCTAAGATCTAGCTCATAATAGGTGAATATGAAGTCACAGCAGAAAACATAACAATGAAATCAATTAGTCCTAATTGGAGTATTACTATGAATTAAAGATAAAATATAGCACAGCAGCAGTTTTAAAACATGCCACTGTTTTTTTCACTCTTTCTCTACTGGTAGTCTAAGATTTTGCCTACAGTCCTTTGATTTGTGTAACTTTGTGATGGTTTCAATTCTGAGGTTATATTACAAAGGAGTGGAAGGCCTATCTGGGAACACTTGTTTGGGAGACTTCAAAAACCAAAGAAAGAGTCACTTCAAAGATGTCATGTAGAGACAACACAAAGAAAGAGATTTGGAGAAGGAAACATTAATTTTTAAGTCAAACTTACAACAAAAGAAAAACATGTCAAGATTTTTCTGTATTTTCATTCAATGCCAGACCTCCATGCTCACATAATCTTCAACTTCCGTTTTATGTGTTTATTAAAAATATCCATGTTACATTTTATCTTTGCTTAGAATACATAGATTATTTTGGATTTAAATCACAGAGACCATGCAATTGTAGAGGGCATTTGTTTTCCTACCCTCTGGGCAGGCATGCATGCCATGGTTAGCTGAGCCTATTGAGTGTGAAACAGTCATGATCAAGCTATATTATTGGTGATATTATTGGTTAATTTAGAAGTGTTACACAACAAAAGATGACCAGAAAAGACATGTTGAAATTTGGATAACACTTCTCATTATCAAGTGGATTTTTGTAGGTTACAGATCCCCATTTAGTGTTGTAGATATAGATGCATAGATATAGAGGCTTTTTATTATCTCCTCAATTAAATCACTAGTTGTTGCCCAGAGGTGTGGAGCCCTTGAGCTTTTCAGTCTCTTTAAATCTACTCTTAATCCTTGAACTAGAAGGCTTCAGCCTTCATACAATCTAGAATATTTAAACTGCTAGTTGGGACCTAGAAGACTTCAGACTTGACTTGTAAGACCTATTGTTGACTGAGTCACCCTGACTAGATTCTGCTGAACTCTGACTTTTCTGGTTTAATTCACAATTGTTCTAGCTCAAACGCTTCTCTAAGCTTCTGGGTTCAAAACTGACTCACTCTTCCCATCTAATACTGACTTCTTCTGCCAAGCTCCTCTATGTCTCTGTGTCTTTCCCTATGAGCTCTTACTACTCCATTCTGTCCCTGTTACTGACTCTGCTGTAACTGACTATAACTGACTCTGTCAACTGACTCTTCTTACTTTAGCTAACTTCTATAACTGACTTGCTCCATCTACTCCTGTTAACTGACCCTGCTAACTTAGCTGAGAGCTCACCTTTTCTCCTGAGATATGGGCATACCTTACTCTGCTAACTCTTCCTCTGATTAGTCACTTTGTCTGCCATCCACTCTGGTACATCTCAGATATCACTTCCTATGTGACAGGTACTCTAAGTTTTGCTTCCATTGTTTTTTCTAGGGACTAAAGTCACGGACCATCATTGCCTTCTAAATATTGGGATCAAAAGGGTTTCCTACCTCTGCTTTCTGAATACTGGATTAATGTGTTTCTACATTCCATCTAGACTAAACAGGACTCTGAATGTAGCCCTTGGAATATAGACCCTAGCTTTCACACAGGGCTATTCCTCTACAGGTGTGATTCAGATATTCTATACAGTTTAAATCTCTTCATTTGCTGCTGGATAATTTTGTTTCTAAGGACTGTTTCCTACTAGATTGGACTGTGTCTACTAGATTGTTGGTGGCACATAGCATTCACAAATATGACTATCAAAAATTCAAAATGATGACTGGGGATTAGAATGCAAATTATTTAGAATAATTTATTCAAAAAAAATTAAAGAAGAAATAGTTGGGGAAAGGCATCTTGAAAAATACAAGAGTTAAAATCTTTATAGTCAGTATAGTCAGTAAGTTATACAAAAATCCTCTGATAAAAGAGTGCTGGAGAGACACTATAGGAAAAAAAAAGACAGTCTCTAGAGTTTGATGGTCTATTCACAAGTTTGTAAAATGTCTATTATGAGTACATTTATACAAGTACATAAAATTAGGTTTCCTTTGATTTGGAGAGAGAATTGACATTCATCTTGGTTGTTTCTAGTTTTTTTTCTTTTTTGTTTCTCTCATTTTATACTTTAGCTGATGTTTTATGCACTTTTGTATCCTTCCAATCAAAACAGACCGTATTAAAATTTAATAATCTTTAAAGAGATGAGTTTGTCCATCACATATCTCTATAATTTAACATTTGGGGCATTTAGAAATACTTCTCAGGTAATAATTGCTAATTGAGACTAATGAAATATACTGAGAATTTGTGACAGCATAATCTTACTCTTCAACTTTTGATGAAAATAATTGCATGGCAACTTGCTATTCTGAATAGAACACTATCAGAATTGTTAATCACAGAAGGAACAAAAGGATTAAATTTGCAGTTGAAGGGACACTAAGTTTTATCAAGAACTCTTTGTTTTCTCCCACAATATCAGTGTTTTAAAGTACTGACATTTCTTATTTTTCATCTTTGTTGGACCTAAATTGCTGTGGAAGATATTTAAGAATAGTTGTTGCAGTAGTTTGCTGTAATTTGTTGTTTGCTTCAAAATTTTCTGCTTTGAACAACTAAGGTTATTGTGTTAATTGTCTTAGTTTCTTTTGCTGTTGCTTTGATGAGATTCTTTGGCAAAAGCAGCTTAATAGAGAAAGGGCTCAGTTTAGCCAAGAGTTTAAACTCCATCATAGTGGAGTGAAATATCAGGAGCTTAAAGCAGATGGTCAATTACATCCATAATCAGAAAACAGAGAACAATGGATATATTATCAATATCTTATTGCATTCTACATAGTTCTGGATCCTCTGCCAAAGAAATGGTCCACTCCACAATTAGAAGCAGTATTCAGTAAAAGTAATTGAGGTCATCCTTTTGAAGTATACCTGATGGCCAGTCTCCCAATACCCCTGGTGATTCTAAATTCTGTTATGCATAACCATTATGCTAATTATATCACACACACTCTCTTTCCCCTCCCTCTTTCAGACTTGAAGATGACATTGGTCAGAAAGAAACATAAAATGCTTTACATATTTGGTATTCATATCTGTAGGCAAGTACTGTTACTACTGTTTTATAATAGTTGTGCTTCAATAGCTGGTTAGCACAAAGTATGAGAAAACAGAAGTGAATTAGTATAAATTTATCTTCACTTCTGGACAATGCACATACATCACTAGAACCATAGAAGCAGCTGAGTGTATTACATAATGGCAGAGGGTTAAAAAAAATCCACTGCATATTTAAAGGCAGGGAATGTATCCACTCCATAAATAACAGTTTAAAATTGTTTCCACTGGAAGTCCTGTTACTTGCATGCCTGCCTCACCATATCTAAGGCTTTCTTTCAACTATAAGAGACATTATCGTTTTATTGCAACTACTACAAGGCATAGATTCATCTTTAGTTGACAGGTATCACTTATCAGAGAAACAGGACATTACTTGCCCAGAATACTCAAATAGATTAAACTCATTCTTTTCCTTTTTACAAATATTTCATAGTAAAGTGACATGTAAATTATTTTTAAACCATTCATAACTTTACATTGGTTCATTACCTCATTTTCCATGAAGGTTGGGAAATAAAAAACAGATAGAACCAATGTGCCAGTACACCACCTTTAAGGAACTGCTATTCACTCATTTTTAACATTCCTTCTTTTCAAAGACAGAATTTTAAATGAAATGAAATTAGTGATATTTTAAAACATTTACTTGCTTACATTCTTTTTTTTTAAAGTATGGAGAAGATTTTATTGTAAGAAAGAGAAAACAGGCAGAAGGAAGAGTCCAGAAAGAACATGGCTGACAGATTAACCTGACAATTAAAAGGGGTGAGCAAAAGACAGTCCACCAGCCAAGAAAGGGGACCTAGTCTAAGAGTGACATTCACTTTCAAAGATTAATAAATGCCAACAAAATGAATCAGAAAAGATAATAGTAAATAGAGGCAAAGGATAAAATGCAGTCATTTATTTCTGAAAAGTAAACTTGAATCACACAGTGCTAATTCAGATGGTTTCTTACATAATGTTGACATTAATTTGACTTAATTTGATACACAGTAAGTCATTTGATATTAAACAATTTATTTTCCTCAGTTTCTACATGTGCCACTCTAAAGGGATTGCTGATCCAGTAAGTGGAAAGTTTATGTCATTTATTTTAGAAAATCAATAGGATATGTTTTTGTTAAAGTAAAGTTCGGGCGCTTAATGGAGAGTCCAGAGTTGAAATTTCCAATGCTCTTTATTAATCACAAACCATGTCAAATCTCAGGGAATTCTATATCTGGGCAGCTAGGCAGAGAGCTCACTCCAAAGCTTTCTCATCCCATGCTCTCCTCTTGGTTCTCCTCCTGCTCGCTAGCTTCTTCTTCCTTGTTCTCTGCTGTCTGTTTTCTCTGTCTCTCCCCCTGCCCTTGTCCTAGTTCTTTTTTATTCCAAATCCTCTCTGTCTCCACCCAGCCTTCCAATATACAAATCAATGGAGCCTAACCTTCATCTGCCTTAAGGCTAAGGAATGTCCCATTCTTGTGGAGAGCCGGATAGCCACTCCTTTGTTTACTGGTAGGCAGTGAATCCTTTACTTGCTTCAAGGACAGTTTACTGGACCGTTATCCATAACTAAAATCTCCCACAACATGTTTTCACTGTAGTAACAAACAAAATACAGAATAATAATATAATTTCTGTTTATTGACCTAAAGCAACATGTCTCAGATGGTGAATAGGTAAATTAAATTCAAATGAATGAGCTGAGGAGTTATGAGAATAAAATTCCTATCTCTTTTTTCTGTTAGAAATACTTTGAAAGTACTTGGTTTGAAAATATGACTTTGCAAAGTATTAGTTGTCTCCATTTTAAAATTTAAGTGGCATGATTTACTAAACTTTAGACATTTATATGCAAGAGTAGCAGTCATTGACTGTGATAACTTCCTATTCAAATAAGACAATGTAATGTAATGATAATTCCAAAAAAAGTTGAACAGAATTCGTTGAAATGTTATAGAATTAATATTAATCAGAAAAAAAAATGGTGAAACAATGTTCATGTTCCTGATAAAATCTGGTGGGTGTTTGACTGAAGTTTGTAATTGAAATTTTATATTCTTACTACATCACCAGGGTCTTCGTGTTCACCCATATTGAAATGTTAAAGGTCTATTCAATTATAATATATACATAGGAAAGTATACTACTTGACAAAAATATAGAAGCATTAACATATTCATTTCTCCAATATCATGTTTGAGAAAACAATTTTAAACCCACCAAATTCTTCCCTCCTATCCTCTGTCTGTCACTACCATGCCCTACTCCAGTATCAGCTCCTATGCCAACTACTTGCTATGGTATCTTTCTTGAGTAGAGACTCAAAAAAGATAGCTTTTAAATGGAGACACAAGCTCTCAATACAATCAAAGAGGCCTTACCACCTCTGTGAATATTTATAGATGTTACCCTTATAGCAGCATTTAGTTAAACAGATGCATTTACTATGGTGTGATAAACCAGAAAGATTTTCAGAATAAGATGATACATCCTCAGAGGGAAGGGTCAACCTAGTACTTGTTGGTTGATATGTTCAACAGCTGTTTGAACATATTGTCATTTCAGAGGAAAAAGAACCAATTCATCAAAATCAACAGTATCCACAAAGGGAGTTGCACTGTCTCATAGCTACATTTATATCAAATCTACTCTAAAAAAATCCATAGCTTAAACCATCTGTTGTAGATAAAATGATACTAAATTACAGCACTACTATTTCAAACATAAGCAGACGTGCCAAGTATAATAGTATAAATGTCACAGTGTGTGTGTGTGTGTGTGTGTGTGTGTGTGTGTGTGTATACTGCAGCCTTCTGTATTTGAGTAGAACAATTTTATATCAATTAAATAAAATGAAAACGTGTTCCACAGAGATCTTTAGGATAGTTGCCAATTACAGATACCTAAACTGTTCTACAACTAACCTTTTAACAAAATTTCTTTCCATGAAACATTCCTATCCATGTTCAGTATTGCTGTCAAGGGGATTGGGTCCAAAGGGGCCTGTTTCCTTCCTTGCTTTAATGGCTTTCGATCAATAGGTTTTAGGTTAGGAAAAATATATATACCCTTTTGGGAAAGAGATAACCAAAGTAGGAAAACTGGGCAGTTAGCCACTGCCTTCCACCTTTTCACCTTCAACTTGTGTATACTGAAGAGATTAAAATTATCCAGGTTGCACTATTCTCACTACTTTCAATATTAATTTTCTTTTTTAAAAATTTCTTTAGGTCTAAGGGACACAAATTTGGGGGGGAGAAAAGCCCGTTTTAATGACTAATGGTCAAAGCAAAAGCCAATTTTCAAAAGTAATTTTGTCATGACTCAAAGTGACATCAGACGACACAAAGTCTTTGTCAATGTCTATTAACCAATGAAAAGTTGGACACAACTACAGTGATCCCAGTAAGCCCTGAAGACTCATTTCTCCTATGCTGATAATAAACAATCCAGTGCATTCAAGTCATCATTTGATGAATTTCTACTTTTGACTGATAAAGTACCCAGAAAGTTTATTATTTCTAGTCAGACATTGATTTGTTCTTCATGAGTTCAGAGCTGCTGAACATCATAACTTTCGAAAAACACTTTTAAATCTGCTTCTTTCATCCTTTTTACTAAATTGGGATTTTTTTTAATGTAGGCATGATGAAAAAGTGGAAATTCTCTTTATATGCATTAAAAATATGTAATGATTGTAAAATTTTGGACACCTTTACAGTATGGCTTTATGCTCTACTTGTCAAATGTTTATTTAACTGGAATTTTATACTCATTTTGTTTTCCTTGTTAAGTGGATCAATTAGCAAATTGTCATAAAATTAGAATCTTGAGATTGTTGTGATATAAATAGGCGTGTTTACAATGTGGCAAACAACCTCTAGCTCATGGCATTATGAGCACATTGAAACCGTCTCCACTTAAAACTGTAGCAAACTCTTGTGGAAAGAGCAGGCTTTGTTGACAGATGACAACTGATGTAAAAAGGACTGTGAGAACCAAAGGCCCCATGCTTCATTGCTATGGCTTTTGTTGATCCTTTGAAGTTCTTGACAATGTTTCAAGGGAGCTCCACAATTTCCATGTTAATGGGAGTCATTTACAATATGAATATGCAACCAGAGAGATGGCTCTGAGTATTTACTGCTCTACCAGAAAACCAGAATTTGGTTCTCCCCATCCATGTCCAGCAGCTCAAAACAGCTTGTATCTCTAGGTCCAGGGCATCTCACGGATCTTCTTACAGCCAAAAGCACCTTCACTAATGTGAAACCACCCACACAATATTAAGAAATATATATTGTTGTGTTTATGGTCTGAATATAGACTATTAAAACCATAAGGAATGACAAACCATGTTTGCATTATTCACTGTACTCGCAAGTTTATTATGCACAGTAATTTAAATAACCAGATTTGTTAAGTGAAAGTCTATCTGGTTCTGTTAATGGCTGCGTCCTTAGACCTTGGCATAAATCTGACCTGGGCAGCAAGGGAATGAAGAAGTGACAAACCAATGGGCACACAGGAGAACCTGGAATTAAGTGGGCTGTGCTCTTTGATAAAGAAACCACAGTACCCCAATGTTTACTACATACAGATGAACAGAGGTTATTGCAAAAAGCTAAATAGGGAAGTGAAGTTATTATTAAGAGTTAGAGAGTAGACAAGATTTATCATGTGCAGCTGAATCAAGGGAGTAGGGTTAGTTAGTCTCAGAAAGAGTGGCCTCTGTTGGAGAACAGTCTTCAGATTGTAAATAAGCAAGAGTTTAGAGATATTTTGATGAACATTTTCTATATACACTGTCAATATATGCACAGGGACCAGAGGAGGGCTTTTCTATCTTTCTGAGCCTCACAAGTGGATAGTTTTCAGGTTTTGCCATTTTTCCATAGGTCTGAGGCTATGATCCTTGACATGGTTGTACCCATATGACCAGCACACATTTACTTAGAGCTCCACATACACTGGGCTTCCTCTACTCCGTACACATTTTTGTTTCAGTTTTTTAATCACTAGAACAATATTTTAATTAAATAAAATTTATTTACTAAATGTAAAACTATATCCAACAGCTGATGTTTCCTTAGTGTATTAGTGCAAGAAGAATCTATGCACAAAATTTTGAGATCACGTTAGTTCAGTCTCAGCCCTCCTTGTATTGCTACAATAACAGACATGGATTTTCCCTGGAGAGAGCCACAGTTGACTTTGAGGCAACTTTACAGGCCTTGTGCTTTTTCTCTTTTCCTTTTTCTTCTTCATTTTCTGCCTTAAATTAATTAATACACTACTTGAAATTAATTGTTCTTGAGACTTTATTGTAGAGGAATATTTAATCTTTTAATACAGAAACTTGGCTGATCTGGGAAAGGATGACATTCAAGGCCTGCGTGATCCGGCTGAACACAGCCTTTTATGTAACCCAGCTACAAAAGCAATGGTGATACAAGCCTTTAGTCCCAGTTCTCCAGGTGTAAAAGGAAGCGGGGCTCAGAAAGTGGTGGAAGCAGACAAGAAGGTGAATGGAGAGTTAGTTCAGTTAGGCAGTCTGAGGCAGTCTGTTAAAGAATCAGTCAGATAAGATGCAGAGACAGTTCAGTAAAAGGAATCAGTGTCAGACAGGAAGAGTGAATTTTGGAGAAAGGATCAGCAAATGGTGAGAATCAGTTTGAAGCCTAGCAAAGAAGTTCAGTCAGGGAAGATGCAGGAGTCAGCCAGAGTCAGAAACAGTCAGGTGGCTCAGAAGGTCAGTTTGAGCCAGAAGGAGAGCTTGAGCCATAACAAGTGAGTTGAATCAGCCAACCAGTAGAGTCAGTTGCTTTCAGTACAGCTCTGAGTTCATAATGAGCTATTCAGAGGGAGTCAGTCAGCAGTAAGTCTCAGGAGCTGAAATTTCAAAGTTTAGGTTTGAAAATTAGATTGTATGGAGGCTGAAGCCTTCCATGTCTAGACTTTAGATTGTACAGAGGTTAAAACACTCTTGGACCTGGGATTTAATTAGCAAAGAATAAACTGTCCTCTGCCACAAATCCACAAGAATAATAAATAAATCAAATCATACATATACATCTATACCTATGCTTTATTGCTTTTGTAGTTGAATTTCACACTGAAAAGTTACAATATCACCAAGTGTTGATGGTGCATGTCTTAAATCCCAGCACTCAGAAGGCAGAGGCTGGCAGAACTCATAGAATTAGTAAGTAGCTCAGCATAAGATTACATCCTTACTATTTTATTTGAAAAAAATTTTATCAAGACCAGTGTCTTAATAATTTTCACCCAATAGCAAGACCAATAAAATAACTTTAATCAACCTGTAAACCTGGCTTTTTGTATATACACAGGGAAATGTTTATGTCAATCAATAAATAAAAGTAGCTTATGAAATATCCTTTCATACAGGTTTCAGAAACAGGAAGCTGTTGAAGGTTATTTTGGGGCTAAGTAGGTCTATAAAACTCCTAAATACATTTAGAGATTCAGAACCTCAGTTCACAATGTTTCTAGGAAATAGTACATATTTTATCCTTTCTTCTATGTGTACTTACAATGAAGCCATCATTTCTTGGACTCATAAGTGTGAAGTGTGAAGATTTTTTTTAATAGCTTTGCTTGCAGGTGCCTACTTTTATTACCAATTTTTGTAAGAGTTAGAAATATGGAACACATGATGAAAGAACATTTCTGTCAAATAAAAGCCTTCAAAAAGACAATATTACCTTGTGTATCTTTTATTGCCTTGTGTCAGTTAGAATTTCCAGTGAGTCTTTACGGTTTGAGGGATAAAAATGCCAGTCCCTGAAGGAAGACACTGTCTTGACATCCTTTTCTTTCTTTTATAACTGGTATTAGACATAATATGTTTGGATCTGTGAGATATTGTTGGGGAGAGCTAGCATTAAATAACCGCACTTCCTTTATTTTTATTTTCTGAACATTCATGAAGATAGGCCTCCAAATTCCATCTTAATATTCATATATTCAAATCTACCTCCATCATGCTAATTGCTTCTATCCCTCAACTGTTTTACCTAGTAAAAACAAAGACACAAACAAAACAGACAGACAAACAAAACCAAAACATTGCATGCTGCATAGGTTGGTGAAGCAGTTTTTGAAATACTCAATGCTTCTCAGCCCAGGTGCATTGCTCTAGGAACTTAACATGCTGGAAACTCAACAGTTACCAAAAGTCAACTCAGGCAGTGGCTCCTGAGCTCCTCGTCGTAATCTGATAAAGATTAAAGATACATTATTTACCTCTTATTCTGAAGAAGAGGTAAATCATTTTAGGGAAGCATGTGAGAAGTTGTTGAGGGGAAAGAAGGTAGAAATGTTGTAAATGATGTACTCATATGTAGAGACATTAGCCTGCTACCAGTCAAACTTATAGATGCCTTGTTAGAGGTCAATCAAATTCTGTTCTCTTTATTCTCACACTTCCGTGGTCAGTTTATAGTTTTGCCACAGTGGATACAGCTATCACATCCACCATGATGTCTCTGCCATCTCTTAGTTACTTTATATCTAGCTCTTTCTATAGCATGGCCTGATGAATTTTTCTCTAGGAATGCTATATATTTTGTTACATATTGTCTTCATTTGCAGAGAAGTATATAGTAGCTCACAAAAGTGACAAAACTGATCCAAAGACCTATAAGTCAATCTGGTGTCTAACCCTCCTGATCTCACACCCCCCCAATTTTTTTTAACTACATTTAATCTTCTCTTACATTTTCTAATCTCTTTAAAAAGTAAATCTTTACTATTAAAAACCAATCCAAAATTCTTCTCACCAAGAGTCTCCCATCTATTTGTATATTCCATATTTGAACCTTATTTCTAACTATATTTCACTCTGATCTTGTGATTTGATTCAAGTATATCATCTTAAGAGTAGGTTTCAGAAAGTCTACGTTTCAGTAGTTCATAGTATATCTTTTAGTTAAAATACAATTCTTCCTTCTAAATTTATGTTAAACCTTGTTCATACTTCAAAGCTCTAATAGGATTCACATTCTCTTCTTGAAACTTGAATTCTCACCAACTTTGAAGCATCAGTAGCATCTATCGATAAAGTCCAGCCCCAAACTTAATCTTGTACCAAACCTTTATTAACCTTGGTAATTAGTGAAATAATAAAGTACAATGTACCTTTCTTAATGCTATTAAAGTACCTAAGTGGATGGTTGGTTTATAGATGACAAAAAAAGATGAACGGGAAGAGGAAGATAGAGACAGATTTTTCTGTCTTAATAAATCGATGTTAGTATTGAAGTTTATACTAGCATGATCAATAATGTAAGAGTGGTTTGACTATGCTGGGAAAGAAAGAAAAAAAAAATTACCTGTCCTAGACAATCCCAGAAAAAAAACAAGGATTTCTTACATGTGAATCTGATTGATATGGCCTGAATAACATGCTGGTGATGTTCACTCAAGAAGGTTACACATGATAATTCCACTTAGTATTTAAGAAGAGATAAAACATGAGGCTGCTGCACATGAACAAAGGAACTGTTCTTTAGAGTGGAATAGCTAAAACTGCTGTATATTAATAATGCATTTGAGCCTTAAACATGTGAGAGCACGTGTTATAATTCCTTATAAAATCTTTGTAAATTTAAAATTATAACTGTAACATTGACTTTGGGTGATTAATTCCCTGGATGTACCAATCACATTTACTTCTCACAAATATTGCATGCTGTTCATGCTGTTGCAGATATACAGTGCAAATTTCTAAAATAGAAGCACAGGGATAGGAATTCAAGGCCATAATCTGCCACTGAGCTAATTTGAGGCCAACATAGACTTCATGAGACCATATTTCCTCAGACCAAAATCAAACAAACCAAATGTGATAATAAAATCAGCATTGTGATATTTGTGGGAAATATTAGTTTAAATTACTCCTACAAAAATTTTGATATTTATGACTGTTTTCTCCTTTCTCCTTCCCATGTTGTTCTTAAAAATACTTTCTGATATTGTGATGAACAAAACAAATTAACTGAAATCATCTGTTCCTTTTCATTTAGTTTGTTCATGAATATAGGATTCAGAACTTAATTGAACAGGTACACTTTACTCTCCAATGTTATGAAAATTCTTTTCAAATGGTTTTCTATTCTCCATCTTTGTATTCTTATTGATGGAAGGTAAAATCTTTCCTACATCAGGACAATGGTCAATTCCTCTCACCTAGACTTTCTGTTTCTCACAAATTCTGAAAACTTATGAGACTAAGTTTTTAAGATGGTTACATTGCTAGCCATACTAGTGTTGTCTTGGGAATTGAAAAATGAAAAATAAAATGTCATATTTACTTTCATTATTAGTGCAATGTATTGATTTTGAATTTTAAAATATTTCTATGTCCTTAATCTTCAAAATGGAAAGAAAATAAAGCAAAAATACATTTAGGATACATATGTCCCTCTTTAGAACCTCTTTAATATACTGAAAAGCAGACTTTTCATACATTCTATTGTCAAGTTCCTCATATATATATTGGAAAAAATTATATGCTAATTGATAGAAAATTAGCTCTATAGTATGTAAGCTACATACTACAGTTATAATTAAAGCCCGTTCTTATCATTTATATAAAAAGCAAATGACATTTTCTTATTGGAAAAGACTACATGATTTAATAATGCAATGTTCTAAATAACAGTATTTTTAAAAAGAATTTACAAGGCAATATTTAAAATTATAAGCAGTGTTTAGGTTTTACACTTAATTGTTCTTGAGAATACAAGAAGACATGGCCACACAGTTTTTAATTTAGTTTAACACCTTTTGCACTGCAGTCCCTGTAAATGTAGTGATAACTCCTTACATAGGAACTTAAACACGTGTTTCAGTTTTACTTGATCTCAATTAGAAGACCAATGCTGAGAGAAATCCTGCTAGAGTATCATTTTCTTCAAATAATACCATTATGCCATTTTGGAGTTCTTAGATTAAAGCACAATTGCATGCCTATAAAAACTTAACTTGAAAAACTTGATAACTGTGGAAAATTTGTATGTGACCTTACATTATAGTCTACAAAGGCCCAGAGAATGACATTTGTGAACAGTTTAACTTTTGCATGTTTAGTTTTGAGAACAACGAAATGTTCACAGTTAGCACAGGAGTTTATATGGTTATTGCTGCTTTATTTGTTGTCTTTGTTGATTGTTAGAGAATTTCAAGAATTGTGTAGCACTCATCAGAGAACAGTTTGTACTCTTGCAAGGACAAGCATTCATATACACTACACATATGTACTAGGGATGTACATAATTGTGTTGTGAATATTGTAACTATGTATTTCTAAGTACCACTTATTGGATAAAATATGGATGTGTTTATGTGATAGTTTTCACCTTTATTGAAGTTGATCATGTGTTACTTTCAATTTCTTTAAAGTTTCTATTTAACTATGATTAGATATTAGGAAGCAAAGAGCACTATTGACTGTAATAAATACCAGTACATACATAGACTCTCTCTAAAGTTAATTTTTCTCTAGTCAGCATATTATAGAACTTTAGAGAGATACATATGCTCTGAATAGCTAAGTTGACACATAAATTATGAATAAGCGTCTAATCAAAGTCTAATCAGACATAGAATGAATAAACGAGGAACTCCATTTTTCATCCTTGAAATACATGGAAATAATACTCAAAAGTACGCGAAGAAAAATCTAAGTGTTTGTACTGCTAGGATATATTGATTTTCTGACTGCAGGATCTATCATAATTGTACAGTGAAATACCCTATTTAATCTATGATAGCATTATCAGAAGGATGTAATTTAGAAATATATACTAAATGAATTTAAATAAGTCCCTTGGATTTATTTATTTATCTACTTCATCTGAATTAAATTGCCCTTCTGTGTGGTAATGAGAAGATATAGAATCCCCACTTAATGATGAGGGATGATTAGAATTTTAACATTTCTTTTTAATATGAATTAATCCTCTAGTTAGTAAAACTGGAGGGGAATGTGCCCTGTTGCTCTGAAGCACTTAACAGACAATGCTATCCTGCCCATTAACTCCAAGCTTACTGCCTCTTTTTCTTTGCATGTTTTCTAATCAAGGACATACTTTCTCCCCGGAGGCACGTGGGAGTTTAGCAATTACTTGCAGCTCTAACACTAGGCAATTTCTTCTGGGACTGCAATCTGTTAGAGTTCAATTTTCTCAACCACAGACAAAATGATCAGAATGAATTCATACCTTCAGAATGAAACGGAGTGAATAAACTAAATGTGATTGAAATGAACTTATGTGGCACTCATACATAAATCAGCAGGATATCCCACACACATCCCAACTGTACATACTAGGGCATGTGTTTTGTATTCTAACAACTTTTTGAAAGTTGTTTTTTTTTTCTCTAAATCTCTAAAGCACATTTTTAACACCACTGTGATTTCAATATAAATGTAATGATAGCAATTATATATAGATACTGTTATATCATCTGGTAAAGATCTAGCATATATTATATCCCTGCAATCATAAAAAATGCAAGAACTTCAGTGTGTTTCCATGTCTTTATCAATGCTTGTCAGTAACAGATGCTTTTTTCATTGTCTGTTACATTAACACACAGACACACAAGCACACACACAGACACACAGATACACACATACACACACACACACACACACACTCACACACTCACACAAACACACACACAGACACCTGCACTTTATCTTAGGTTCTTCGAGAAGTGAAGCATTATTTAGACAATTTGGTGGTCCATTCATGTATCGTTACATATTTAAGTAGATTGCTAAATCTTTTGTTTTTGTTGTTGTTGTTAAAGTTCAAAATTTAAAATCAAATTTAAAAAAAAAATTAAAATCAAAATTTAAAATTGAATAATTGGTTGGATGTGAGACAGATTTTCTCTATACTTTACTATTACACAGATATACCATTCCTATAAATGCAGATAATAATTATATTAGGAAGAGGATATAACTCTATTCATTGTTGCACTAGTGGCAACAGCTTAGATCTAGAATGCATATAAACTTTTTGAATAGTGTGCTAATTGGAAATGTTAGTATATGCACATTCAATATAATATGAAACTATTACAAAACAATGAGGCAGATCTATTTCATGTAACCCCAAATTAATTTTTCTAATAAAAGGTAATACAGAATAGGGACTTGGTTTGTGATGCCCAAATTACAACAGGGATGGATGTTTCACACTTCTTGTATTTGCTTCAGTATCATTTTTAATTTATTAAAATTGGCTTCAATTTTTTTATTGCATGCTATCATTAGTCAATTACAATATTACATTTCCATAGCTAATAGTAGCAATTTCACATTTAAATGGAATTTATCATTGATGAGTCTAGTACTTCTCCCCAAAATAAGTCAGGGATAGTGAAACCTTCTGAAAAGTAAGAATGGCTATTATATATGTTAGATAAAGAAATTTAATTTGTGTGCCACTGTGGATGATGAGATTTTTAGCTAACTTTCATTGTTAACTGTTTCTTATGAAAGGAATCAGAATACTGTTGTGAAGTATCACAATCAGCTTATATGTAGAAGAGGTTAAATTCAGACTTAGTAAGGTGTAAATTATCATTTTCTCCAGTGACCTGTGATTACCTGGATGGTCCATTTTGGTGTCATGAAATAGTAATAAAACCTGTAGAACTACTACATTTACATGCATGTAAGGAACAATGGTAATGTCACAAAGCATAATTGATGAGGTTAAAAGTAGAGTTAAGGTTCCAAATAGATTAGGAAATTCCAATTACATGTACCTATGAGTGTGATATTACCAATTATCTGTGTAATTTTCACAGTGCCCAAGTGTTCATGGTGCTCAAGGAAGGCTGAATTGTCACCTTAAGGCAAAATACATCCTTATTCATGCTGTTTATTGATACTTGTCACATATCAACTTCATAACAGTAATGATTCATAAATTACATACTATAAAATTTGAGGAAATTAAGCAATAAATCAGTATGAAAGATAAAGATAGAGAGGTAGAGGAGATAGATAGATAGATAGATAGATAGATAGATAGATAGATAGATAGATAGATAGGTATTTAAGGGGTTGTCACCTGACTCTTATGTGAAATTTTCCTGATGCTGAAGACAGCCTTGGCTCCTACATGTCAAAAATCTGATTTGACCCTCGTGCCACATAGCCGTTTTTGTTTTGTGGCCTCATATAAAAACTACTCACAAGGATGATGTTAATGAATTATAATGCCAGATAGACAGTGGTATTTTGATCTAGACAGGCCTACAAGAGAGGTTAAATCAAAGAGAGGAGATTTTGAAGGTTTTATTGAGACTTCAGCTTTGGAATATTAAAAGTGAATTTAGTTTCACTTCATAATAAAATATCTTGTTTTAAAATGGATATGGCTATAAACAACACTGGGGATTGCAGAGTTCTCTGGAAGAAAGCTCTCCATCTACTCCTACCACCTCTTCGCAAGTACTATATTGTCCAAATATCTTATTTTAAAGCTTATTATAGAGGTGTGCTTGGGGTGACTGTTTTAAACTCAGATAATTATTTATTTATTATGTAAAACTTTCCTCTAGTATTTTTATTTTTTATTCAGAACTTCGTTTAGACACTCAAAAAACATGTAGTAATTTAAATCTTTCTAAATTACAATGCTCAAGTCACTTTGTAAGTGACCATGTGTAGACACTGATTCAGGGTAAAAGCAGTTTATATTTTTGTCTAATTCAATCCCTTAGTCTAAAACTTAAGCCTAAAACTGGTAGATTTTAGCCTGTATATACTCTAGAACATTTAAGCCTCTGAGACTTAATGCTGACAGATCTGTATTAAACTCAACTGACTTCTGCTTGTCTGATTGATCTCATTTGCTCTTCTGGCTGAAATAATTCTCCAAGATGACTGGTTCAAATTGACCTTCTGAGCTGGTTGACTGTTTCTGATTGAGTTCTTCTGACTCTGGCTGACTCTGGCTGACTCCTACAACTTCTCTGATTGAACTGCTCTGTTAGGCTTCAGACTAACTTTCACTGTTAGTGGACTCACTCTTCTACTGAACTGCTTCTCTATCTCTGTCTCAAACTCCTCAGACTGATTCTATAACTGACTACTTCTGTTTCTCCCTCTGAGATGAGAGCCTGCTTTTCTATTATGAGAGTTAGGTATATCCTCAGACCATCAGTCACACTGATGACTCTTCCTCTGATTTGTCACTTTATCTGTTCCTCTGACTCATTTCAGATGTTACTTCCTGACTGACACTGATTCCTTCCTCCTCTGCTTCCTGTACCCTAAACGCTGGGTTTAGAAGCATGCACTGACTTCTGAATACTGGTGTGTTGTGAATACTTCTGAATACTGGATTAAAGAAGTGTACCAACATTCTTAACATTCTTTCTACATTCCATCTGGGCCACACAGGCCTCTGAATGCAGTCTCTTCAAATAGAGACCCTTGGATTTGATCCCTTTTTATAGACCTTTCCAATCTATCACACAGGCCTATTCCTCTACAATCATGTGTGGCAAAATTGATCTCTTTCAGATAATTTGGAAGAAAGTATCTCATTTCTATTATCCTGAATGAAAAATTAATCAATTAATTCAGATACTGGTAATGTGATCTAAGTAGTCATGATTTCTGTTCTTCAGTACTTCTCTCTAAATATGTCTGGAGGTTTCTGTTAATATAGATATGAAACTAGAAAGAACAGAGTAACATTAAAGAAAGGTTCCATTGATCATCCATATTTTTATGTCAGAATCTACTTTCAGCTCATGACAAAAGCCATTTATAAAGAGTATAATGATACAAAATGACTAGCTTAATTGAAGTAGATGTGGCACCCAGAGAAATGGAAAAGCAAAGAAAATTTGAAATATTCTTTTTTTTCCAATATTCACTAAGAAATCTGGAAATGTAAAAAGATACATTAGACAGATTTCCAGTCAATGCATTTCAAACTAGTTTAAAATTATTCATAATTTATTCAGAGATAATACACATGACAAACAATTTAAAAATGAAAAGTTAAAATTTTTTTTGCCCTCACAATAGTGTTTTTATTAAAAAGAATAAAACAGCAAAATACTATTATTCCAAGTTTCAGAGAAGAAACAAGAAAGAACTAGTTGCCATTATTTGTAAAACTGCTAAGATACTTAGACACTAGTATATATTAGAAAGGAGAAAAATTGAAGCTTCCAAAAATGAAAGGGAAAAAAGAAATCATGATAAACATGTATACCATAGACTTCTTCTATCCCAGAATACCAATGAAGATGGTCCAATAAAAAAATCATAAAATTACATAAAAACTTTAAATGACTTTTCCTTTTTCATTCTTTGGTAGTTCACTTGTGTTCTTTTGGAGCATAAAAATATAGACGGCAATGTTGTATCTCAATATCAATAGGAGGTACCAATGGTCTTACTCAGCTATGAGCCCTAGGAACTTTAATACTAATCTGCAGGACAAAGGGTAATACAGTGTCTTATCAGTTGTAGGGTAAATCATTTGCTCTGTGATTGTATTGGAGTCCTACTTCACAAGAGGCAACCCATGCCTGGCATTGTAAACCCTGTCAAAAATACATGACAGGGGAAGGCCATAGACTTTTAGTGATACCTTATAATGTTATTTAGGTAGGTTGACAGTATCAAACTGCCTTCTAATGTTGATACCAATAGAGAAAAGCTACAATAAGCCTTACTAAGAGGAGCCTCTTTCAGTAGAGCATTGATGGATTCAGAGACCCATGACTGTACAACATGCTAAAAATTGTGATGACTGTGTACTAAGCCCCAAATAAGTCACTTACATTAGACACTAAATGCTCAGATAATGTTGTGGAAGAATGAATAGAAAGAATGAAGGATCTAGGAGATAGTGAGAAAGGCTACACAATGATATCTTCTGAGCATGTCAGAGCCATTGTAATCATTAACAAAACAAATATGCCTACACTTGTTTTGCACATACACATACAAAAGCATTCCAATAGCCAATCATTGACAAAGGAGAGATTGCTGGACCCTTATCCTCATTTCTATGCTACTTACTGATTTTCAGAGCATACTGTATTCATTTGTGTTCTCATAGTTATGCCATAGGTCAAATTTGATGGCCACACAGACAGTCCCAAAGAAACTAAATGAGTCACAGAAAAAACATCAGAAATCTGATAATGGGACTGGTAGGAATGGTAGGATGAAAAAGACTTGAAGGAATGTAAGAGAGGGGATGGGGGAGAATAATCACAATGTATTCTATATAAGAATATATGGAAAAATAAATATGAATTTTTAATTACATCCCTTTAGTAATAAAAGAAGTATGCATAAAAATGTCAGACATGTTGAAAATATTATCCCATATCTTAGGTTTCTAAATGGATCAGGAATAAAATTCTTTATATCTCTAATATTCCAAAATCCAAATTTACTTCTCATTACATAAAAAATGTTTAAATTGACCAAATATGGAATTACAGTTTAATAAAATTAATTATATTTTATTAAGCTAATTACAAAATTTTCTTTGTTCATGATGACAACTTTCATCTAAATGTTATTTCAGTATGTATACACCAAGTCAAATATTTTCACTAGAAAAAATACCTACATGCAGAATATCAAATATGTATTAAGAAGAAAATGACATTTTCAGCAGCACTTAGTAGCTATTTCGCAATCTGGACTCTAATTCTCCAATCTCATTCATTAAAATAATTATAAAACAAATAGTCTTGATCTTAATTCTTAGTGTTTTCCAAGTAGAAAATATAATCAAAAGGTAAGTTTTTATCTTTATTATATGAATATTTTTCAATAAATAAATATGCAAGTTATAGATGGTTGTAAGTCATACACAAATAAAAGTAAAATCAATAACATGAGTCAAGTCTAGGCCTACTTTAGGGAATTGTCTAAGAATATTGAAGATTTCCATCACTTACAGATCCCTCATGGACAGCTGAACTGCAGAGTGCCATCTTGCCCAAATGAACATTTTCAAAAGTGACTCACATCTAGATGCTGATCTTAGATGCAGTAGAACAGCCTGTCCATCTTCCCCCACTAGTGACCACTGAAATAAGTCACTGTGTTTACAAAGGGTTTTGAGGTCTTTCAAAGATGTTACTGAACCCTTGTCTCAGCTTGATTTTCCCTTCATTCCTATCCTGCTTGATGACTTTCTCTGAAAGGATTCTGATCTCCAGTCCACTCTGTAAGGAACATTCTGCCTGCTGGAGCCTTACACACAATTCTCCCTTTGCTCACTTTTCACTGGAAGATGTAGCCTTTGCCCTGATCAACAATCAAAAGATTAAACATGAGTGGATCTCAGACTAGAGACAGCATTTTATTTATTTTATTTTATTATTTTATTCTTTAACAATTTCACATGTTTACCTAATAGGTTTTTTGTCCTTTTCATACACTGTTCCATATCTCCTCCCTGACCCTGTCCCACAGGAAATCTTTGGCATACCCCACTCCTACATTCGGTTTGCTTTTGTGTGTGGTCACTGAGTTGAATCAGGTTTTTGCCTGAAATGAATGGGAGACAATTTCTCTTTGATGGAAGGTTGGGAGGATGATGATTTTCTTCAGTGGTATAGATACAAAAATTAAACTCCCGTTTCTTTCTAATTTTTAAAATATTTATGTCAGCATTGTCCTCTTCTGCTTACCATAATTAGCTATAATTCTTAAATTTTGCAATGGTAGCCTTGTTTTATTTTATGAGAACTAGAAGGTTTATAATACATAAATGCTAGCAAGCAATCTTTTTTAAAATCTTAAGTTGAAATAAGGCTGGATATAAGCCCCTTCTATCTTGTTAAGCACTAGTAATTTGGGTAACTCTGAGAAGTGTGCTCTTTTCTGAGGGAAAGCTGGGTAGGAGCTGGGGGGATATGTCTGGGGGAGGAGGGAGTTGGAGGTTGGAGTTGGGAAGAATGAAGGGAGGGGAGGCTAGGGTCTGCATGAACTATATAAGAAAAGAAAAATTAAATTAAAAATTCACATGACATATACTATGCTGGACTCTTGACCTTTCTTGGGAGAAAGGGAAGTGAGTAAAAAACTGAGTCCTCAGATTCAAGTGTTTAGATATAATGGCAAGTGAGCAAAGAGACCATGAGTAGTTTCCAATGTTGGAGTGTAGGGTGAATCAATAGTCAGATACAAACTGTATTAGAATATTAAGTACTAGTCTCAAGTACGTGAAGTATGAAATTCTGGTAGATTTAGAAATGACCACTGGATGAAACACTATTTTAATAAATGTTGTGTGAGAGATTTTTAGAGTGGCTGAACCTTGGCTAATTAGGGTAACAGAAGATCACAGTCATCAAAGCCACCCTAAGCCCAGTGGCCTGTGAATTTGTCATTTCTTGTCTAAGAATAATAATGAAACACAAACAAATAATGAGTAGAAGTAATGTAGATTTATGAGGGAAACGTGAAGACAAAAACAAAAACAAAACTCAAGAACGGGGAAAGTCTCCAAAGGCTGAAAATGCCACCATTCTGCTTACTTCAGTGACCTTTTGAGGCTTATGGTAGGAGATGGATAGGCACTGGAGTAATATTTATTGAGACTGGCTAATTTTAAACATGTGGTCTGGCCCAAGGGTATCCTACAGTACCTTTGCATGCCTCCTTGCAATGAAAAAAGTGATCATGTTTTATTCATCTAAACAGAGGTTCAATCACAGGTTTTGGTCATCCAGTGTCTCTCATGTTTCTTTCACTGATTCTATAGGTATTGCCTGCATCTCTTTCTATGTGACTTGCTCGTAGTCTACCTCATATCTTACCCTTACTTCCTGAGGGGAACTAGATACTATCTCAAGAGAACATGATAAATCATTTTATGAGAGGAATGGGAAACAAAATTTAGTTGAAGCACTCTTAAAGGAAAAAGAAGGAAAGAGGGGGAGTAGAGAGAAAGTTTCAAGAATACAAAACCTTAGAATGGAGGATAGAGGTGGGCAAAAATTCCCACTTATGGCTGAGAAGTTGTTGCCAACTGATAACTGCTGGCAAATAGGGAGACAGCTTTCCTTAGGGGTACTTATGGCCTATAGTCAGTTGAGCATACTCCAGTGAATACCCAAGCACCCCAAAGCAGACTGCCATTAGAAATTGGCACCAGTAGGTTAAGAAAAAAGGAAGACACAAAGTAGGTAGACAGGGAAGAGGGGGTGATAACAGGAGTAGTTGAGGTAGGAGGGTGAATGTCATCAAAAATACAGAATTCTCCAAGAAATAAAAGAAACAGAATCAACAAACATTTAAGCCATTTCCTTAAATGGAAGTGGATAATGTAAGTGGAAGCTAAAATCCTATGACATATAGTGAGTCTTTCACTTAATTTCAGCTGAGAATTATAACTCCATGCCAAGAAAAACTGAGGACTTGAGAAAACAAAAAAAATCATTTATGTAAGATAATTTTCTACATAGGTAGAGGATAAGGTATGCAGGGTCAGGACAAAGCACAGGTAGCCACTAATAAGGACATTCTCTCTCACCAGATAGGAGAAACCCTTTTTCCCTTGAATGTATTATGCAGTTTCTGAACCCTTTATCTTCCTTTTTAAATATGTTATTACTTCATTTTGAGCCTCTACCAAAAATTTTGCTAAGATTAAGTGAGATAATGCATTTACAGTAAAATCCTATGTCATAACATTTAATAAAAGGTAGTTCACATCTAGTGTCGTTTTTCTTATTAATTTCAAAGTTAATAAAAGCCTGTCTACTTTCTTTCTTTCTTTTTTTTTTTTTGGTTTTTCAAAACAGCGTTTCTTGCCTCAAACTCTCAAGAGATCCCTGCTTCTGCCTCCTGAGTGCTGGGATTAAAGGCATGTAACAGCATAGCCAGGCAACCTGACATTCTTATAACATGAATACTAAGAATTATGCAACTGTTGTGGTTTTTCATATGGTTTTAGATAAGTAATATAGCTCACATTCAAAATTGAATTTCAAAATCTAGTATCTTCATTTACCATTCTATTCAAAGTTTTGTATGTTTTTACTACATTTTTTCCTTCCGTTTTGAAAGCTGGGTCATATTTTCCTGATTAGACTACACTAAGGAAAGTGAAAAAAAAAATCATATTATTACCTGGAAAAGTCTGAATTTCAAGTCATGTATCTTCCTAAAATTTCCACATTTTCAAACACAGAAACTCTGAAAGTTCAGCAACTTGATTTTGCCTTCAATTTAAGTAAGCATCAAACTTTCATGACTGACCTTCTTTAACATCATAAGAATTCTATTTCAGAATTTCAACATATTAATTTACAACTAAAACTTGAAACAGAATATACATATATTTTCTCAAATGTTATATAGCTGAAAAACCACTCCATAATAATAGGTTTCTTTGATTAGCTCGCCAGGATGTAGACATCCTTCACTTCTCATGCATCTCTTATCTGCAAGCAAGTACCACAGTACTCAATAAGTATAGACATGCATAATGGGTGAGTGACTGAATTCAGGTGACATTGTCTTAAACCATTATTTATAATTAAAAGAAAACATAACTTATTGGGCTGTCATAGTACAGTGTATGTAAAGCTTTCAGTATAAATGTACTATGCAGATGGGAGAAATCTCATATTCAGCAAGATTAAATATGTCATATCCTGTAAAGCAATTATCATAAAAGACAGGTCTCCTTTAAATCAAGATCAGTACTATGTACCTTTTCTGATATATAGTACATATTTTTTAATCACATCAATGGGAAGCTAGTTAGTCCTGACACAGTTATTATAGAGGTTATTACAGCACTGCAGAGCAGAATTCATAATGAAATCTAAATTCTAAAAGATAAGATGATGGGATGGTTTATGAAATATAAATGCAGTGACTGTATAAGTAGGCCCACATATTTCACTGGGCTTTCTTTCTACTATATATTTTCCTCTTCATGAGTAATAGGTCCTTTCTCATAATTTTTATTTAAATAAGTATGCTAAGGTGATTTTGAAATAAATTGCTAACATCTTGAAAACAGAATGCACAAGGAGTCTCATGAGCATGATGTATTACACACCAGAATAAGAGTGCGTGCAAATGTGTAACAAATGAGCTTGCCATTTTCCCTGAAGTCATTGATTTAAAAAAAGCTCTCTATCCACAGCTACATAAAGAGGAAATAAAAAGAATCACAGTATAGGAACCTAAAATTTATAAGTGAGGTATGATGGATTCCAGATCATATTCAATAATATCAGTCTCATTCTGATTGAAGCTCAAGGTTATGATTCTGCCTTCAGAAGATCTATAACAACAGCAATAGCAACAACAACAACGTCAACAACAAATGTAACATTTATTTTAAAACAGAAAAAATAGCTGGGCTAATTGCTATTCTGTCTTTAAAACATTGTTTATTTAGAGATTTGGTTGTTTAATAATTAAGTTGTATGGAGTACTTCCTTTACAAAAATGTGGTTTTTCTCTGGGAAGTCATATAACCATATTGCCTGGATTTATGCTCTGTATATCTGTATATAAACTGCACAAAGACAGGACAATTCCATATCAGTACTCACATTCAACCATTTATTAAAAAAATACTAAGATTTAATCAACTGTTCTTTTTAATGAAGCCCATGTCTTAGGATGAAAGTTAGATAAAAACAGTAAAAATGAAACTTCTGTGTGATGAGTTCAGATGAGAGAGGGACAAAGGGTTGCTAGGCAGGTAGTCAGTCATGTACCAGGTACAATGGCCAACCTTTCCTTACATTATTCTATTTTGTTCACATAAGACTGACAATTTTCCTAAAAGAAAAGGAGTCATCTTTCCCAGTGTTAATCCCCATTCTCAAAGTCACTGCCAGTTACAAAATTCCGGAGCATAAATAACTTCCAAAATCATCATCAGTGACTGATATATGACATTCTAACCAGGTTCCTTTTACTGTTGTGGATGAAAGTTCCTGACTGATTATGCTAATGTCTTCAAGATACTTACATGGAATATGTATAATCACCTCATTAACAGCAACAAAATCAACGGCTCTAAATTCACTACATGTAAATAATATTAACATGTGCAACCAATTCATTGACATCTAACAGGTAACATGATTAAATAATACCCTTTTTTTTTTTTTTTTTTATAGTGAACATTCATCACTCTCCAGACAGGTGGCATTGGATCCGACACCACCTGTTTGGAACTGAAAGCACATAAGCTGTGTTGTGTAAGCATTCCATCTTGTGGAGTGGGCCTTAAGTCACATCTGTTGTTGGTTGGTTACTCCCAAGAACTTGTGCTACAATTGCTCTGTTTTTTTCTTTTAGTAATGGGTACCTCACTTATGTCTTCTGTATAAATGTCTTTTTTCAAACAAAAGCACAAATCTTGCAAGTGTATCTATGAGTATAGTATATCCATAACTAGGTTGTTGAGTAATCTCACAATGGAAGCATAGTTAGTACCAATAACTAAGCATATGCATAGTTAGTACCAATTCTCAACTTGGAAATTTGCAATTTAGTCAGTAGCACAAGGTACTACGTATGTCAGGGATTGATATACAACTGAGGAGTGGTAATATTAATTGATAAAAAAAAGGAATTATCATCTAGGGTTACTTGGTTTTATTCCTCTTCTGTGATGGAAATCAACCCAGGGGACTAGAAAAGAAATTCCAGCAGTAATTAAATGTTCCAGGCCTATACTTTAAATTCAGAAATGTCTTTAAGATAGCTTTGTGTGTGTTTCTTTTTAATATTAAAAAGAACGTATTATTTGAAAACATGTAACTACATACAGATATAAATTAAAAAAACAAGCAAACAACAAGAAAACACAACTATTTGCTCTCTGTAGTCTGGTGGTCAGCCCAGCAATTGTACAATAAACACAGAACTTGACTCATTCACAACATTTGGAGTGCTAACTATACCCATTTTAGAAGTATTCTTTTATTGAAAATTAGCTGACAACAACCTCCATCATTCTTTACTTACCATTCCATCTATTTATCTTCTGTCCCTTTGCAGTTTCCTAGTTCTATTCATGACTTTAAAATATGAATGTCCCATTCCATTCTTGAACTCAATCTCAAAGTACAACTATAGCTTCACTATCTTGTACACTTGTTCCTCTCTTTTAATATCTTTGGTCTTAATGTCTTCTGAACTCATATCTTTGCTTGTGTACACAAGGTATGTGGCCATGCCAATTGTCTTGGGCCATATCACAATACTGAGTAAAACTCGAAACTAATCTCAAGTCTCAATACCTAGAACCTCATTTTTGTAGCCAAAGGTTCAGAGTAATAGTCGGTTAATTCCATGGCTAATTCAGTCACTGGTCTTTAGTCCTGGATCCCTGGAGCATGTAGGTCTTATACAGTCTAAAATGTTTAGGATGCTAGTTTGTACCTAGAAAATTTCAGCTTCAACCTCTAAAACCTAATGCTAATTGATCCACTATGAGTAGCTCCTTCTGAACTCAGAGCTGTACTGAACTCAAACTCTCTCTCAAGCTGCGGGTTCAAATGGACCTTCTGAGACAGCAGACTGTTCTGACTGAATTCTTCTGACTCTGGCTGGTTCTTGCAACTTCTCTGACTGAACAGCTCTGCTCGGTTTCAAACTGACTCACTCTTCCCATCTGATACTGACTTCTGCTGAGCTGCTTCCATCTCTCTGTGTCAGACACTTCAGACTGCTTGCTTCAAAATGCCTTTGTGTTATATTTCTTTAACTGCCTCATTCTGCTTCTCTGCTCTATCCTCTGACAGACTGCCTCATTGTCTCTGTGTCTTGTTCCCCACCCATACTGCCTCTCTAACTGACTCTCTGTGCTGAAAGCCTTCCTTTATATTCTGAGAGTTGGATTTGTCCTCACTGTGACTCCTCAGTTGACTATTCCTCTGATTTGTCACTTTGCCTACTCTTCACTCTGAATTACCTCAGATGTCACTCTGTTTGACATTGCCTCTTTCTGAGCTCTGCATCTTGTCTACACACTCTGCTTCCTGTTTCTCAAGTGCTGAGGTTAAAAGTGTGCACCACCACTGCCTTCTGAATACTGGAATTAAAGATGTGTGCTACAACTCCTTTAGAATACTGGGATTAAAGGTGTGTACCAATATTCTTTCTACTCTAGTGCAGCTGTGGTGCTAGATTAAAGCTTAAATATTTAGGTTTAGATGCCAGCATTAAATACCATCCAAGACAATATGTCTCAACTAAAGCCCAACAACGCTAAAACAGCAAGCCCTGATTATTGAAACATAGCTGAAGCACCAGAAAATGTCCTTAAAATATTCTTTATGGATATGATAGAGGCCTTAATGAAGTAATTCCTTAAAGAAATCTATGAAAATACAGATAAAGATTGGAAGGAAATTAATAAAACAATTGAAGCCTAAAAATAGAAATAGAATCAATAGAGAAGTCCCAAACTTAGGGAAATCTGGGAATGAAAGATTTAGGAACTCAAATAGGAACTCCATAGGAAAGTCTCACAAAACAGAATACAAGAGATGGAAGAGAGAATCTCAGGCATTGAAGACATGATAAAAGAAATGGATATTTCAGTCAAAGAAAATATCCAGCACAAAATATCCAGAAAATTTGGGACACAATGAAAAGAGAAAAATCTAAGAATGATAGGAATAGAGGAAGAAGAAGAAACCCAGGTAAAAGGCACAGAAAATATCTTCAACAAAATCATAGAAGGAAATGTTCCTAACTTAAAGAAGGAGAACAGTATTGAAGAAGCTCACAGAATACCAAATAGACTGGCCCAGAAAAGAAATTTCCAATTACATATGATAATGAAAATACTAAATATACAGAATAAAGAAAGAATATTAAACTCTTCAAAGGAAAAAAAAAAGTACTAGTAAAGACAAACCTATTAGGATTATACATATCTTCTCAATGGAGACTCTAAAAGCCAGAAGGAACTGAACAGATGTTCTATATACTTTAAGAGATCACTGATGCTAGCCCAAATAACTCTATCTAGAAAACTTTTCAATCACAATAGATGAAGAAAATAAGACACTTCATTATAATGCCAAATTTATGCAATCTATTTACAACCCCAGCCCTATAAAAGTACTAGAAAGAAAATTCTAACCTAAGAGGATAATCACAACTAACAAAACTCAAGGAATAAATAATCCATCAACAATATATCAAAAGAGAAGAAACACACACATACACGCACACACACACACACACACACACACACACACACACACACGGAGGGAGACAGAGTCCACCACCACTGCCACAACAAGAAAATAAGAGGAATAAACCATCACTAATCATTGCTATTTCTCGACATAAATTCCCAAATAAAAAAAGGAACATACTAAGAGAATGTGTGAAAAAACAGGATCCTTTCATTTGCTTCCCCTAGAAATACGCTGTAACATCAAGAATAGACATCACCTTGAAATAAAAGGATAGAAAAAGTTATTCTAAGCAAATGGACCTAAGAAGCAACCTGATGTAGATATTTTAATATCTGATAAAATAGACTTTAAATCAAAATAATCAAAAGAAATAGGGAATGGCACTATATTCTCAACAAAGAAACAATCCACCAAGAGGGCATCATAATTCTTAACAACTATGTCCAAACACAAAGGGAATCAAATTTATAAAGGAAACACTACTAAATCTTAATACACACTGAGAAAGTTCAATACCCCACTTTCACTAATAAACAGGTCATTCAGACTAAAACTAAAGAAAGAAATGTTCTAATGAATGTTATAAGCCAAATGGACCTAACAGATATTCACAGAACATTTCACCCAAACACAAAGAACATACCTTCCTCTCAGCGCCTTATAGAACTTTCTTTAAAATTGACCACTTACTTGGACACAAAGCAAGTCTCAACATATAAGAAAAATGAAATAACACCTAGCATCCTATCTGACCATCACAGATTAAAGGTGGATATTTTGGGGTCCACAAAATAGATCACGTAGACACGGAGATATACATATAGACATTTTAAAGCAGTTTATTTCTGCTGGTTACATACTGACATGTCAGGGCTAACCAATTAAATAAACATGGCAGCTGAGAAATGTGGCCATGCAGCCACAGGCAGTGGCTGGAAGATCTTTCTAATTGGCTAGGATCTGAATAGTGGATTGGCTAGTTAAATCTCTCTGGGAAAAAAAGGGGCTTCTAGGAAAGCAAGGACTTTACAGGTAAGCAGAGAGGCAAGGTTAGTGCTGCCACCATTAGGAGGAGCTGGTCCTAGAAGATAGCAACAAGAAAAATAACAGAATACTTAAAAACTCATGGAAAAATGAACAATTCACTACTGAATGAAAAAAAGGATTAAGAAAGGAATTAAGGAAGAGATTAAAGACTTTCTATAATAGAATGAAAATGAAAACACAACATCCCAAACTCATGGGACACCATGAAGGCATTTAGTTATAAAAGCTAAGTCCATAGCACTAAGTGCCCACATTAAAAAAAAATAAAATCAGAGATCTCATCTGTCTTAGTCACTGTTCTACTACTGTGAAGATACACCAAGACCATAGCAACTTTTATAAAGGAAAGCATTTTATTGCTGCTTGCTTACAGATTTCAAAGACATAGTTCATTATCATCATAGCAGGAAGCATGTTTGTATACAGGCAGACATGGTACTGGAGAAGTAGCTGAGCAATCTACCTCAGGATCTGCAGGCAGCAGGAAGAGAGAGATTTTGGACTTGGAATGGGATTTTTGAAACCTCAAAGGGCACCTCCAGTGACATACTTTCTCAAAAAGGACACCCCTCCTAATCCTTTCAAATAGTATTACTCCCTGGTGACCACATATTCTTAATTATAAGCCTATGGAATCCAATCTCATTCAAATGACCACATCATACTAGTAACTTAACAACATACCTGAAAGCACAAAAATAATAACCTTCTTAATGCTGTGACCCTTAAACATGTGTTCCTCATGTTGTGGCAACCACCCCCCACCATAAAATTATTTTCATTGTTACTTCATAACTGTAATTTTGCTACTGTTATGAATCATAATGTAAATATTTGATATGCAGATGATATTAGGTGATCCCTGTTAATGGATTATTCTATCCCCAACGGGGTCAAAACCCACGAGAATGGGTTGAGAATGGCTACTCTAGACAAAAAAAGAGAAATTACACCCAAAAGGAGTAGACAGTTAGAAATAACCAGGTTAGCCCTAAAATCAATAAAATACAAACAAACAAATGAGCAAAAAATATTGCAAAGAATCAATGAAGCAAAGATTTGCTTGTTTGAGAAAATAAGATTGACAAACCTATATCCAAATGAACTAAAATGTGGAGAGAAAAGATGCAAATTAAGAAAATTAGAAGTTAAATGGAGACAACAGACAACATGGAAATCCAAAGAATCATTAAGGGCATTGTTTTTAATACTGTACTCCAGAAAGCTGGAAAATCTAAAAGAAATGGTTAATTTTCTTGATAGATTCCACTTAGCAAAGTTAAATCAAGATCAGATAAGCAACTTAAACTAACCTATAACATCTGGTGAAATAGAGCAGTAATTAAAAGTGTCCAAACCAAAAGAGAGCACAGGGTGAAATGCTTTTTAATACAGAAATACCAAACTTTCAAAGAAGAGTTAATGCCCATACTCCTCTAGAGTCTACAACAGTTACAATAACAAAACAAACTGAACTTATTAGGAAAAAATGGGGAATATCCTTTAATTCTTTAAAAAGGAGAAGACTTTCTGAACAGAGCACCATTGGAGCAGGCACTAACATCAACAATGAATAAGTGGGACTTCATGAAACTGAAAGTGAAGGATATTATCATTTGGACAAAGAGGCAGCTTACAGAATGGTAAAGTTTTTTTTTATTCTATTTTTTTAATAACAACTACACATCTGAGAGAGGGCTAGTTTCCAAAATATATAAGGAACTAAAAACCAAACAAGCTAACTAAATATCAAGAAAACAAATAACATAATGATAGATGTAGGAGCACTCAGCCCTAAATCGGACATCACTATCAAATCTCTCCCCTGAGGGCTCAGGGAAACCGGGGAACAAATGGGAGGCAGAAAGAGTGGATGTGAACCAGAGGAGGTGGAAGACACTAAGAAAACAAGGCCCTCTATCATAACATGATCAAGCACATATGAACTCATAGACTGGAGTGGTATACATATGGCTGTACTGGACTGTACCAGGTCTTTTGTATATATTTTGTGAATTCCAGTTTAGTGTTTTTATGGGATTTCTGAATGTGTAAAAGAGTAGGTGTCTGTTTCTTGAGCCTCTCGAGGTCTTTTCTATTTTTTTTTTTCTAATTCTGATGTGTTAGTTTTTGTTTCATTTTACTTGACTATTATCCCTTAGAAACCTGTTTGTTTTCTAGTGAGAGACAGAAAGTGAATGGATCTGGATGAGAGGGGAGGACAAGAGACTTGGAGGAATAGCGGGAGAGGAAGCATAAGGATATAGTTGTTATGTAAGGAAAAAAAAATTCTATTTTCAATGAAAGGAAAAAAAAAAGAAATTGAACTTATTCTTTTCATATTCCCAAGTTCTACATGACACAAAGATTATTTCTGATAAATAAAGACTCATAAAGTCTTTATCAGGAATTATAGCTGTTTTTGTTAGGGTTTTATTGATGTGAAGAAACACCATGACCAAGGCAACTCTTACAAGGAAAACATTTAATTGGGGCTGGCATACAGTTCAGAGGTTTAGTTTATTATCATCATGGCAGGAATCCTGGTAGCATGCAGGCAGACATGGTGCTGGAGAAGGAGCCAAGATTTGTACATCTGAGCTGGGTGGTGGTGGTACAAGTCTTTAATCCCAGTGCTCAGGAGGCAGAGGCAGGCAGATCTCTGTGAGTTTGAGGCCAGCCTAGTCTACAGAGTGAGATTCAGGAAAACCAGAGTTACAACAGAGAAACCTTGCCCCGAAAACAAACAAACAAACAAAAAAGAGTTTTACATCTGTATTGACATGCAGCAGTAAGAGAGAGTGAGACTGGGCCTGGATTGAACATCTGAAACTTCAAAACCTCCCACAGTGACACACTTCCTCCAGTAAGTCCACATTTCCTCCAAGAAGACCACAAGTCCTAATTGTGTCATTACCTATATGAGCCAATGGAGCCATTTTCATTGCACAACTGCATTCAGTCCAACTCTATATGTGCCCCTACATAGTCTCAACATTGTTTAAAAGTGCAAAGTCTTTTCTGAGAACCATGGAAATGTATTAACTGTAATTCCCTATAAAATCAAAATAAAAAAGCAGATCACATACTTCCAACACATACTGGTAGAGAATATGCATTAATGTTCCAAAAGGGAGGAAAGGGAGAATAATGAGGAAATACTGGACCAAACAATACCAAAACCAACTGGGCCACTCCAAACTCTTCATCTCCGTGTCTGATGTCAAAAGGCTCTTCAGCTCTCCAACTGCATTCGCTTTGTAGACTGCAACACACTTCTTGTGCTAGGGCTCCACTCCCTGTTAACAGCTTACCTAGTCAGGTATCCCACAGCTCTGGCATCTCCAACATTTGTGGTCTCCAAGGCAATCCAGGCTTCATCTTCACGGCTTCACACAATGGCTTCTCTAAGCCTCCTTGTAGGGACCTCCCCCCACCCCCACCCCCCACACCCTCACACCCCACCCCCGCTTATGCCTGGCCCCAGTGGCTTTATTTAGTCATGGAGGGATACTTTGCAATCTCTTTCGTGTATCTTTGATTCTAAAAGCCAGAAATATGAACCTAGGCCGCCAAGTTTCGCTGCTTGCTGAAGCTGGAACATGACCCCTCATTTAATTACATTTTCATTCACTAGCTTTCTGTTTTCAGCGGTTTCCTTCACTGCTTAAGCTTAGCTGTCCTGGTACTTGCTCTGTAGACCAGGCTGGCCTTGAATTCAGAGATACTCCAGCTTCTGTTTTCTGAGTGCTGAGATTAAAGGTGTGTACCACCATGCCAGGACCTAAACATTTTTTTTTTTTTTAATTCTTTCTCACTTTTCTTTAATTCCTTTTCACAGGTTGGAAACTTAGCTGGATGAGGCCTTTCTCTGAGGCTACCACTCCCTTTACTCTATCAAGTGTCAGGATTTTCTTTAATCGGTTTGCACTTCTTGGCATTCCTTTTCTCCTCCAACTATACACTTATTTTGCCTCTTTCAGCTTGACAGGAGTTGGAATCCCAAAACCTACACTTCAAAAGTTCTAGACATGTTTGCTCTCCTGTAATCTCAGCACTGAAGAGGTAAAGTGAGGTAGACCCCTGGGGATTGCTAAATTAGGCTACCTGCTGAGATCCAGGCGGTTGAAAGAGCTTGTCTGAAAAACAGAGGTGGATGTAGGAACTATTGTTGGTCTTTTATCTCAAAATGGACATGCAAATGCATATAAGTACACAGACATAAATAAAAATCATTAGTCAATTATGTTCTATTACAGTGACTTCTAGTCTTAAGGTCTGTTTTAATCAGTTGTTATCATTAGCATAAATTCTCAAGGATACCTAAATTATATGTGATTAATAATAATTGTGTCATGAATGTGGAATAGGGATATTCATGAGGATTGTCTATTTGCATTTATCAACCTTATTTTATTGAGTTGGAATAAAAATTAACATTTTTTATAGAATATTTATGTTCCTCTAAAAACCAGCTCCAAGCTCATTATCTAAGACACATTAGTGTCTATTCTGCTTTCACAGACTCATACTGTGTTTTAATTTCTATTGCTGCAACAAAACACCATGACCAAAATTCAAGTTGATGAGAAAAGGGTTTATTTGACTTATACTTTCATATTGCTCTTTACTGTGGAAGGAACTCAAATAAGGCAGGGACCTGGAGGTAGGAGCTGATGTAGAGGCCATCTAGGTGTGCTGCTTAGTGCCTTGCTTTAATGACTAGCTCAGCCTACTTATAGAATGCAGAAACGCCAGCCCAGGGACAGCATCACCCGTAAGGGGATGAGACATCCCCTATCAATTATTAATTTAGAAAAAGCCTTGCAGCTGGATCATATGGAGGCATTTTCTCAGTTGAGGATGCCTCCTTTCAGATGACTGTCTTGTGTCAAGTCGACATCAAATCAGCCAGGACAGGCTGCTACTTGAGATCTCCCAAGAGCACTACAGTTAAACTCACAAGTGCACTTCACACATGCTTTGCCTCAGATTGCACCCTTTCACTTCACCCCTTCTTTCCTCATGGAGGTGAGGTTTTCTTCATGAAAATACTCAGATTTTTTAAAAGCACTTATCCTACTTTCATCTTCCATGTTGTTTTCATTGCCCTAGTGCTGCTACAATATAAAACTTGCACACTGATTATAATTGTCTGCTCACTTGTTACTTGCTTCATGTTCAGCAATGAATCCTAATGCAATATTTTGTATTCTTTTTATGGTAGGAGTACATTTCAGATTTAAGGGCATTTTAGAGCTCTTCTAATACTAATACAATGCTTTTCAATTTTGTTAGATATTAAAAATAAAATGCTTCAGGAGAATTTCAAAATCACAAATGTTCAGAACCTCATTTTCAGACCAATTATTTTGTAAAATAGAGCCTGAGTACAGCGATACATACTAAGTTGGAACACCGTTGGTCTGGTAGAGTTACCACATTTTACAGTTCAGAAGGCTAGGAACCTTTACATATAATCTTAAAAAGCCTTAGCCATCTGCTTTCCAGACCTAAATCCATAAAGCAGAATCAGAGCAGAAGACTGTCAGATGCAAGCAGCATGATTTCCGGTGTGACAGCTGACAGCTTGATGGGAGCCTTATCACATAGGGTGTGATAATGGTTGTTCAGGAGGCAGGTGGTGAGTCACCAAGATAAGAGTAAATTCCCCTAGTGACCTCTTTTAAAAGATGACAGGGAAGTGCTAATAGTCTTCCAGAAGATCGCTATCAACTAAAAAATGATTAAAATAAATGTTTCCATGGGATTCAAAAGGCACTTTCCTCTTTTAGAACAGTGAGCAGTACATTTCCCTACAGCAGAAGGTCATCCATGAAGTCGAGGAAAGACCTGGAATACTATAAAGTTCTGAATCTGCTGTGTATTCAAACATGACATAATTCTTGTGAGATTTTTAAATTCTCTCAGTGATAGAAAAGTAATTCTTGCTTAATAGATCATAATGGATATCAATAAGATTACTTGTTTGATATAAGCATTATCTCTTTCTATCTTAAAAAGGACATAAGGAAGTGGTACAGTCGCAAAGGAAAGAACACAATTCAATTCACATGAATTAGACTAACATAGTAATATTCAATGTATACTATAGTCATGTTTGAATATAGGAGATTGGAGAGATATCGCAGATGTTAACAGAGCTTGATATTTTATAGAGGACCTAAGTACAAATCTCAGTACTTTCCACAAGTGTCACACACTTGCCTGTAACTCTGACTCCAGGAAATTTTCTATCTTCGTTGTGTCTTCATGAGTAACCACTCAAGTATGGAATAAACTCACACAGATACAGATACAGACACATACACACACACACACACATGCACAGAGACACACATACACGCATACAAATGAAAATAAAAATAGAAAATTTAAAAAGTAAATAAATATAAGTGATTACTGTTTGTTAGTTTGATTATATGGTTTTATTATTATGTATATATTTGATCAAAATTAATATGTCCATTGTATTAAATTAATAAAACAGATTTGTATTTACTTATAATATTATACATTGTTTCTCAACAAAAACCTGTATTATATTACTGGGAGACCCATGTATGATGAATCTTTTTCTAAAAAGAAAATTCTTAATGAAAATTTACAATATTCATCAACTTTTATCTAAAAACTCTTGTTAGGAAAATATCAAAACATCCTGGTACTCATAAAAAGGTATAATTTTAGAATATTGGAAACAATGACATAAACATTTAAAAAGAATATATTTTATCTCTAATCCTAGGTGGAAACTTAACAATGAATGAGCAGTTATCCATATAGATTTGTACAATTATTTTTATTTGTCTCAAAATTAAGTTCAGTATACTGTTACACTTGTAAACAACAGTGTTTCCTTTTAAAGATTCTAAAGACAAGGAAATAAGAAAGTTTT
The DNA here is from genome assembly GCA_026225945.1 of Cricetomys ansorgei. Taxonomy (NCBI): domain Eukaryota; kingdom Metazoa; phylum Chordata; class Mammalia; order Rodentia; family Nesomyidae; genus Cricetomys; species Cricetomys ansorgei. The sequence goes on from JAMJFZ010002812.1 coordinate 5,014,883, forward strand.
ATGCTTCTAGTAGGAAGGCTGTCATTTATAATATATAAGCATTCTAATTAAAACACAAATTGTCAAAGTACATCATGCTGAGGAAATACATATACATGGTATTTATGGAGAAGTTGCATCTATTTTAAAATTCTGATTGTATTTTTGTAAAGAGTGAATACTCAAAATCTTTACTGAAATTGGTGATGCACATATAATGTTCAATTAGGGGTACAGAGTATTTTAGTACAATGAAGCATCATCTTTCCATGTAGTAACATTACTCTGTTCCTTTCCAACAAATTTTTTAGTACAAGTAAGGATAGCTGTTTGATAGTACTCTATTTGCTTACTTCTGTTTATTTGAAATAGTTATTTAAGTAACTGTTCAGAATAAGACATAGTTTTTCTTTCCTTTTCTAGTACTTATTAAATAAACGGTACATATTTGAAAATAAGATCTATTTTTTTTTATGATTTAAGTGAGCATGTAGCCTGGATATTACAATTATCAAGAAGTTTTTAATTTCACCAAACAAAATAACTTAAAGGCCAAATTATCAGTTACCATACACAGAGTAGTATATGAAAGAGCATGTGTGAGAGCCAAGGAATTTGTGTAAATGAAGAAATAATATACAATAAAGCCCTATCTGATAATAATAGCAATTCCATGAGACTCTATTAGAAATGCTTTACATGGGTGAGTTCAAAATTACCCATGTAAGTTGGAATGTTTCATATAGATGAATGCACTGAGTCACAGCATTAAGACAAGTAAGTTGTATAGGTCATCTCTATAATCCATAATTGAGGTAATCAACTTATAAACAAGGAAACCTTTTATTCTGCTCATAATTTTAGAGGGTTCAGCACATGGCCAATTAGTTAGTCCTGTTGTTTTCCACCTGTTACGCTAAGGCAACACATTATTCTAAGGAATTTGCCTCTACTGAAGAACAAAGCTGCTTCCTCTTGGTTAGGAAATGATGTCATTCCTGAGCTGGTGGTCCTGTGTTCTATAAGAAATCAGGCTAGGCATGACATGGGAAGAAAACCAGTAAGCAGCACCTCTCGTGGCCTCTGCATCAGCTCCTGTCTAGACATTCCTGCCTTGTTTGTTTTCCTGTCCTTACTTCCTTTGAAGATAAACAGTGATCTGGTAAGTATAAGCCTATCAAACCCTTTCTGCCACATCGTGCTTTCTATTCATGGTGCTTCATTGCAGCAATAAAAACACTTGAGAAAGAAAGTAATGAAAATTAGTGAGTTACAATAGATCTGATAGTTCTTTATATGTTAGGGGAAAGAAGAAGGGACTCTCAGGGAAAAGGCAAGGGAAGTAAATACAGAAGAAGGAAGGAGGTAGGCAAAATAAAAGTATGGAAGGATGAAAAGGCCACAAAAATCATGTTATTTAATATTTACCAAAAAGAAAAGCACTTTGTATATTATGAACATCAGAGAAATAGTCTCATTCATTATATAGAATTTATTTTTCTAGGTCAAAATATAAACAATAGAGTTAACAAACTACAGCACTAAGACAATACTACTAACAGAGACAGAATGACCTAAAGAGCTGTCACTATCTGCTCTATGAACTTTTACAGAAAACTCTTTCTAAAGCCTGCTTTTCACAATTATAAAATCAGTCTTTACATGAAACTATGATCTTATCTTTACAATATGCATCATTTTAACCACCTCAGACTTAAGATTTCTAATTCTTTCTGTAGTATCTCTACTTTACAACACAAAGGTTTATAGTTTTGCTTGTTTAGGCACATAACCTCACTGCTGATTCTGACTAGTATAGAATCTGTCCATGAGGGGACAGGTACGCTTCAAACCCTTCTTCTCGCTCAACCTTTCCTGTGGTTTCAAATCTGTTCTACTTTCAGACCTTGAATTCAGTCTTCAGTTTCTACCCTGTGAATTTTATTGACTATATTTAAATGTCCTTATCCCTTTGTACTATGGAAATTTAGTAAATATAAGGAAAAGATGTCAAATACTGCTATAGAGAAATTTTATATATAATGTGTACTTTCTCAGCAGGCTACCAGTCACTTAGCACAAGTTGCTGTTTATTGTGACAATAGCCATATCTGCCAGGAGAATTTCACTGGATTTCAGTTCTCTAATCTAAGAGTAGATTTGAATCGCAATAACATATTTTCAAGAGTTATGTATTTACTAGTTATCTAACCACTTTTTTTACATTGATAGGAACTAGCTCTGTGCTTGATTACTGGAAATGCAGATGCTTTAATGCTGATGACATCTGATCTAAAGCATATCAGAAATTGTAGTTTGTGTGCTTGCTACATGAAACTTCCCAGAAAATATTTGAAATCTTTTCTAGAGAGGCATTTCTACATATCTTTTATATTTCAAGTATGCTATGACTCTGTCACTTTTCATAAAATAACCTTGTTTGTAACTTATACTAGGGACTGTGTTAGAACCTGTGAAAATTAAGACTAATAAGGTAACAATTCGTCATAAACTAGATAATTTTGCACAAATTTTATTTTGAAAAGCACAAGTAATGAAATGTCAAAAGACATTAAGGAAAGGAAAACACTGTAGGCAAATAGAATATTTTCCTAAATGTGGTGTGACACATCAGTAGTATTACAAGGCTGAATGGAAATCCAGCACATGTTAAAGATGATTTATATCACTGCTGATTTTAAATATAACAAAGGCTCATTCTTAGTTATGGTTTGCTAAAAGAAAAAGATCATCCTACGATCTGTGATTTGCTTTTTTGACTTTGGACTTGGTATGTAGCACTGTGTGATTTGATTCAGAATTGTACTGGTTTGGTTTCTAAGAAAAAGTCTATCTACGAACCCCAGGTCTGAACTAACCTTATACCTCCTATATCATCAGTCCACAAGTGCTAGAATTACTGCTGTGCACTGTGATGCCAGACTCAGGCTGCACTTTAAAGGTCTGTTTTCCAGTGTTGTTGAAAGTTTAAATCAATAAGCAAGAAAAAATTTATAATATGATTTTTGTAAATATACTGACTTAAGTTTGCTAGAATTTTAATATTATTTTATTTGAGGCTCAGCTTTTGATATACTCCTTTAGGAAATTCAGGTGCACAGAAATTCCAAGTTAGGCAACATAATTAGGCATCACCAGGTTTCTATGAGTAAAATGATCCCTTGCTCAAGTAGAAGTCCTTTTTCTAAATGTTTGCACATTTCTGCTCATCTGCTTTTTATCTTTTGTCTTCATTAAGAAACTACAGATCTCATAATCAGAAAATAAATTTCTGGAAGGCAAAAAAAAAAAAAAAAACCCAAAAACTCCATATGTCCTGTGTGATGGACTTAGTGAGATACTGTGTTTATTTCCCATGCTATTTCTACTATGTTCCTAATTTCTATTCTTAGCTTTTGTTTTAGATTTTTTTGTTATTGTTTCTAACATACATGATCTTTTATTGTTAGTTTGAGAATTTCAAACACAGATACTATAATTATATCATTTACAGGCCACATACTCCCTCCCCAAACTATTAATATCTTAATAATTATTGTCACACATGCACACAAAAGTCTACACACATACACATATGTATATATGTATACAGCTTATGTGGCCATTTATTGTTACTAGTATGTACATATGTTTAGTGCTGCCAACTTGAATTGGATGACCTCTTGGGGCTCATTCCTTGAGAAGATAATTCTCCCTATACTACAGTGATTAATGCTTAAAGCCCTACATATAGTGCTGTTGCCTTTTGAGGTTTCTTGCTTCCATGTTACATGTCAGCTGATGTTATATTGTGCAGGTCTTGTTTAAGCGAACATATTGCTCAGGTTTCATGAATGCAGCTTCCCTGTCATGTATGGAAGACATTGTCTCATACTAAATGTCCTCATCCTTTGACTCTTATTATCTTTCTACATATTCTTCCAAGATGATCCCTGAGCTCAGAAATGTGTTGTACAAGTTTCAGTCTTTGTGACTATTTTAACCTCTTACCACTATAAATCCAAACAGAAATAAAAATCTTATATAAAAAAATTCTAACAGTCATTTCTCTATAATGGATTTATGTAATCTTCAGATTTTCCCAAATCAAATTAGAGGATCAGAGGATTGATTTGAAGTCCTCTAAAAGTTTGGTACTTCACCTAAATAGACATACTACTGAATACTTTAGCCCATAAACTAAATAAATGGATTATGTTGTGGACTAACATATGATGTCCTTACATTCTGATTCTAATAACAAATTAATGCTATCTTTGTAAGAAGAATTTATTAAAATTAAAATATTAGTTGACATTATGGTCTATGTAGGCCCAAAGGTACTGATTATAATTTATTCTATGTTACTATAAACAATTTATATTGTCTAAGAAATTGGTAAATATCAAATGAGGTATTTGTAAAGAGGAAAAAACTTTACAATTCTTGTAAATATTAGGACATAATTAATTAAAAAACCTTTGCTATTTGAATAGTTTATATTTTATAATTATTGCATAAATTATTGAATTAGTGTAGTCCTTTGCATTTAATTACAGTAACTAAACAGAAGCTTGAGGTACTTTTCAATAATGAAACACTTTCAATATTCTAAACCACATAAGTACAGACTTTTATTATCTTGAGTAATAATAAATTTAATATTTTATAGATGAATAACTTATACAGTTAGTGGATTAATTTTGTTCTTTTATCTATTTTTTTTCTTTTAGATAGTAATCAATATGTAAAGATTCAATTGTTCTATGGAGCCAGAAAAATATCATTGTACCATTCTTAACTAAATATGTCCAAATGATTCTGAAAATTAGAGTGAAATTTGAAACTTGAGTGAATTCACTTGAGAAGCAATCATTCAACAGCACATAAATCATCACAATAAATGGCTGAAATAAAAGGTGGGGTCCATCAGCATGCTTACAGTATTACAATACATACAATTTCATCCTATGCTATGCCCTCTGACACTGATGAAATAAACTTTGACGAATCCTTCTGTATAAATATTGATTATTCATACCAAATGGTTTCATTTGAGTTTTCAAATTGCAATGCAATGAGAGGTAATGCCAAAGAGAGTACATAGGAAAGGAGGGCAAAGAAAAGAGTAAGATAGAGAAAGACAGACAGAGACAGACACTAGAGACAGAAATAAAGAAATGGTGAGGAGAGATGCAAAAGAGAAAAGTAGATAAGATGTATGTAAGAAAGAACTGAAAAGCCAGCAAAGTTACTCTCTCTACCAGTTCCAGCACAGTAAGTGTAGAAGCAGATCTCTGAGACACAGTAAACACTGCTGTGGTGAAGCTGGGTGACAAACTGTGTTTCAGAATTCCAAAAGTCTGTTGCTTGTTTTGTTCTTTGACTGAATAAATACACCTCTAAATGGTGGAATGCCATGTCCTAACAGGTAATAAAACAGAATTGACAAATGGCAGCTGGGAATAACAAAGCTCAATTAAAATACATACATTACCCTCCCCACCTCCGACCTCCAAGCTCCCCAAAATACTTCTAAATTATTTGAACTTCATTTTTGGCATACCAGGAATCCTTTTTCTGAAAGCACAGGAAGCTTGGAAATAAGAAGTACAATTGCATATATTTGAATACATCTTATCCTTTCATTTGAAAATCCAAGACAAGTATGTCTCTTTATCAAAAGTATGGAGGACTCTGAAATAAAAGCTCATTAACTGAGATATGTGGGGGACATATCTTTTAGGTACTATTATTTGCAGTCCCACATTACCATTCCTGCATGTGACCATCCCACTTGTGTTCTTTAGTTTCCCATTGGCTGTCATTATAGATAAAAATAGCACAGTAAACATAGTAAAGAACACAGTTAAGGATCTGGATGGAAAAATCAATAGGACACATTTTCCAAGAAAAAATCAATAATACTTAAAACAACTTTTCTTTCCTTAAAGGCAAATCCTATTGTGGCAAATTACTAAATTCTGCATGTCCTCTGACCTTGTCATGTGTGAATCAGCAGGTTCTCTTATTGTAACATGAATGGCCACTTGGTCAGTTCCTTCCTTCCAAGGACATTAGTTCTTGCTGAATAATAAATAATCTACTCTCATCAAAGATTCTTGGATAGTATGCATTAGTCATCATGGAAATTACTGAAACTATAAAATTCAAATATTTATTTTTATTTTATTAATGTCTCAAACATAATTTGAAAGGAAGAAAATCATTGGAGTTTCTCAACAGAATAGCAGTGTTCATTTTTTGATATCATTTAATGAAGTCAATTGCTTTGCTTGTGGCCTTGCACATCTCAGGGACATGATCACACTAGTTTATGACTGAAGATAAATCCTATTGTTGATCAATACTAACTCAGTAGCTGTAAGAACAATAAATGTGAGAAGCCGCATTACCTTTCTGCCATACACTCTGCCAAATGTTTTATAACAAATTTAAGGTTTCAAATTCTACTCCCAAATCTTACCTGTCTTTGTATTTTAGAACCTTGAGATTCAGAAATATCATAAAATACGGTTTTCTTCTTTCTATGCCACAAATATTCTAATAATTTATTAAGTAATGGATGAGGATATATATATATACTGCAATCATCAGAGAGCATTAATTTTTTGAGTCATTTTTAGATAAAAATGCAAAGTACAAACATGAATATTCCACCAGTCAATTATTCAGTGATATTTTTCTTCATTCTTATATGAATTCATATTCCTGTAAATGTAATTGGAATATTGAGGGATGGTTAGGAGATAGAAGTGTAGTTCTGGTGTTCTCTTGTTTCTGAGAATGATAGGATCTCTGAAAGGCTATTACTTGTTTATGTCTAGGTGTCAGTATACCACAGGTATCTTCATGCCTTCCTGACTATAAATGAATTTTAGAATACAGATACATTGTGTGTGTGTGTGTGTGTGTGTGTGTGTGTGTGTGGTCTGTGTTGTGTATCATTCCAGAGCATTCTTCTGCATGGTTAGCTCAACACAGACACTACTAATAAACTCTGTAATATTTTCATTTGTTTCTGCTCAGGTAACAGTCAATGATACTGTTTCAACATATTTTTGAATATTCTTTATATCTTCAACATTAATTAAGTCTTTATTATTTTTTAAATAATGAATTTTACATTTTAACTCTAATTACTTTCTTTTTATTTTTGTTTTACTTATTTATCTGAAAATATTTACTTTCATATTTGATTAATATTTTTACAGTTATGTGTACATGTATATATCCATCTGAACATGTGTCGAAGCACATATGTTGACATCAGACAATAACTTACAGTAATAAATTCTCTTTTTTCACAATATGGATCCCAGGAATTTAACTGAATTCAAGCAATCCAGAATTTTGATTTTCCTTTGTAAATTTAGCTTTAGTTTCCATTTTGATCTTTTTTCTGCTTTATTCACATTTCTGTTCTTTATTTTCTTATTTTTCTTTATTGCATAAAATTTGCTTTTATTACTACTAATGGGAATGTGACTACAGCAGTGATAAAAGTGAAAACGGTCTAATCTATCAAACATATATAAAAAGTGTTTTTACCCACAGACATTCTAGTGTAATCCAGTCACTTCCCCAAGGAACTCTATGTATTTCAGAATGGTTATCCAAGAAACTTAACCCAGCTGATGTTTGTTCATTCTAAGCTATAAAACATCATACAGACGTCACCTTGACTTATTGCAAAGATGTCACTTCCTGAAACCTCACATCACTCACTGTGTGAGAAACTGTTAAGAGATTTATGATACACAGTATAAATACGATGTGATATTTGCAATGTCCTGACAAGACATAGAGCATGCATGTACTTGAGAAGTACTGACACTGATAAAAGTGTAGCTGATGTTAAGTATCCCAACAGAAATAATCCAAGATGAACAAAGGAATACCTAAATATTTGTATCTTCAGTGTCCATTTATGATGAAATCATGCAATTTTTATTATTAGCAATTATTTTTTGGTATTTGTATCAAGTTTCATGATTTTGAATAAAGTATAAAAATCTATGTCTTAGATTGTGTCTCTCATTTTATCCACTTACATGATGACAATTCCATTTAGTGCTGTGATGAGTATCTTTTGGTCCAATTGTCCACAATGTCGCTCACTAACTTAATTCTGCATAAATGTTTTTGTATCTTCATGATGAGTTCATCCTAATGCTAAATTTTATGAGTTCAGTCAACACAAAACAATCTAAGAGTTCTTACTTCCTCTTTAAAGACATTGCTAATCTACCAAGAACTTGGCATGTTCACCTTTCTAGTAATTTTTTATCTTTAAAAATAGTCTATTTCATTTTTCCACTATTTGTAAAGATCACTGACTATTGTCTGGAGTTTTAGGCACCAATGCATTACTTTTCAATTCTTATATTGCCTGATATATGAAAAAATATGCAATTTACTTGCTTCCATCAGTTTTAAAGTCCAGGGTGATAAACATGTGGTGCAACAGATAGTTTGAAGCAATTACTTTTTCCTATTTATATTACAAAATACACCACAAAAATAAATTAAGAGAGAAATTTATTTTGATTCACATGTTTGAGAAAATATATTCTCTCATGGAGAGAAAGGCATAGTGTGAGTCTATGACAGCAGGAACCTGTGTTTTCTGGTCATAGGTTGCCAACAGTCAAAAATAAATAGAGAGATGAAAATTGGTGCTCATTAGTTTTCCTTTTATTATGTACAAGTCCACAGTCTGTTGGGTGTTGCCACTAATAATTAGCCTGACTCTTCCCTGGTCTGGGAATCCCTGTATTCTCAGAGTTATGTTTCCTAGATAGTTCTTAACATATTCAATTGATAATGAAGACTAGCTGTCTCATTGCATCCTTGCTCCAGTGTGTCCAGAGCAAGATAGAGATAACTTATCCTACTTGCTTTTGGACTTTGTAGAATACATTTCCCTTGATATGTTTTTTTTGTGTGGCTGTGGAACTGAGTGCATAGAGATCCAATGTCTAGTTAACAGTTTCCTACTAGAGGGCCTTCTACAGGCACAGAAATGCAGTCATCTCTCTGCCTTGTAGGAAGAACTGTGTTGTCAAAGTCTGTACCTCAGCCATGGCTAGGAAAAACAGGAGTGCTGAGGATTTTCTATCTCAACACTAGTGCCACTGTTCAGAGGTATGCTCTTGCCATTTATTTTTTATTTCTTTGGAATACATTTATCACTTATTTTTTTGACTCTCATTACTCTAAATTTGTTACAATCCTGTTTTCTCTATATAAAGCATACTACATAAATACTGTGTAGCTTCTTTCTCCTGACTGGAGCTGTCCTTTGAGTTCGGTTTTTGCTTTGTTTTCTTTTTTTTTTTTTTTTTGCTTCATCTTGAAAAACCTAAATGAAGTTAATATTGCAGCAGTCCATGTCTCTCCTCTAGCATTTTAGGAAGATTACCCAAGCTTGAAATGTTCTTCTCCACAGGAACCTTCTATGTAGACAGTAATTACCAGACACATGGAGCCAGCATTGAGGAGAATAAAGCCTCAAAATGTATGAATCTTTTTTATCTTATGGAGAAAGATCATCAGCAATATTAAACAGAATAGAGGATATATTTTAATGAGGTGATTATTTTCCTAAAGTTATTTTCCTAAGTTTTATGGTGAATACAATCCGACTCCAAACCTCAGAGGTTGACTACAATAAATGTGTAATTATGCTGAATACATTAGGACACTCACTGAGCAAGCACAGCCTTTTGTATGTTCCTGTACTTTATAGATTTTGAATTACCAGAGATCCTCTATGCAAACTCTTAACCCAAAAAGGATCAAAACAGAGAAAAACGTCTGTACTCAGGGACTAAGTGAATATGCTTAAAATATCAGCCTGGAAATTCTTATCATTACTGTTCATATAGATTTGACAAAGAAATTCAGACTATTAGCATTTTTAGAAAAGTATCATCCTAACGGAAGAATTTGTAGCCTTGGACAAATGCGCACTCTAATGTGTAGTGAAGAGAACTTGAGAAAGTGGCATCTGATCAGCCGCAGCTGAAAACCTGAAAGAACTAAAGAAGACAGCTATGGGATATCTAGGGGCAGATCATTCTTATTAGGCACATAATGACTACTTTTACTCTTTTGTTTTAAGTGAAAACACTGTAAGAGCAGAGAAAATGATTCTTTTAATAGTAATTCTCTTGACAGTAATTGCTGTGATATGTCTTGCCGGGTATAGTTAGCAAGTGAAGAGAATGAATCAGGCAAATCTTCTAATAATTATTATTCTGGCAAATGATGAATCAAATAGACAAGAGGATAAGAATATCCTTAAATGTCTTTCTCTCTTGAAACTTAATGACAGTTTGTACTTTAAACAATATTTTCTAAAAGTATGATTTCTGTGAAACACTTTGTCAGATCCATCTGAATTTTCCATTATTTTCAAACTGCAGTTATTCAGCTAATTGCTTCATAAATGTTTGCTTATGCAGAGAATAAATTAGTATATCACTATAAATTTAATTTTGTTTAATAGCTGATAGAAAACAGTAAAATGTAATCATGAAAAAATAGTTTTCTCTTTAGACATATGAATATTTTGCATATATCTGTGAATAAGTTTCATCATTTAATAATTTGTGTTTAACTGCAAACATTTCCAAAGGAATAGATTTTCTTGATTATTAAAACAGTCCATATCTATTTTTCTGAGCTTGGGATACTATACTCAGAATGATTTTTTTCCTAGTTCCATGCATTTATCTAAAAATTTTATAATTTTGATTTTTTCATTGGTTGAATAATATTCCACTGTGTAAATAAATGTACCACATTTTCTTTATCTATTTTTCTGTTGAGGTACAAGTAGGATGTTTGCAATTTGGGGATATTATGAAGAGATTATCAATAAACATGGTTGGGCAAAATGTCTGTGTAAGATGAAACATCCTTTGAATATATGCTCAAAAGTAGTATAGGTAGATCTTAAGGTAGACTAATTCCCAACTTTCTGAGGAACCAGCATACTATTTTCCATAGTAGCAGTAGAAGTTTGCACCCTCAGCAATGGATGAGTATTCCACCTATCTCACATCCTCATCAGCATGAACTGGCACTTGTGTTATTAATATTTGCCATTCTGACAGATATAAGATAAAATCTCAAAAGAATTTTGATTTTCATTTCCCTGATATCTGATAGGTGGAAATATTAATATCTCAGATGGGTTCATTTAGGGAACAGGAGACAATTACACTATGCAATTACATGGTATAAGCCCATTGCAGAGGGAGACTCTCTCATGGACTGACCCAGAACATGTGTCATCTCTGTATTTTATTAAGGGATAGTACCACCCACTGGTACAAAAGTCTTAATTCTTAATGAATATAACTGCCACAGTGTACCAACTCCCAACCTCAGCTCCCTGACATGATACAGTTTTAAAGGCCAGTTAAATTCTTGGAATGGCATTTCTTGAATAGTGATTAGGCTGAGGGAGGATACCATAAAGTTCCTCCATTTGCATTAATGCAATCAGGTTCTTTCAACACAAAGATCTCAGTGAGTAGAGTCAAATCTGAAAAATTAATCCATCCGTGGGCCATTGAGTAGACAAATGTTGGTGCTCCAAACTAGTATGGTTTCTGCATTCCAGAATGCAGCAGCCGTCCATTCCTAAAAAGCTCGTTCCAATAGCTAAGGTAGGTGATCTTCTGGCAGTGGCTCTAATGCTAGATACAGCACTGTTGATACCACACAAAAGTGCATATAGCTTTATAAAACTGAGAATACATTTAAATACTCCACTACAATGGCTAAAGATATTAAACATTTCTTGGTGTTTCTCAGCCATTTGAGTTTCCTAATTTGAGAATTCTCTGTTCAGATCTGTACCTTGTTTATTTTATTTTATTATTTGTTTTCTCAATATCTAGTATTTTTCAGTTCCTTACATTTTGGATATCTATCCATTACCCATTCTGTAAGGCTTGGTTTTGTCTGAATGATAATGTCTTTTGCTGTACAGAAGCTTTTTCAGTTTCTTGAGGTCCGATTTATTAATTGTTGTTCCTAGTGCCTGTGCTAACAGTGTTCTGTTCAGAAGGTATAATTTCCTGTGCCAATGATTTGAAAAAAGCAGGCAATTCCTGCTTTTCCTCTTCTATCAGATTTTGTGTATCTGGTTTTGTGCTGAGGCTTCTGGTCCATTTGGAGTTGAATTTTGTGCAGGATGATAAATATAGATCTATTTGCATTCTTGTATATGCAGCTGTCCAGTTTGACCAGCACCATTTTTTTGAAGATGTTCTCTCTTTTTCCATTGTGTATTCTTGGCTTCAAAAAAATAAAATAGATGTACATAAATGTGTGGGTTTATGTCTATTTCTTCAGTTTGACTCTATTGAACAATATATCTGTGCTTTGTTCTGATACCATGGTGTTTTTTATTATGGAAGCTCTGTATTGCAACTTTAAATACAGTATTATGATACCAGCAGCAGTTCTTTTGTTAATCAGGATTATGTTATCTATCCTGTTTTGGTTGTTGTTGTTGTTGCTGCTGTTGTTTTTATTGCTTTGTTGTATGTATGTGTGTGTGTGTGTGTGTGTGTATGTGTATGCTATCATATGAATCTGAAGATTGTCATTTCAAGACCTGTGATCTTGAATGTTGGCACTTTAATGGTGAATGCATTGAGTCTGTACATTACTTTTATAGGAGGACCATTTCTGTAAAGGAATAGGCCTGCATGAAAACTAGGAAGGTCCTATAGTCCTGGACTTTATATGAAGGAATAACATTTAGAGACCTGTTTGGTCCAGATGGAATGTAGAAAGAATGTTAAGAATGGGAGTACACATCTTTAATCTCAATATTCATAAAGATGGCAGAAAATGTCTTTAATTTCATTATTCTGAAGGCAAAGGTGGTCCATGCCTTTAATCCCTAAGACAGAAACACAGTGTGGAAGCAGACACAGGAAGCAGAACTCAGAAGGAGTCAGTGTTAGAGAAGAAGTGACATCTGAGGTAAGTCAGAGCAAAGGATAGGCAAAGTGACAAATCAGAGGAAGAGTTAGCAGAGTGAGTCAGAGTAAGGCCATGCACAACTCTCATGATAGAAAAGTGGACTCTCCACTTTTTCAGTTACAAGTAGTATGGAGCAGTGAGTTACAGAAGCCGGCAGGCAGGAGGAGAGCCACAGAGATAGAGAGGTAGCTCAGCAGAAGTCAGTATCAGATAGGAAGAGTGAGTCAGTTTGAAACCAGGCAGAGCAGTCCAGTCTAAGATAGTCAGAGAATCAGCCAGAGTCAGAAGAGTTCAGTTAGAACTAGTAAACTGACTCAGTAGACCAGTTTGAACCAGTCATGTTAGAGAAGACTTTGAGCCTGAACCAGAAGAGTCAAAGTTCAGAAGAAGCTTGTCAGACTGGCTCAGTCAGTAGCAAGTCTCAAAAGTTGATTAGAATGTACAGAGGTTTAAATATTCCAGACTGTATGGCAGCTGAGGCTTAATAAACTGTTCTCTACCCTGAATCTACATCTATGTTAACATCTATATCTGGAGTATCTACACCTACACAGTTCTACTATATTAACTTTATGAATCCATGAGCATTGGAGTTCTTTCCATCATCTGATAACATTTTTATCATACAAGTTTATCATTTGCTTGTTAAGTTATCCCAAGATACCTTATATTACTTGAGGCTTTTGTGAAAGGTATTGTTTCTCTGATTTCTTTCTCAATCTGTTTGCCACTTTTATAAATGAGGGTTATTGATGTTTGTGAATTAAGTTGGTGTTGGTCATGCCCCCCGCCCCAAGCCTCAGACTTAAGTGTGGGAAGGCGTGGACCCAAGGCGGGGGTCAGTTTATTCATGGGCTTTTCCCTGTTTAAATAACCCTCCCCAGAGAAGACAGGGTCTTGGTACTCTGGGTGGGGATACCTGATTAGCATAGGGATGCTGAGCGAGCACCAGAGGTGGGATAGAAAGGCATCTGCCCAATGAATAGACAGGCAAACATGTCCCTTTAGCTTCCGTGAAGCAAGCAAGTTATAACTAATATTTTGGATAGGGACCTTCCCGGACTAGTAGAGGAGGAGGTTACCAAGCGTCTCATCCCGCTTCACCTTTCCAGGGAGCAAGGGCACTTTCTGGCTTACAGCTTCCACTGCTCTCCAGCTCCAAGGGTCCCACAAGTTGGTGTTCAATAATTTTGTTTAAAGCACATTATTCTCTGTGCTAATTTTATAAAAATAATAAAAATAATTTTGAGTATAATTTTTATTTATTGATATTATTGTACAATGTTTAAATTATTGTTGCTAGTTTAAACTTAATATTTAATATACTTAATATTTATGTTTTTTAAGACTTTTCACTGAAATTATCTAAATAACTTAGTAATGTAACATTAATCATTATACCAATCTATTTGATTTTAATTATAATTACTTTCTTTACAAAATGTGCTTGTGCATTTGTGTATGGCATGTATATGTGTGTGTACATGCTCTTGTGTGGGCAGATGCATGTGTATATTTTGCACCTGTGTGGAGGTCAGAAATTTACCTCTGATGTTTCCCTCAATTGGTCCTTACATTATTTTTTGAGATACAATATATCACTGAACTCATAGCTAATCATTTCAGATAGACTGACTGTCCAGATAGCTGCAGAGATCTACAGATGCTCATTGCTTCATCTTCTTTTAAATGGATGCTAGAGAGCAGAATTCAGGTCTTCATGCTATCATGGCAAGTGTTTTCCCCAATGAACCACATTTTTAATCCAATAAACTTTTAAGTTTCATTTTAACTTTTTGGACATGGATACCAGAAACTTTTGAATATAAAATATTGCAGAGATTTATATTTGATTTTGTTTATAAAACCTATTATTATCTGGTCTTCTTAGAATATAGAATATAGTTCTGGCCTAGTATCCTCTTTCCTCATTTCTTTTTCTGTCTCTTTAATTAAATGCATTTATCCTAACTATTTCCTTTCTTACCATAAATTCTAGCAAAAAGGCAACATATTTTTCTCTGGTCATGATGATACCATGCTTTCAAACATTATACCAGTACAACATTGACATGAGAAGAAACCCCATTCCTTTTTGCAAAATGTGTTTTATTGTTTTAGCCCACAGCTTCATCATTTTGTCTCATACAGATTCCTTCCACTGTTTTCCAGACTATTTAAATGTTCAAAATTCATCTATATTTAATCTCTGCATACCTGAACACCTTCATCCACACTTTTCATGGTTTTGAAATGAACATACTGCAGAAGATAAAGAACATAAAACAGAGATCAGTTTTCCACTATAAGGTTGACAGATGTGGCCTTTCTTTGAATTCAAATTATGCCTAAGTAAAAATCCCATGGACCAATACAGTGAACAAAGACATTCATGAAATAATGGGTTAATGGATTTGTAAAAGTTGGAAATTTGGGTGTATATTTAAGTGGCTAAAAATTAAACTAAACTGAAACTATAAATGGAAATTGAATGTGGTTCCAAAGCCCTCATGGAGCTCCCTGTTCATGATGAGGACTAATTAATTAGGAAGGTGTTAATTAAATCTTAGGAATTGATTTTGAAATGCAAAGAGACCTTTGTCTCAGAGCATGTTTATATGAATATGAACAGATTTGTGTCTCCATTACTCAATAAAATCACAAGGGTGCCCAGTGTTTCCAAGTTGAAAAGTATTTTCACATGTAAGTATATTCCAAAAATCATTTTCTGAATTGTTATATCAGTTTTAGATATTAAAGCACAAATTGGTAAATACTGTGAACAGTTCCCATACATACATGTGAAATATTCCATTTTATGATCCACATTCTCCTGTGGTTTGTTTTAGTGTCTGTCTGGACTAGCTGGGTACACTGATATAGAACAAAGCAGAGTGTTAGGGGAAGCATTCTCCTAGGGTTGCTTGCACCTCATATCCATGTGTGTCTTGTTTATTAATACACGGCTGTTTGCTCTTTTGTGTGATAATCCTGAAGTATCTAAAATATATAATATAAACATAAGCATGTTGTTTTGTGAAAATGTTTTTTGAATAAAATAGCCTTATATCTGTCTTGCTGAAATACTCTTTCAACTTGTTTCCAAAACCACATGGAACAATAAACTCATCAATAATTTATTTTGCCTGTCCATAAAAAGGGTATTTATTTTTGACTATGGTAGCATTTATTCTCACTATTTTCCTGATAAGTTTATTAGGATTTCACATTAAATCACACACTCTTTGATGTTCCTTCCACATTTCTCTAAAGGACCAAGAGGCCAATTTATCACTCCCTTCCTTTCCTTCTCTCCTTTTGTCTCTTCTTGTTTCTCTCTCTTTCTCTTTCTTTTCTCTCCCCATATCTCAGCTTTTCTTTTTTCCTTTCCTTCCTTTCCCCTTACCTTTCTTATTTTCTTTTTTTCACATATTTTTATATATTAAGTTTATTTTTTCTTATGTATAATAGAGTCTGACCCCAAGTCTCCCCTCTATTCACTCCTCCCAGCTCTTCATTTCCCTTCTCCCGCAGGTCCATCCCCACTCCCTATCCCCTACCCTGTTTCCCCTGAAAAAAGACCAGGCCTCCCAGGGCTACCACTCAAACAGGGCATATCAAGATGGAACAAGTTTGGGCTCAAGTCCCGACATCAAGGCTAGAGGAGTCAGCGCAGCAGGAGGAAAGGGGCCCTAAGGCTAGGTAAAAGAGTTAGAGACCCCCTCAACTTTTAGGAGTTCTACAAGAACACCAAGCCAGATAACCATTAGCTGTGTGTAGGGAAACCTTCAGGCTCTATGGTTGATGCTTCAATTTCTGTGAGCTCCTAAGAGTCCTCGTCAGTTGACTCCATAGGGTAGGAAAATAAACTCAATGGAGTCAGTCTTTCACTCTTAAGAGTACACTGAGCATACTGAGTTCCATTAATATGAGTAAAAGGCAATGTCATATTATGCAATAATCTGTACCTCAAGCCTACTGGGTGAAGTAAGAAAAAAACTAATTTTTTACAAATATTTTCTTGACAATATTACCAAAAGTCTTTTAATTATTTTAACCTATAGTTCCCAATATGTGTGTGTGTTTGTGTGTGTGTGTTATAAAATCACTTTTTATTAGCACAGGTTTTCTAGGCAATTTCTTTGCAGAGAAGTTATTAGTGATAGAAAGTACTATCTTTCCAATAGACACAACTGAGAATTAGAACAGAACTCAGGTTCTGCTCTACTTGACTGAGTTTTCCCACTATGTTTTGTTTCCTAAACTTTTCAGCTCTGGTATCAGTAAAACAAAAAGACACTTCTTCACTTCATTAATTAATAGTAAGTGACAGAGAGATGGAATTCATGCGAGAAACATCATTGTAGACCTTGCTCTTTTAACTGTTCTCTTTAAATTCAAGAGAGAATATGGGCACATAGCCTAATGAAAGTAGATCATCTAATATTTTACCAATGGAGCCACACACTTTTCTGTGTCTGCAGGAGCAGCTAAAGATGCAGCTGACAAATACGTTTATCCAAACAATTGAAGTCTCTTTCATTGAATGTGGTATCTATGTGGAATGAAATTAAGCTATACCACACCATATCTGAGAAGATGAACAGGGAGAAGATGAGGTTTTGGAGCTCACTGAAAGTGCAACAATTCTGAAGGCAAAGGAAGATATGAAAGGATTTGTGGTCAGCTGTTATTTTTGGTCTTTATTTGAAAAGTACAACTTAGTCTTCGTTATTTAATAAAGTTGTCAGATTGCAATGGAATCTAACATAAAGGGCATGGGAAAGAAGCAGTTAAGGACTGATGCTTATATGCTTAATGTTTCCAAATTGAGTACAATGACATATTTTTATTTTCCATATTACAAAGATTATTCATCTACTATGATTTATGTTTCATATATTAATAATGATTCCACATTGTTACAAAAAATTTCATCTTCTAGAAAAATCCAAAGAACACGTGAATGTAACATTTTAATGAAAAATACATAGACCTTTGCCATCTATATATTATATTATATTATATTATATTATATTATATTATATTATATTATATTATATTATCAGAACATACAGCTTGTTAGCATTAGGTAACAATATTGGTCTCCACACTAAGCCTCTGTTTTTACAGCCAAAAACAAAAACAACCACACTAAAAAAAAAAAAAAAAAAAAAGAAAGAAAGAAAGAGGTAAAAAAGCAAGAAAGAAAAAAGACTATATGAAGAAGTCAGGGTGTATCTAAAGACGTGATTTTTTTGCTTGGTTTTGATCTGGTCCTGGCTAAAAGAAAAAAAAATGTCTCTTTCATTTTCATGTATGAAGTTTAAAACTAAAATTTACCATTGGAATGAAATAATTCATTTAGATGCAGATACACAGATCATGTATTTTCCCTATTTAATCATTTTTATATCACTCTGTTTCCCCACTACTTTGAAAACAAAGCTGATTTTCTTTGTTTAAAAAAAAATAAAACAAAATACATAGCTCTCAAAGTTATTTCCACTTGTTTCTAATTTCTCCATTAAATCTTTTTCTATCTGTCTCACATCAGCCACAGTTTTTGGACTTTGCTCTTCTTGTCTGATGCAATCAGAGTAAATAAAATGGAGAATCAAAAGGTCGATGCCTTTCTAATCCAGGAAACACAAACTCATTTTTACTTTCTCCAATTTCTCCTAAACCCTAAGACCTTGTTCATCAGCGACTAAAATTGTCTTACCATAATACTTTAAGAGTACAGACACACTCCTGTTCATGTTCTATATCATCATCAAAATTTTTCTTTGATCATTTTGGCAAAAATTAGCATTCATTCTAATTATATGTAATTAGATTGATTTTACCTTTATTTCAAAATTTATATTCCATATTCAAATAGAAATCACAGTAGTGTTATCTATAATAAAACTTAGAAATGAGAAGGATAATATTTAAAATTAATGAATTATTTCATTTCATAATTGCTAAACACACTTGTTTTTTTAAGTAATTTTACGCCTATTTATATATGTGTATGTATACACAGACATATGCATGTCCTGAATAAAATCTTTCAATGAGTGAAGAAATTTTTTCAAATCAAGATTATAATTTCTACTGTCAAAATATATTTTCTAAGTATTTTTGTCTTAATGGAAAATATAAAAAAGGACCAATCAGAAGGTTGCTAGTTGGTAGATAACCTTATTCACCAATTATTATCAACTCCTTTCTGCTAATATGAATTTTTCTTACCAAAGTTTTACAATGGTTCAGATGTTTAAAGGCAAATGACCTCTCCTATAACAAACATGGCCATCTGGTAAATCTACATCAACATACATCTATATACCTACAACTACAAAATATAACTTATTAAGCTTATAAATTGTTTGAAACACATCAGAAATGATCAGGCATGCATTAGAGAGTGGTCTACCTGGTATGATGAGTTTGTCTTGAACCTACCTCACCTACTTGTTATAACGCTACATTACTGAGAAAACATGTTTCTTAAGTTTTCTTCACTTATGCAATATATTTTTTAAAATTTACGTGACTCATTTTACAACCATGTGTGACTTTATTATGTGATTTCTGTATTACTGTTTTACTTTTATCATTATGTATTATTATTATTTATTATTATTACTTATAACTCAATAACAAAGCTCTTTGGTAGATGATACTATGTTACAGTGCTAAAAGTATAGATTTGCTTGTAAGGAATGCAATGATTTAATTTATTTTATCATCTTCAAATTTTAAGACAATATGATAATAAAAGTTCAGATAATTCTTATTAGGATAGAAAGGTATATGTGTGAGGCTATTGTTTTTTTTTAAGAATACAGGGCATATTGTGTACTAAAAGTAATCTTCAATTTACATCAAGATTTTCATTTTTCACATATGTATGTGTGTGTGTGTGTATTCATATATGTGCATATGTGTGTGTGTTTGTGTGTGTGTAAGGGAGAGAGAGAGAGAAAGGGAGAGATAGAGAGATAGAAAGGGGTGAACATAGTCCACTGTGCCAGAGAACAATGTGAATGAGTTTGCTCCCAATTTCCAACATGTAGTTCCTGGAGGTGGAATTTAGCCTGTCAAATTTAGTGGCAGGTACCTTTATCCACTGAGACATCTCACAGTCCCAAGGCTTAATTTTTCACAGTAATTGTATCTACTTGCAAGTATTAAGCAGGCTTACATGTGAAATGAATTGTAGACTTTCAGTCTTAAAAATATATCCTAAATAATTTAGAGTTAAATATTACATGGTTTTTTAAACCAAAGGTTTGTTTGAAAACATTAGTGGCAAAACTGACAGCTGAGGTTTAAGTAATGTGGTGTTTGGTTTTATTTTTTTCATTTTTGGCTTGCTGGAATTTGGCTGGGAATATGTCTATATATGACATTTAATTTTTTACTCTGTGTGGATCAATTGATGATTTTTCTTGCTTATAAATACAACATGAATTAAATGATTCTTGCACTAGTTAGCCCAACACTTTTTTTTTCTCAGTGTACCACATAGAAGAATATTATGCTTCTATAATAGATCATAATAACATAGACAGGCTGGAAATTTTTTCTCAGGTAGACAGCACATGTAACATATTATCACTTAACACATCTTAATATTACATATAATTAGAATGTTAAATGCCAGCAAGTTATAGCTAATGTACCTTTTACCAGCACTCCTCACCTGCTGAGCAGCTATCATATTTAAAATCTGCTTTACAGGATTCATATGCCCTGGAGGAGAAGACAGGCTAAAGTAATGATACTATTGGAACTGCATATAATCAGCTCCTATAAAAACATCTCGTCTTGATTTCAATTATGTTAATTCACTGCAGTGAGAACTGTACATTTCAATCACCAGAAGGTTCAGTGCCATTCAGAAGCCCCTTGGTAGTACACATGCAGTCTCCTTTAAAGTATTTAGCAAATCCCTTTGTAATGCATGAGGGTTTAAAGCAGTAGTAAACCAATCCTTTTACATTGATAAATTCCTCTTAAGTCAATGAGAGCTTTGCAGGGACTGGAAATGAAGGACTTTTCTGTCTCAGTTCAGTCTCCAAATGAATCTCAGATAATATATAATAATACAGACATCTATTCTCAACTTCTAGAGCCACTAGAGGGCAAGAGGATTATAACTCAAAGTAAAACAACAGTTTAAATCTGAACCATCTGATTCTAGTACTTTATAAATGCCAGTGTTACTCTTTTCCGAGGCATTTTGCCTTTAAATGTGTCACTGCTGCATTTTCCTGTGCCTGATAGAACTCTCAGGACACATTTGAGGTGGAATTGTGGAAATGGGTATAATGTAATTTTCTTTACCAATAAAGCTCTTTTGGTGACAAGCAGATTGATTTTTTAAGTTTAAAGCAGTCACTAGCACGGAATTCCACTGAAGCAGAGCAGTTTCATATAATCATTCAGAAGGAATATGTACACTCTACCTATACAACTATGAACTTAGTAGTAATATGAACCCAGTCTCTGACACATTTCTTTGTTGTAGATGAACTTAGACTCTTTATAAGGCCTGCTATTTTTCCTTTCCAAAGAGGAAACCATTTATTAATGACTAATATACCCAATGTTGTCAGAAAAAATCTATTCAGAGAGGAGCAGCTATTGTAAAATAAGTTCTGCCATAGAAAAGTATATTAAAATCATAACTCCAAATTCAGTGTAATTAAGAATTATAGTCTGCAGCAGTTATTTAACAAACCTTGACTTTTTTCAATTTTCCAGGCAGATGGTGCATTGCAGGAAAGAGGGTCTGACCATGGTTGTCGTATTAAATTTGAAATACTTAACCATTTTAATTTTATAAAATATTCCAAATTATAAAATAATACATATATATCCAATTTAGGAAATATTACAGGGGCTTGAAATACTTGCTTCTAAAGGAAACCAGGTGTTTAGTTAGTCTAACATTTTCTTATGAATTGTTTTTACTGGGATCCGGCAAAGATATTAGGCATTCTGGTATACTAGGCTTACTCACCTGTCCCCAAAGAACAATTAATGATTTACGAGTAACAGTAGTAAAGGCAATAAAGGAGCTTTAATAACAATGTGACCACATTGAGAAGAAAGGGTAAAACCTGTGTTTACTGTGCTTATAGCTATCTCAGTGCTTTATACAAAATACAAATACTGACAGTTTCTCTAGTTATAGTATGAGTAATTTTTCTAGGGTAGTACACATGTTGAAAGCAGGTGGATTTTTTTAAAAGAAGATAAAAAATATGGAGTCTTTTTTCAAATTACTGTGTGGGGACATCATTTCATTTCTTCAGGAGTGGAATTGAGGACAGGGCACTATGACAATGAGTCTTGGTAAAGAATATGTCCAGCCTGGTTTTTTACAGGCTCTTGATACCATCTACATGTTCTACTAGTTCTGTCGCCCTTCCCATCCTACTTATCTTCCTCCTCTTCTTCGTCTTGCTCTTTTATTCCAATAAATAAAATTGAAATCATTACCATGTACATAAAAGGCAAAAGCTCTACCAATAAGACAGCGCATGGACTCTTTATTTTTAATTTAAGAGTGTCTCACAAATAGCTGGTCTCAAACTTGCAATCCCCTGTCTAACTGACACTCCTATCCAGAATGATCGAGATGTTCCAACATGTATGCTCCTTGATGTCTACAAACATAGCTTTTATGCATTTCCTAGTTATATCTTTGAATGTATGCATCCGTATTCTACTGAGATTTTAAATTATTTCTTACACCACACTTTAGAAATCACTAACAGCTCAAATAATTTTTGTAATTATCTACTACATTAAACCCTGTGTTAATTGTTAGAAATAAATTTTGTAATGATATTTTTCTCATATCATCAAGGAGATTTGAGCCTACTAAGTCAGTAGCATTGGCTATTGATAAGCCAATATGATATAAAACTACTATAATAAAGTATCTCTTGAGGTTTATAGGCTTGAGAAGGACTAGCAAACAGGTCTGAAATCACATTTTTGAGACTACGATAGTTTGGATTCTCAAAGCTTACATATGTTTAACTAAATTGTACATTTGGACTTATAGTTATCTCGAAGACCCCTGAATTGATACTGATTTGTTAGAATTATTATTGAAAAATTTTACATGTCTAATTCCTAAAAAAATATTCCAGAGATTGCTCTAAGAAGACTCCATGTAAAATTGCTGTAGTGATTATTTTAAATAAAGCATAAATTAAGAAGTATTAGAAACACCAATGTTAACAAAGTATAGGAAATGATTTTTAAACACAATAATTTACCTATTTCCAATCATATAACATTTCCGAGACACAACAATCTCTACTAAAACTAACTAAAGTATAAATGTTTCACTTTTAGTATTAAAGTATGTCATGATTGCGCTGATACATTATCTTAAGTCTCTGCTGCTATAACAAAATAGGATAAACTGGGAAGTTTAAATAACAGACATTTACAAATAACATTCTGGAACATGGAACACTTAAAGGAATAGAAGCCATGAATTAGAGAGGAAGAGGTCATGGAAACATCATGGGTAGGAAGGAAGGGGAAAGATATAATTATATTTCAGTTTCAAAAAATAAAGACAAAAAGAAATACCTTTTGTATTCCTAGTGAGTTTTAGTAAGTACACTCATGATGTAAATACTCTATGCTCTATATGAATAAGTATCTTGTGACTCTTCCCATTAGGTATTAGCCCCATCACGAAAGGCTGTGCCCACATGAGCTCATCTAATCCGTGTGATTTTCTGTAGGTCATATGTATAGCTAACATCACATTGTAAATTAGGGCTCACACAAATGAATTTCGAGGGAATGCAGAGTGTATACAAATTGTCAAAGAGTAGCTTAAATGATAACCAAGTGTACTAAAATTTTTAAAAATATACCTCATATAAAAACAGCAGAACTTGGCCAGTATACAATGCATGTCAAATAAATACCGATTTTTTCTCATGTGACAAGCATGTCTTCATAGGTATTTTTGATATAGTTAAATGTGCAGTTTCCATTCATCTGTTTACTTATGGTATGTTTCTTCCCATGTTACTGACAGTTTTGCATTGTTTTGTTTTCATTGATGAAAAAGACAAATTCAGACCAATATTCATTAATTTTCAAGATTAAAAGAAAAAGCAACTACTGTAATAAAAAAGTTAAACACTTTTGATATTTGGGAGGCAACTCAATTAAGTAAAATAATAATAGTGTGGAATACTTATACAATTATTCCTAGTGTTAACATTGACAATATTGTTTAAAGCAATTTGAGATTACGCATTTATTACTCCATAGAAAAACCCATTAAAATTAACTGTACACAATAATGAAGTTTCAAAATGTTTAAAACAATAAGCGAAATCTGGATTTTCTAACTAAAAGGCTATTTCAAAATTATGTTCTTTTACAATGTTAAAATTGTCAAATAAAATTACAAAATCAGGACATTCAAATGTTTATTTGAACATGGTAATGCAATGTATTACCCTCAATGCAAGGTATTGTTTCTCCATAATACCTTATGACCTTTACATTTCTGAACTAAATGCAGAGAATTGTAAGTAATAAGAAAAAATTGAGGAAAGATTCCTTATACTTGACCCTTAATAACATCTACTTTTGTTTAATAACACCTAGAATTCTGAGGATATTCAATTTATATTCATCCGCTGAACACAATTCATTGAACAAACATTAATAGATTCTTGGGTCACAACTGTAAGTAAAGTAAGGCATTAATTTTACTGGCAATAGAATAAGTGCGAATCTACCGTGTTTAAACTAACATAAATTTTTAGTAGTTGTGAGCATATAACCATGGGTCTCCAACCTAATATAGAAGATGTAGAGGGGAAGAAATTTAATTTCAACATACATGCATATTATCATCGTGCTTATAAAAGTTTGTCGGTTAACCACCTAATTTTTTACAGTAAAATCTGATATCACTGCCTAGTATTTACTCATGCTTCTAAAGTGAAATACATTTCGTTATTCTATGTAACCATCTATGCTATTTGTGCCCATATGTCCATTCATATTCAATAATAAATCATAATAATATTAAAGCAAATAGTGATCCCAGGTGAAACAGATTAAAAACAATCAATAGGTCCCTGATTAATTATTCCAAAAACATGTTTCTAGGATTCTTAGGAAGCATGCTCATTACAAAGGGCTATATACTTAATTTAAAATTGAATGCTGAATTAACAATACAGAGAAATAATACCCTGCTGATTGGAATCTTTTGAAAGAGTCAACAGTGTCTATTTATTTCAGAAGTATAGAAATGTGAAATGTTTTCTTTTTCCTTACATAGGTTTGACTCAAGTTTGATTTGGCTTGATTTTTTTTTTAATTTAATTGAGGATTATTGAAATAATTAAAAGAGCCAAGTCAGTCTTTGGTTTGCTTGCCTATTTTATATTAAAACAAACAAATAAACAAACAAACAACAGCACACACACAAAAAAAGCTAAAAATACTTCAAATGCAAAGTGCAGTTGTGCATACCTGGGTGTCTATCAAGGCTGAGGCTGGAAGACTGTGGTTTCTCTGTAAATCTATATTTCACAAAGGATTCCAATATCAAAAATAATGAAAACATATATTAATCTCTTAAAACAAGAAGAATCCCCTATTTTATGATAGAATCAATTGACACATTATTCAAGAAATTCCTAACAAAGAAAACTGAGTGGGAATCACTATATAGATTGTCAAATAGGAATTTTTTTCTTTGGGGAGATTTTGACAATTGCAAAACATTACTGAAGATAATGGGACATGCAGACCCATTTTGCATAGAGAAAGCAAGTAGAATATCAGTAAATAATGCTGTTTTGAACCTCTTGATGTTGTTACATTTCATTTTTGAAAATTCAAGAGTAAAAGGTCACTGCTTTCAGAGACTAAAATGGAGAAAGTGCCACCTAAATTCATAGCAGGATTATAAATATAATAAATTTTAAGATAGATATATGAGAGAAATATTTCTGTATTTGTCTACTGTCATGATATCTGAAATCCTGGTAAGATTTTAGGGTTTGCAGAAACACTGTGATAAAAAGGACAGACACAGAAATTATTACCAAGACTTCAATTTATTGCTTTCTGAATAGAGTGTTTTCTTCAAAAAGGACCCACATAACACCAAGGTGATTTAAACCGTGTAATGCTGAGAACATTAGTAAAATATATTTAATGTTGCCTATAATTTTTAATCTTGAATAAAGTAATGCATGAGTGATATCAGTAAAATTAAATTTTAATTTTTCAGAGTTCCGATGTCACCCAGATCCTAGGCTAATATCCAGAGGTAAGCATGGCTGAAAATTGTGTTTCATCCACTGAGATCATTTTCATGATATTTATAAACTCTATGTTTACTATGTTACATATGTTAAAAGTGTTTATTAGCTTTGGACACAAATATGTAAAACGTGTTACTTTATGCACATGTTTTTAATTCTAGAGGAAGTTACTTCCACAGAACTGCATATGTATACTATTTATTGAGCTAGAGCTTTGTACATTACATTAAGCTAGTGGACACAGAAGAATGCAGGATTCATAATAGCACTGCTCAGTGATGGTCAATACTATTTTCCTCTAAATACAGAATGGTATGAGAAAGAAAAAGTCTTTACTGTCTAAAAAAAATCATGTTCTCTTCTTCCTAAACTTGATTACTATTTCTAGTGCAGCATATTGTGTTGTAATATGTTTTGTTTTTTTATTAATAATAGACTTTTTTTAGACAGGATTTCTCTTGGTAGCTCAGGCCAATGATTTGCAATCTCTGTTTTCCAGTCTCTGAGTGGTGAGGCTACAGGCCTGTGTCACCATGTCCAGCTATGCACTTTTAATGAAACTTACAATTTATTTCTGGTTTGATTAACAGACATTTCACTGGAGAGATTAACTTTCATTTTGCCTATCATTCAATAATTTTTATTAGTACTAAGGGGATATTAATCTATTCTGCATCTGCCAAGTTTAAAGATAAATGAAACAATACAATGGAATTTCTTAATGTGTTCGCAGTATACCAGGACATTCATCTGCAGCCTCATCCTCAAGAGAATCAATAGGGTCAAATGCATGCATGTACTCATGTTAATTAGATGTTTATGGATTTATAAATTTAAATTTCCACCCCAAAATAGAGGGTGCATCAGAGCTCTACATTTTTTTTTCTTCACTTTCTGTTATTGTTCCTTTTAATTCTATTGAATTTGTATTCAACAGTTTGTGATTTTGGATTTAATTTTAAATTCCTGAGGATGAATGGTTATTTTCCGTTGTGACTGAGTATCTGACTGTGGTCACTGAACTATGAAAAGAATGAATAAATAAAACACAAAGTCTTAGTACTTTGCTCATGAAGTACCAAATAACTGCAATACAAAATACTGAATGATACAATATTCATAAATAAAGGGAAAGGCAAGGTTTTATTATCCTGCCCAAACATGATTAATGTTTCTAAAGCAGATATGATCTGCCTTTCTAAAGAGTCTTAGTGTTTGGAATAGCTACTGTAGTATAACTTCTTCAGTAGTATAACTCATGATGAAATATTTACTGATATTAGGACATGAAAGGCACTACCTAAATGGTAACACACAACAATATGTGTGCTACTTAATTGGCCTAACTATGAACAAATGAATAGCTAGTGTAGCTAAAATTAAACAATGGGAAGGATGAAGATTTTTAGGTTAGAGAGAGGCTCTTGGAAATTTTTCCAAGGTTGAAGAAATATGTTTCAGGATAAAAAAAAAAGGTTCCTTAAAATGTTGACCTAATTGTACCCTCAACATTGTAGATTATAAGGCTATAATTTAAGCCCACAGTGGTGGTGCACATCTTTGATCACAGGAGGCAGAGGCAGGTGGATCTCTGTGAGTTTGAGGCCAGCATGGTCTACAGACTGAGTGCTAAGATACAAAACCAAAACAAAAACAACAATGATAACAACAACAAAATAAATAAAATAAATAACAAAAAAGGTAGAATAAGACTATAATGCTAACTTTAATATAATCTTAAATGTTTGTTCAGGAAGAGTTTTTCATTATACTTGTCATATAAAATTGTTTTTTGTGTATATGTGTCTGTGTGTGAATATATGTACACATATGTTTGTGTGAGATAATGCACATTCCTGTGCAGACCCTTGGAAGCAAGGAGAAGGTATTGGTGTCTCTATTTCTCTCCCTTTACTTTTTTGGAGCAAGTGCTTTCTCTGAACTTTTGTCTGAAAACATTAGATTTTTTTTTCTCTATCCCCCAACACACACACTCTTGGATATGGAGTTATGAACACTTACCAACTGGTTATTTGGGTGCTAGGTTCCAATTTCTGGTCATCATAATTACACAAAAGATATCATTTATCATTGAGCTATCTATCTAGTCCTCAAATTTGCAGTATTCTAAATAAATGATGCAATTTTCTAGACAGAAATCCAAGAATACATATATAGCATATATGTAACTCAGAATACTTGAAAGGACAGAATTAATATGTTGTTTGTAGCATAAATTAAGGTGCTTATTACCATAGATAAATATTTACATATTAGATACAATTACCAGGAAAATCCAGATTGTAGATGCTCAGAGGTGAAAGCCCATGGGAAACTGATGAATTATAATAAATGAATGCATTTCACACTCTTTCCCATAAATAATTGTCCTTTCATAACCAGTCAATAGTCATGAGTTGAAATATTGTAGAGTACAATAAATGAAGACCATGCTTAATCTTTTCTCAAACTGTCAAGGGTCAATTATGAATGTTTAGCAAGGCAGGAATTGTCACTAATAATGACTAAATATTAGTTTGAATAAAACTTACTTATACATTACATTATACATATATAATTATAACTATGGATTCATTATAAAACGTAACAAATGAATATAAATATTTTTATAATACTGACTATAAACTGAAGTATATTTGAAATTAGAATAATTCCATGTGTTCTCTAAAGTGTGAAAAGTTGATACTTTGTACAAGATTGATGATGAAGTCACAAAGTGCAAATTAATCTACTGCTGAAATCAAAACAAAAGATGAAGAACAAATCCTTCAGTTAGTATGGCCAATTGTATTTATCTAACCAATCCGATTTTACCAATCCAATCATATTGGATATGTAGAATAGTTACTGTCAAGAGGCTAAAAAAACAGCTTGTACATATTCTCTGAGAGATAGTCTACTACTAAAAAATGAATATAAGAATGATATTACAGTTAACATGGATACTACAGGAAATGGTGAGTCAAGAGATTAATATGTGCATAGGAGACAATAGGAGTTCACGCTACTTATAAAAGAACCTCAGAAGAAACCTTTGGGGAACACCCCTACAGTTCAACTTCTCCTACACTAACTGTTAGGACTGCTCCTAGCACAGATTCAGAGGCTTTAATCAAGCTGAGAAAAGTAATAGATGTGAATATTCTTCAAGAAATATATTCTCATATTTTATTACTGTATCTCATGCATGGCAGCCTCTGATTGCACTGACCATAGGAGGTCCTTGCCTGGAATTGCTCTATGCTTTCACTTTTTGAAAGATATGACAGGGACTAGAGTCCCTTTATCCAAGAATCAAAGAAACTGACAGAGTCTTCATTTTTCATATGCTTCTAAAATGATATTTGATTTTCTTTGGATACAAAAATGGAGCAAATTATGTTAGAAGAATAAGCAGTTTAGATGCATAAGAACATAACTGGTGATCAGAGGCCCAGAAACAAAGAATTTGAGAAAAATCTACAAAGAAATCTTAAATCAGCCTAATAGTAGAGGCAAACACATTCATCACACAGTTGTAAATGTAGAGAATAGACAGTTTTCCTAATAGCTGCTAATAGTAGACTCTAACAACTGAGAACATACGTTAGCTAAAATTTACAAACTTTTGCCTGTATTAATTCATTTTAACATCCAGGATTTGCACAGACTCCAAAATAACCATGATAAATCATGTTTATATTATATTTTATGTAGCCAGTCACTGTGACTTTATAGTAATCAAAAGCAAAGAATAAGGTGTAAACTATGATTAATTTCGTTTATGGAATTCTTATATTTACCTATAGGAAAAGTCTCTCCAGCCATCATTCAGCAAGAAATTTGTGAGACTGGAAATACAGTAATTTGGTAGAACACTTGCCTAGCATGCAGGAGGTCTGGAT
Source organism: Cricetomys ansorgei (assembly GCA_026225945.1). NCBI lineage: Eukaryota > Metazoa > Chordata > Mammalia > Rodentia > Nesomyidae > Cricetomys > Cricetomys ansorgei. The sequence continues at coordinate 5,045,130 of JAMJFZ010002812.1, forward strand.
ACTGAACTCTTCTCAAACCGTGCTTGGTTGTTCATGTGCATCGTATCAGCAATGGGAATTGGAAGAAAGAGGTCCAGAAGTTCAAGATCATTCTTAGCTATATAGTGATATCCAGACCAGTCTGGAGTACATGAAACCTGTCTCAGAAAGAAGTTTCATGAATAATTGAGGGCTTGTGATGAGGCTGTGAGAAGTACTAATGCAAAGAAGTTGCGGGAGGTCACTAAGATCTGAAAACCTCTCTAAGATGATGGCCAGCAAACATGATGTTCTTAGTCACTCAAAATCCAGGCAATTATTTCACACAATGGCTTCATGACCTCCGAACATGAGCTCTTGAGAGGAGTGCAACTAGGTTAGACATAGTTTTGTGATGCTTCAGCCAGAATTCCCCATAAGCCAGATTCCTGCCTCACAGCCATGGTAAATTAGAAATGCTGCCCTGGTTATATGAATTTTTGGTACTGTCTCTCAAAATATTAGAAAGTCAATACTTCTGAAAACAATCTCATGAATTCAGTAGATTCAGAAAATGATTTATTATTCCAAAGTTGCTAAGAAAAATAGATGGTAAAATATTATCAAATTTGTAGAAAGCAAAAGATGAAACTAGGATCTAACTCAGGTTAGACCTAATGGAAAAGATTTGCAATTTTCCACAAAGGTAATTTGAGTCTCTAAAATTAGAATACTTACTTTTAAACAAGTAGATGTGCCATTGTGTAGCTAATCTGTTCCATATTCTATAAGCCACCATATTATTTTCTCATTCTCAACAAAGCTGCTGCAAACTTTTAAGTATATTATAGCCTCATTTGTGTTTATGATTAGCTCCCTTGATTTCTGAGAACAAAGTGTGTTTCTTTTCTTTTTAACTTCTGAATAAGGCATATCTGAGGGAAGGAAGATATATTAAATATATTATCATTTCTATAGATAAAAAAATATTTAAAAGTATGTTATAGGATTGTGGAAAGAAGAAAACTAGTGATCTAAATGTTGTACTTCAATATAGCAATTCTGCTGCATGCACTGTTTTCTAGGAGACATGAAAAGGCACCCACTCACCACAGTTAGAGCACCAATAACAGACCAAAGTATAATTCTGTCAAGGTTCAAGTTGATGTACAAGTAAAATCATTAGACCTGCTTACAAAGCATAGGCAAGAAATCATTTATAGGAGCATGGGAGACCACAAAAGCCATGCAATAGGAGGTATCACTTCAGCCTAGGTGGCAACTTCTTCTTTATAACATTCATCAAATCTCTACTTCAGTTAACCTTTCAGCCTGTATATACAGGTCTAGTTCCTCCCTAGACCATGAGGCCATGTATTAGGTAGAAGGTCAGTTTGAACTAGTCAGCTTGGAAAAGAGTTTGAGTCAGAATAGTGAATGAGTTGAATCAGAAGAGTCAAGAGTTCAGAAGAAGCTAGTCAGAATGGTTCAGTCATCAGTAAGTCACAGAAGTTGATTAGATTGTATGGAGGCTGAGTCTGAAGCCTTCCAGTTATTGCACAGAGGCCAAAACTCTCAAGGGCTCCAGGACTAGAACTGGTGATTGAATTAGTCAAAGAATAAATAGCCTTTGAACTTGAAACGATGTCTATATCTGGTAAATCTACATCTACATTTGGGCACTATGGCTACACAGCAGCAGTTCTCAACGTGTGGGTCATAACTTCTTTGTTGAACAAACTACCCTTTCACAGGGTCACCTAAGTCCATCCTATATATCAGATATTTATGTTAGATTCATAACAGTTGCAAAATTACAGCAACAAAAATAATTTTGGGGGTCACCACAATATCAGGTAATGTATAAAAGTGTTGCAGCATTAGAAAGATAGAGAACCACAGAGTTTAAGGATCACAAACATATCCTATCTTTAGTATATTTTTTATCCCCTGCTCTGACCAGGCATTATAAAATTAGCTTTATAACATGTGACTATTAATATACTACCCATTTAAAGTTTTTAGTACCCCTTGATTTTTATAAGTATGTAAGACAGGAAAACACAGTTGTTATATTCAAAACCACCTCAATATTTTTTCTGTGTGTACTGAGCTTGAGACTATTTTCTAGTATTTATGTCTACAACGCAATTTGTAGTGTTTTAGGACATAGGAGTAGTTCCTGTTTATTTGGGGCTATGTTTTATGTGATTTGTTAATAGTTATTGTGTGAAAATCTGAAAATAAGTTATTAGAAAATATCAGAAAGTTTTAGTAATCTACTTAAACAAACCTTCTCTATAGACAAATTTCAATTTGGGCTAGCATTTTACGCCCATTTAACCACTTAATTCATTGTGTGTGTGTGCTTTTTTTTCTTTAGTAGATTGAATACTACATCCACAACACATATGTAACACTAAAATTAAAGGTTATTTTGTTTGACTCCTTAAAATGAGTAAAAATTATTTAATTTAATTTCATCATCTGTAGCATAATTATTTCTATCAAGTAATGTATGCTAATGTAAGATTTTTGCTGTCTCTTTAAAATTAAAGAAACAGAATCTACATTGGATTATTTATTTTAATGTACTCATTCAATACAAATTTTTGCTTGAAAATATCATTTATTTACTAAGTGTTTTATAAAAACCAACCTCAATGCACTCTAGTTCTGAATAATAATTGTAATATGTAACAGTTTTTGGTATGTCATCTGGCATTATGGCAGGCTTGTGTTATTCTAATCAGCCCTGCTTTCTCTTTCTCTAAAGTAAAAATAACAGCAAAAGTAGGTTTCTAAAAGAATATAGATGGGGCTTACTGTCCTAGCTAGTTCAGCTATCAACTTGACACAGTCTAGAGCAATCTGAAATGTCAATTGAGAGATTTCTCAGATCAAATTGGAATGTGGCTATGTCTGTGAAATAGTTTTTATTGATGTAGGGGAACTCAGCTCACTGTGAATAGCACCATACTTAGGCAGGTAAGTTTGGCTGTATAAGAAAACTGAGTATAAGTCAGTGAGCAATCAGTAAACAAAACCCAGCAATCAGTATTCCTCCAAAATTACTGTCTCTAGTTTCTGCATTGACCTCACTCAACAGTAGATTGTGCTCTGGAAGTGAATGACAAAAAGAAAAAAGAAAAAAAAAGAGAAAAAATTCATTTCCTCCAGCTACTGCAGATAGTTACTTTTGGCTATGGTGTTTAATCACAATAACAGAACAGAAATTAGAACAGTTGCTTTTTATTTGGATTAATGTGCCATGCTCCTTGACAGAGATTTCTAGTTCTTTTATATATTAGTAATGCGCATATATTTTTATCTATATTTGATGAGTTTCATAGTTTTTCATTTCCTTTTTTCTGTTCTACTATTTTATAAAATTTTAGATTTATATCTATTTTGTAGTTCTATTATACTGTTAAAATTGATTTGTCATATAATTGTTATATAATTTCTGGTTGCATTATTTTCAGTAGCTCAGTTTAATATTCTTCTTAGTTTTCTATTTTGCCCCATTGTCACTTTTGAGGATTTCAGAGGATTCAGCCTGTGTCCATGGTCTTTATTCTTTGTTTAACATCCCTCAGATGGAATCCATTCAATGATCTGCCTTCACATTTGCCAACTTTTTTGTTTGTCCATCTTGTTCCTGCTATTAACTCTCTCTTTATAACATTTTTTAAAATTTTCACTAAATTCTATTTTACTTCTGAATCCTTGTTTATCTCTCTTTTGTAATTATTATATCTGTCTTATAGTCTCTTTGCATGCTGCTTTTATTTTTTTAGATAGTTTCCTTAGTTGTAATTATACTTACAATGGCTAATTTGAACATGTTAAAATTAAATCCAGGAGATGTATATCTTTAGCATTAGTTGTGTAATACTATACTTTTTTCTACTTGTGTATCATGCTGTCCTTTTCCTGTGTATATCTCATAGTTTTTATTTGTTCATTTTCTTCTGTTTCTGTTGATAAGTATCCATTTGAAATGCAAGTGGTAACTGTATGTGGGAAACTTTGATTCCTGTAGAGGAATAGTCCTGTGTGATAGATAGGAAGTGTCTATATTCCAGGGGGTTCTATGTGAACAAATCACATTTAGAGGCCTATGTGATTCTGATGTTTAGAAAGAATGTTAAGAATGTTGGTACATACTTTTAATCCCAGTATTCAGAAGGCATGGTGTTCCACACATTTAATCTCTAAGACAGAAACTGTGGAAGCAGACACAGGAAGTAGAGCTTAGAAATCGTCTGTGTCACACAAGAAGTGATGTCTGAGATGAGTGAGTGAATTACATTGCAAAGTGACAAATCAGAGGAAGAGTTAGCAGAATGAGTCAGAATCAGGACATGGCCAACTCTCTTGATATAAAAGCAGGCTCTCAGCTTAGAGCAAAGTCAGTTATACCAGGAGGCAGATGGGGGACAAGACATGGAGACAATGAAGTGGTCCAACTGAAGAGCAGAGAGGCTGACTGAGGCAGAAAGGAGCAACGATAGCTCAGGGAGAGACATAAGAGATACAGAGGCAGCTCTGGCAGAAGTATCAGAGGGGAAGAGTGAGTTATTTTGAAAATAAGCAGATCAGTTTAGTCTGAGGCAGTTAGAGCATCAGCCAGAACCTGCCAGATTTAGAAGAGTTTGTTAAACAGTATGCCAACTCAGAATGTCAGTTTGAGCCAGGAGCATGGAGGGCAGTTTGTGACAGAGCAGCAGTGAACCAGAAGAGTCAGAGTTCCGAAGGACCTAGTTAGAGTGGCTCAGTCAGCAGTAAGTATCATGGTTAAAAATCCTAGATTGTATGGAGGCTTAGGTTGAAACCTTCTAGGTCTAAGCTTGTATATTTTGTATGGAGGCTTAAATACTTCAGGGCTCCAGGAATGAGAACCAGTGATTTAATGAGACAAAACAGTAAACACCCTTTTTTCCTGAATCAACATCTACATCTGGCGTGAATCTATAGCCATAGATTCCTCTTCTATCCTTCCAAATATTCCAGGCTGTCTTTTGTGTTATTGTTTTGCTGTTGCTGCTATTATTTGATTGTAGAGTGACTTAAAACATTTAATCTATGCTGTTTCTATGCTGGATATTGAAGCTTTGTTTTTAATAAGGTTGTGTTTTATTAAGTTTATTAAGTTCATGAATTAACAGAAACCTTCCTTTACTACTTTGAGCCAGTAAGACTCCTCTCCGCTGCAGAATTCCTTTTGAATGTTGGGACCATTTAATAGCACTCAGGGTAAAATCTGCTTCAGTCTTTGCCTTCATGTTTACTGCATAGATCCTTGAAGGATCTGCCAAAATTGAAGGAACAGGCTTCTTAGGATTTCTTCTGATCGTGAGCATTATAACCTCTCACATACAGATTTTTGATCTCCTGGAAATGCCAAATAAGTCAGATAATGAAAATCTCTAGGGATGAAGACTTCATGGGGACTTTGTTTGCTGCCTCCATAATCTACTACATGGAAAATATTCTTACTCACCATGATTCTTAGGCTCTGATAGCAAATTAGGTTTCACAGTGTGGAGTAAGGGTGATCAAAGTCACTAACATAAAATGCTACAAAGACAAGACTCTTATTCCTTCCAGTTATGATCTTTTATTTGTTTCTTAAATGCCTCTAAGATTGTTGCAAGCCAGGAATGAACTTCCAGAGTTTTGAAGTTGCTGATGTTGACAATTCTTGTCAATGTTCACTTACAAAAATGCAAGTTTTAGACAACCATCTACAATGATTTGTAAAGCTGCTGCATTTTACATTTTTGTGTGGAGAGATTTTGTGTGAATATAGTAGCATTTGAGGTCTGCTTTAGATATAACAAATTTTGGTGATTTTTATAATGCTATTTAAACTAGTAAGGTATTATTTAGTTTTCTGTGTTTGATGTCATAGAACATGTTGGCTAAGTGAGTAAGCTGGTTTTATAACCTTTGAATATATCTGGTTTTTCTCTCATGTGTATTATTTATCACTACTTTAAATTTTTCAACTACTCAGTTATTTGACCAGTTGTATTTGTTCTAAGAGCCATTGATACTACTTACTTTAAGCCTTTTATTTTTCCTCGGCTTTAAATGAGAAAATAATATACATTTCTATGAAATAACATTTACAATTTTTTTCTGCAATATAAAATTTATTGTTAGTCATTAAGAAAGAATATTATATCTCAGACATTGTTGTCTTAAATGTAGGGGTTTGGCTTTGATCTTGATTGATATCTTAGTTATATTTATATTTCTTATACTTTTCTATATACTCTTTCAGTAAATGGAAAATAGCTATATCTTGTTTAATGTCTACTGTCTACTAATCATTTGCAGCCTGTTGTTTCTAATTCTATTTCTATTGATTACATTTTATGGAAGAGGAAAGAAAAAGTTTTGGTTTGTTATAGCTCAGGTTCATTCTTGACATGTTTTTTATAAATAAAACCCAATAGTTTAGTTAACTAATAAGAGATTTTGTATTCTTGATTGCTGAATTTATTTCTTTGGATGATTTTTTTTTGACAGTTACCTATTCCACAGTTGGGAGTAGAATCACAAGTAAAACATTGTGAGAAGGAAGTTTAGTGACCTAGAAATAAATGTTAAGGCCCTTTTATCGGCCTTAACATTGATTCCTCAGCAGGAACAGTTGTAATATCAAGAGATTGATAGACATGTGCACACCTATGTTCATTCTCTCTCCCTGGACTTTTGCAGGTCCAAAGGTTTTATGTAAACTATTGTTATTGAACAAGGAAGACAGAGAGACAGGAATGATATCCTGTCAAGTCCAATAAAAGTGAGCTCACCCAAACAGCAGGCAGTTTTCAGCATTAAATGAGCACTAGTTTTTCTATAAAGTATACACTTTGTAGAGAGTTACTATTGTCTTCAATGATTTCAGAAAATCAAAAGTGAAAATATGCATCATTAGTTAGCAATATTTTGTAAAATATCTTTTCAGATGTCACTTTTTGCTATTTTCTGTAAACTTGTTTACTTATATAGGTTTTGTTCTAACAAACGTTTGCATTCCAGGATGTTCAGGATTATTGAGATTTTGGCTCACGTTATTCTTTTTTACAAAGGATAAAAAACTATTTAACAATCTGAAATATAAAAAAAACAAAGAAACTGTTCTCAGTTTTGAGGCATATGAAGAAAAGACCTCAAAATTTATAATTCAGCTAACATAAATCTTCAAAAATATTATTAAAAATATTGACATGAAACACTAAATAATGGAAAATCATTTTTTATTCTCTATCAATCCTCACTAAGGGTTAAGCTATCATTATTTAAGTTATACTGTAGCTTAAGTAATATATTTTGACTTTTTAAGTTTATTATTTCTTTTGTTGAAAGTAGATTTTTTTCATATATTATATCCTGATTATGGTTTCTCCTACTCTACTCCTTCCAGTTCTAACCCACCTCCATTTCTATCTAGATCCATCCCCTATTCATATCTCATTAGAAAACAAATAGGCATCTAAGTAATAATAGCAAAATATAGTTAATTTGATTTGTAGAATTGAATAGAATCAAACAAGTAAACAAACAAAAAACACATAAGAATAGGACAAAACTATCAGAAAAAGAGTCCAAGAAAAGGAATAAGAAACAGATATAGGTACTGAGCCGCATTAATTCACACACTCATGAATTCCATACTAAATGGCAGCTATCATATGTACACAAATGATCTGTAAGGTACAAAAAGAAAAAAAAATAGTGAAACTAAAAAATGATCAAATTTAAAACAAAAAAGAAAAAGAAAGAAAATGCCCATAAATAATATTATGAGACAAGGAACCTCTAAAATGTCTTTGGTTTCATTTTCTGTTGGTCATCTACTGCTGGGCATGTGGCCCACCCTTAAGAATAGTTGTTTTCCCGGTGAAACTCCCTTGGAGAAAACAAAAAAAAAATTCAATTGCAAGTGGTTATCAAATGGAGATTGCTTTTGGGTCTATGATGGGGCCAAGTGTCCATTTTTCCTTTCAGCTTTAAGACATCATTTGGTACATAATTGTAGAGAAATAGCCCTTTGTGAAAGCTAGGATGTATATTCCAGGGACTACATTCAGAGGCCTGTGTGGTCTGGATGGCATGTAGATACATCTTTAATCCCATCATTCAGAAGGCAGTGGTGGTCCAAGCTTTTAATCTCTTAGGCAGAAAGAATGTAGAAGCAAACATAGGAGGTAGAGCTTAGAAGTCATTTTCAGATTGAAAGTGATGTCTGAGATGAGTCAGAGTGAAGGACAGACAAAGTGTGACTAATCAGAGGAAGAGTTAGCAGAGTGAGTCAGAGTAAGGAAATGTCCAACCTTCAGGAGAGAAATTCAGGCTCTCTTCTCCAGGTTACAGCAAAGTCAGATCACTCAGTGAGTTAAGAGAGTAAATTACAGGAGCAAGATTGAGCAGAGAGGCTGCCCAAGACAGTATGGAGCAATGGGAGGTCAGGTAGAGACAGAGAGCTCTTATGGAGAGACCCAGAAATACAACAGAGCTCAGCAAAAGAATATTAGATGGGAAGAGTAAGTTGAACCTAAAGAGTCAGAGTTCAGAATGAGCTAGTCAGAGTGAGTCAGTCAACAGCAAGTCTCTGTAGCTTTAATTAACCAAAGAATTAGCCAAAGGTGCCCTTTGTCCTGAATTTATGGCTACATATATCTTGATGATTTAGAGGACCATGTTTTCTTGGTACCCTCAATTCCCTATGGCTCTTATACTCTTCAACCTCCTCTTCCATGGCATTCCTGAGGCCTGGGGTGAAAGATTTGATGGAAACATCTAGGTTAGGGATAAGAGTTCCAAGGCCTCTCACTGTATAATTCTTGCCCATTTTCTCTGCATTTGTTCCTATTTGCTGCAGAAGGAAGCTTCTCTAATGATGCCTGAGCAAAGCATTTGCTCTATAAATATAGAAGATGTCATTAAGAAATCATTTTATTGCTATGTTCCTTTAGTTAGTTGGTTTTTTCCTAGGTTCCTGGGCTATCTAGTCTCAGGTTTTTGGTTACCCAAGGAGAATTGGGTATAGGTTCTATCTTTTGGAGTGGGCCTTAAGTCAAATCATATATTGGTTGGTTACTCCCACAAGTTGTGTGTCACTATTGCACTAGCATGTTGCAGGCAAAATATTATTGTAATTACATGGTTTACAGCATGCAGAATATGTTTCAGTACCAAGAACAATAGCCCATAGGTGTGAAGGCTCTAGTTAGGCACCAGCTCAACTTCTCAGTGTTTAACAAATTGTATGGGTGTTGTCTTCAGCAATGGGATCTTGCTGTCAGTTTCTGAAGGGCAAGATATAGCCTTGCCAAGAACCTGGATTGTTTAGTAGAATTTCATGGGAACACTTTAATCAACAACTCAATTAGATGTATCACATGCCTAGGAACTGGAAGCTTCATTTGATGACAAGATATGTCTAATTTGGGCCCTGTATCCCAATTTTTCTTTTTATTTGTTGTTGCTTATTTGTTGTTGTTTATTTGTTGTTATATTTTTATTTGTTGTTGCTGATTATATATATATATATATATATATATATATATATATACCTTCTAATGTGTTAGGTTTCCATACTACTCCTCAAATGCCCCTTAACTTTAGCTGTCATTTCCCATATTCCTTCACTTGTTCCTCTTTTCCCTCCCTTTACCCATATGATCTTCCTGTTCCAGGCTTCCTCTATCCCACCTAACCTTCAGTCATCCATAACTATCTTTACTATCTCCCTTTCATAGCGAGATCTCTCTGGAACCCTAGTCACTTACTCTGTACCTAACCTATGTGGTTCGACAGATTTTAGCTTGCTTTTAATAATATATTTAATATATTTATTATTAATATATTAAATATTACTAAGTAATATTTAATAAGAATTTTTAGACATTTTAAAATTATATTATTGGACTTTGATCTTGAAGATCAAAGTAAGTAAATAATATGTACAAGTGGATTGAATTATGCTTTTTGTCATTCAATCATTTGAATTATTTTCTTGAGGCTTACTATGTCCAAAATTAACAAGTTGTATCCAGTTTTGATTATAAAATATTCATAAAGTTTTAAAAGTTATTACACTTATAAAATTTTGGTATTTTTGGAATTACAGCTTCAGGATTTCATATATGTATTGATTTGATAATGGAACATTGTTTTTCCTGAGGGTTTTTTTTTTTCTATCACCCACCTCCCTTTTTTATTTAATAATTTCTCCAAATTACAAAACATCTCATGAGTGGAGTGCTCTTTCCAACAGACTTCATTCAGTGATGTCTCCCACTTTGTTCAAAATAAGGTCAACATGCCTTGTAGAGGAATAGGTCTGTGTGAAAGCTAGGAAGGGTCTATATTCCAGAGGTCTTCATTGAGAGACCTCTGTGTTCTGGATGGAATATAGAAACACCTTTAGTCCCAGTATTCAGAAGGCAATGGAGGTGCACATCTTTAATCCCTAAAACAGAAACAGAGTATGAAAGCAGACACAAGAGGCAGAGCCCAGTAGGAGTCAATGTCACATAGGAAGTGACATCTGAGATGGGTCAAAGTGAAGGACAGGCAAAATGACAAATTAGAGGAAGAGTTAGCAGAATGAGTTGGAGCGAAAACATGCTCAAACCTCACAATAGAAAAGGCAGGCTTGTAGATAAGTACAGTCAGTTACAGCAGTCAGTTACACAGGCAGTATGAGGCAAACAGTTCAAGTAGGAAGATGGGGAACAGACACAAAGGCAAAGAAAAGGTCTAACTGAGGAGCAGAGAGGCTGACTGAGGCAATATGGAGCAATGAGACTCAGGGAGAGACACAGAGACACAGAGGTAGCTTGGAAGAAGTCAATATCAGATGGGCAGTTTGAATCAGTTTGAAGCCAAGCAGAACGGTTCCATCAGAGAATCAGCCAGAGGCTATCAGAGTCAGAAAGAGGTTGGAACAAAACAATGAATGAGTTGAGTTGAACCTAAAGAGTCAGAGTTCAGAAGGAGCTAGACAGAGTTTCTCAGTCAGTAATAAGCCTCAGAGGTTGAATTGACTGTGTGGGGTAGAAATACTCGAGGTTTTGGCTTTAGTACTAAGAACTGGTGATTTAATTTGTCAAAGAATAAAGTGCCTTTGCCCTGAATCAAAGCCTTCATCTGGTGATCAAGACTACAATGACTTACTGCAAACTATGGTATTATTTGATAAAATGTTCTTATAGTTAAGTACTTCATGATAGTTTCATATTTATAGAGTGAGAGACATTGTGTCTCAGGACAATGAAGGGATAAATGACCAAATAAAGTCAGTGTTCTTTTGTTGGATTTTGCTGTCACATCAAGGAAACTGTACAGCATTTATTATCATTCTTACAGGTATACATTTGTTACTGGACTTACTGAAATAAAATTGCCATAGCTCAAACTGCATTCATTGATTATACTTTCTTGTTATAATTTATTAATATCATACCTTAATATACATTTGCTACTAAGTGTATTAAAATGCACATTATTAAATGTGAAGAATTCCTTTAGAATTGTCATAATTTGAAGGTCAAACAAAGTGTTTTTAGGCTTCCTTCCTTTTATTTTGACAATTTTCAAAGCAAGTTATTTTATTTAGTAAATGCACATAGAGCCTACCCACATTCTCTTTAACCCTAAAATAATACACAGTATGAACAGCTGACAGCTCAGCTATAACCTCGCATCTCATCCCAGACCAACCTGCCCAAGCTGCTCTGAAATATGTCAGTTAAAGAAACTTATAAATATAAATATAAATATCATATATAAGTATAAAATATAAACATAAATAAGAGATGATGAGTATTTCTATTCTGTGCTAACTTACCACACATGGTACTCTACTTCTGTGGGTATCTTCATAAATATATTCTAAACTCTAATGTCAACATAATCTGCTGAAATGTATTTTGAGCACAATACAACTAAGGGTCTTAGTATGAAATCCTATGATGTGTTGCTGTTTTTGTAATCAACCATTTGTTCTAGAAATGCCATACTGAATTTTAGTTGCCTATATTTTCTGGGGAGAGTCCTATTCATGCTTTATTTTCTTAAGTGGGCATAAGTGCTTCCTTATGCAGAGCATTCTATCACAATGAAGAATATATTCTCAATTAACTTTATGTAGCACCAGTAGTCCAAATAATATAGCTTCCAATAATACTAGATCCTAGAAATATTTGGTACAAACCAAAGGATATGTCCTAATCAAAATAATAGCCAAGTGTCAAAAAACAGAGGACATTATTAAAGCTTTAACAATTTTTATAGGTTGAAGGTTATTAAATTTGACTGATTTTGAAAAACTTAAAGCTTATAAAACCAAATGATTTTTAATGGGTCTGAAAATTATATAATTTAAGGGACATAATCTATGGATTAAAAAGCATCAAACATTCTGAATCCCATATAGATTTGAGAATCACGAAGATGGCACAAGTAGTTGGTTTTGACAGACCTGTGGAGAATTAGAATCTGGAATTTAGCAGTTCTTTTTAAATATTTCATATTTGTTTGACTGTTAGTATAAACATTAGTGTTTAATCAGCCCTGAGTTTATTCTGATATTTAATCTTTCCCAATTAATAGTATAATTTAAATATATGTGTGAATTCCAGCTTATATTATGTTAATTTTGTTTATTTTTATGTAAGCAATGCTTAAAACCACAGCACTATTAATAATTTTTCTTCTGGCTGTTTTTCCTCTAACACACATATAATATAGTTCTACAAACAATTCACATTGCTACATAATTTCAAATAAACAATTTAAATTTAGAAAATTATGGAAAAATATCATACATGGAAATTGCTACTGTTACATATCACATTATTATTCATTAATTATTTTTCATTATAGCTATTGACTTGTTGTTAAGTAACAAATAATAACTAATGCATTTGCCAATATGTTTACCAATGTTCGAAGTCAGAGCGGTAAAACATTTTGACTTCATACCTTAAAATGGATGTCTTCAATATGGTAAACAAAATGAAATGTTGTTGTTCCTGTAGTCATTTTATAAAAAAGAAAATAGTTGTGTGATCTCTAACTGATGTGCCCTAGAGTTTATGTCAACGTGGTACCTAGTGGCAACCTCTCATGATTATTTCTATTGACATTAAAAGTCAGCAAATATTTCCTGCCTTCTAGTCTGTTTCAATCTTGATTTTTTTTTGAGACAGGGTTTCATCTAGTGCCGACTGGCTTCCAGTTTACTATCTAGCTGATGTTATATTCAATGTTTTGATCTTCCTCCCTCTACTTTCTACAGTCTGGGATTAAAGTTAAGCAGTAAGATGCCACATTATATTTTATGTCATGGGCCTTGTAAATGGGTGATCTAATTATACTCTCTTGTTTGCCAATTAGGAAGTTCAAAAATGAATTTATTTCATTGTAGAGGATAGAGTAGCTGGTATTTTGTGTATGCTACAATTCTCATTAATTTTTCTACTTACATATCCCCTTGTTCTGCTTGCATCACTTTTGATGTTGCATTTCTATTTGTCTCTCATTTATTTTAAAACAAGTGAGCTACATGAAAGATTTCTGAGTTAATACTTGCTACAGTTAAATTTTTCCTGTTTTAGTCAAGTCTTAATTTTTAAAATTAAATTGGTGTAAGTTTCTAAATTTTCATCTTGTGTTATTTGATATGTATGAGAAGCATTTTGATACTCATTAAATCTTGAATACCAAATATTTGAAATTCCATTGGAAGTCAGATAAAAGATTTTGATGTCTTTCTTTTTTCTATTTAGATTCTTCTAGGGATAGCATGCTTGGATCTTTGAAACATTCTCAGTTAAAATGTTGAGAAAGAATTTAGAGTATGTGCCTCAAAAAGTCATATATCAAGACTATGCTTTTTGACAGCTGTGAAATAACAATGTAATTGCACTGTAACTGTGAAATATGACTTCTTGCTTGTAGAAGTGGATTTTCCATTGATTCCCACATATATACAACAGTTTCAAGACATGCTATTTTTCCTAATTAATTAAGTTTCAGTTTCCACTTTTTTAGATTCATGGTCATGTTTATCAGACAATGAAATAAGAATATCAAATATATAAAATGAACTGTGATGTAAGAGCCTAGTTTGTTTTGTTATTTATTGGGAGATATTCTTTCTCTTTGCCTGTATGAATGCATGTGAGCGTATCACCATGTCCATCTGTCCATTTGTCTGATTCTCTCTCTCTTGATAGGAAAAAAATAAACAAATGATAAGTAGATAACTGATAGTTATAGAAAACCATAGATAAATATGTATACAAGTGGTCTTATTTTATAATTAGTATTTTGCTCACAAAAATTTTATTGACTCTGTAGTATAACACACGGCTAGGAAACTTATCTTCATATACTAATTAAAAAGCTTTTAATTTTCCTGAAGGAATCACAATTAAGGTATGTAAGTGTGCAAGATCAAAAAAAAAAAAAAAAAAAGAAGAGCTTACATATAATTTACAGAGAAAGTAATTAATCCTTTAAGAGAAAAATGAAATTTGGATATGAATCATTCAATAATAAATTTAATTATTTTGTCATTAAAAAACTCAGATGTCATTGATTCACATTTTCTAATACAAATAAGTACTTCGGGAACTAGAACATTAATTTTGTGCAAATTTTATAGTTATATGAAAGTTGTTTAGAAGTGTAACACAATAAATAATGCAATTTTGTGAGCAGAATTTACTAGTTTTCATCACAAGATTAAGAAAGACTTGATTTTTATTTGGGGGGGCAGTTATAGAACATTTACCATTTTTAAATAACTGTTTTTTGTTAAAAGATAAAAGCAACTCTTCATTCTTTATTTTAAAATACAAGGGACAAGAATACAGCACCCACTGATGGGGAAGAAAGAGACACAGAGACTATGTAGCAGATTGTGAAATAATGGTTTAGCCAAGATTTAAAGCTTCTGTATAATTTTGCCTGGAAAAGAAAGTTTGAAATGTAAGCTAGCATACAAGCCACAGAGAGCAGCATGACTGAAGAAATGCAGATGTGATGGAAAACAATGCATTCAGCTGTATTGCATCTGTATTTTTCAGGTTCACTAGAGGTTGCAAATGAGGAGGAGTGAAACAGTAGAAGTTAGGATTGACTGAAAAAAGCAGATATATGCTCTGAAATTAAACATATTCTGAAATCAGATGTCACTGACACAGATATCCTCCAAACTGTGGAGACATTAAATAAATACTGCCTTTATTCTTGAAGCTTTTCCACATACATCTCAGTCAAAAGCTAATTTATCTATTGATTGATTATTTTTAAGATAGTTTTTTTGCCGCTTACTTCTACAATGTAACTAGTAATTCTTCTTACTCAGCTTCTCAATTAAGGGATTCTAGGTGTGTCTTACCATGCCAATTTCATAAATTAGATTTTTAAAGTATTTTTAAGTTTTCAAATTTTTGGGTATATCAAACTATCAAAGAAAGTACAAAAATCTTAAAATGGTATCTAAAATATTGAAGTTTTCTTAATAAATTTGTCCACTTCTAAGTACTAAATCAGCCAGACTCTTTTAATATGCAGTTTTTACTTAAAATAAAGGTCATATATAAATTATAAGTAAATTTAACGTGGAATTTTCTCAAAGAATAATATAAAAGCAGACAGTGCTTTATATATGGGACCATAAATATTCCACCAATTAAACTACCTCTTTGATCTGATAAGTAATTATAACAAAGAATAGAAATATTAACAAACAGCAGTCAATAATATTTTATAAATCGATGACAAACATACAGAAAAAGAATAATGATAACAGTTCCATTCAGAATAGATGCACACACACACACACACACACACACACACAGACTCAGAAATACCCAGGGTTAACCTAACCAAAGAACCAAAAGAACTCTACAATGAAAATTTTAAGATGGTGAAGAATACTAGGAGACAGAAAGACATCCCATGCTCATAGATTGTAACAATTAATGTTATACAAATGACCATCCTATCAAAAAACTATCTGCAGATTCAGTACAATCCTATTCAAAGTTCTTCACAGGCAGAGAAAAAAAAATCCAAAAACTTATGTGGAAGCACAAAATATCAATGATAGGGTCAGTCGCATGCCTTTAATCCTAGCACTCAGGAAGCAGAGGCAAGTGAATCTCTGAGTTCCAGGCCAGCCTGGTCTGCAGAGTGAGTTCCAGGACAGTCAGAGTTACAACAGAGAAACTCTGTTTTGGAAAAGGGGGGAAAAAAAAAAGAACCTTTAACTGCCCCCAAATCAAATATAGACAAAGCAGTCACAAACAAAAAGAATACTTCAGGAAGTATCACTATACCTGATTTCAAATCATACCCTAGAGCTCTTCCTTCAAAATAAAAGCATCTTGTCTTATTTTGAAAAATATTTCAAAAATATACACTAGGAAAAATTGTCATCTTAAACAGCAGTGATGGAAAAACTGTACTTAAACATGTAGTATGATGAAGCTAGATACTGTTCACAAAACAACTCCAAGCAGAGTAAGCACCTCAAAATAATTATCTTAGATTTTGAAATTACTGAAGGAAAAAGTAGGGAGCATGCTTCTACTTACAGACACTGGTAAGGACTTTCCGAATAAGACTCCATTGTCACAGGATATAAGATCAGCAGTCAATCAATCAGTCTCATGAAAATAAGAAGCTTCTGTGCAGCATTGGAAATTGTAAAGTGAATTACTAAGTATCCCACAGAATGAGGGAAAATCTTTCAATTCTACATCAAACAAGAATTTAGGTCTAGAATATGCAAACACTGTATTAACTGAACATTAGGAAAATAAAGATCCCCATTTAAAATTAGAATGTGGAACTGAACAGAAAGTTATCAAAATAAGCCATGCAAATTGCAAGGAAGTACGTTTAAAGGTTCTTGAAATACTTAGCCACATGAGAAATGTAAATTATAAATACTTTGCGATCCTACCTCACCCCAGTCAGAGTGGTTATCCTCAGGAGTACAAATAACAACAAATGCTCTCTTTGATATCCTGTAAGGGGAACTTTTTACATTGTTGATAAACTAGTGTAGGCACTTGGAAATCTTTCAGTAGTTTTCTCTAAAAGCTAGAAATAGAAATTTATATATATGACCCAATTACACCATTTATGGGCAAATTTTCAAAAGATCTTACATCCTCCAACAGACACATTTAAACATCCATGATCATTGCTATTCATTGTAGCTAAGAGAAAAACTGAATGGGTAAGAATAATGTGCATATACACAATGAATATGAAGAAGATATAAATAAAATGTAATCATGAGATTTGCAGGTAAATGGAGTGAGTGAGGTGTTAAGTTGCCAAAGACAAACATTTTGTGTTCTCATATGCAGACCCTACTTTGAAATCTCTTGTTTTGTATATTTAATTTGGAGCTCACCTGGAAGCCAGGAAACTAGAAGAGACCTTACAGGGGAGATCAAGGAAGAGGGTTAGAAGAATTTAGGTAAAATGAAAGTCCTGAGATAGAATACTAAGGCTTGACCAGAGAGGGGTGTGGGAACTTTATGCAATTCAGAGGGTGAAGGGGAGGAGAAAAGTGGTATAAAATCCATATGAAGAACAACTATCTTCCAACCTAACTTTGTGTGTGTGTGTGTGTGTGTGTGTGTCTGTCTGTCTGTCTGTCTGTCTGTCTGTGTGTCTGTTTGGGGACAGCAGGAGACATATTAAAAACAACGTGGTGGAAAGTACTGAGTTTTAAAGGATTAAATCTGGTCATGATAGGCAGGAACCTGGGAGAGAAATGGAAATAGGAAGTGGGTTAATAAAGACTAAGGATAGCTCTATAAGCTTTATAGGAACCCCATAGTTAATAATCTAATTTCAAAATGCGAGAACAATTATCAAGCATTTGACAGAATCAATGCTACATGAGTAGACAATTTTGCTCCAAGAACTCATAGATATTAGATGGAAATTTTAGTACAAGGCATTGAGATACCTCCCACAGAGCTATTGGTCATCGGAGTTCCCAGTGTCTCCAAAAAGTACAAGCTATTATCATTGCTTATCTTCTATAACTACTTGGTAAGACCCTATTGTTGAAGACATTACACACTTTAGCTTCAGGATAGAGAGGCATCAATCTCAAACCAACTGGGAAATTGCCAGCTACATAGGCTTTCATGGTAGCTCAATGGATCACGAAGGCTCCTGGCATAGAAAATACATCAATAGTGCTGGACTCAGGATTGGACCATACATGTTGCCACTCTTTTCAGGAAATAATTACATCCTTGTACAATAGTGGTGCAAATGTTATAAAGCAATTAACTGCTTTCTTATTGAATTTGAGACCTGTTCCCCCAAAGTGAATTTTATGCCTGGTACTATATACTGTTGGTCAAAATTCCATGACTGCAGAAGTCATAGACCCTAGAGTAAAGGGTAGAGTTGCCTTTTAAATACTTATGATTATAACCTTAGACCCAAGTTTCTCTTAATGGTGATCTGAAAAGCTTTGTTTTGCAGTGGACCACAATCAATGGATAGGTGAATAACTGGCCAGAGTGCTGAAAGCAAGAGCCTGAGTACTCAGCCCTGATTGAGACATCTATATTAGCCCCTGCCAAGGCTCAGGGACTATCATTGAAGAGGAAGGAAGCAAAAGACTATAAAAGCTGGAGGAAGCAGAGGTTGAGTTGCTATAGGATGCCATCTCCTAGCATGTCATGTTTATCTCACTCATGGACCTGAGTCAGACCTACTCAAGAATAATTAATAATCCTGCATTAGATTTAGTCCTGTAATAAATGGTATAAATAATCTCTATGCTCCACCCTTATTGTTGGGGTATTGTCAGTGAATGGGGGCTGGAGTAGGGTAAATAATTATTTTACTGAGGATAGGGTCATTAATATGTTTCCCACTCCCTATCAAGAAATAACCAGAGAACATTCATTGGACTTGGTGTGTAATCAAAAAATATAGAGTCGGGGGAGGTATAGTCTGTGGTAGTGAGAAATGGAGCGATAAATGGGGGTTAGATACAATCATCTTTCATTGTATACATGTATGACATTATCACATTAAAATTTAAGAAACATTATTTTGTACAAATAACATATACTAATAAAAATAAGGAACCCCATCTCCCCAAAAACAGTGTACTATATATTTTTGTATTGTCCATTATTAATCTACCAAATGTGATGACAATTCTGGAAGAAGCTAATGGGCAATGGGGAAGTACTGGTGAATGAGTAAACTTCATAAATTGATGTAGTTGCCATTCAAATGTTTGTATAGGGTAATTCCAGACAAGCAATCAGAACAAGAAGAACTGACATATGTTCCCTAAGGCTCTGTCACTGCTGTGAAAGTTTCCAGATCTGCACATTTCATGAAGATGCACATATTTTGGTATGAAAAAAATTATTAAAAGTGCAAATTTTGTTTTATTCATAGTTTTCCCACTTTTAAATATTTCTTGTTGTTCTATAATGAGGTAACAATGGGAACATGCTCCAGTAGGGACTCTATTCAAAGCAGTTACCTTACAATCTCCATGTGTATACCCTTAGAACCTCCTGCCATGCTCTCTCTAAGACCATGCATCCTCTGACTGTTCCTAACCTTTGTGTGAGTACTACAAGCTAATAGGCAAAGGTTCCACTTCAAATCTGTGTATCATACCTGTGAAGGGGTAGGGAAGTCTCCCCTCAGCTGTTCTACATTAGACAGGCAGAACTGAAGTCTCAGGCTCTAAGCTTCTTTGTACATGATCTTTGACCCTTGTCTTCCTATTCTTTGTGCATAGTAGTAGGCCTGTATTGTGGTCTGAATGTGAGAGTCACCTATTCTTGCTTCTTCTCTCCTCTTTTCTTCCACAGGTCTTTCTGACAATAAATTTGGCATCCTTCTGATTCTTCATGGATGCATCCTTCCTGAAAATCCTGAATAGTCACTGTAGAAAATGTAGGCAATATGTTTCAATGGGTAGTTTAAAATGAGTAGATAGCTTGGTTGGTAAAGCCACTTGCAGCCACATCTGGTGATTATTGCAAATTGTACAACCACAATAAACACACCATGGCATGTGCACATATACATAAACACATATAAACACAATAAATGAAGGTAAAAATTTGATGTAACCTGTAAACATATGCTTAGCACTTTGTTTGCACAGCCCATTCATTTTTATAAAAGTAGAGGGCATTTGGATTTTGATTCAATTCTTTTGAGTTCTCATCTTCATCTTCTCCAAGCCAAGATTTTATATTCTTTTGAACAAGTACAGAAGTGAATTTCTCAGTGTGATATTTCAAGAGCACTTCAACTTCTTTTCATAAAGCTCTTAAAAGTTAACAATCCTTTTCAGCACAACAATTCTCACTATACCCTCATCACCTTCACAAAGCTTTTTAAATTAACCACAAATTGTAGTATTAGTTTCTTATTATATAATCCTTGGTTTTGATGGGGTGAACATTTTTATGCTTTGCTTGGTTAGAATATTCTAAATCATTTTTATGTCAAAAACATTTAAAATCCTACAGAAAGTTTTTTTGTTTGACATCTGTACCAAAGAATAGGTTTTAAATAAATGATTGAGAATAATGTTTTGACAGCTATGGTAACCACATCACCTATAAACTCTTGGTATAGTGGTAACAAAAACAGTATCAAATTTGCAATATGAAAGTGATTTAGATGCTAGGACTACATTTATTTCAGTGGTTTAGTGTGAAGGTCTAATGTTGAAAGACATTTTCCCAGCATTCATTTTTGCTTCTATGTTAATTGTAAGACTCACAATTAACCTGTAAGATCACTCATCCAAAATTCTCTTGTTTAAGCAAGGTGTGAAAACTCCATACACCTATGGATTTATTTTGGAGATTTCTGTGAATAAATTGTATTTATATAAATTATACAGTACATTGCATTTTAGTTAAGATCAGGAGAGAACTTACTTAAATTGTGGCTTGTAACCAGATACATCTTTCTGGAGAAAAATTCAGTATTTTAATATCAACGTTCCAAAATCATTGTCTCATCACAGTTGAATTTTGTCTACAATCATAGTCTTTTTCCTTATTGCTTTAAATAGGCCGGAAAAATAGTACTTTCTTATACTGTTAACTCAGGTTCTACTGTTATTTTGATGCTATGAAAATATCTGAAATTTAGAGTCTATTGAGTCCCGAAGGAAAGTAACTCTTCTAGCAACTCTTATTGAATTCTGTCTTCACCTTCAACTTGAAACCTGCAGCATCCTCTCCATCAAAAGGGAGTAGAATTTGAGTTATTATTACTTTGTCTCTTTTACCATTTTCCCAATTTTTCTCATATTTCAAGATTTAGATATAGCTTTTTATCCTTATAGTACATATAATAATGATACAGTTTTCAGCATACATGTAGCTAATAAGTCATGCTCCTCTTTATTTACTCAAATCAGCTTTATTGTGATGAATTTTAGTTTTCATTCTCATGGCTTTCTTCTCTATTTTTCTCTGTAGTATTTTTGGCCAATATTTCATAGAGACATAAGCAATAGCTAAACCTAAGACACCATGAAAATATGTTGAAACAAATTTAAATCAGACAAAAACCACAATATGACATGGACTATTATGATGTGTTCATTAATTCCATCACCATGAGTGACTTACAGAACATTCCAAATAATCGTGGAGTATTGTAATTATTGTAGTTGTTCTAAAGATGTAAGACAAGTGGATTTTCTCTAATATATATATAATAGACATATATATATATATATATATATATATATATATATATATATATATATATATAGACATTGCCTTATTTAAAATATTATTGAATTTTGGGGAGGAAAATATATGTTATTTAAGAAAAAAATATATATTTATGGTAAGGATTTTGCAGAGTTGTCTAATATATAAAGCATAAGCAGGCTATGGTTGGTTATTGTTTTACTTTTATGTAATATTGAGCTCTTTTTTGACAATATCTCATTAGTCTTTACATTATAAATCTAATTTGAATTGCATTCTATTATCGAATTAGTTATGTGATTTGATAATTAGGTTTCAACATTTCCCTTTTCTCATATTTCCCTTGTCTCATTGAAGACATGACTTTTTAAATTATATATTTACCTTTGTCACAACAACAATGGAAGATATAACTTCCAATTAAAATTTAACAAACAAAAGTATGAAGAGCATATTAAAATATGTTATCAATTATTTTAATGAGTCATTACTCAATGTGCTTTTAAGTATTAATTGATTAAATTAGTTAAATTAGAATTAATTGGTAAAAAAGATTTAAAAAGAAATGATTTTCATAGATTATATCAATTGAATCAAAACCCTGCTGGCATAGATTTCCAATTATTTTCCATATATATTAATATAAAGAGACTAGTAAATTTCAGAAAAATTAAGCAGAGCATAACAAAATAGAACAAGGTTGAAAACAAGCCCCTGCATCTAGGCTGGTTAAGGCAGCCTGTAGAAAGAAAAAGGTCCCATGGGCAGGTAAAAGGATGAACAACACCCCCACTTCAAATTTTAGAAGTGCAAATAGTTCAAATAGACAGACAATCATTATGTAGTGTATCTAGCACAGAACCATACAGGCAGGCATGTCTGCTGATTCAATCTCCCTAAGCACCCAAGAGTTCTGGTCAATTGATTCCATGGGATGTGTTCTGGTATCCTCAACCCCTCTAATCCCAACAATCTCTCCTCCCCATCTTCTTCCAAGTTCCCCTAGCTCTGCCCCATATTTGGCCATGGGCTTCTGAATTTGCTAGCAAATGCCACTGGAGGAAGCCTCTTTGATATCTGGTTCCTGGCCAGCCCTGCAGTGTCAGGCACAAGCTCCCTCCCTTTGTATAGGGCTCTGGCCTTCCATTGCCTCAACAGATCCTGCAGGCTGGATAGGTTATAGGTAGAGGGTTTTGTGGCTAGATTGGTGTTCCAGTCCCACCACTGGAGCTTTGCCTACTATATTATTTTTCATTATTTAAAGACATTTTCAATTGCAAATATATTTTGATCATATATTTTCCCTCCCCCATGCCCTTCCAAATCTTCTCTGGCTTCACTACCCACCCAACCATAAGTTCTTTCTCAAAAACAAACAAACAAACAAACAAACAAAACAAAAACTAAAGCAAACAAACAAAAACTCAAAAAACAAACCCAATCCAAAAAAAAATCACTTCTGAAAAGAAAAAACAAACAAACAAAAAAAAAAACTAAACTGTGTGTAAATAAATGTACACACAAGAAAACTTTGAAGCCAATTATATGTTGGTCAAATACTCCTGAACATGAGGTCAGTCCTGGAATGATTGATACACTCAATGTCACTCAATTGGAAAAAACTAATTTTCTGTTGTTGTATGGATTTTAGCATGGTTGACATTGATTTAACAGCTAATATCCACGTATAAACAAATACAAATACAGAAGATCATTGTTTTCTATCCTATGAATATAAAATAAAAATTTCCCTTGTGAATTTCATCAGTGCCTGGTGCTAGTACAATTTTTATTTTACTAGTAGAAATGAAGATCTGAGGACTTGCAAAATGGATCAGCAGGTAATTGTGCTTGCCAGGAAGTCTGAAGGCCTGAGTTCAGTCCTTGGTGGTGGAAGGAAAGATACGATACCTGTATGTTTTTCTCTAGGCTCCACATGTAAAACATAGCAGGCACACCCTCCACCATACATTTATTTGATAGATAAAGGTAAAGTTAAAACTTTTAATTTGAAGGTTAGTCTTAGTGTTTCACAAAATTCTATGTGCTGTGGCTGATAAGACAGTTTAGTTTTATTAATTTTCATTACTTAAAGAGATAGAGTATGGAACTGTAGCTCAGTCCTAATGCTGACCTAGAATACAAAAGAGACTATGCTTAACAGTCAGCATTGAAAACAACAACAAAATGGAAAGCTTGGTGTCATATATCCATTGATAACAGAAAGAGCGTGGATTTCTGTTTTCTTTAAGTCTCACTCTTTACAGATTAGTCATTTAAAGGATTCAATGTATTTTTAGTTGAAATGCAGCACATGCTTACTAAATATAGAAGATAAACATCACCTAACAGAAGTTGTGAAAAATTGAGTGTGGTATTGAAACATGTTAAAATCAGCTAAATATCCAAATACCGATGGTTGTATTTTAATTTAAGTAATATCCAAAATTTACTATGTATACTGTATTCCATTTGTTTACAGGGAAATTTGCATAGAAACCGTATGTTAGAGAAGTCTCCAAGAATGTAGAGTTTCTGTGCCAAAATATTTGTTTTCTGTATGGTAATGTGGCCTTTTTCTAACTAGCAATCCTAGTACTTGTTTGCTTTTATCAAGTAACACTGAATCCCAATGAGGACAGTGACTGTTAAAAGTGCATCTTTTTAAGGTGAGCATTCAGAGGTAAGAGGCACAACTGTGTTTTCTGAGTGAGTTAACAGGGACTAACGCTATGAAACTCTCAATCAGCCGAGCAAGATGCTCATTGTCTGTTCTAGCTCATGAGGGAAGCTACACAAGCCAAATGATGTCCCAGAGGTTTGCTACTTTGTGTAGTTCATTTATATTTATAAAGAAGTGTCAGACTAGAATGAAATTTTTTTGTCTTTATTTAACAAATATTCCTGCCATGTGGCATTTAAATGATAAAAAGCAAACCACATATTTTAAAAGTAGATGTGTACTTATCTTATTAACATTCCAGTAATCCATAAAAATATAAACACACACACACACACACACACACACACATATATATACGTATATTCATATTTCACTAATACCAATATATAGTGGGAGCACGCATTTACTATATAATTGTCACATGTGATCCCTCTCAAAGCATACAACTCAGTGTCAGGTTATGTTATCTATACCATGAACTTGCAAAACATAATGTGATTAAAGTGGATATAATTTCTCCATGTATTTTCAGTGTTGGAGATGGAGTATTGCAGTTTTTCATTCACAGAGAAGTTCCTGCACTTGGTTAACAGAGCCAATAATACTATTTTCCACTTTTCTGGTTGGATATCTTTAATGCAGCATCCATATTAATTTCAAAGTAATGAATGCTGGACTGCAAATGGCTGAATAAAGTGAGACTGTACAAATAGAATCTTGAATCAACTAAAGAAATAGGCCTCTCAAAAGAGCCTGAAGACTAATTATTTTAATTAGTCACCAGATGTATACCATTTATTTTACAATGTGACTATATTTGAAGATCACCAAGGAAAATAGAGTCAATTAAAAAACATTTATCTCTGAAGTGTTCATAGATTAAGCAGGGTAAGGTATTAGCTTTGTTAATGAAATAGTGGAATATTTGCTTTGGAAAAATCACTGCAGAAGTACTATTTAGGACAGTTTAGAGGATGTTAAAGAAAATTACTTTCTTTGATAGCTTACATTAAATTATTGCCATGGTAACAGATGTATAAATAATTACATATAACTTTTATAGGGTTTACAAGAAACAGCATTTCTGGTGATTTTACTTAGGAAGGAAATTATCTGATCTTTCAAGTCTTGAAGAATATGTCTTCCTAATCTTTTTGAGAACTATGACTCATTTTTAGTTTATGACAGATACCATTTACTTATGCTTTTTTTTGAGTGCATGGAAAAGTACATTTATGAATTATTTAAAGTGATATGTATTTGTATGCAACCTGGATTCATATCTGAAGTCACTGAAGACTTTTTTATTTCCTAATGAAATAAATAATTATGAATTGTATTATAATATTCTCTAAGTTATATATGAATAGTATATATTTTAATCCCTGTGGAGTACTTTCCCCACACCAAAAAACCAGAACCCAGGGGGGAAGGCTTCACGCAAACACCAACATGACTTCTCCATATTCAATGATGTTCTTTGCAACAGGCCTCACTGGCAGTTTGCAAAGAGCAACAGCCTGGGTTGTTTGAGAATTTCCCAAATTGAGTGAGCAAGCGCTCAATTGAATGCAAACCAGTCACACCTCTGCAAGCCTAGCCTGGCTACAAGAAATTGCCACTTGGGACTCCATAAACCCCATTGCTAAGAGTCCTTATTAGGGTCACCTTCATAGAATTCAGGAAGTTTCCACTGTACTAGGTTTCTACTTCTGTTCCAAATGCTCCCAATTCTAGCTTTCTCTCCCTATGTTCTCTCCCTCCATCCTATCTCCTCCTTAACCTGATCTCCCCCTCTGTTTTTGAGATATTGAATCTCAATAATGTGAAATGTTAAAAAAAATGACATGGTAAACAGCAAAGCTGAAAAGGAAATCTAAAGAGGTCTTCAGGAAGGTGAAGTTATGTTCCAACATACCAAATTGCTATGAAGCTCTCTATCTTCCATTTCCTATGAAAAAGTGGTTAAAGATTTGCTTATTTGGCATGTCATATACTCTACTTCAGGTCTTTTATTAGAAATGGCTATATTAATTATCTGTCATTTTCCTAAGCCTCTTTCTGCACATAACAGAAGTCTCCTTTTGCCTTGTGGCAACAAGGGAAATGAAATTTCATTTTTCATATGTGTAGTTATTTAATGAATGATTATATGATTTAGTACAGGAAGAAAAATTTTTAAGTTGTTGGCCACACCTTTTCTTTTCTGTTTTGGGAAATAGTTGATCAGTAAAATCATTAGAACAAGAGGTTAATATACTGAATTCTCATTTGTGAAACTGCAAGTGTTTAAAAATGAATAACTGAAAAAAAATTGAGGTAATTTTTTTAAATTTCATGGGTAATTAATACCATTATATGGTTAAAACTTTCAGAGGATAACTTAATACTGGACATATACGATGATTTAAAATTTCAAATATTTAAGTACATGCTGTGTAAGATGTTTTTTATCTAGTGGCATAAATATAAAATTATTATGAATTCCTTTCAATGTAGCTTTGGAAAAGCACACTATTTAGCATACTGATTTCTGTAATATTTTCATTAGCTAAATAAGTTTGAAACCTTGTTGACTTTTTTTGTAATGTGAATCCCATTCCTTTTATCTTTTAGTTAGTCTAGAAAGTCTAAAGAAAGAAAGTAGTAATTTAATTAACAAAGCATAAAATGATCAGAATATTTTGGTGAGAATATATATTTTCTTCAATAAAGCATTGTTATTGAGTATTACAGTCTTATTTCACTAATGATTGTTATATATTTTCATAGTAAATTACTAGTATATTCTGAGTGTTAAAATAGAAGTGCCAAGTGCTGGCTGTTGAAGTGATGTGATTTCTTCCCAGACATCAGAAAACTGATGCTATGATACCCTATGCAATTATGAAGGCAAGATGCCTGGTGGGAAATTCCTATTTGATCAGAGGAATATCATAGAAAATATAAAAAATTGAATTTTCTGACTATATTCTGTGTTATTAAACACATGTTAAATAAATGTTTGTTAATCTGGATGAAAATATATACCTCATTTAAAAAGTTGACTTAATTGTATTGAAATAAATTTTGAGTACAAAATCATTTCTCATCCTTATTTTGAAAGGTTATACACAGCTTCCAATAAAAAATGCTGACACCTCTCTCCATGCAATATTATATACTCATGAGGAAGAGACACAGAGTAAAGATGTGCAACATATTTTACTTGATTGGCTATAAACTCTCTTATGCATTTCTAAGTGCTGAAACTAGGCTTCCTTGATACACTTTGGGAATAAATCCTTTGTATCTGATTAAAATGCAGATGAGCATAATAAACTATTGTAATTTGAAAGGACCAAACTCATGATGAAGACTACTTCCATCTGCTTTCGCGTGTAAAGCAGGAGGGAATTTTTCTACAAGTACCACTGAATTCAATTTAAATTAAAATTCAAGGAATTAAAAATGTCAATCTAGTCCCTCATTTTTCTATACTGCTTTTGAATCATTTTATTGTATGCCTGCATCAGTTCAGACCTTCTGTATTATCATCTGCTACTAATTATTCCACTATATGTTTTTATAAATGTCTTTCAGAATATGGAATATACATGTGTGAGAGAGGGAAAAGGAGAGAAAATTATTGACAAGGCTTTTTCTTTTTCTTTTTAAGCATAGGAATTAAATCAACTGCCACAGGCTCTTTTCTTTAATAAGCTGTTTTCCTTCTAACATTTTTTTCCCACAAATAAAAGAATAAAGTAAGACCATTTGTAGTGAACAGGAACCAGTGAAATATCAGACCCTTGCTGAAAGTGATTACTCCAGGGGTATAGCAAACATACAGAAGCTTTGTCAGAGAGAACACAGCTGTGGAAATTAATTTTCTTGCTTGTAATAGTATCATTAGGAGGGGGATTTTTAAAGTTTTCAGAACCTTTATTTCATCCTTGGTAAATGATTGTGATTAATGAAAATCCACAGGGCTTACAGACTGATTGTGTTGTGAGATATCACTCATATAACTGTTGTAGTATGCATTTGGTCTTCTTTTACTGAAAAGTTTCTGAAGAGCTTCATTCTCTTTATTAATGAAGGAACCCAGAGAGGACCATAGATTTGTATTAAGATAATGTTCAATGCAACTATTCCCATACAGAAATTCTGTGGAATAATTACCACATTTTCTATTATTTGGTAATATGAATCTTAAGATGCAGAAGTATATCTAATTACTTAAATCTTGGATTCAGATATTGAATTTTATTTCATGCTTGGAATAATGTAACCTCCAAGTAGTAATATTATAAACATGAAGATTATTTGAATATTGTAGAGGAATAGCCTTGTATGAAACCTAGGGTCTACATTCCTAGGGCTACATTCAGAGGACTATGTGGTCTGAAAGGAAGGTAGAAACACCTCTAATCCCAGTATTCAGAAAGCAGTGGAAGTCCACACCTTTAATCCCTAGAAAAAACAGTGAAAGCGGACATAGGAAGAGGAACTCAGAAATAGTTGATGTCACACAGCAAGTGATGTCTAAGACGACTCAGGATGAATGGCAGACAAAGTGACTAATCAGAAGAAAAGTTAGCAGAGTAAGGACATGCTAACTCTCAGAAGAAAAAGGTAGGCTCTCAGCTCAATTAAAGACAGTTACAAGAGTTAGAGTCAGTAGAGTCAACAGACAGAGTGAGTCAGTTCAGAATCAGATGGAAGGATCAGTAAGAAGAATCAGTAGAACATCAGTTGAGAAGCAGGCTGAAGAGTCAGTTGAGCAAGAAGTGTAAGAGTTCAGAAGGAGCTAGTCAGAGTGGCTCAGTCAGTAATAAGTCTCTGAAGGCTAAGGCTGAAGCCTTCTAGGTCTGAGTTAGCAGGTTAAATATACTAGATTGTGTGAAGGCTGAAACTTTCCAGTTCAAGGATTAAGACTAGATTGTAAAAAAGACTCCAAAAATCCTTGGGCTCTAGGCCATAAACCAGTGATTTAATTAGACAAAGAATAAACTGTGTCTGCCCAGAATCAATATCTACATCTGATGAATCAACATATATAACCATATCTACATCAACAGAATATGACCCAGTAATGGTCTTAATGATACCTAAAGACAACTGAAGCACAAGAGATACCACATACACTGTGGATTAACAAGGCTTTCAGACACCCATAATTGCATGGGCTGTTGACTCTACTGAAGCATAAATTGAGGGAAATAAGCAGCCATCACTCCACTTTCCTTCTACAACTGATATACTTCCCATAGGCCAATCATCACTTGTCATATTTAATTAATGTGCTTTTTGAATTATTTACATCATTTAAATTTAATTCATGATCATTTACATTTCACAAAATAATGGATCCAAGAAAGCTATAGTGCCTAGTTTTATATATTCTACATGTTTAAATATCTTCACATTTTAAATATAACTCTGAAAGTATACAGAAATCCTGCTTTGGAATAATTTTTCAATTTTACAAATGAACATACTTGTTAATGATATAGAGGAACAAAGAATATATCCATTTGAAAGCAAAGAGCCCCATTTCATACCAATATAGTTATATAAAACTATAAGAGAATATATAGGTAAATATAACTCACCTGAAATATTTTTTTTTATATTTCGTTAATAAAATTCATAAGAAAAATCAAATGGCAGAGACTGGCCGAGACAACACTTGGTCGAACTGTACTCAAAATTGTCATATTTCTGAAAAAATTTCATTCATAAACAAATACATATGGATCAACAGATAAGGAATTACTATTTCTGCTTTATACCACAAGTTATTGTTGCTAATAAAATGGAGAAAAGAGTTATGAGAAAAAGAGGTGGAGAATATTACCAGGAAATACACTGAAGAGAAAGTAAGTGTGACAAGAAAGGTATAAGGCTTCACTGCACTACCAAAAGAAACAAAGAGACTTTGGAAGTGACCAGATAAGCAGAAATCTGGAACATTATTTATTCAGTGCAACTGACTCCAATCCAGATTCGGTGGAATTTATCTAGCAGCACTATAAACATTAAGGTGCACATTTGCATAGAATCAGCAAGCACATTCTGGGCCAAAACCCAAGAGATATTGAAGTATATGTTAAGTGAATTGTTATCTTACTTTAGTAGGAATAGAAAACATAGAAAAAGCAAGATGAACATCACTAGTGGAAATAGTAAATAAATTACATTAAGTCATTAATCTGGAATACTATTTTAAATACTTAGTTTGGGCAAAATGCATTATAACATGAGAACATCAAGGTGTAGAAAAATATGTTGAGGCATGATTTTACAGGCCTTCTCTCTAGGACATTCGTCAGGAAGAGACATTGGATTTCCTCAAAAGATTGTTTCTGTATCTATTGAGATTATCATATTTTTTTGTCTTTAAGTCCATTTCTCTGATTTGTTAAATTTACTGAATTACATATGCTTAACCATCCCTGAATCAATAGGATAAAGGCGATTATTCATATAATATTACTTCCTTAATAAGTGGCCTATGAGTTTAATAGTTCAAATTGAGTATAAATGAAAAATAAAACAAAACAAAAAAATCCCATAATGCTGAAGCAGCAATGCTCAGATGGAAATATTCAATGCAATGCATTGCAACTGTAATGAGGGAAAATGCAAATGAGGAAAAAAAGTAAATTCAACCCACGGCTCAGAACAAGCACATGACAAGGACCTAGTTAGCTACTCAGAATGTTTACATTGTATATTTAAAATCCCAAAATATTAATAAGAAACTATGTTTTTAATTATTTGAATAAAGGAGAAGTTGAAGCTTATGTATAACTGCTGAGTAGGAGTGTTGCTTAATAGTTGTTGAATAAGAAGCATAGAGAAATTTGAATTTTAAATGAATTTAAAACTAATATTTTAAAACTATATTTGTACATCACTGAGGCATACACAAGTTTATCTAATAATAGATTAATTTTAACATTTTATTCAGATTTTGAACTATTCATGAAATACTTTAGAGTATATACAGAATATGTTTTCACAGAAGGACTGCTTACACAAGTTAGAACTTGCAGCGATACATTTTATTTATGTTTTCAGAGTAAAATAAAGGCAGAGTTAAACTTTGTAGTGCCAATAAAGGACAAGGTTACGCTTGGAAATATACAGCATGGAAGATGATGTTGGAGTATTTATTAGAAGATGTGTTGACCGTGATAAATGAGTTCAGCCATTCATTGCCAGATATTACCACTGCAGTCCAGAGAAAAGAAAAATAAAGAGCTCAAACTAAAAGAGTTTGCCTTTAAGATGGGCTGCTCTTTGCCAATGCTTTTCTTTATTTCTCTTGTTATTGAGAAAACAGTCACTGAATATTTCATTCACTATTTTTTCAGTAGATGTTTTGATAGCCTGAGTGTCCCTTTTTGGGAAACACATTTCCTGAAAAAAAATATTATAAAGTAGATCTAAGAGATTTGAAGTCCCTAGGGATCTTTTACTTTGTTCTCTGTTTTGTATGTATTTTGTGTGCAATACACACTCCTAAAGGTATAATGCTATTACAAATAAACTTTTGAGTAACTTACAGAGGAATCATTCAGATTCTGGCTTGATAAAATTGTGTATGAAAGAAGTCATGATATCTTAAAAATGGTGGGCTTTTGTTTGTTTTATTTAATTTTTTATAATTCAAAGATAATACAATGTAATTTTAATGTTTTTATTTTCCTTTTAACATTCTTACATAGTTTGCGCCATTTTCAATCTGTTATTATATGTCAAAAATTAGTTTGCTATTATTTATCCATCATTTCTTATATAGTCCTAACAATATGAATATTCTATCTTAAAATGTATCCTTTTTGATTTGCTGATGCTGAATTGATTACATTCTTTGTAGTATTGACATTACCAGACTTGGTCAGAATCTTTGAGCCTTGATTGGCCTAAATACAACTAAAACTTTATTTAAAAATTTTTAAACAGTATTTTATTAATTTTTAGAGCATTGTACTCAGGGTATCTCCATCATGTTCACCTCTTCAGCTTCTCCCAGATAGACCCTTTTTTCCCTACTTTGTGTCCTCTTATTTCTTTTTAGAAGAGACTTTCTTCTGTAGCTGTCTTGTTCCTCTGACTCTTAAAACCTTTCTACCCTGTCTTCTGTGGTTTCCTCAGAGCCTTCTGTGTAGGGCTTGTGTTGTAAATGTTGTAAATGTGTTTACTGGTGGCTAGTAACTTACATTTGGTCGATGTAGTTGTAGATTCAGGACAAAAGGCAGTTCATTCTTTGCTTAATTCAATCCCTGGTCCTAGTCCTGGAGTCCTGGAGGGTTTCAAATTCCATATAATCTAAAACATTCAAGCTTCAGAGACTTACTGCTGATTTCTGCCAAACTGACTCTGATCAACTTCAAACTGACTCACTCTTACCATTTGATACTGATTTCTGCTGGGCTCTGCTTCCTGTCTACTGAATGCTGAGATTAAAGGTGTGCACCACCACTGCCTTCTGAATACTGGTACTGAAGATGTGTGCCAACATTCTTTCTACCCTAGAGCAACCATGCTGTTGGATAAAAGATCAAATATTCCACTAAATGTTGATCTCTGTATAGTTGATCATTTCTGTAATGATCTCAGTCTACTGAAAAAAGTTGCTTCTTTGGTCAAAGATGAGATTTATGCTTCTCCATGAATGTGAGGATCAGTATTTAGAATGCCCAGGAGACTATACTGGTTTAGGAATCTAGCAATAGTAGAATCTCCTCTAGGGACTAGAAAAGATATAACTATAGGTAGTTGGCCAGATTTACAATGTCAGACAGGATTTCCCTCCTAATGAATACATCTTAAATCCAATTAAATGTCTGTTGATTACTCCCAGGATACAAGTGGACTAATTTATCTATCACAATATCTACTGTTTTGGTCTTTGTTGTGCTTCATTGGTGTTTTAGCAAGATATAACTATTAATTGCATTCCTATTTTGGGAACTTACATTTTTAATTGAGGTATAATTGATTGAGCTCATTATTTATCGTCAGGATGGTTTTCAAGACTATACCAACTAGTTATTTTGTAGTCTAGAGTCTAGAAAATAGTAGTTATTTATTTTGTGCATGATTCTTGTACTTTATGTACATACCTCTTCTAACACAAGTATAAAATTACATAAAATAAACGTAGACAAAATCAAAAGGTAGCCTTGTATTTCACTCAATCATAGAAACAGAAAAAATAGCCTCAAGGAACTGCATCATGCTGTAGAAGTTTAATTTTAGCTATATATACAATAAAATCATGTATAAAATATTTTTAAAAAATGATTGTTTTGTGCACTGTTGGGTGAGGGGCTGCTTAGGTCTTGGTGTTTTTTTATTGTGCTGGATTTATGTGAAGGAAAAGTGATTGCTCATGATCTACACAATTTGCATGTGGTATCAAGGAGCTTTGGTATCAATAAAAACACCTGAGTGCAGACACTCAGGGTTCCACTGTCCAGTATGTCACTGGTCAACAGGATAGTGGTTCCCTCTGCTGAGGTCTGACATTCCACTTATGAATATGCCCCCTTGTCCTCTACTGAGCCTTCACGAAAGCTTAACTACTACAGGTTTCTTTAATGAGTTTACTCATTTCCTTTCATTGTTTGTCTTCTTATTGTTTTTTTTGAGGGATTTATTCATCTAACTGTCATAGTACAGGTTTTCATTTGGTGGCCAGAGCTTTAAGATTTATTGGTGAAACTTCCCTGTCATATATAGAAGATACAATCTGTACCTCTTGCTGCTACTCTTGCTGCTAAAAATCTTTGTCACTGGGCATAGTGCATCTTGTTGTATCTGCTCTCACAGGAAATAGAAATCTATCAAGTAAACATTACTAGCAAGATACTAAATGTCTTAGAAGCTTACTCATCTCTTGAGAGTCAAGAATTCATACCAAGAATTACTGCAAGCAAAGGAAGTTTCTCAGGGACCCACAATCCCTGCTTGAAGAAAGAAACAAAACAACAACCAGAAAAAAACCCAAAACCAAAAACAAAAAAAAACAGTTTAGCTGATATCTTAACATAACTTCCTTATCCAAAAGCAAATAAGAACACGGCCTTCTATTGAAGAAGCCTCACCATCCCTGAACTTTTCTGAAACAATTAAAGTGAACTAAATGCACTTTCTTTTTACTTTTTAAAATCTTATTTGTGTGAAATAATTTTGATTTGTACTTATAGTAGTTACACAAATATTTTTTATGTTCCTTATTCTTACTGGGTTTTTCCTTCTAAAGTTAGCATTATGAATTTAACTGCCAAACCGGCAAACTTATTAAGAAGCCTTGATAAAGAATGATTTGGGAAGTTGCTCTAGTTTCATTTCTGTTGCTGCAATAAAATACTCTGATAAAAGGCAACTTACAAGAGAAAGGGTTTGTTCAGCTTACAATTCTAGGCCTCAGCCTATCATTCCATGGATATAAACTTAAACGAAGTCACATCACATACACAGTCAGAAACAAAAGAAGAAAAATATACACATTATTGCTTGCCTGCTTGCATCCTCTGATCTAGCCTTCTTGTTTTTCCATTGTTCAAGAACCCTTGTCTAAAAAAAAATGTTACCACCTACAATGGGTTAGGCTTTACTATACCAATAAACAGTCAAGACAAACCTTCACAGATTGTCCAAAGGTCAACATGATCTAGATAATTCCTTTCTGAAGCTATATTGCCAATGGATTATAGGTTGTATCTAGTTGACAGTTAAAACAAACCAGTAGAGAAATACTAAATAGTTTGCCTTTGGTAATGATACTAAGTGCCATCCAACTATTATCAGCACATAGGGGTTAAGTTCCTTTGAATTACAGTTTATGCATGCCTCCTATCTAAACTAACCATGATATGTGGTTTATTTGGTTCAGTCCTGGTGCATTTCTTTTGTTCCCCTGTATTTAGAAATGTTTGCTTCTTTCATTTCAGCAAGTTCCTCGTGTGTGTGTGTGTGTGTGTGAGAGAGAGAGAGAGAGAGAGAGAGAGAGAGAGAGAGAGAGGAACATATACATATATATACATATATATATATATAGAGAGAGAGAGAGAGAAAGAGAGATTATATGAGTGTTGACTGGGGGAAGATAGACTCATGAGATAGGAAGCTTTTTTGTCATTTTAGTACAGTAATATAGTTGGCCAAATATAGATACACTTTATTAGATTTATAGGAAAACATTTTTAAAGGTGAAATTCAGATAGAACAACCATGAATTAACATAATATTCTATGCATTATGTTATTATTAATATGCAAAATCTTCATGGATCAACAGGATAATCAACATATTAAGAAAGAATGCAAATCATTTATAAAAATACCAAATAAATAAATGGAATCCTCAATTAATGAAGGCAGTTAATATTATCTTAAATAAGAAACACTTCCTTAACCAACTAAATAGCATATTTTGCTAATTGTATTTCTTTGCACTTCATGAACCAAATAAACTGGATTATTAAATCTTAAACAAATTTAATTATGCATTGATTTATGTATGTCACTACTCTTAAGCATTCTGCATGCATAATAGAGATATCTAACTGATTTTAAACAGTCTAAAGATTCTACTAGAAGATTGAATAGCTAATTTAACTATAAAATAAATGAGGAGATTCATTGTGAGGTTATAAAACATACTCTTATATTAAGGTCAAGAGACAACTATTAAGTATATGTTGAGTATGTGTGATATCAGGGGTTATGCTGAAGATGCTGATATGTAAAATAAGATATTTTGTTCTAATATAGGAGCTTACTTGACATTTTTGTTGGAAAATCTGTAAGCAGAAAAAAAATGTGTTACTTATTTGCATCTTGAACTGAATGTTCATAACAATACGTTTTCTGAGAAACTGATAATGGAAAAATTTGTGATTCAAAAGTACAGTGTCTAAAAAAGAAAGATGATTCAAGGTACATTATAAAAGAGATCTAGAAAAGAGTCTAGAGGAGATTTAATAATAAACTCTTATTTGAACTGCTTGAACAAGGACACAGAGCATTGTTATTCACTGGGAAATCAAGTATTAGTGTAGAAGAACAGTTGCATTTGAGCTAACCTATATGCTGATGAAATATTTATTGACATCAATAAATGAGCATTATAAATCCAGCAGAAAATTCTGTGAAAAATGAACAGGAAATGTTAATGATGGGTGAGTAATTTAGTCTATCTATCTAATTACATACATTTCCAAAGAGACATTGTGTGTTAAAGAGAAACAAAGGAAGACAAACACGATAATAAAAGTGCACTTATCTATAACATTTTACAAAAGAATTTAGAAATAGACTGATATAATCAAGATGACATAATGATAAGAGAAAAATCTAAGGTAAAAAAAAGCAAGTTGAGGGAGATTTTGGTATAAGGTGGCATTATGTGCCTGATTCAAGACAAAGGGGATACGTGGGAGCAGGAGGAGATAAATGTTATTACCAGAATTTGAGAGAGTAATTTGGATACAGAAACTAGTTGAGTACATTGATACTTGTGTCTTGTTCTATTTACGTCATTTTTCTCTGACATTCTCATACACATATTCTGCATCCTCCCTGATCTTCTTCCCATTTCTATAAGTACCTTCACTAAAAGTCCCTTTCTGTGTTAATATTTTTTGTTTTGTTTTTTTACCTATTGAATTTTTCAAATGTTGTGCTTGTGAACATCCATATAGAGTTCTCTATTGTTGTGTGGTAGGCTCAATAGTGGGCACATGACTGCAGTTAATGCCTCTCCTTTCTCCAGTATTCATCAATAACCAATAGCTTTCCAAGAAAGGGTAGGGTCCAATGAGCTTCTCTCTTATTTGACTTTTTCCTAAACTAAGAATATCTACACTACTTTGAACTACTTCTCCATTGTTTCATAAACTTCCAACTCTGCAATGTGAAGAAAGCTAATCTTTAAAGGAAAAAAAATCTTCAGCCTAAGAAGCTCTCTCTATACTGACATAAGAAACATAGTAAGTTATTCACTCTTGTCTTATGAGCATCGAAGTTTAAATATGTCAAGGTTATGTACAGTTCAAATGTCATCATAAACTGCCACACCACTGTGATGATTTGAAAAGGCAGTAATTTTATTGATAAAAGTAGAAAAAGTGAAGAGACAAATTATACTTTGTGTGAGTTATTTAAAACAGGATTTATAACTGTGAATTTAAGGTGAACTACCTTCTTTAAAGGGCTTCTGAAGATTTAGGTAAGAATCTAAGTGCCTAATATATATTTCATCTCTGTGACCTTAAGGAATATTAACCTTTACCAGTGGATGAGTTTCTTTGAGTTTTGTTATTCGGACAATTAAGTCTTTTGCAGTTAACTATTAAATACCCATTCTAACATCAAGCTAAGGTGAACTATGTATATGTAATAGTACAGACACACACACACACACACACACACACACACACACACACACACACAGGTACTCTTCAATAAGAGGTTAACTTATACTTCTAATATACTAGAGACTCCTTTAAAAATATATTCATAACACTGCTGTTACTTTTCTATTTCTATAAATTTTAATGTGGTCCTATGTAACATTTAATATTTTTAAATGTTTCAAATTAAATCATAATTACATAAGTTCCCTCTTTTCATTACCCTTTCCATCTGGTCCCATGTGTCCTACCTTCAAAATGCCTCCTATGCCTGTCCCTGCTTACTTAAATTCAATTTATTCCTATATATATATTCCTGTATATTGTACTTCAGACAAAGAATGGCTATGCTTCCTAGTCTTTACATAAGTCAGTAGTAAATTTATTGCTCCTGATATGTCTAGCTCTGTTAATACATAATTGAGTAAAATAATGCAAGAATAAATATATTTTAAATATTGAATATATATATATTTTAAATATTGAGTCCTTTTGCTTTGAATGAGCGAAAATATAACGAGTTGAAAATCATAAATATGAGTATTATGAGTAGTCTTGCTAAAATTAAGTGATGAAAGAGTAATTCAAGGTAAAGAAAATATTACATGAGCAGAATCAGTGTAGCATATACCTCTATATAAAGTAGAAAACAATTGCTTATGGACTGAAGTTAGAATAATACTATATTTGTAATAACATTATTCTCAAATAAGTAGATTTAAAGATATTCATATGTTCCTTTTAAATCCAGAGCTATAATATAAATATTTATAAAACAAATCAATAGTACCCATATTTATTGTTTATGTAGTATTTTGATAAATGTATTACCTCAAGTAACTGTTAGTTTTTTTGTGGAAGAGACCATCCCAAATTGACTTACCATAGCATTTGAGTAGGACCTAGTTCATTCTTCCATCCTATAAGCATTACAACATACAATAAATCAATGTATTATTTATCTAAATAAAATTTAATTTCACCAACATGCTCCTAACATTCCTACTGTTGTTTTATAATTATACCCATTCTACTCTTTATTCCATTTATTTTTTTTTATTTTTAAACTATGAGTAAGGCCACATATTTGTCTTTAAATGCTTTAACATAATGTTCATATTTTTTTTCTATTGTCTCAAATGACTATGTTTCTTTTTCCTTAATATTGTATAATATTAGTGTATATGTTAAAGTATATTACTTAATAATATAAATATTTAAAGATTCAAGGCTACCTTCCAAATATGACAGAGAACATGCCGTAGAGAAATAGGCTTGTATAAAAGCTAGGAAGTATCTATATTCCAGGGGCCTACATTCAGAGACTTGTGTAGTCTGGGTAGAATGTAGACACACCTTTAATTCCAGTATTCAGAAAGCAGTGGTGGTACATGCGTTTCATCCCTAAAATAGAAACAGATTGTGGAAGCAGACAGAAGAGGCAGAACTCAGAAGGAGTCAATATCAGATTGGAAGTGACATCTGAGATGAGTCAGAATGAAGGAGAGGAAAAGTTATTAATCAGTGGAGTAGTTACAGGGTTGGTTATACAAGTCAGTTGTAGCAGGCAGTATGAAGTGAGCAGTCTGAGGCAGGTGGGGCAGGGTGTGGTGGTGACAGAGACACAGAGACAGCTCAGCAGAAGTCAGTGTCAGATGGGAAGAGTTTTAAGCCTAGCAGAACCATTCAGTCTGATGCAGAGAGTTACCCAGAATCTGTGAAAGTCAGAAGAGCTCTGTCAGGAACAATAAGCTGGCTCAGATACAACATGTGGTATTTATCTTTGTGCTTCTGCATTACTACACTCAAAATGATCACTTCCAGCTCTACACATTTACTTGTAAATTTCAATCATTTTTACAGATAAGTACTAAAATCTCACTGTATATATTCTATACTTCCATTATTTATTCATCAGTTGATGGATGTCTAGACTGTTTTAATTCTAGACTATCACGAATGAAATGGGAATGGGATTACATGGCCAAATATGTCTGCAGCATGAAAGTTCTTTGGGAAAATATCCAAAAGTTTGTAGTTTTTGAGGAAATTAAATATGGAGAGTTGCTGTTCTAGTTTTAACACCTACAAAAATGTGAGTAAGAGTCCTCCATTTCCCCCAAGAATCCACATTTTTATCATATTTTAGTTTCTTGTTTAGCCATTCAGAATGGGGTAAACAATCTCAAAGAACTTCTATTTGTCTTTTTTGTTAAGCAAGGAATTCAAAATACATACATACATTTATATATATATATATATATATATATATATATATATATATATCAACCTTGGTATTCATTCTTTTGGGAATCTCTGTTTAGATATTTGTGTTTAATTTAGAGTACCATAAAAGTTAGGAAACTAGTAAATAGTCAGAGGATGAGAGGAATTTCACGGGAAAGAAAATAGAACAAAGATGTTGGGGGGTGATGATACCCAGGATGTGTACCTAACCGGCTTGACAAAGATCCTGGTTTTTCCCTTAACTAGGAGTCTGAAGCCCACCAACTGCTTTCCCCCTTTCTCATCTTTACTGTATGGTGACAAAAGCCTTTCATCAATAATATTGTCTATTTTGGCCTTATAGTGAAAACTCAAATCAATTCCTGGCCTGGTTGGGAGAGGAACACTGCCATCTCAACTTAAAGTAATTGTAACAGTCTTACTGGCCTTCAAGTTTTTGGCATGTGTGAATACTATTCATGCTTTCTGTAGATATGTAAAAAAATTATTCTTGGTAAAACTCACTTTCCTATAGAGACAAAGCCATAGTCAAGAACAGAAACGAAGTCTAGACAGTATGTCAGCAAGTTTGAAAAAGCAAATAGATAATTCACCCCTGAATGCCTGCCTCCCTTTATTGTAGCAAGTATACAGACCTAAAATTCAACTATTCATTAATAGACTATTGTGTTAAGACTACCCAGTAAAATTAACCTTGAAGATTAGAAGCCTGCAGCTAAGAGGGGATGAACACTCTTGCATTGATGTATGCCTGAACACCTGCATTCTGTTAGATAAGAAGTTAGCAGTCTTGCTGTTTCAGTCAGGACAGCTCTCTGTCTGGAGGGGAGTCTTGTAATTTTCCCCAATGTGCACATTGTTAATTTTTCTCTCTTAACTTTTCTAACTTCTAATTTCTTTATTTTTATTATTAAAGAAATGCTCTTGCGTGTCATAATCATCATAAAGTGTATTCTATGTGTTTTATTAAGGCACGTATAGCAATGGATTCCATAGAGGAGTGAATTATTATGTTCACTTGCCACCCAGGGCACGTCGTATAGTGCTGGATTCTATACAGGAGTGAATTATTACATTCACTTGCCACCCAGGGCATGTATAGCACTGGATGCCATAGAGGAGTGAATTACTGCATTCACTTGTCACAACTTCATTGTTTATCCACCTTCGTGGAGACTGAGGAACCCCGTGTGGACTAAAGCTGGACTCGACTCCCGCACGAGGATCATAAGAAGAGAGAAAGGGGAATAAGGGAAGGTTAGATGGAAGTTGGATTGAAGAGCAGAGTAAAGGTGGGAAAACCATACCAAAGGTCTTTGAAATGCCAAATGGAAACTTATTGCTATAGAAGCTTCTGAAATATGTGTGTATATGCATGTAAAGAGAAATTTAAATGGTTTTACTCTCTAATGTAAACACAATCATAAACTGTCAAATGCTAGAGCCAGGGCCAGGTAATGGTTATCTTTTTTTAAGTTGTTGGTCATTGAAGTCACATATTAATCCTTACCCCAAACATTACAGGGTATTGTCATTGTTCTTGCATATGAGCAGCACTTGATAGGAAGATTCCATTGCTTTATTTGAGTCATAAAATATGTAGTTGGTACCAACCTGGACATTTCACCACTCCGGCTAACTTTCTTTATACTGTAATGTTCTCTGCATGATATCAGTGAAGAAAATTCAACACCAATCATTAACAGCTGTAATCCTATCTATGAAAATAACTGGCTTGGCAAGATGTGCCCATAGGAACAATAGCGGCATGAAATGTTTTGAAGTAACCAGCCATTTTATGATTTGAATTAAAGTGTACTCTACAGGTTTGAATTCATGCCTGGTACCTTTAACTTGGCTAAATTTGTCCATAGACAAGTTATAGGTCCTACAGGAGAACCTAACATTATTAACCTCCTAAATGGTCATAATATTAAACTAGCCCATAAGTTCTTTATACCCAGAGATTAATTCATCTCTCAACATTCAACGGAAAATACTCTTTACTTTTGCAATAGATAGATATTAATACAGAGATCTGCAACTCATCAACGAACAGATAATAAAAATTGTGGAGTGCTCAGGAATAAATAAGGCATCTATGTTACAGATTGTCAAGGCTCAGAGGTCATTCTGGATGAGAAGTAAAAATATTGAATGACCTAAAGATATTAGATATCAGCATATACACTGAAACTGTATTTTTCTAGACATGACAGGGCTGTTGTACAGATAAATCTATAGAACACAAGGCTTTCTGCACTGACCTGCACAAGATGAAGCCAGAAAAACTTCCAGCATTGATGAAAGAGAGGTTTTGGAAGTCCTAACCTAGCTTAGGAGTTACTGACAATTAATGGGTGCTAAGGAAGAAGGAGAAAATTTTCTTCAGGGATATATTACCTGGCTTGATAGCCATGCTCTAATATGTCCTACACACATGCACACAGACATCACTAAGGTAGTCAGCCAGTAAAGACAAAATAAAAATAAAACAAAACAAAACAGAATCCATGGAGTTAGAAGGGAAAAAATTGCAGGGTAACTGAGGAACTGAAGTAACGAGAAGGAGATGGATTTGAACAAAACACACAGTACACATGTATGAAATTTCAAACAATAGAAAATTTTTAAAATATAAATGTTTCCATAGGGAAAATGCAAATAAATATGCATTTAGTACATTTAGTACATTTAACTTTGAAAACTCTGCATAAACTGGAAACCTACATCGTACACAATTTAAAAAATGGCATTAATCAATATGGTGTATCGTATGGCTATCTTTTAATTTTTAAATGTTAGTATGGCTTTTAGTTTCGTGCAAAAGTTTAAATTGCCCTTTATGAATGACACTGGATTATGGACAAATACTTTACTAAAAAGTGGTAATATAGTAGTTGTTTCTCCTGTTGTGACAATGTCATAATTTTCATAGCTTTATTTTAGAACAAAGGTTTAAATGTGAAACATCTGGTTATAGGAAAATTGAATCTCAACATATATAGTTATATGTTTGTGGTCAGCTTAATGTGTAGATGTAGATTCACCAGATGTAGATGTTGATTGGGGTTCAAAGAAGGTTCATTCTTTGGCTAATTAAAGCATTAGTTCTAACCTGGAGCCCTAGAAAAATTTAGCCTCCTTACAATACACTCTTAATTCTTGAACTGGAAGGCTTTAACATTTGTACAATCTAGAATATTTAAACTGCTAACTCTTAGCTTCTGAGACATACTGCTGACTGAGCCACTCTGACTAGCTCCCTCTGAACTCTTGATTCTTCTGGCTCAAACTCACTCTTCCTGTCTGATACTGACTTCTGCCAAGGTCTGCTCTGTCTATGTCTCTCCCCTTAAGTTCTCACTGCTCCATCCTGCCTCTGAACTAACTCTGTAACTGAACTCTGCTCTTCTGTAATTCTCTTTAAGTGACTGACTGTCACTCTGAGCTGAGAGTGCCCCACCCCCTTATGTATTGTGAGAGTGGGATGTGTCACTCTGTTAACTCTTCCTCTGACTAGGCACTTTGTCTGCCATTCACTCTGACTCATCTCAGATAGCACTTCCTGTGTGACACTGACTGCTTAGCTCTTCTTCCTGTGTCTGCTTCTGGCAGATTCTGTTTTTCTTAGGGATTAAATGGGTAAACTACCACTATCTTCTGAATACTGGGATTAAAGGTATATCTTCATTCCATCCAGACCACACAGGCCTCAGAATGTAGAGACATAGCTTTCATACAAGATTATTCTTCTACAGTTTTATATTATGTATAAAGATATGAAAGAAGAAAGAAGGAACGAAAGAAAGAAAGAGAGAGAGAGAGAGAGAGAGGGAGGAAGGAAGGAAGGAAGGAAGGAAGGAAGGAAGGAAGGAAGGAAGGAAGGAAGGAAGGAAGGAAAAGAAAGAAAGGTAGAGGGATAGCCCCATGTGAAAGCTAAGGTCTACATTCCAGAGGTTACATTCCGAGTCCTGTGTGGTTTGGATGCAATGTAGAAACACCTGTAGTCCCAGTATTCAGAAGGTAGTGATGGTCCAAGAATTTAATCTCTAGAAAAAAACAGTGGAAGCAGACACAGGAAGCAGTGCCCAGAAGGAGTTAACATCACATAAAAATTGTTGTTTGAGATGAGTCAGAGCAAATGGCAGACAAAGTGACTAATCAGAGGAAGAGTTAGAAGAGTAAGGGTATGCTCAACTCTGATGAGAAAAGGCAGGCTCTCAACAGTGAAGGAGGGTTACAGAGGATTTGAGGAGTACACATAAGGCATCATTGAAGCAGTCAGTAAGAAGAGTCAGTAATGAACGTCAGTTAACAATGTGAAGAGTCAAATACAGAGGAGTTACAGAAACTGAGGCTGGAGTGAGTTACAGAGCAGTTAGTTGAA
Organism: Cricetomys ansorgei; assembly: GCA_026225945.1. Taxonomy (NCBI): domain Eukaryota; kingdom Metazoa; phylum Chordata; class Mammalia; order Rodentia; family Nesomyidae; genus Cricetomys; species Cricetomys ansorgei. The sequence goes on from JAMJFZ010002812.1 coordinate 5,089,613, forward strand.
AGAAACATTCAGTTCCAGAGGCAGGAGGGAAAAGTGAGAGCTCAAGGAGAGACACAGAGGCACTGCAGAGCTCTGTAGAGGAAGCCTAGAACAGAGATTGAGTTGAACCAGAAGAGTCAGAGTTCAAAAGGTGCTAGTCAGAGTGGCTCAGTCAGCAGTAGGCCTCTGAAGGCTAAGGCTGAAGTTTTCCAGTTCGAGTATTAAGACTGGATTGTAGAAGAGAGGAGTTGTCCCAGGGTTACTGCTCAAACAGGATACAACTGTGTGTGTTGGGAGGGGAGATGAGTGTGTGGGGATGGGAAGGATACATAATTGAAGGAGAGGGGAAATGAAGGAGAGATGGGAGAAACAGAGGGACGATAGGAGAGGTTTTGATATATAGTATATGAAAGAAGAAAAATAAATTAAAAATAAAATAGACTAGAATGTAAAGAGGCCAAGACATTCCAGGGCTCCAGCACTCCAGGCAAGAACCAGTGATTTAATTTTTTAATTAGATAAAAAAATAGAATATTCTTTGCCCTGAATCAACATCTATATCTGGTAAATCTACATCAACATTTGAATCTACAACTATAAGAAAGAAGGAAGAGAAAGAAAGAACATAAGAAAGGAAGAAGAAAGAAGGAAAGAAAGAAAGAAAGGAAGGAAGGAAGGAAGAAAGAAAGGAAGGAGAAAGAGGGATAGAGAAAAAAAGAACTTAAAACAAGAAAGAAAAGGAAGGAAGGAAGAATGGAAGGAAGGAAGACAGAAAGAAAGCTGAAACACATAACTGCAGTTGTATCTTAGTGACTGAGTGCTGACTACCAAACTAAGCACAGGAACATACACTGCACAAAACAAGGCAACAGTAGGAACAAGAAGACAGAAAAACAGATATATTTGAAATGGAGGTCATAGAAATTCCTTGCCATTTCTGGGCTTATATATATGTTTATGAGCTTGTAAGTAAAAAGAAAGCAGGGTTGAAATATACAGAGACAAAGAGAGAGAGAGAGAAAGAAAGAGAGAGAGAGGAAAAATAATGCAATCATTTATATAAATAAAAATAATTTATTAGTGGGTAAGCATCTCAGAGGAGAAGTTCTAGAAGTTTCTGACTGATTGTTTCAATTCTCTTGTAAGTTTGTAGTCTGCTGTTCATGGGTAAAATTATACTTGTCTGGTTAAAGTGGTAAAGTGCGATGCAACTGAACAAAACACTTTCAATTAGCATTTCTGAAAATTATCCTGTCAAGTGGCAGCACCCTAGAGGTTTATTACCAACATCATATGATTACCATCTCGGGGCCTTTGTGGCACTAGCAGGAGAGACAATAGCTAGTTCTTCACTGGAGAAATGTGGTAAGCTGTCCTCAGGAAGAAACATAGCTCCTGTTAAAACAAAGAGCAGGACACAATGTTAAAGAAAGGCTGTAGTATCTGGATTCCGTGGGAAAGTTCAGAGAGATGTGAAAAGGTGGAAGTCTCCAACGACAGACTCAGTTCTATGTGTATAATTGCATTCTTTGTAAAACCAGCTTACACATTTTATAGTATTGTATCCAATTCAACAACATTTAGTTTAATTGTGTTTCTGTGTCTTAGAATTTAGCACATGTGTGAATTTAAATATGAAAGTTAAAATCACTCTCACACAACTATTGAGGACATAGCTCTACCCCCCTAAAATGTAACAGACCAAGGTCAGTTATACAATACTGAGTCACACTTTCATTAAGCTGGCAACACTTAGAATTAATAGGATTTTATGAGTGAAGATTATACTTAGTTTTGCTGACTATATTGCAACATTATTGCCATGGATCAGATGTAAAAATGGCCTTCAGTAATTTCCCTGATAATTCTGTGCTAGTATACAGGCTTTCAAATTACTTTACAGAAATACTTATCTTGGCAGTATGGTGATGTCTAAAGCATCACTAGGCAATATGATGGTGTCTAAAGTATCACCTCAGTATTCTCATCACTATAGAAAATGTATGGCCAATATTGTATGGCCAAACTATATTGTTTTGTTTATTGCAATTATTTTTGATACAATTCATTAAAATCTGGTGAAGTGTCTATGTAATTTACTTCATTATAGTTACCTAGCAATAATTATGGAATTAATTGCTTGGAATGGAATCAATTAATATGTAACCCCTTTAATTTTTTTTCATTTTCCCCTATGCAACTAATTTTAGTCTGAAGTAGTCATTCATCATTTGAGACCATTTCTTAATGGCCTGAAAATATTTCAGATAAGAAATAAAACTCTCTATATATTAGGAATAAAGCAGAAAGATAAGGAAAAATTTTACATCATCATTCCACAGGTACAAGTGGCAACTGTAATTTCTAGATGACTTAGTTGTGAAATGCATTTAACAGGAACTCAGTCATATGAGTTGGTACATAACTTTGTAAGGAAATTTCTGATGAAAAATTACTTTCAGATGAATCACATTCAGAAATCAGAAACACCTTCTTTATCAGAAACAATGTGTCAAATAAATAATGTACATTAAGGACGCATGAGACAATATAAAATAAAGCATTTATTTTATAACACTTCTCTTAGCATGTCACCATGTATTTCAATTGCTTTTGTAGGATTCTCACCACCAAAATAATTTTAAAATAGTGTTATTACATGTGTGACACTTTTAAAGTAAGTTTTATACTCTAACTCATGAAATTCCAATGAAGGAGGCTGTATTCCCATGATCTTAGTTTAAAAGAAGAATTATCATACAAATTTGACTAATTATGATACAAAATTGGTGATGGAGCCATGACGTAGAATAGATTTCTGCTTCAATTATTTCCCTGCATCTTTTTTTCTAGACAGAAGTTTATTCCTGGTAATATAGATTTTAAAATAACAAATAATAAACAAGTTGTTAGTTTATAATATAGTACACATTGATCTAAATTCTTCCCATATATTGACTTGTTCAATCCTCGCACAATGCATATGACAATTTTTCATTTTAATTCATAGGTGAGAAGGTTATAGGGCAGATAATAGTCGTCAGATAGTAGCACAAAAATCTTACCACATTAAATAAAGTTATTGGAAAATATATTATTAAAGTCAGTCTCAATATTACTGGAAGATCTATGATCTCAATTAAATCCATTTTTTGCAGGTGTCCTAGCTGAGATAGTCAATTGGAATTTGTAATTTTGTTTCAGATTCATCATATTGGCTTAGAGATGGCACAATTCATGCTATAGATTAACCCTTCATAGTATTAGAAACTTTTCAAGTTTCTGTGAAGAAAATTTGAGACAAATGAAGAATAATGTTTAAGTAGTAGAATATGGAATTTTCAACACAAGGATTCCAGAAAAATTTACCTTTGAGATATCACTTCATTGTGGCTTAAGATTCAAATATTATTGGATCACCTTATATGATATTCAAGTTAAAAGTAATATAAAGGAAAAAGACAGGTTGTTCTGTCAGTATGGAGCTAAGGTTAGCAATGAGAAAAATATCCATTTCTTAGCTCTATTTTCTTTATTTGCTAGCTTGCATGAGGTTGGCTTTAGATTCATAATTTGTCTGCCTCAGCCTTACATGGGATAGTATTACAACTTTGTGCACACTTTCCAGTTTCATTTGTGAGAAAATACCAAATATAGACAAATATGTTTTCATTCCCACCCTCTATCAATTTACCTGTGAACAAGAGAGACACATATCTATAAGAAAAACAAACATACAGTCATGTATGTGTATGCTCATATGCATATACAATGGTTTCAAGATATTTAGAGATTGAATTATCAAAGACATAGGAAAATACTTTAGGAATAAGCAGTTATTAAGACTGGAATTCAAGCTAAAATCTGAATTATATAAAAAAAACCACAGTGCTGAACAAAGAACAATAAAGACATACAGATCTGTAAAATACACTCATTACTTGTGTATATTATTTTTAATACAAGTATACAAATGATCAAATTTTGTTTATCTTTTTAAAGTCTAGATCAGGCATGCTTGTTCACTCTAGTAACAGATCACTTTATCAGAAGTGTATTCCAGATTAACTTATTAGTAAAAAAGAAGACAGAAAGGTACCTGATGGGCTTTGCTTACTTCTTTCTTCAGAGCATTTTATAAAACTGTAACTGCAAATACCCCTAGGTACTCAAGGTTAACTCCTACAAAGTGTTTCTCAATGGTATGAATGTAAACTTTATAATCTGAAATAACTTATGAGATATAGTATGAAGCTACTACAGAGGTAGAGATGTGTCCCTTACAAGGGTTTGTAATTGCACTTTTGCAGGAGCAGACATGGAAACAACTTGCAGGCTCAGAAGGTTTTCCACTTACCCTAGAAGTGAAAGCTAATGCTCATTGGTGAAGAAGTATAGCATTCCAACCTACTTCTCACTCTTGTATGGCTGATAGAATCTACATAACCACCCACACATCCACAGAAGTAAAAACCAAGTCCAGAGGATGCCAACCAGCTTCAGTTTGGGAACTGTAGCTTTGGATGTAATTTTGCACAGTTCTACATGAACTGCAAGAAAAAATCTTGTTTTACAAGAAGATGAGCATGAAAGCATATTTAAAGCAGAGTTGAAGATGAGAAAAAAATATTGAAGTGAGCCCTCTCAGCAGACACAGCTTTAAACAGTACCTCATCATACATGTAAAATTTTGTCTGATTATTTTTTTAAGTGTGTCCCCCAGTTAGTCATTTTTGGAAGATGTATAAGATGACTGAGATGAACTTTTAGAAATGCCTTTGGGAAGATTATAATTTCTTGCAACATATAATTAGTTATAAATATCTTAGGAAAAACTATCTTTGATACTAATAATAGGAGCTGAGAAGAAAAAGGACAAAGAAGAGTAGGAAAAGACAGAAAGCAGTATAAGAAGAGATAAAAACCCTACTCAATAAAAGAAATCAATTACTAAATTATGACACAAGCAAATGAATGAAAAGAAATCAAATAATAGTTTGTCATATTTACTCTTTATGTAACAAGTGAAACAACCTTGGTAAGAAAAAATTACAATGTGTAAACAGATATAGGCAAATAGTAGTTACTAAAATGTGTGGAAAATTAACCAAATTATGTTACTTGTTTACACTGGAGATACTGCTTTTTCAAAAACCTTACCAACATGGACATGAAGTAAGAAATTGTGTTTTGGTTTTTAAAAGGCATGTGAAGCCAAATTGTAAAATGGATTCAAACAACAACATGGACTCAAAACACTCATGTTCCTCTTAGTTTTCCAATAGCCTTTTCATTTTTACTGTCTCTTTTGTGAGACACAGAGCCAGGAGTCAGGGGTGCTTTCATTGTCATTTTGGAAGAGTTCCATGATGTTTCAGCATCATTAGTCAGTACATTTTTAGATAAATGTACTGTACTTATGTCCATCTGCTCACACATTGAAGAACTTTTTAGGGTGTTTAAATGAATATGTTTTTCACAGCAGGTAAATTTTAATCATAAAACTATTTCAGCAAATACACAAAGAATCTGTTTTCTAATGTTTAACTTTCTGACCTTTAAGTCAAAAGCTAGTATAATTTGAAGCATGTGAAAATAAACCTTTTATGAATTCAGAAATATTGGGGACATAGGTTTCCATTTGCTTTTTAGCATTTAGTAGAATTATTTTTTTCTTAGTTCAAGGAATTGTTCAGTGTTCAGAATCAGTGATGAAGAATGCTAAATGTTAGAAAGGACAACCTGGAAGAAGAGGGTAAACACACTAAAAAGCATCAAGCATTTCAGTGTGAAATTAAGTTGTCCAGATAAGCATAATTCCAGAATTCTGTAGTTCATATCTTGTAAAAATAAGAATGCAACTGAAATTCAAAGAGGTCAATACCATTAGCACCAAGAATTATTTCTTTAATTAGTTTCATTTGAAAGTGTAAATGCAAATGAAAATTATTCCAGGTAATTTTATGCTTTGAAGAAAAATAAGAAAAGAGCACTCTGAACATCTCTGTTCAAAGTCACTTAATATTTCAGCTACTATTGTCATTCACCGACACTTCATAAAAGACAGAAATTTACTTCTTTAGCAATGTTCTTAAAGCTAGTATGTTTTTACATGATCGTTAATTGTTAGCCTCGGTGTGTTTTCAAGTTAACTTCACTTTTTGATTTGGGTCAGAATGCTGTGGACTTCTAGTCTATCAAGTAGAATTTTATAAATCATTTTTTTTCTTCTCTCTGAGACTTAAGTTTCAAAATGTTATCAAAATAAGAGTTCATTTTATTTTACCAATTTCTGTAAAAAAAAAAAAAAACAACTCAGTAATTCTAAAATCCTAAGTAAACAATTTGGAAACATATGGTAATCAAAATCTCATAATCGTATGTAATGGTAGCAGTCTGTTATACTCAGAATTTTGTGATTTGAATGTTGCTTGCCATCTAAGCTGGCAAAAAAGCAATATCAAATAACTGCTTTATTTAGAATAGACACAGCCTGAGGTTATTTTAAATTATTTAGCCTATTTTGAAATAGAGAATGAGTTCTAGTTGAAATAAATATTTTGTGATACAGTATCTTCACGAGGTTATCAAAATTACCATTTCATGCTATTTCAGAAAAAATATTACTGTATTTTCCAGTTACCAGAGCATCTGCTTTAGAAAATGAAATTTTATTTAATAAGTTTTACAATGCAGTCCTCCTGTCAATAAGCTCTATCATTCTTTAAGAGTACATAAATCAATATTTTATACTAATTCACATTTTAATGTGCCAGATAGTAGATATTGAAAGGAATAGTGTGAAAACTTTAATTGTAAAATGAATGATCTCCACCTAGATTAGCCCTTTGGATCTCTGTATATAAGTGATGTTTATCTTTCTCAGGTCGAGCCACAGTATGGCCCTAAAATTTTTGGAAACTCATCTGAAGAAAAACTGAAAGACAGAAAATGAGATTAAATGTGCTAACCAAGTATAAAACAATCACTATTAAATCTTAAAAGCGTTGCATGTGAGTGTAAAATCAGACATAAATATGTGATGATCATTTCTAATGGTAGTGGATTTACATCAGTATAAGAGATTAGTATCTTGAGGACATGCTTTCATGGTTTAGAAAATAAGCCTTTTTTCTTTGATTCTCTTTAAATAATATGTTGAGCGTTGACCCTCCTTTGTCATTGTTAGCTGAATATACGGTGATTTGATTTTGATCGGCAACATTCTTTTATTTATTCTATCTTCATATGTATTATACTTGGTTTTAGTATCTAGATTTACTGGTGGTTGCAAGCCATCAGTCATAGATGTTAGGAACCAAACTCTGGTCCTCTAGAACAACCATATGATCTCTTAACTACTGAATCATCTCTGCACTGCAGGTAATTTGGTTGCTGCTGTTGTTGTTTTTTAACTTTTTCCACATAACTTAAACCAATAAAGTGAACAAAGCACTTAGCATTTTTCTTTTTATCTTGTAAATACATTATACAATATTCTACATTTTCTTTATTTTTAATTCCTATTGCATAAGGAATTAAATAGTCGAAGACATTTAATTTTTATATTATTTATTTATAAAGATAAACTTATTTTCAGAAACTATAATCAATAATTAATGAGAAATGCCTCAAGGCATGTACAAGAACAGAAATGCCAAACTTGTCAGTAAACATCAGAAAATGTAAGGCATATGGAACTAATATGTAGTTATAATGGAATTAGGATAAGTTTTATGAAATCATTATGCCATTAATATAGTAGATAGGTAAAATTAATATATAATGTTTCATTGTGATTTATCTCTGATGTATATGTCTATGTGCTATTAATATGCTCGCTCTGATCCTTGATAATGTAGGCAGAATCCACTGAATTTGTTTAATTCATTGACTAACTCACATTACCAAAGTATAATTTACTAGTTCAGGAGTACCAATTGATAAAATAAAGATAAAAAAACAAAAACCAAAGCCAACTGTAAAATGTAATTTAAATGAGACTTAAAAAACAATGGGAGAAATTTTATTCTCAGAATTAGGTAGAGACAATACAATACAGAGCAAAAGTCTGCTTGAACATATCAAACTAAAATATATCCCATGTATATAAGAAGCACCTGAGGGACTGTTATGGATCTGCCCAGTGGGATAATCTAGTGTTCTTTTTCTGCTAACTGGAGAAGGCATTAAACGGCCTTTTACATATTTATCCTTATTCCAATGGATTAGTACAGTTGTCATCTGTCATTACCAAAGCCTTTTACTACAGTGGAGATTGGTTAACACAAAGGCTCAAGTTAATTAAAGTGCAAAGAATGAGTGACTGTAGGGTGCTGAGCCTCAAATGAGACTTTTATATCAATCCTTTCACTTAATGCTCAGGAACTGTAGAAGACTATTTCATCTTTAATCTGGGTAGCATGGTTATTCTAGGGTAAAAAGAAGCATGGTTATGGAATGGTAGTATGTAACTTTCATCCCAGTATTCAGAAGACAGTGGTATAGCACATGTCTTTAATCCCCAAGACAAAAGCAAGTAAAGCAGAGCAGGAAGCAGAGACAGAAGGCAAAGCTCAGAAGGAGTCAATGTCACATAGGAAGTGATGTCTGAGATAAATCAGAGCAAAGATCAGGCAAAAGTGACCAATCACAGGAAGATTTAGCAGAGTGAGTCAGATTGAGGACATGCCCAACACTTACATTATAAAGACAGACAATCTCTCTCAACTCAGTCTCTCTCAACTCAGAAAGTCAAGCAGTTTGAAGCAGACAGTCAGCAGAAGAGTTCAGTCAGAAACAGCCAGCTCAGAAGGTCAGTTTGAACCAGCAGCTTGGAGAAGAGTTTGAATCAGAACAGTGAGGTAGTTGAATCAGTCAACCAGAAGAGTCAGTTGAGTTCAGTACAGCTCTGAGATCAGAAGGAGCTGTCAGAGCAAGTCAGCCAGCAGTAAATAAGTAAGGTTGAAATGTTCCAGATCTAGACTGAAGACTAGATTGTATAAATACTAATCAATCCACATTATGCCCACAGGGGATCATCCCTAGAAGATTGGGCTAAAAATAGTAAAAGTCAGAGATTAGGGAGAACTGATTTGAAATAGTGTCTTCTGGATATGAGAGAGATTTCATAGTCACACTCATGAACTCACCAAGGCTCTATCTGCCTGCACAATACTTACTCAAGATCAGTCCAGGTGAATGTCCTGCATATATAGAGGAGAAGCTCATGGGTCACTGAACTTACAAAACTTGGGCAGTCACAATAAATTCAAAGATAAATATATGAAAAATCCCTATATTATTTAGGAAATGTCCCATTTGTTGGATGTACCATTTCTATTTTGGGTGAACTGAGACCATGCAAAAACAAGCAAACAAACAAGCACAAAAATGAATCTGGCAATCTTAAATTATAGGCAAGGCATTAGACAATTTTTTTAAACATTTCCTATTTTTGTAATAATGTTAGTATGTTGACAATTCATCTCACCCAGTGAATTTTCTATATCTTGGGTGGAAATGGAATCTTTTATGCTTTGCATTTTTAACTCTCCAGCAACTCTTATTTTTTTGTTTCTAAAATTTATTTATTTTATGTATTTTCTTTGTTAAATATTTGTATTTGTAAGGCAACATTCAATTAAGCTAATATATTAATCTATTACTTATGTTAGCAAATTTTAACTCATACACAAACTTCCAAGAGTCTTCAGAATGCAATATTTTATTATAAACACTTTATTGCAAATTCAGGAGAGAGAAGAGAAATCCTCTTTTGATCAGCTTAAGTAAAAAAAATTCATAGATTTTCATATATATAAAACACATACACACATATGTGGTCCAATTAGCTGGGTTCTTCTGGGCCAGTTACTTCATGAGGAACCTCTAGATTTCACTCTTCTGATTATAAAGTATTTCTTCATCACCAGAGCTAATCTGTTTCATTGCTTCCCTTACTCAATTTCTTGTATAACAACAGCTCAAACATGATCTGTGTTTTGCCTTAACTTGCAAAATTCAGTTTCTTGTTCAAACTTGTCTCCCAAGATTTCACTTTTCAATCACTAGTTTGACAGCATAATGCACAGAAGACAAAGTATATTTCAGAACAGACAAATGTATATTTAAAATCTATGTCTTTATATTAGTGTCATGGCATTAGATATATTGTCTAATAAGTTTGTGCCTCAGTTCCCAATTTATAGAATAGCAATGCCATAAATTATTAGAAAAATGTTGCGGAGGTTAAAGATTATAATATATCCTCACAATGACGATCAAAAATGATTTTATCATCCAGGAAACATTGATCACAATCTATAAAACTTTTTTTGTCACAAATGTGAAAAGAAGTATATTACTATCTAGCTTTTGTAAGCTAAGCAAATGCATTAACTCCTTAAATGCTCAACAATACATGAGAAAACAAAGTAGTAAATTTCACCTCCTAACTTGAATGACCTACCTAATTGTGGACATTTAGTCAGTCACTATTTTGGTCATTTCTCTGAGAAAATTAAACATTTAGCTCAGTAGACTGAATGAAGCAGCTTGCTTTCCTTAATGTGAGTAAAACATTAATTCAGCTAAGGCTTGCGTAGAACAAAAATGGTACTCTCCTCCTAGAAAGGGAGATTTCCTCCTAACTGCCTGTCTTTGTCCTAGGATAATTTTTTTTTTTGGACTTCAAAGCAAAACTGAAACATTAATTCTTCTTGGGTCCTTCACCTTCAAGATCTTGCAACATAGCTTTCACATTAGTTAATTCTGCACAGCAAATAATTACCTAAATGAGTCTGTTTCTCTAGAGAATCCAAGTTCTATAAATACTAAGACATGCCTGACCTGATGTGTCTATTATGCCATACTTTGATATCTTGATGTTCCTGGACTTGTACTGCAATGCTTTTCCTGGAAGGCAATAGACAAATACTCAATGAATGAAATCATCTGCAACAATATGAATGGGAAATTTGATGCTATAATTTAAAATATTACTTATAACATAAGATGAATTAGTTAAAACTGATAAATCTATTTTGTAGGCACTATATTTATCGTTTTAAATTCTCATTAACCATATATGAAGATTTTTATAAGTGATCTACTATAAAATATCATTCCAATAGTTTAATAGTTTAAAGCTTCATGTTAAAAATTCTATTAGTTTGATCGATGACTTGTTATCTATTTACTGTTTTATTTTTATTATTATCATTATTTATGTATGAGTTTGGTGATATAAAGTATTGCTTCATATTTACAGTTGTTCCCTTCTTTGTGTTTTTGTTGTTGTTGCTGTTATTGTTTGTTTTTTTGTTTTTTTGAGCCAAGATTTTTTGGTTGTATCTTTGGCTGTCCTGGAACTCACTCTGTAGACTAGGCTGGCATAGAACTCACAGAGATCCCCCTTACAATTATTTATTTTATGAAAATTTTGATTTAATATAATATTTCCAGTTAAATGTGAAACACAATTTTAAGTCCAAATTAAATATTTATATATAGGGTGATGCTTATTTCTGGAAAAAATAACATACTAACAGAACTTGCTAAGCATATTCCATTAATATTTAAAATCAAATTGATTTTTTTTCCTAAGCTTTAATCTGGCAACATCTATACGTGGATATTTGCATATTTTTAAATGGCAAACATATAGGTTTTAACCAAGCTATCTGGGTAGTGAGAGTTGAAAAACCTTCATGTGGTGCTAGAAATCTTTTCACTGATAATTTGCAAAAAAATGTGTACAGAATATGAAAGGAATTGTACCATATCAATGAGATGGAAAGGAATCGGAGAAAGCCTGAAGAAGAGCATGAAAAGAATCAAGTAATTCTCTATTCAAAAAGCTTAGACTATTTGAAAAAAACTAAAGCCATTATATTTTACTATGAAAACACAGGAGCTTTTACAATTTTGGATTCATTTTCTACTTATGAAAACTAAACAAACAATAACATTATAATTATATAGTTTTAGTATTATGTATATATATATATAAAATAGTGAAATATACAAATAAAATGCACTGATTTAAAATACTATACATGCATAGAAATTATAAGAACAGAAATATGTATGTCTTTTAATAAATGTATTCCCACTTAGGTGGCCCACTTTCTAATATTAGTATGAAATATTTTATCAGTAAAAAAATTAAATGGGGCTCTAAATGGGGTTTGGTGATCTCAGCTTCTGTAACACTTTCCCCATTCCAAAACAGTATGTTTATGTTCATAGGTACTGGTAAAAGACCATATGATCATACATAAGAGTATGATTTCTTCCTTTCAAAAATATTTTTAGGACCTTTGAATTCTTCTTCTAAAGATCCAAGTTTTATCAGGAACACAGGTATCTTGTATGTTCAAAGGTTAGATAGTAGTTCTATCCCTTGTAGGAACTTTGGAATTCATATTAGCTAAATAATAGATATACATTGCTGTTGTCACATCCACTGTTTCTTTACCCTGTTCTAATGCGATTTCTTCAGTGTTAGGAATCACTATTTAGACGTATTTCATGAGTATATTATATAATAATAAAATTTAGATGTAATTCAGGAACATACATTGCTATTTTTATGAGATTTAATAAATTAACTTCAGTGACCCTTTCAATGTATTTGTGTATTCTTTATACTTTCTGTGCCTTGTGATCAGTGTTCTCATTTTTATTATGTTTGGTTTCAGTTATACAAATATAATTCCTAATTTTATAAGAAAAATAAATTCAAAGAAGTTTTACAAAAGAAAAAAAATCAGAAAATGAATGAAAAAATCTAAAATAGCTTTAACATATTATTATAAATATCATTTTTATTTTATAGCTTGTGTTAGATTATGTTTTGAACATTTATTTCTTCTTGAAAGCAAAATACAGAGGTGGATCTATTAAATTTGGATTGAATTATGAAGACCTTGCCATTCAATAGCTAAAACTATTAATGATTTAATATTTGTAATATACCATTGAGAGACATTGAAACTCCTCAAAATGGTCATATTTGGGAGAAATGCATAATGGGGCACCTGTTTCAAATGATAAACAATTTTTTAGCCTTTTGCTTTTTTCTGCTTCCTACAAAACAAAAGGTGAGCACCTTTATGTAAATATGCCCATATGCTCTGGTGGTCTGTTTAACGATAGCTTGACCACACCCCAGAAACATGAAGCCATTGAACCTTGGCTAAGACTCCTGCAACCTTGAATCAAGGTAAATTTTTCTTCTTAACCATTCATTAAAATTTTCACATATTATTCTTAATGATGAAAAGTAGGATACTTTTTAAAATTTTTCATGCCAGTGAAGTCTTAAAGATTTTTGTTATAATATTTGGAATGTAGCTAAATTTGTAAAGTATTTGCCTAATAGGCACAAAAACTAGGGTTAGTTCCCTGGTTCTATATAAATCAATAAATGTGGTGACATGTTTGTAATTCTAGCAAATGGGTGATAAGATGCAGGATCATCAGTTTAGAGTTATCTTCAGCCACATGGGGAACTTGTGGTCAACCTAGACTATAAGAGATTATCTTTAAAATTTACAATTATTATTGAAACTAACTATTTTCAATGATAGGGCAAAATTGTAGCAACCCTAGAATATACATTTACAAAGGAATAATTGATATATGATTTGCATCACCAATTGCCTTATTAGTGATTTCACTGTAATGTTACAGGAGGATTAATTGTCCAGACTTGCAGAAGTTCTTTATTTATCATCATTAAAAGGCTTATTGGTAGTTTTTTATGGTGTAATATGTCACTTCTAAAATTCTTTTTTTTGGCAAGCTCACAAAAAAATAACTTATATGTTATGATGTTTAATTAATTCACTTGAATCCAACAATTATTTCCAATTTGTTGATCTCAATATTTGAGGATTGAGTAGCAGAATGAATCAGCTGTTAAAACATTTGAATGAAGTCTATGCTTCAATATAGTCAAGTAAGGGTTCTTCATATCATGCTATGTAATGTCTGCAAATCAGCAGAAAAATTTGTGATACTGTAGTAAAGGACAGATGTGCATAAGTAAATTGTGCACAAATGTAAGTTTATCTAAATTAGCTTCTAATTAAGAATTACAATAAAATTTATACGTGAAAATTAATATTGGTTAAACTTATATGTTTCATGTTCTTTTGTTGAATAAAAATGAGTCATCTTTTTTATTCTTAATCCATGATTTACTGGCTAATGATACTAGTATAATTTATATGGTAAATATGCTTATGGAACAAGATGGCTACTGTGACATGGACAAATAAATGGAAAATTTTTATATTTATAATTTGCATCATATTTCTTCATTCTTTATTTACTTTGTTTTTACAAATGTTGTGTTAGTGAGCAAATATTTAGATTTACTGTCTCTTAATTATTCTTTTACATGTTCTTAGTACTGAGGATGTAAATAAGAAATTCAATCTGATTGGATTTGAAAATTTATTCACATGAACATTTTTCCTTCTAGAAGTTAGAAAGGACTTGCTTAAGTCATTTTTTCAAGATCAAACAACATACAGAACTATAGGTACAGAGCCAGAAATTTACTGGACCTCCAAGAGTTCATAACAAAATGAAAAAATTGAAAAATTAAAATTTTGATTACTTTTTTAGGTACAAAATAGATATTGAGTTGTAAATTTTGAATACTGAATTTCTAGAGCAAGGTGGTTTTAGAACCAGAAAAAATACTTATTCTCCATATTCAGCAATGTGTACGTGTTTTAATTATGGGCAAATCATAAAACTTCCCTTTGACATTTCAAAATAAACATAGTAAAAATATACTTTTCACAACTAGGATGAGATTTAAATGACATATATGACATGCCATTTCCTAACAATATACCTGTTTGACAAATAATTTATTTTTTCTGTTTTTGTTCATTTTTTAAGTTAATTTATTTTTATTAAAGTTTTGATCATATTCTTTCCCTTTCCCATTTCCTCTGAGAACCTCCCCATCTCGTTATCTATCTAATTTTGTGTTCTTTCTGTTAAATTCTCTCTCTCTCAGAAAAAAGAAAAGAAAAACGAACAAATTAAAGCTCCAACAATATTACAAACAAAACACAAAGCACCCTCAAGAAAATGAGGAGTCCATTTGGTCTTGGTCAGCTACTCTTGAGCATGAGGCCTGTTTGGGAGTATAGTTGATATACACAGTGACACTTCCTGGAGAAACTATCACTTCCCAGTATATCAATTGCAAATACTTGTTTGATTAGGATTGGACTTTGTACTTTCTCTTCTTCATTTTGGGAGTCTGTCTGATTTGAACTTCTGCAGGCCTCAGGTGCGCACTCATGTTCTCTGTTACTTTATATGATTGTAAGTGCTGTGTAAGGGTGATACTGTTTCCCTGGAATCATTCACAACCTCTGGCTCTTAACAATCTTCTGCCACATTTTCAGAGTGGCAGAAAGTATCCCTCTGATCCTTGGAGGGAGAAGTGTGGTAAAGACATCCCATTAAGAGCTGAGTCTCCAATGTCAGATTAATTTATTCCCCCACCCCTTAGGAAATAGAATATATCACCAGAACAGATAAAACAAAAAATAGCTTATTGGAATAAGCCTCATCAGTACAGGTGATTGTCCCTTCACAGGAAAGTCTATAAGCTAGTGAGGCCTTCAGTGCTCAGGAGGTTTAGAGGGTTGAATGACAAACTCTCTAGACACTCTAGAGTAGGGTAATTATAAGTTTAACTATAATTCACCTTTTTTGCAGATGATATTGGATGTGTCAATATTGGATACTAGTTTGACTACTTGACAATAAAACAATTCTACCCAAACTAGGCAGTAGAACAAAATGGTCAGCAGTTAGGATTCTTGAACTAAAATTAGTTGTCTTCCCATTTTGTCACACATTTTCATGATTATAACATTTTGGAAAATTATATAGTCCTTCTAATGCATGTTATCCAGGACATATTAACATGAATTTCTCTTCTACATGGCTAATAGGAAAATAAAATTAAGCAAGATACATTGCAGACTGCAGAGAGTGAATGCAACGTAGTAGTCATTCTATAACTGTAAATTGTTTCTCATTAGTCTGTCACTTGCTAGAGCTGATAAGACAAATCTCATTATATCTAAATCTGCATGAGCAGAACCTTTGGGTAGTTAAGTATAAAAATACAATGACTACCCGAAAATGAGATAAGAATATACTATAAATTACTCGTTAAAATGACTTCTAAAAAAGACATGCCTATTATAGATGGAGTTGTTGTTCAGTAAGAGCTGACATTCATAATGCCACCTTACATGGATCATGTTCAATGTACTGCCATCAAATATGTGCTATTGCCTAAATGTAAAAAAATAACTTAGCTACTTAGCTTCTCAAGTATTTTGGTAAGGACACTGTATCAGCTCATGTTCTAATCCTCGCAACAACTATCAATATCTTAATAATTCACAGGACCATGAAAATGCAGCTCAGAAAATGCAATGTGATCATCGAAGTTACTCTGTATTTCCTTCTGAAATGTAGTTGGCCAGAGATCATTCTGTCTTTTCAGTCTGTATTACTACTAACTTTCAAATTTTCTTCATTTGTACAATCCATTTCTGTTCTATTTTGTCATTGGTTAAAAAAGAAGGAGAAAATGAATAGGAAAGAAAAGCAAAAGAAAACATTACATTTTGGTTTGTGACTACTACATGTATTTTGCTTAGTTTTATTTTCCTACTACCCATGTGGAAGAGAAATTCCTGTTAATAGGTATTGGATAACATGCATTAGAAATGCTATATAATTTTCCATAGTGTTATAGTCATGAAAACGTGTATCAAAATGGGAACACAACTAATTTTAGTTCAAGAATCCTAACTGCTAACCATTTTGTTCTACTGCCTAGTTTGGGTAGAATTGTTTTACTGTCAAATAGTCAAACTAGTATCTAGTACTGACACAAAACATTATAAAAATTACATATTGGCTCAGTAAAATGGCTCAACTGGTTAAGTTTAATTCAGCCCAGCCAAAAAACTGAAAATGAGTTTGATTTTTGGAACCCATGTTGTAGAAGAAAAATTACTACCATTGTTTGTCCTCTGATCTCTACATACATGTTATGGCACATATACAGCTCCCTATACACATATAACATAAATAAACAAATGTAAAATGACAAATGTTTTATACTAGTTTTTCTTAGATATAACACCCACAATTAAATTATCTCTTAAAAGTTAAACATTGGTAGGTGTCTATTGAAGATAATATATGAATGAATCTTTATGGATTTTAAGCACGAAATGTATCTCTACTTTAAAGAATATTTATTCTTCTGTAGCCAAAAGAACCACCAATGTCTAGGAACATGGATTCAAGTTACTCTAAATGACCTGCTCTTCAGATGAGGTTTCAAGAACTTTTATAGCCATAGGACTAAGAAAGACATAAATCGATACACTTATGAAATTCATTGATGGGGAAATAGAGAGGTGAACTACAGCAAAGTAAGGGTATCATTGTGTTTCAAGGATCAAGTATACTTAGTTTAGTTTAATGGTCTCCTAATTTTATTTCTTCAGGTAACCTAACTATCATAAGAATGTCACATCTGATACAAAGGTGAAGAGTATATGATAGCTCAAGATAATTCAGACTTTTCCATTCAACATTTCAATTCTTCTGATTTGTGATGTAAAAACCAGATGAAGTCACTGTGTACAGGGTCTGTACTATAGATATGACTTTTTCTGAGAACACACATTTATATTCTGATAATATATAATCAATTATCACCACAACTTATCACTGGCATGCCCCAGTGAATATAGTATCTCACACATTTTCCAAGTTACTGTCATATATAATACAGAAACATTTTTAAAATGGCAATCACATATTCTAATGACTAGATAGTACATTATTCTTGACCTGATGAACTTAATAAAATATCTGTTGTGCCTTATCTGGCTTTTGCATTTAAAAGTGAAAGTTTAGATATTAAGGAAATTGTATTAAATCTATTATTTTCTAATTAAATATTTCCATAGGGTGAAATATTTGATTTCTCTACCTGTAAAACATGATGCAAACTTCATTAACCATTATTAAAATGAACTGTAAATTATATCTCATGTTTTTCAGAAATCATATTTTTTATTAATTTTGAAGTTAAAACTATTTTTTAAAGCTAAATAACATTGCCTGGAACCTGACAGTAGTACCCTATTGCTAAAGACATCATATATTTAAGTTACAGAAAATTGAGAAACCAATTTGGCATTCACCTGGAAGGTTTATCTCAACTGGCCAGCTTTCATAGTGCTGTACGATGTCCAATGTAGGTTACTGGAGAAGAAAAGTGAACTCATCTAGCTGAGAACCCTGTGAGCTATCATAATATTCAGTTCTGGCAAGACAGGCCCACTGGTATAATAGTACTGCGAATGTCATAGAAGCCATCAACCACTCAGACTGGATTAAGATCTTCTCTACAAGTTGATATTCATAACGTTCATCAATATCGGGGCCCATAACTTGTTGCTGGCTAAGTTACAGACCCCAAGGGAGTATCTACTATCATTAATCTGCTAAAGAGGCATAGTATTAAAGCAACATTTTTTTTTTTTGAGACAGAGTTTCTCTGTTGTAACTCTGGCAGTCTTGAAACTCACTTTGTAGATAGACCAGGCTGGCATCAAACTCAGGAACTGTGCCACCATCTCTCAGCTTTAAACCAACTTTTAATGATATACTTATACTGTAGATTTCTTTATATGCCAACTCTCATCACAGAAGTTAATTTTGTAATGGATGATATTTGACATAGAGAGCCACAATTGGTCAATGTATAGAGAATAACGACTGGAGTATTCCATGCCCTAAATGAGGCATTCATATCGCACAACCATCTCCCAAGTCTCAGGTATCAATGCAGAAGATTTTAAAAGCCAGGTAGTAATTAGATCATAATGTTATAAGGACACAGCAAATGAGTTGTACATATGAATTCATAGCAGCTCCACAGCACATAAAAGACAAGTAAAAAGTAAAATTAGACATGGCAGCATAGAGAAGGAGAGTGGGAATAAAACCCCTACCCTTAATTAAGGAACTATTGGCAATTGATAGCTGCTAGGAAAGTAAGTTGTATTTAAAGGTTTGGACCCTATTGTGTTCACCACACTCTAGTAGATGGTCACATATTTAAAAGTTTATGAGCAGCAACAACTATACTTCATGTATTTAAGAAACTAAAAATAAAATGGTTACAAAGTTGTGTGATTAGACAAAGTAAGGGTGGTTCTGGGAGGGGTTGGAAAGGGTGCATATTATTTTAAAAAGTTAAAAAACTCTTACAAAAGTAACAAAATTCTGGAGAAATTCTAATAATATACTAATAATATTAGCATAGACATTTTGACGCAAAAGTAAGTAAATATTCAATATACATACCAATGATTATTTTCATTATACTGTAGGATGTACTTCTGAGCTGTGTACTACGAATCAGAATTTGTGAATGGCCCATCGTTGAAGAGTAGAAAATCTTTAAAAAGTGTCCTTAAAGTAAAAATTTTAAACTCAAGAGTGTTAAAGTTTAAAACTGCAGTTGGCTGTCTGCAAGGCCCTACCTATGAATAAAGGAAAGGGCAATCTGTAAACAATTGAGTCCCTTTACCAAATATGGCTCTAATGACCACAGGCAATGCCTAGCATCACACTGGGAAGCAAATTGGTAGTCATTGGAGACTGCTGTGCATTGGTGTGATATTTCCTGAGGCTAAAACCAATCAGGAGCCAAGGCATTCTGTTCCCCATGAAGTCTGTAAGTGGTTTCCAGGGGTAACCTCTTTGAGAGTACATCTGAATAATATAATTTGGAGTTTCACATATCGGGGAAATGATGGATACATCACTGGCTAACTGGCACCACTCCTTAAATTGGAAAATTTTATCATTTCTTGTATAGTTGTAAAACATTTTAAAAAGCAATATCACATAATGCTATTTTACATGGTTCATATAAAATCTGTTTTGTAATTATGCTTAAGAGCAAGTATCGTGTTGTCATGAAGCCCAGGCTGTCCTTGAATTTGCAGTGTAGTCAAAGATGATCTTGAACTTCTGGTCTTTCTGCCTCTACCTCTTTGGATTGAAAGTGTGTAGCACCATGATAGTCTAAGCACTGCTGGAGATCAAACCCGGAGTTTCTTGCCTGCTAAACAACCACTAGATTACAATTCCAGCACACAAAGACATTTCAGTATTCTGAAGATGTGTTTACATTTTGAATAGTTAAAAATTGTTCCTTTATTTAAAAGCATGAGAGCATAGCTTTATCTTTAATGGCTCTAACCACTGAAAATTCATAAAGTATTATTTATTATTCATATATGAGAATTGGCTTTTTGCAGTTATATAAGACAGATTTGTGGAAAACATATTAGATTTTTTTCTACTGAACCAAATAGATGTGATCTTGTCCTTTGCTAAACATATATTATTTATTCAAATGTCTTACAAAGACATCACATGGGAACCTTTAGTGAATTGATGCTTCTGTTTTCAGTGGATTCCTTGTGACAGCACCCTGTGTCAATAGTGAGGGAATGACTTATTTCACCTATTTTTTAGATGTTAAATTGCTTTTAGAAAGAGGAAAACATTTCAGATATGTTTATTTTATGTGTATGAGTTTTTAGATTGCATGAATATAAGTGGATCATGTGTATGTTCCTTGCAGACTTCAGAAGAGGGCATTGAATCTCCTAGAACTGAGCTTACAAGTGGTTGTGAGCCACCAAGTAGGTTCTGGGAACTGAACCTGAGTCCTCTCCATGAACCACAAGTGCTCTTTATCACTGAGCCATCTCCCTGGCTCCTAAAGATGAACACATTTTTGAACTAATGTGTTCTTAAAAGATGCACTTTATATAAAATTTAAATATCTAATTTTATAACAGGAGAACTTAAGAAATTAAAGGGAACAACAAGTAATGTATGAGGTCCACAGTGTGTCTCCAGAGGGAAAAGGAATTAGTCATTTTTATATTAATGCTCTCTCTTGACTTTAATGATAGCCTGCTCTTAGTTGTGGCAAATTTCTTATTATTCCAACTTTGTAGTCCTATTTGTCTCCAAAGTTGAAGTCACTCAATTGCATGAGATTTTCACCAGGGCAGACAATTTTCTACAAACACAGAAAAAATAGTAAAAGTTATTTCATGGGGCTATTTGCAATTGCAGCACATTAAATGCACAAGGCCATTGTGGTTAAGGGAAGCATATCAGGTGTGAAGGAGAACAAAAAATTCCTCTCCTTGGAATCCAAATAATAAGTAATAGTCATCATTTATTCACATCCCACTCCAATGTTTATTATTGTACATCTTCTGGATTCTTGCTGTCTTAATGAATGTGAAGCAGTATCTCAATTTTGATTAATTTGAATGTTTTATAATGATTGAAAGAATATTATTATATGTCTATTGGCTACTTGTATATGACGTTTGGAGAAATATCTCTACAAATTTTATACCAATTCCTGTAAATTTGAATGATCTGTCTTTAAAGTCAGAACAGGTGCTTTACATGACAAATATTTGTCCCTTGTCAGTAACACAGTTTGTGAATGTCTTAGACATCCTTGTTGTTCATTTTTCTGATGTGTCATCTCAAGTAAAAGAGTGGAAATTTGATGAACAACCAGTTCCTACATTTCTTTTCTTTATTTGTTTCTGACTTTTGCTGTTACATTGAAAACAATTGATAGTACACTGCCAAGAAGGATTAAGCTTTTTTCTGTTTCTTATTCTACAATTTTAATATCTTTATGTTTCAGTCTCTTGTTTGTTTTGGTTTTTTCTTTTCCTTTTTTTTTTAGTATAGTGTGTTGTAAACACATGTTTTGCACACAGATATCTTGTTTTTTCACTTTTGAAGAAGGAATGTCCGTAGGAGAAGGCAGCAGGATAAGAGAGGACAATAGGGGTGCAAACAACTAAAATGCATTATCTGTGTGTATGAAACTACCAAAGGATAAAAAAAAAATCAATGTGTTTACTTGTTTTTATTATTACAGCAACTTCAGCAGAAATCATTGTTATCATAATTGGAAAGGCTTATATTAAAATCTCAATACTTTTCACTGTTAAATACATCTTTTAATACAAAATCCATACCATCTTGATCACTGTATGTATGTATGTATGGTTTCTAGAAATTATGAGGTATATGTTGCAAGTTTTTATTTTATCTTTTATATTATATCACATGATATCATATTTTTATCCCTTAGAGGCCTGTTCTTTTATTAGGAGAAAAGGAATGGATCCAGAAAGTGAGTGGATCCGGATGGGAGAGCAGGTAGGGAGGAACTTAGAAGAGTAGGGGGAGGGGAAATCATAATCAGGATATATCATGTGAAAAAAGAAATGTATTTTTAATACAAGGAAATTTAAATGAATAAATAGATAATGTTTTCAAAAAATCTGTATTTGCAGAATTTCTATATTAATTTAATAATCTATCAGCCCCTTTCAGAATTCATTTCTAAGTAATATTTTGAAAATAATTTATTTCAATTACATGTCTATTGCAATTTCACAATATTAGGTGTACTGAGCCATTGAAAATCAAATGGTGTTCCATTTATCTGTTTTAGAATCTTTCAGTGTTGCTTTTTTTTAAAATAAATGTTTTTACTATATAATTCTCATACATTTTACTAAACTTATTTATTAGTATTTTAAATTCTGATTATATTCATTTGGATATGTTCCTTTAATATCATCTCTGACTTATCTCTGCAAGTATACAAGGCAATAAATTTCCATACATACCAGATGATCTTGCAACTACCATTTAGGAGTTCTGATATATTCCTGTGTATTTGGAGGGAGTGTTTTTATTTTCCAGATCTTGTTTTCTTAGAATCTGTTGGAGTATATTTTTATGTGTGCTTTGGGAAATAGGCTTAATTAATTATTTTGATTGTAAAAATCTTGTTATCCAGCACCATTTTTTTTTAGAATATTATGACTTTAATATATATTCTCTATCAAAGAATAGTTTACTCTATAGGGATGGAGTTAGCTTTATTCTGATATATATTTATGTGTAGTATATTGATATACTATATAATTAAATAATTAGAAGAAAATCAAAGAAAGTAAAAAACATAAGATCCCAATTTAGTAGCATTACATGTACATTAAATAAGTAGTTTCTTTATCAATTCCCTTATTGATTTTATTTGTATCCCTTACACATTTTATTTGGATTAGTTTTCATTATTTTAATGATTTTTATTACCAACTTGATTTTAATTATAATCAATTTGTCAGTCTTTTTTTTTTTTAATAACAATAGTATGTTGTAGTTTGTATCTAAAATGTCCTGAAAGCTAGTATATTGAATGGTCCATCACAAGAACAGTTGTGTTCAAATGTGGGGTCATTTAACAAAGAATTTGATCCCTCACTTCATCGTTAGACACTCTATAATTGAAATCAGTTGTGGGATGTTGGTTCCTAAAAACAGGTCTTCTGGGGGCATGTTCTGTTCCAGGCTCTATCTTACTTCTTTCTTTGATCTTGTGACCTACTTTGCTCTGACACATGTTTCTACACCAAGATCTTCTGCCTTGTCTCAGTCAGAAAGAGATGGTGTCAGCTAACTCCTGTTTCTGAAAAAAATATGCTAAATAAACTCTTCTTCCACTTTATCTTACTAAGTATTTTGAACAGGCAATTGAATTCTGAGTAGTGGTGGTGTTTTGATTCCTAATCATGATTTTGTTTCTCCACCCAATGTCTTCTGTGTTATCCTATGTCAGCTCCTACACATACGTCACCCTGTCTTAAATCATTTGCACACTATCTGCACAGAATACAACTTTGCAGATAAAATAATCTCAAGAGTCATTATTTTTCCCTATGAAATGCAGGTGGCTCTGTTATTAAGAAGACCATCCTATCACTGGTGAAATTTGCTCATAAATCGAGCAAATCTTATATTTTTCTTAACAGGCCTCAAGGAAGTATGAAATATAAACATAACTGAAAGGAGACTATATATAATAACAATAATACAGAAAAGAAATTGATATTTTTGTGCTTGGAACGTTCAAGAAAATAACTCTAAATCCTGATTTAAAATCAAATCCAGTTTGCTATACATTGACACTGGTAATTTGAGTATTCAATATTCCTTTCTGGGTAAAAGAAAAAAATGCTGCATTAGTTTGCAAGTGATGTGGCTCTCGTGTCCTAAGAGACTAATTTATCAATGCTTAATACTTTGGATTATTTTCTCTGTGGAAACTTGGTTTTGTTAATGACATAAATCATGCTCAAAGAAATTAAGCAATTTAAAATCAATTACAAGGAAGAACACAGTTTGAATTAAAAGTAATTGTAATTAACTAAATCTTTAGCAATTGTTGCCATCTGGATTTTATTGGAAATATTTACATTTCAGTAGAATTTGAAATTATAAAAAGCTGTCACTATATGCTTAAAATTTTGCACATTTTATATTTATTATAACATAAATCTTGAAGATAAGTATTGTCTTTATTCTTTTTTTAAGAATAATCATTTTGTCTTATTTTGTTATGTCTTTTAGAACTATTTTCAAAACTTCAACTATATGATTTCACGAGAGAACAATAAGTTAGAAGGTATATTTTCTGAGATAAGCAATAGTTTTCTCAAAATTATTCAGAGCAATTATGTGATTCATAATTCATAACATAATTCATAACAAGTCTTTGCCATGATCTAGGTGTAGCCTAGGGACTTGTACTTTTTCACCAGTCATTGAGTATGATATTTTTAAAGTTGTTTCTTACTTATGTAAAATATAGTTAGATGGTAAATGGATACGTTACAGATACATTTCATTTTGTACTCTATAATATTGTTTCACTTACACCATTTGATAAAGTGCTTGAGGGTTAAGAAAATTTAAGATTTGTCTCATAAGCTTAAGAAAATAATACTTTAAAATTGGTATGTGATACACACACCATATAGATGATGACACATAATCCTTTCCAGGATACCTGCATTTTGTTTAGACAATAAATCTTCAATTTTATACATTTGAGTAGGAATTTTGTCTCACTGTTTAAAATAGACATGTTAATCAGACATGTGTACAATGTGAAGTCCATAATCACATGTTAACAGTGACAGGAACTGTCATGAAAGAATCATAATACAATGGCTTTCTACACAAGACTTCTCCTTCCAATGAGACTTACTAATAAGCTTTGAAAAAGTCATGGAACTTAGTTCCAAAAATTCACTAGATTAGTCTCTGTAGAAGAATCTATTAACACGGGGGCTAGAATATCTTTGTGTCTATAACAAATATAGTTACTTTTCAAACACATGATTTCTATTTTTCAAACCTCCCATTTGATTGATCCACACAGGAATTTCATACTCCTGGGAATGATTTTGTTCAAACAAGTGACTTGAAGACCAGACTTAAGCCTTTGCACTGCAGAGTGCTTCAAGTCTCAGGAGGTTCACATAATTTCATACTCCTAAATTTTGAATTATTAAAGTTATTCACATTTGCAGTCATGAACTTATCAAATGTAGAAAAAAATGATTTCAGCATTTTGATGTTCATAATTATATCCTTCAAGGGGTTCTTGATTTTATTCAAGCTGAATAATTTAAGACGAAAAATGCCTGAAGTTCTTATTTCTAAATACCAAAGGTTAATTTTCAATAAATTTACATAATGTATCATTTTAAGTGATTTTATTTTTATGGTATTTATAAATGCAAATATGTTTTCAAATAAAACCACAAAGAAAATCAACCTGTAGTAATGTTTGCTGACATGCCTCCTTTGAAATTTATCCTAGCTATCAAACTTCTTTAACATACACACACACACACACACACATTTAAAAATGGTCTAATATTTATAAGCAGTAATATTATAAAAATAACTTGCATTTAAAGAAAAATATAAACAAATATAAATTTGAATATTATAATTATTTGCAAGCCAATAAAATCAGTTAGAAATAAACCTCAAATTGGAACTATTATAAGCTTTCTATAATTTTTAACATAAACCATATAGATTTAGAAAGATAAAGTTAATAATTTGAAGTCATTCATAATTTTAAAATGTTCAATGTTTATGACAATACTTAGTAATTCATCTGAGTTAGGCTCTTACAAATTACTATATTTATTACTGTTTTAGAAATATATAGTAGATAAACATTTAATCTGTCTTTTTAAGCATGTCTCTAATAAATAATTTGGTAAAGTTTGATAGTTTCCAGTCTTTTGATTTTTCTCCAAATCAGAATGCCAGAGTGTAGTTGCATATTGCTGTGGAGTTCAGCAAACAGGAAAAAAAGCATATTTCATAACCTCAAACCCTTCCAGACCTCAGCAGAGGGAACTACCACCATGACAAGCACCAACTTTAACAGTAGACCCTGAGCATCTGAGCTAGGGTGTTTTCATTCATTCAGAACTCCTTAGTTGTTCTACTGATAGCACATGCAGATCATAAGCAATTAAACATCCCTCAGAGAAATCCAACACCTGCAAACAATACAGAACACCAAGACCTAGGCTAGCCCCTCACCCAACAGTGCACAAGAACATTTTAAACATAACTAAAAATAAACTTCCCCAACAGCAAAGTAAGTCTATGAAGGACCATTTTACTTAATTTTGGATGATTACTATTGACAACAGCATTTTTTGCAAACGTGCAAAGCAGAAAAACCTGCTTTCATTATTAAAAAATATCAAAACTAAGGCCAAGAGGGGTAGTACACAAGTTTAATGCCATCACTAGGAAGGCAGATCTCCATGAGTTCAAGGCCAGTGTGGTCTGTCTTGAGAGTTGTAGGATGGTCAGGGCTACACAAAGAAACACTGTCTCAAAAAAACTAAAACATAATAATAATAAGGCTAACTATATATGAACTTTTATATTTTAACAGCAAATAATACATATTTACCAAACAGCACTACTTTACATATGAAAAATATGATTAGATTATTAATATTATTTTCTCTATATGTTGAAAACTTTCTTTTCTAAGGCTGAACATATTCAGTGTTACATTTTTGAAGATTGGTTGCTGTTACTGGATCCACAGTGGGCTCAGAGAGGCAGCTCCAGTCCAAGCTGTGTGTCTGACTGTTTTATTTTTCTTTTAATTATGTTTAATCTGTGTCTCAGGCTGAAGGAGAAGCAAGTATCTGGAAGAAATTCTTGTTGGAATTATAGATGTGTGAAAGGGAAGGTTGGACAAGCCAATTACTTCACAAATACTTTGTTTGCCTCATCCAAGAGAAAAAAAATCTTGGATTAGAGTTATTTTTATGACATTTTCTAAATTAAATAACCTCAGTGGGGGAAAAGGTGTATTCATGCTCTACATGTCCAGGCAAATCTTCAGAATTACATTCGAAGTGAAAAGGAGATGTGAATAGAGGTAACAATTCAATACACCCTTTCAAAATATGAGCTTTGCCAAGGAACACTTCCTTTCCAAATAACAAGAGAAAACTTGTATCCTTTGATTAGCACCTCTTTTTTTGCCCATCCATCATTTCTTCCAGCCTCTGGTAGATACATTCTTTCCATGGATTAGTGGCATTATGGTTTTTAATTTTATTCTTTTTTGTCATTCTATGCCTGATTTAATGATTAGCATGCTATTCTAGAATAATGTCTTTTAATTATTGTTAGATCTGGACAATTCTTTTTGAGGAAAAGGACTTTCACCATGGAAGAGCCACAGGCCCTTAGAACTCAATAGGGCCCCACCCTCACTCTAGTCCTTGGGAAAGACTGCAGGAGTCCCCTCCCTGAACCAAATGGCTGACTGACAGGGGCCAGGATGATGGACGTATCCTACAAATGGGGCTTAGATAACCTGAGAAAGAATCCCCACTCTGAAGGCAACCAATCAGAGAAAAGAAGCAGTACAGGTATGGCCCCTATCTTATCTGGCCAGATAGCCTAGGGGCCATAAACCAAATGTCTTGACTTTGATGGCTAACCATATGTAGCTTAAAAATGTGGACAGTTAGCCCCTTGAGCATGAGCCAATCAAAACTAAACATTTATAAACTGCATTTCTGTTCCCCAATTAGAAACCAGACTATGTCACCTATGCTGAAATCCCCTCTTACTGTCTATAAAAAAGACCAGCAAGCCTTTGTTAAGGGTCGGCCATTTCACAGGGTGCCTGACCCCAGCATGCTGGTTTGCTCTGCAGAAAAAAGGCTCCTTGTTTTTGCATCAGAACTGGGCACCTGATGGTACTTGTGGAGCAGGATTTTGGATTCTGGGTACAACAAATATCATATTGAACCAATATTACATGCTTCAAAATTTTTTAGAAGTTAGATTTTAAATGTTAACACACATAAACTTGTAGGCGTGTGTACAATGATGAATATATGATAATTATCTTGATTTACTTATCTTACAATGTAAGCATACAGGAGACATATGACCTTTCACAATTATATTTAATTATTAGTAAAATTCAACCAAAATTAAAATACAAATGTACTGACTCATCACTCTCTATATAAAATTGTATGGGTTGACATACGAAATCTGCACACACAAATAATATATATATATGTAGTTTCTGTTGTTCAGCTCTCTTATATAAGTTATACTAATATTCTATTCACTAATATTCATTTATGTATCCCCTCCTACATGCATGCAAGATAAATAAATATAGTCCATTTATTTGTGTGCCCTCAAAAGGACTTTATGTTTGTGAGGAATTAATTATCTATGAAATGTAAATAAATGTATCTTTGTTGCCTATTCATTATAATGTATATTATTCAACAAGTAGATAATCAAGATTTTTAAATTGTAGTTCAATTGATTGCATAGAAAGCCATAAGACAAATACTTATGAAACTATGAAATTCCACTTAAAGGTAAATATCATCATGGAAAACATTTCTTAACTTGGCTAGTGTAATTGAGGTCACCAGTCAGTCATTTATAAAATTTTCATTGTATTCCTTTAAATAATTTATGAATCACATAATTGCTCTGAATAATTTTGAGAAAACTATTGCTTATCTCAGAAAATATACCTTCTAACTTACTGTTCTCTCGTGAAATCATATAGTTGGAGTTTCGAGAATAGTTCTAAAAGACATAACAAAAGTAAGAAACAACTTTAAAAATATCATACTCAATGACTGGTGAAAAAGTACAAGTCCCTAGGCCACACCTAGATCCTGGCAAAGACTTGTTCCTTTCTTGTTTGGGTTGCAGTATAACGCCCCTACTATGTTGATCCACTTCTACCAAGCTAAAGATCTTCCACACCTGCATTAAACTGCCCATTTAATTTCTGTGATTTCCATACACAAAAACCTCATCACCTAAGCACCTAATTATGTCTTCATGAAAAAACTCAATTTCTTGTTTTTATTTATTTATTTTAAATTAAGATATAATTACATAGATTCAACTCTTCTTTCATCCAATCTCTTCCACAACTACTGTCATCCCCTTAGTACTTCTCAGATTTATGGGCCCTTTCTTTCATTGTTATAGTTTATTTCAGTTTAAGTATACAAATGAAACCTATTGAGACCATTCAGGGGTAATCATGCAACACTGGATAAACAATTAATGGGCCAGTTTCTGTAGAAAACTGATTCCCCCCCACAGTATTCCTTAGTTGCCTGTAGTTCTTGGCCTCGGGATGGAATTGTATGATATTTTCTCCTGATATTACAGTACATCTGTTAGTGTTTTCCTTGTTCAAGTTTTGGCTCGGTAGCAGTATTTTTAAGACATCCTTTGTGAAGCTTCTCTGTTATCTCTAAGATGCATAGTCCACAGAAGATTTCTGGTTCCTCTAGCTCTTACAAATCTTTTCACTCCCTCATATCTATTTAAACTGCTATAATAGTATCATATTTTATTCAAATAATTGGAACTATTAAAATAAATTTAAACTCAAATCTTACTAATGACAACAAGCAATTAGAAACATTCAAGAAATATTCAAGAAAAATGGCAGAAATTCATGTGTTTTATAGAATTAAAGTTTGCCAAACTATCATCTTCCCCTCTTAATTTCTTTGATAGCCTTTCAAACCAACATTGAAAATCAAAGTTACAATCAGCAAGTAGTATGCTACTTTGGCTAGTTCTTGACTTCTTCAAAATCTTACTCCTGATAGTTCCCTGGAGACTCTTTTGCAAGCGAGCCTTTACTTTCAATGTCTCAGAGGGTGGTCATGGCCAAAAGCATTTTCCCTGGGCTGTTGTTGGACAAAATTGATTAAACTCATGTATAATATAGATAGGAGATACAAATGGAGAAAATAATCAGAATGATTGAGTTGAAAGCTAGGAAATAAGATTCCTCTAGTATTTTAAAAATTTGCATATACTCAGAAACATAGAAGACCACATTCATGTCCATGGTCTCATAATCAGGAAGTCCTGAAAAGGACCCATTTTCCCCCCAAAACCAAAATCTGAGTGTCTATAAAAACAGGAAGTGAAACTTAAGAAGCTGTTTTCACGGACTGATTAATTAAGAAATGTTACTAAATAACAAAAGAACAACTTGGCAATGAGTAGAAAAATACAATGATTCCAGTAATGCAGAGAAACTTTTAAAGAATCGTTTAACCACACCACCCAATTATATATGTAGCAGCAATATTTTGAGGTAATAGAGCAATTAAATTTGGCCTGATCAAAAATAAAGAATATTGAAGGACAGATTGTTAGTTGTCTTTTCAAGAATAGTCAAACACATAAAAATAAATAAATACACTATACAAATACACTATAGAAGACAAGCAATATATCAGAGAATATTCATTTAAAGATAATTATAAAGGGGCTAGAGAGATGGCTTCGTGGTTAAGAGCACTGACTATTCTTCCATAGGATTTGTGTTTAATACCCAGTACCTACATGGTAGCTCACAACTATCTATAACTTCAGTTCCATAGGATCCACCACCTTCACACAGATATACATTTAAGAAAGACAAATTCACAGAAAAAAAATAGATGAACCATCTTAAAAAATAACATAAAAGTGATTGTAATAAAATAAAGCAGAAAAAAAGACTATATGCAAATAAAATAAACAGCAAACCAACATAGTGCATCAAAAGTTCTACAAATATTAACATAAATGGATTAAATACTTACATTCCCCCAGAATAGCACAATAATTTATTATATTATTGGATTTTAATAATAACAGGTACATTTTGGACTCAAAGACCCACAAGATTGACAAGAAAGGATAAAAGAAAGTAACCACTCAAAAATTAACTGAGAAAAGGTAGAGGGACTAATTATAGCAATAAACATAAAGTAGACTAAACCATAAATTGATATTAGAGTCAAATAAGATCAATTTAAATAATAAATTCAATGACAAATCCCAAAGACCTGTGTTATGAACATAGATATACCTAAAAATAATAATCTTTCAAAGAAATCAAGACCAAATATTATCAAGTCTCTCTGAAACCACAAGTCACTACAGCCTCCACCTAGGCACATCTCATTTTCAAGTCCTTGTGATCTCCACTGAAGACTTCTCAGGAGACAAAATGCATAGGATAAAGAAAGCCAGCTTTTATTAGTATACCTACATAGGGTGAGAGGAGAAAATAACTAAAGGACTATTGTCCTGATCTATATTTCAGGCAGATTTTGCAGTATTTTTAGTGACTTTCTAGAAAAAGATTTTCCTGAGGGATTTGATTTTATCCCAGTGATGAGCCGCTACCTGTTATTAGATAGCTTGCTGGTTAGTTTTAACTGTCAACTGGACATCACCTAGAACCACCTGGGAAGAGAGTCTTGACTGAGAAATTTTCCTGGTATCTTGCCTTGCAGGTATGTCTTTGGGAGTCTCTTGATTATTTTTACACGGTCCACTGTAGTTTATATCATTCCCCAGGCTGGGTGCTAACCTCTATGAATGAAGCAAGCTATAGGAGGAGTAAAAGTGAACAGGTAGCATAAGTACATTTCGTTCTCTCTGCTCTTGATTGTGGATGTGATGGGCCAGTTGTGTGGGTTCTTGCCCTTGCCTCTCCTCAGTGATGGACTGTAACATGGAATTTTGAAACAATGAATCCTTTCTCTCCTTAGCTGCATCTTCATCGGAATGTTTAATTATGGAAACATAAGGAAATTATAATTGTTTAATGATATTAGGTTTCAGGTTCCTATAGTCATGTTAGTCAGGTTTAGATAGCAACTCTGAACAGCCTTTCTAGCAGCTTGGGATGACATATATCCCATGGATAGAGATACAACTCAGGTAAGTCTGTTCCTTTATAGGCTGATGATTGATCTCAAGCCCAAAGGCCTCCAAGCATACTGATTTATTAACTAGTTACCTAACACAATTACCAAGTTTTAGATGTTGTCATGTTACAAGACATTTCCTGGAGAGACAGAACACTGCCTAAGGCAGTCTGAAATAGAATACCACTCAAGTTCAACTTGGTGAACCACAAGTTTTAATGGGTTTAGTTACAGAGTATGGGTGGAAATGACTGAAAGACAGTGACATCACTAAAGTCCACCCCAGCATGAGTGACAGTTCACAAAAGCTGGGAACTTGGAGTATAATGTACAGCCTGAAGGCAAATAAACTGATTGGAGAGTGTCCTTTCCAAGTGATTTAATTTGTCTAAACCTCTTCCAGGCAGCTCATCTGGGTTTTGCTTCTTCCAGGCAGCTCCTCTGGACTCGAGTCTTCTTTGCAGCTTGTCTTGTCTAGAGTAAACTTTGAGTGTTTACGCTTATAAAGAAGGAGGCCAGTGATTCTTGTCAGTTTCAGGGTCTTTTCAAAGCCATTTTGAGTGTTAACCTTCCTGCTTAAGGACATTCCCTTCAGGCTGCAATGTTTCATTCTCAGAGGAAATACTTAAACAACAGATAGTAAGGTTCAAGGGCTATGAATTTTTTCACACATTTAACTCTAGAAAAATCTACACATTGGGCAAGGTTGTAGGTCAAACCATCCAGAATATTTACTTGAAAATTATGAGATAAAATTACAATAAAGGTGAAGATACAGAGCTGTAAAAGATGGTCAGTGTAATGGTAGCTACTAAATAGAAACCAAAATGCCTTAGTTTGAATAATACTAATTTTAGA
This sequence comes from Cricetomys ansorgei, assembly GCA_026225945.1. NCBI lineage: Eukaryota > Metazoa > Chordata > Mammalia > Rodentia > Nesomyidae > Cricetomys > Cricetomys ansorgei. Next base: position 5,122,786 of record JAMJFZ010002812.1, read on the forward strand.
CTATACGTAGTATATATGTATGTTGTAATATATATGTATATATTCATCTAAATACATGAATAGTGCTTCAAATATGTATATACTTATGTGCATATATACATTAAAATTAATAACTGCTTATAATTAAATGAAAATCACTTTGCTAGATTACATTGTAACATTTTTTTCAAAGATACCAAGGCATTTTAAAAGCTACATATATTTGTTCTTTTCATTTTTCCTTCAAAATTCCCAACATTTGTCCTTTATTGTTTTAATATTAAAGACACATAAGTACTGTCAGAAACAACTGCAGTAGCAGACATGCTTTCATAATGCAATGGCTTTTTAGTGCATTATTTCTGAACTATTTTCCACATATAACTTCATAATATTGTGAATTGTAAGGCTTTTGCAAAATGTGTGTAAATTTAAACCAGAAAAGCATAGACATCAATTTTAATCATTTAACATAAATGTATGTAAATGATGATGAGATTGAATTTCTATATTAGGTATTACTATATTACTAGCCAAGTGATTGTTTAGATTTTTATCATTTCCCTATGTAATTCTAATAATAAATAAATGTTAACAGGAAACAAAATGCTCAAATTTTAGTCAAAATCATGTCCAGTTTATGATTACATTTCCATTGTCTTTTGCAATTTGGATTTTTAAGCACCTTATTTCCTGACAGTTTTGACAATGTCAGTTTGAAGAGGTTTCATCATAGTGACAATTGCAGCATGATGCAGGAAACTTAAAATAAAATGACTATCCTCCTATTCGATAATAGAGTCATTTTCCTTTCTAAGGGAACCATAAGCTGCATAGAAATTTTGCCAACAAAGACTACCAATATCCTATGTCACTACAATCATCTGCTCATATTTGTTTTTGTCATCATATCAAATTTAAAAACAACTAAGCTATAATCTACTAAGGTATTTCAAACATAAAGTGTATAAATACAGTTAATGATCACATGACCTTTTATTTTATTTATATGCATGTATCAGCCCTCCTATTTCATAAGATAACAACTGGTTTCTAATTTAAACTACTTAAAAATTAAAATACCAAAAGGAATTATAAATGTAGACTCACTTTACTAAATTTAATTTCTTATCACAAAGACACATGTATTATTTATTTGTATATTATTGGCTAGTTATCTTCATGAAAGAGAAAATAACATCTTAGTTTTCTAACATGCATATTTCTAAGTGCCTAGAGTAGGTAGAATTAGTAGGTTTATTGATTGGGATTAGTAAGGTTTTTGAAGTTTGATTTAGTTTCTTTGTGCTTATTTATATTTGCTCATTCTGTCAGAAATCCATTTATGAAACTGGGAGCTTATGTAGGTTTAGTATTAATATTCACATGCCATTCAAATATGAGATATTTCTAAACTTTAAGATTTTTACTTAGGATATGTTGATACTTGTTTAGTTTGGATAATAAAATGCTTTATATTAAAATCAAAATTAATTAAAATTGTATTATAAACATTATGAGTTTACTTTGTTCTCACTTTGCTTCCTAGCTGGATGCCTTTAGAATGCACTTTGAATCTAATCTATATTTCTCAGTTTCTTTAAAAACATGTGGAAAAAACAACAAAATATTTTTTGAGAATTGAATCAATGGATGCATTGAAAAGTATATAATGACTTTTGGAGATAATGATAATGAATGAATAAGGAGGAAATTATGGCAATTTGTTACTGTTATTTTGTGTCGATATATACTTATATAGTATTTGAAGTTGCTGAAAGTATGAGTTTCTACATTTCTATGTGCTGATTTTGGTTGAGACAGATTATGCATAATTTTAAGTATTTTTAAAAATATATGACCACATATAAACATACAATATACTATCTATGACATGTGTGGTTCTTATGGGCAGTGGTGGCACAGACCTTTAATCCCAGCAGAAGGCAGAGGCAGAAAGATCTCCATAAATTCAAGGCCAACCTGATGTACAGAGTGAGTTTCAGGACAGCCAGAGTTACAACAGAGAAACCCTGTCATGAAAAAAAAATTATAGTAGAAAATATATGGTTCTTGTTCTAAAATTGTTTTTTTTTTTGTCATGACATACTATAAAATTAGTGACCAATAATTTACTATATTTGAAATTACATCAGAGTTGCCTCATACATGCTAGTGTTAATAAAGATATCAATTTAATAGCAAAATCTTTTTCCTGGATTTGAAATTAGATATGATTAAAACGAACATGTAAATTTCTTATAAATTACTATATATCCAATATTCTCTGCAACTATCTTTGTAATACATTTTTAACAAGAAAAAATATGACTTATTATGACTTATTAAGGAAAAGTGTGAAAGAACTCTCAACAGTGGGAGAAGCCCTTCCCAAAACCCTTTTCTACAAATTCCATTTAGTAATGATTTATAAAATATGTTCTTAGGATTATACTAAGTACATTTTATATTCTCATTTGATAGCTAAAACAAACCTTTGAGATACTGAACACATTCTTTGTATTTTACACTTGAGAGAGCTAATTTTAACTAGTTTGAATTTGTTAACGATTACACAGCAAATAAGGAGGAATAGTGAGAAGCTGAGACTAAGCATCATTACTCATAGGATATGTTATTATTTCCAGGTTACACTAACTTAATTACATGGACTTATTTTATAATAGATATTAAAATATATTCAGCTAAGAATGAATTCCTATTTTGTAATATATATTTACATACCTGAGAGTGCTTAAATCATTTTACATATTTTTGAACATAATTCCTGTGTATATATTTAAATTTTTGCTAGAATTGAAATGAAAGAATTCAAGAATATATTTGCACTGTATAGTATAGATTAAATGGATAACACTTACATATCTGTACACATCTTGCAAAAAAGATGCATACTATTGAATTCACCATTAATCTTACCATATTCCATATTTCACAGTATAAAGCACGTATTTATTCTTAGCCAATAAGCAATATTCCAAGGGAAGAACAAAGCTTAATGTCCAGAATATTAATCTTCAGGAAAACAGAGAGTCTTTCCATTTATACAATTCATAAAATTAGTTTAGCCTCCCAAGACATAAGTATGTATATCTATAATTCAGGTATTTAATTACTTCTGGTCAAGAGGGAGGCTTCAATATGATTGTCCCTGACTTTGTATTTGCTAAACAAAGAGATCTCATTATTATACCCTATCCTGAGGAGCCTTTGGGAGAACATTGGGAGGGAGAATGGCATTGTACATCCACAAAGAGATGGATATGACACTATCTTGTTTTTCAATTTATTCTCAGTTGAGAATTTCTAGTTTCTGCTGTAGAATGAATGTTTTTAAATTAATACACCAGAGTCTAAGACAGACAATATGACCCATGATTCCTGACCAATATTAGTTATGAAAACTTTTTATTGTCTCATTCCAAAGTGATCATCTCTCAAACTTTTAATTCTTTCTTTGAGCTGGTCTTGTTTTTGTTAAATCAGAAAAGTGTTTGACTATCTTAGGAAGTAAAATAAAAGTGCTAACTTGCTGTATAATAAGTAACATAGTAAGCATGTATTCTTATAGTATGTCAAAATAATATAATTAGTTGGTTTTTTATGTAATTTTAATTTGTCTTTCGCTGAATGCATTGAAATAATTTTCAGGACTCATGGGGCCAGTGGATACCTTGAACTTCATGTTCTAAATTACATATTACTTTCTTATGAAAAGTCAAGTATTTTCCTTAGTTGTAACAAATTTGTCTGTAAGAATCTTGCTTTGATATATATGGGTCACTATTAGAGAAGGCAAATAACAGGTTAATGTTGAGTATAAGCACATATAATTAAATAATCTATAACTCAGATATTAAGACTCAATTCTACCAAAATATTGAGCTAATCATTTCATCATTTATCATTACCAGGTAACATTTTGATTTCTTAGTGATTGACTTTCTTTCTAGGCAAACTACAAGCTAGAAACTACCTACCTTCTTCCTTGTGCTTTTCAGTTGTTTCTCATCTACTATCAAAGAATAGTTCTTCTGTTCTGTGATGGCTTTTACTCCAATTGTTTCTTTTTCTTCCTTTTTCTTGTTCTAATTGAGAACTTAACTCAATACTTTGTGATTGAAAAATTATATTTGTTAGCCTTTTTTACAGTGATTATTTTCAGAGACTATATCCCATATTGTTATTATTTTTTGTTTTGTTTTGTTTTTGTTTTTTCAAGACAGAGTTCCTCAATTGTAACTCTGCAACTCACAGAAATCTACCTCCTTCTGCCTCCCTAGGGCTGGAATTAAAGGCATGTGCCACCACCACCTAGTAAAATTATTCTTAAGGTTAAAAATATTACACAGCTAATGCCTCTCCAACGTAAATAATATGAAAATTGTTATGGTAGAACACTTAGAATTTTTTAGCTAAAGGAAAAAATCCCAACCTTACTGGAAACTGATACTTTTACTATATTTACTACATAATCTTCTTTTTGCACTATAACTTCTATAAGGTATTTTGCTGGACTGGAATCTGGTTTGGGATTTTTTTTTCAATTTTTTCCCAGACGTTATTCTACTATACTTGGCCTGTCATTGGTATCTGATGAGATGCTCTTGTCAGTTAAATAATTACTCTCCTCCTATCAAGTTAATAAAAAGTGAAAAAGGCTATCTCTATGAACAGGGTAAGAATTAGACAGACAGTGATAGGTATATATTTTGTTATGAAGATGGCACAGTGCTTCCCATCTTATGTTCATGTAAAGTCAATGGCTTGTTTTTAAAATGAAGGCTCATCTGGTAGGGTTGGCACACACCTTTAATCCCAGAACTCAATGGAGGCAGAATCAGGCAGATCTCTGTGAGTTCCAGGACAGTCTGAACTACAAAGTGAATTCCAGGACAGCCAGAGTTACAACAAAAAATCTTTGGCTCAAAAAACCAAAAGGAAGGAAAGAAAGAAAGAAAGAAAGAAAGAGAAAGAAAGAAAGAAGGAAGGAAGGAAGGAAGGAAGGAAGGAAGGAAGGAAGGAAGGAAGGAAGGAAGGAAGGAGAAAAGAAAAGGAAAGGAAAGAAAAAAGTGAAGGCTGATGCTCATCATTCACGTCTGCAAAGGAACAGTTTAATCAACTTACACTTTACAACTTACACTGTTACAATAGTGAAGATGAGTAGTGGGAGGGATATGTAGCACAGGCATCAGTTCAGAGACTCAAGAACTGACCCGAAAGTTTCTGTTGCATTTTGGGCAAAAATCATAGCATGATGGAACTAAGAATTTATTGTTTTCTGGGAAAAAACATTTAGAATAATGCAAAGAGGATTACATGATAGACTGTGTGCAACAAGAGGTAAACAACAGGTCAGTGATTAGTATAGAAATTTTTGCCTGCAAAAGTATTGAGATCTATAGACTTACCATCAAGTGTCACAAAAAGGTTTTTCTGTGGTAGATATTATGTTTAGGTAGAGAATATTAAGATTTTCATCAAGAAGTACATTTAGTTAGAAGTGTTTAACTTACTCATACAGCCTTTCTCTTGTGTGTTTCAACAAACATATATTAACATGTAGCCACTGTTTAGCAAATAGGGTAGTGTTCCAAAAATTTTTGCTGTTCCCTCTGGACCACTCTAGCTCTCATAGCCCCTTATGTTTTTACTGTTTTTCTATAATATTCTCTACTTAAAATAATAGAGAAGAGAGCCTTTCCAGTGTGCCTGTTTGTATTTTAATAATTTGTCTTTTAGGTTAGACTTCCCATGCAACACTTCCCATGTGGCCTGCTAACTCATTTCTATTTAATGCTCAATAAAATCACATTGTCTAGGTCATATTTAACTTGCCAAATCATCCACAAAAATACTACTTGGTTTATTCTCAATCTTACAAATTAAAAAATGAAGTACTATGCAGATTTATCTGGAGTCTTTTATTTCTTCAAGAAATGATTTCTCTGTTGTTACTCTGACTGTCCTGGAACTCACTCTGTAGACCAGGTAAAGCCTCGAACTCACAGAGATCTGCCTGCCTCCCAAGTGCTGGGTTCAAAGGCATGTGCCACCACTGCCCAGCTAGGAGGCTTTTTTGTGAGAATGAATTTCAATACGTCTGAATGGATATTGCGGACTGCAGTTGTTAAATCATATTATAAAACATGGACAGCTTTGTCCTAACCTACTTAACTGTGGTCAACCGTGGTTGATGAGTTTTCATTCTCAGTAGTGAGGAATGAGAGTTCTTATTGTCCGAAATACTACATGCATTTGTTGCATAAACATTTTGGAATGTGATCATTCTGCTACATAGAATGTTATCTCTCGGTGTGATTTGCAATTCTCTCAGAATATGGGCTCAAATGTCTATTGCAAAATGTCTTAATTATTTTGCTGATATAATGTTATTTAGAGAAGAGAAATTTAATTTTACTCAAGTTTGTCTTATCAATTTATTGGTTCCAATTTTGGCTTTGTGTCTACAATCTATCACAATGCCTAATCTCATTAGAGATTTGCCTGCTATTTTCTAGAAGTTTTTTTCTTTTTTTTCTTTTGGTATTATATTAGGTCTGTGATCCATTTTAAGTCTGAAGGGTGTTATGTCTGTTCCTAGATTCCTTTCTTTGAATGTAAATGTTTCGTTATTCCAGGAGCCATCGTTTGTTCTTGGAATGTTTGTTTCTCAGAACCATAGAATCTAGAGCGTTAGTACAGAAGACATATTGATCTTCAGATCTGCCACCTATTGGTGTTTAAAATGTTGGTAAATTACTTAATATTTATTTAGATTTTGACAATAAGTTCATTCATGAAAGTCAGACATTTATTTATAAAATTAAGAAAAAGATTTTAGTTTTCAAAAATAATCTACTTCTTTTATAATTTTTGGTAATTTTGATAATTTAATAATATTGAGGTCTTTTACAAACATTAACTTAGTATAGCTATGATGTAGGTTCTCTTTACAGAAAATTGAATCAGATACACAAATGAATATTTATTTTATAAAATCATTTGGATAAATGATATTTAAAAAAATATTTGGATAGATGGGTTTGTTAGAATCTGGTAAATTTTGATGGACTGTATCTTTAGGACTGTATTCTCATAAACATGTCTCTGAACATCTGCATGAATTTGAATGTATAATCATCAAAGCAAGTTTTAAGTGCAGATGAATTAGATGTACATGGAGAATGTAGATGGTTATTTGAGAGTGTGATGTTACAATCAAATACAAGCAGGTGCGCATGTTTCAATGATCATAACTTCCATATTGAGTGACTTCAATATAAAATCACTTTATGATGTGCAGATGCAATCTTCTCTATTCCCAGTGCTTATTCTTTCTTACTTAAATACTACAAAATGACATTTTAATGTTTTTAAGTAAACAATTTGCCTCTACCTTTAGAGAGCTTCATTAAATTAGTAGAAGCTGGAACAACAGCCCTATGCAACACACTCCATCCTAAAAATGCCCCATGTTTTCCAAATTACCTTGTAATTTCTGCTTGGAATTATCTCGAAGCTTCTTAGAGAAGATAATGTAAAGTTCTACATAAGCAGTACCATCTAACAGGCTCTCAGCACCTGGGAAGAAGCTAGATGATGCACAAAGTGAAAAGGCACTCAGAGAGAAGGCTGGCTAAAAGAATATCTCATTAACTCTACATTGCTACATTTTTAAGAAACAAAATCTCTGAAACCACATAAACAAGTAATTGTAACTAGTGAATCACAGGAAGGATGAGGCATTGATTTAAATTAAGTATTTTCACAATGCCATTCTGAACTTAGTATTTAAATCAATTTCCAATCCTTTTTTTTTTTTTTGTCAGTCAAAAACCAATGGATGCATATTTAAAGTAAACTAATCATGGCTGGACTGGAATGACTGATTGCTCAGTGACTAAGAGCATGTGCTATGTTTCTGGATGATCAGAGTTTTGGTTCACAGTACCAACATAGAATAGATCACAACTGACTGTAACTCTGGGTGATCCAGTGATCTATTTAGGCTTTGTGGTACTTACACTCACTGGACTTACACATACATACATGTGATTAACAATGTGTAGAATAAATTAGTCAAGTAAAGAAATATAATTAATTTACAAGGGATGTGCATTATGCTTTCTTTTATTAAGTGACTAATGTCTATGCTTACATTTATGGTGAATATTCAGCAAGGAATTGGAACAAAGATGAAAACTATTGTTCCAAATGGCGTGTTTCTAAATGAACATGTTTGATTTGAAGCTAATCTTGCCTTTATGTCAGGGAAGATATGTATAAGAGAATAACTTTAAGTCATTGTTGGGTGAATAGGAGTTTGCAAGTAAGTGCTGTGAGGTGCATTAAAGGTGGTCCTAATTAGGGCCATCTCAATGACAATATCACATCAAAAGGACTAAGGAATTTCTAGATTCAAACTTAGAAAAGCATATGTCTTATTACAGATTGTACCAAATGTAAATTTTTATAAAGATATGGGATGAATAATCTATTCAGGATATAACATTCAAGAGAAGATTTCAAGCAAGCTACTAAGACTGTAGAGTGCTTCTTATAGGAAATGGCCTTTTGTGGTGTGTGTGTGTGTGTGTGTGTGTATGTGTGTGTTTGTTTTGTTCTTTTCAAAAATTTATTATTTTTCTTTTGTACAATATATCCGACCCTAGCTTCCCTCCTTCCCTCCTGTCCTCCCAGCTTCCCTCATCTGTCCTGTTTCCCAGATCAGCCCCCCACTCCACTTCCTCTCAGAAAGAGCAAGCCCCTCAGGGTTACCAATTAACAGGGCATAATAAGGAACAAGGCCTGGCAGGAGCCCTACATCAAAGATGATGAGGCAGCCCAGCAGGAGGGAAAGGATCCCAAGGGCAGGTCATAGACACCTCTCCCCAATGCCCCCTTCAACTTTAAGGAGTTCTACAAGGAAACAAAACCAAACAACCATAAGATTTATATTAGGGACATAGTGCAGATCCATGAAGGATAATGTTGCTCAATAAGGTTTTTGTTTGTTTGTTTGTTTGTTTGTTTTTTAATTCTCTAAATTCCTTTTTTATTTACTTGAAGGAAAGAAAGATAAAGAATGTCTGAAGCATATATTCCTTGGCTATTTTTGCTTTATTTTTCAGTTCCCAGTACTTATGCAGAGGGGCAGGTTATCTCCTCTAGGCGCCATTCTAAACTCTATTATCAAGTCTGGTAATTATATTTTTATGCCCCATGACAATACCACTCAGATAGTCATTACAAATGGAAGTGTGAAAAATTATCCACTATACTTTGAGTATTGTTTGGCAGCTCCACTTTCTCTGCCTGCTCAGGATCTTGCCTTGAAGGCAAGTACCACATCTATTCATCTCCCTGTGCAATTTAATATGAAGCAACTGCTTAAAACTAGATTCTTGGTCAATATTTATTGAATATATGGATGCACTATTTACATTAAAAATCTTATGAATTACTTGTGGTAGCAAGTTTCTTCATGTTTAAAAAACTGTGTCTAAAGATTCATATTTTTAATATATTCTAGAAAGCCACAAGCCTATTTTATATTTAACTAAGCTTCTACTGCACCAAAGAATGTATGCAATATCATTTATTTCAGTGCCCATATTAGTTTAAACTGAGCTTTTCACCATCTGTTCCATTTACTAACCATGAATGTAAAAGAACACATTTTTCTATTACTTTTGTAAAATGTGATATATAAATGATTTAAATACAGTTATATACTCATGAAGCCATGCTGCATGCAGCTGGCATGTGGCTCCCTTATGTTACAAACAGAAACAAAGGAGAAAGTCTGTTTTATTTGACACAGAAGGCTTCATGCTGTATGAGTTTTCTAGTAAAGACAGTAAAAGGTCAATTTTTCACAGCAAAACTAGACTTTTATCAGTATTAAATGTGGCTTACAAACTGAAATTGCCCTCCACCCCTCTGTTGTTAAACTATCTGTTAATCAGTACATTTTAATGTCTCTAAAACTTCATTAAATTCTGTGATGTCTAGCTCCTGCACATTTGTGTATGTTGAAATGCTTTTTATATTTGTGATTGCCTTATTGATACTGCTGTGAATTTGCATAGAGGTATAAAAACCAACTGAAGAATTGTTTACTGAGCTCAGTTAAAGTATAGTCGGCTATATAATCATTGGGAAGAAAGGCCCATTAAAATTTAACCAAATTGCTTTATTTGTGCTGTCAGCACTGAGACTTTACCACAAAAATAAGTAAGAAGAAATAAGATGCACGCTTTCATCTTGCTCGTCACATCTGTATCCATTCCCTATGATAAATGTTCCAATGGATTTCAGACCAATAACATTCTAGGGAGCAATATTCATGAAAAAGTCATGAAACGTAATAAAAATTTATATTTAAGGATCATAGCATATGAGAATTGACAGGAAAAAATGTGCCAAGACTTTAAAACTCCTTTGCATTGTGTTAACAGCATTTCCTTCACCCCTTGAATGAAATAAGACACAGTTTTCATTGGCATGTAAATTGAGAAAGTAGGCTATTTTTTTCCCATGGCCTGGATTACTGTTGACATTTAGTAATAACACTAAGAAGTGGGAAGAAGTAGGAATTTAACATTTTAACTACTGTGAATTACATCCTTGACTTTTACTCTCTTTATTCAGATAGCACATTGCTCAAAGGTGGTGTGTGTGTTAGGGAGGAACTTCCTTCTTGCATTTTTTTGTTACCCTTGTGTTACCATGTGATACAGATTATTTCTGATTGATTTGCTGATTCTTACAGATAAAGTCTACAAACATACACAAGCATTGCCTTAAAGTGTGTCAAAATAATTATGAGGCCATTAAGGTAGGGGCTCAGGAAAAAGAAAATCAACAAAAATTCAAACAGAGCAACTGGATAAATGTGACAGTATGAAGTGATCGATCCTATTTTTTCTTTGATTTTTGAGAATATAATATAATTGTGTCATTTTTCCCTTCCCTAACCTATTCTCCAAACACTCCCACATATTAGCTCCCTTGTTCTATTTAAAATACATGGTCTCTTTATTTCATTAATTATTGTTATGTGTTACAAATATATTCATATATATATTCTTAAATATGACCTGCTCAATCTGTGCAATTTTACACATTTTCATGAATGTATGGCCATTGATTTATCCCTGGATAACTGATTGCTGTGCTCTTCTCTGGGGAGTCTACTTCTCCATTCTCATCATTCCTTAGTTGCCTGTGGTTCTTTGTGTATTGTTTCAGCCTAATGGTCTTATCTCCTCCACTATGGTATCGTTATTGATGTTCTCTAGCTCAATTCAGGTAGTCTCCACATTCATCAAGAAAAAAAAAATTCCCTTTGCAAAAGACAGACCATTTAGACAATCAAACTATTTAATTTTAAATATGAAGATTTAGCTGTTCATGAGAATATCCTGGTTTCAGAATCATGATAATAAAAAAAAAAAAAACTTGATTTGTTGAACTGGGCAAAATAACTCCAACTCAAACTCTTTGTCTAGTATTTTGTTGTAATTCCTGCCGAGGTCTTAGAAAGAATTTACTTTATATAACCTCGGTTGTATTACTCCCAAGAAGCTCTTAGGATTTAAGGATTTGTATTTTCAAGTTCTCAAAAGTTACCATAGTGTAAATAATTAATGGCATTTGAATATCATAAAATATAAAGAAAGAGTAAAATGATGAGAAGTCATTAAAATGACTTTAAAATGTTAAAATGTTTTTAATGTTTTTAATTTATAACATTTGGTGCTACATAACTTTGTTCTCTGTGAAACTCAGTACCCTTGCTATGCTAGGGTAAGAACTGGGAGGATGGTAATGGGGCTTCATTTCCATGGGTAATGCTGTGGAATTACTCTCCAACAGACAGAATTTTCTCAGATTTAGTAATACCATGATGTGTGTGTGTGTGTGTGTGTGTGTGTGTGCTTTTATCCATTTGTGTTACTTAATGAAAAATATATACTCAAGGTGTTTCTCTCTGTGTCACTTGGTGCCCTCTCTAAGATAAGTGATTTTTAGGAGACTGCATTATCTTTTAGCTGTAGAATACTCTCAACTTAGATTAGTTTTTTTTTTTTGTATTATTCATTTATGTATGGTCTACTAATCAATTATTTATATGTCTATTTATATATTTATTTATTTTTGCAATCTTTTCTTATGCAGTCCAAAAGTAGTTGACAGCATTGCCATTTGGTTTCCTAGGCCAGCATTAATGAATTATTTTGGAAAATTAGCCAAGAAATTTCCCACTTTATTCAGAAATAAGTAATTTTAACTTAATCATGAGAGTATTATCACCTTCATATTTACAGATTTTGCTCATACGCAAGGGAAAATGACTATACAGCGTGCCACTCTGGTTGAGGGAGTCCGGAGTTCATTTTAGGAAATTGATATTCACAGTAGTAATAATGGGAAACAATATTAATTAAGAAATTTCTTTGAACTTATAGCTTACCCATTTTAAATTATTTTCATTTAAATATCATGATGTATACACCACATTGCTAAAAACAATGTGCTTATATAATATATCCAGGAATATGAATGTACTTTCAAACTGCCTTCCTACTGGGTCACTTCTTTTAAAATTGAACATAGTGATGAGTCTGAGGAAGTATAATTAAAAAATACTCTAAGACCCACACAGGTTCAAATCAGACAAAATTCCAACACTGAGAAGGGGAAGTGGATGCAGAGTCCTACCTCCATCCAAGAAACTATTTGTAATTAAATTGGATAGGGAAAATCAATTTTCTCCAATGGAGTATCATCTTTCTATCAACCACACTCAGGCCCCATGACCAGGTGTAGGCGTAGATATAATTATTTATTGATTTAATTATTCTCCTGGGTTCATGGCAGAGGACAGTTTATTCTTTGATAATTCCTGGTTTTAGAGGGCATCAGCCTCTGTACAATCTTATTTTAAGCCTAGACTTGGAAGCATTCAGCCTCTGTACAATCTTATTTTAAGCCTAGACTTGGAAGCATTCAGCCTCTATACAATCTAATAGTCAAACCTAAACCTCAGTGTTTCTGCCTCTGAGGCTTACTGCTGACTGAGCGCATTCTGACTAGTTATCTTCTGAACTACCTGTTTTCACTCCCAGCTTTACTGTGCACTACAAACTGTAAATCGTAAACCATCTGCTTCTGACTCTCTGCTTATTCTGGACATTCTCTACTCTTCTCAGCTTCCACTCTGCTCCCACAATCTGCTTCTATCCTGCTTCTTTCTCTGAGCTCTGCTTCTACTGTGAACTCTACTTCTACTCTAGGAGCTCTCACTGTTTCTTGACTTCTTCCACCTCTTTCTACACTTTGTCTCCTGTCTCTGCTTCTACTCTCTGCCTCTACTCCCTGATTCTCTCTACTAAGCTGGGATTAAATGTGTTTGCCCCACTGCCTTTTAAATTGAGTTTAAAGGTGTGTGATATATTGGGATTAAAGGTGTGTACTAAAATTCTTTCTACCCTAGAGCAGCCATGTTGCTGGATTAGAGATAAAAGGTCTATTCCACATGCCTATTTAATGTGGTCCTTTACTAAAGCAGCCATGCTGCTGGATTAAAAGATTAAACGTCCCTCTCTACCAGCCCTACTTGATCAGCATAGAATGAACTCTTATGTTAAATGCACATTATCTTTTTTTTGCTAATTTTTATTTTATTAATTTTCCTATATTTATTTTATTTTTATTTTTATTTATGAGAAAGAATATATATATATATATATATATATATATATATATATATATTGGGATTTGATGAGTAGAATTGATATGATCAATATATATTGTATGAAAAAGAATTAAAAAATACTATAATAAAACTAAAATCCACATAATAATAGCAACTGTAGACTGACCTCATTTCCTTCTATACTATTTCTAAAACTAGAGTCAAATTAAATAACATGTTTTGGAATTCTTTAAACTCAAGAGTTCTATACATTGAAAGTGTTCGTATAAAAAGTTTTGAAGAAAGAGAGGAAAAATTTTGCATCTCTGAATTTAACCATACTCTAAGATAATTACATTTTAAGTAAAAGCTTTTTATATTTTATGGACTCTGAAAGGAAGCTTAGTTATTCCTTTTATATGTGACGCTTTTACCTGTAGATGCTTTTCCCATACTAAAAGTAGAGACTTACAGAACCGCAAGAAGCAAATTTAGTCATATGTGGACACCTGACGTAGTAAGGAGCACAGAGTGAACATTCAGCAGGTCACTGCTTTCCTTCTTCTGAATTTACTTCTTTAAATGTAAGTGGTTTTGCTTTTTTTTCCTTTTTCTGTGTTTAAAAATATTAAGTGCAAATGCAGCCTAGCCATATGGTTGAGGTGAATTCAAGAATCCACTCCAAACACAGGCAAACTGGAACATAGTGGGGCATAGGCTAGTCACACTTTTGAGGCCTATTAGGGGAGACAAGAGGCCAAATACCTATCCTCTGCAGTTATGACTGGAAACCAAATCAAGAGTAAGAGATAAGGATGTTTCAGTTTGCAGTTTGTTTTCACTTTAAGTACTTAAAATGTATTTATTCCCATTATTTTCAAAACAATATCAGAGAAATGGCAAAACACTTGGAGTATTTAATTCTAGAATGCTTGATTTTAATGGTAAATATTAGGAACTTCATGAATTATGCTTTGTTTTATTATTGGATGTGGGTTTTCTTTTATTTTAATTTGTTTGTTTTGAAATATTTAAAGCAGTCCTAGCTTGTGGCTATTTAATCTATAAATTTTAAGCCACATTATGTTCATTAATTAAGGGGCTCCTGCAATGATTAAGAAGTTAATAGTTTTTGATATTCAGTCTTGAAGACCTGTTTGGATCTCAGTACTAAAAGGTAGCTGGCAAAAGCCTGTAAGTCCTTCAACAAGGAATCTGATGTCTTCTGTCCTTGGCACTTCTATGTGAGTGTATACACACACACAGATTCACACACACACACACACATACACACACACACACACACACAAAACCTCCCCCCAGAACACATATACACACAAACGTAAGTACTATTTTAATCTTAAAATTACCTAATAAATGTATCAATTTGTGTGTGTGTGTGTGTGTGTGTGTGTATTTGTAAGTGTGAGTATAGCTGTGCTGTATGACTGTATGTTATGCATGTGGAAGCAGATTTCATCACTTAATTCTTTCAAGTTTGTTTGTTTGAAACGTGTCTATCACTGAATCTAGGGCATATTGAGCGAGGCCTAGTGATCTAATTGTCTGTGCCTTCTGAATTCTGAGATAACAAGTGTACATCAGTATGTGTGGCTTCAGCTGGTACTGGCTGTCTAACTTAGGTTCCTGTAGCCATAGATTCAGGGAAATAGGCAGTTTATTCTTTAGTAAATTCAATCCAGTCCTTAAAGGGTTTCAGCTTCCATACAATCTAATCTTCAGTCTAGAAGTGGAACATTTCAACCTCTGAGACTTATTGTTGAGTGACTCACTCTGAATAGCTCCTTCTGAACTCAGAGCTGTACAGAACTCAACTGACTCTTCTGGTTGGCTGATTCAACTCACTCTTCTTCTGATGAATTGTCTCTGTGTCTCTGCCTCATACTGCCTGACTCCTTAAGCTGATAGCCTGCTTTTATATTATGAGACTTGGGTATGCCCTCACTCTGACGGATTCTGCTGTTACTCTGATTTGACACTTTACTTGCTCTTCATTCTGATTCCTGTCTGATACTGAGTCCTTATGAGCTCTGCTTCTTGTTTCTGCTTCTTCTACTTCTTGCTTCTGTCCTGGGGTTTAAAGACATGTACTACCACTGCCTTCTGAATACTGGGATTATTGGTGTGTACTAACATTCTTTCTACCCTAGAGCATTATGTTGTCAGATTAAAGGATAACTTTAAAAAGCATCATTTAAATGTTTTGGAACTATAATTTGACTACATTTCTCACTTTCATTTCCTCCCTCCAAACCCTCCTGTATACATCTCTCCAATCTTGTACAAATTTGTGGTCTCTTTTTTTTTCACTTATTGTTATGTATATCATCTACATGCCTATGTATTTGTAATATGTATATATACACACATATATTTTTAAATTTGCCTGTTGAGTCTACATAATGTTACTTTTATATAAATTTTCATGACTGGCCATTTGACACTGAATAACCAATTGGTATGCTCTTTCCTGGGGAAAATGCTTTCTCCTACTTCCAACTTCCCTCAGTTGCATATAGTTCTTTGTGTATGGTTGAGGCCTCAAGGGCTTTTCTCCATCCAGTCTGGTATGCTTATTGGTGCCATCCTTTTCATCTCATGTTTGGGTGATCATATTGATGAGATCTTCTGGGTATAGTTTCAGATATTACTAGGAGACACAATCCCACAGCAGGCAGCTGGATCATCTTGCTCATAGGATCTTTCTCTTCTTTCCTCCACAATATTCCATAAGCATTAGATGTGAAAAGTTTTTTTCTAGAAGCATCCATTGGAATTGTGCTCCACAATTTAGTGTTCTGATTGGTTCTGGTTTTCTTTATTGTTCAGTGTCTTCTGCAAAGAGCAAAGCATTTTAATTAAATAGAAATTTGTATGCTTCATTGCACATCCAATTCTGAGAAATTAATAAATAAGTCTGTAGCCCTATTTATTATTTGTTTTTGCTTTCTTAATAAGATTCTGGTAAAGCAATATGCTTTGATTTTCCTAGGGAATATACCATTCTTTTATAGGCAGAGTAACAGCTACTGCTGACAGCTTCATTGTCATCAACATTGTTTGGAGTTTAAATCTGTGAGGAAAAGGATTTCTTACTGAATACATTAGAATGTTATTTTCCTTCCTTTAAAACTGGGTTGACAGTTCAACAAGACTATACTAAAAATAACTTTCCACCTTGAAAAATCACCAGTGTATATAAATTTCTTTTATCAGGATATAAAAGCAAACGGACAGTGATAATGCAGAAATAACATTATCTTTTACTCAGATAATAATACAGCTTGGCTGAATAAATCTATTCATAAGTAAAATCTGCCATTTTCATTGTGACCATGAAAGTAATCTGCCGTTTTTACACTGGCAGGGAAATCCTCCTTACCTTCATGTCACTAGGACTGAATAGGATGGATTTACATGTTATACTCCTTAGTCTATTTGTTTTAAGCAACAAATAATGAAAACTAAAGAATGCTAAACTGTGTTGGGGTATATTTGAACTTATTCTCAAATACTAAGCTGTTATACTATTTGTTTTAAGCAACAAATAATGAAAACTAAAGAATGCTAAACTGTGTTGGGGTATATTTGAACTTATTCTCAAATACTAAGCTGTTATACTATTTGTTTTAAGCAACAAATAATGAAAACTAAAGAATGCTAAACTGTGTTGGGGTATATTTGAACTTATTCTCAAATACTAAGCTGTTTATCCAGGAGCCTGAGCCACTGACAGAAGGTAATCTTTCTTAGCTATTGAAAATCAGCTTCTTGGAGTGGACTCTGGAATGCAGAAATCATGATAATTTGGAACACCAACAATTGTCTTTCTAATATTGACTCTGTCCACTGAGATAATTATGTTAAAAGCTTCCCATAGTATTAATGCTAATGGATGAACTTTATTGGGATCAGCCTAAGCACCATGCAGGGAAGAACTTCCCAGGGTCTTGATTGGCTGGTAAATAGCATCATGTCAGTCGGCTGAAGTTGGGGGTGGTGCACTGTGAAAGTTATACATTAAGGCCTGTGTAATGGTAGGCCAGTGCTTCCTTTCAACAAAATACCTAGAGGTCATATGCTAAGGGTGGGTACCAGGAGAAGAGGTTGTAGAGGCAACACCCTCTGCCTTGGCCATCCAGGTTTTTCATCTCAAAAAGTTGTCATGGGTCTTTATTGACACCTGCCAGAATTATTAATTTTAATTCTTTAACAAAACTATATGCCTGAGTTGAGCAAGACACTGATATAAAACTCTAAATACTAGATCACACACACACACACACACACACACACACACACACACACAAATATATGTATATATTTCAATAAGCCAAAGAAAAATATTGAATAATTTCATACTTTATAAACTGCCCTAGGAAGATGACTTTGTAGAAAAAGTAATGCCCACAGACAGAAATAAATAGCATTTTTAATAAGAAAGCCTTCAAACTTTGAAAGTGTAGATATAGATTCATTAAATGTGGACTTGAACCAGGGCAAAAGTCAGTTTCTTCTTTGGCTGATTGAATCCCTTGCCCTAGTCCTGGAGCTCTGGAGCTTTTGGGCCTCCATACAATCTAGTTTTTAGCCTCTGAGACCCACTACTGACTGTGCCACTCTCTGTGTATTTGTGTGTGTGTGTGTGTGCGCGTGTGTGTGTGATCTCAGTAAGAAGTCACAAATGAAAAATTAGTTCTCTCCAATGGAGTCTTTTTGAGAATACAAAACACTCTTAAGGTCAGGCTCCATGGTAAGTGAAAGATAGCCAACACAAAATGAACTCAATGGCATCTTTAGAAGTTCTTTGTCTCTTAATTTTTGTCAGGTTTTCTGCTGTTTGTTTGTTTTTAACCATACATGTCCCTTTGTGTGTATATTATGCCTTATAGTTTGGTGTTTTTTTAAATGATTCACATGTGTTGATGTATGAGACTCTTTGTGTCTTTGCATCTATATGTGATTCTCCTGCTTTTCCTTTGATTCATTTTTCTTGTTTGTTTTGTTCTATTCTTTTTTTTAATCTGATTTTATTCTTATTCTTTATATGTCTGCTTTCTAAAGAAAGCCAAATAATTATGGATTTGGATTCAAAAGAAGTTGAGGAAGGAGACATTTTAATCAGAATATATTGTATGAAAAAATATATTTTCAATAAATGGAAAAAAATAAATACCTGGATTATTTTACTTTAATAGAACGTTCTATATCTCTACCTACTTCCATCAACTGATATCATTTCATTATTTTTTAAATAACTGAATATCTTTCAAATTTGCATTTATTACATTTTCTTTATCTATTTGTCAGTTAATGGATATTGTGGTTAATTCTGTATTGGGTCACTGTGAATAAGCTGTAGTAAGCATTGTTTAGGTATCTACTTGATATAATGAGTAATTTTCCTTTGGTTATATACAAAATAGTGGGATTTTTGGATGTGTGGCAAGCATGTTTTTTTCTTTTTTAAAGGAATTTCAATACTGCTATGCTTGGTGGCTAAACTGATTTACATTAATTCCAAGGTGTAAAAAAGTTGTGTTATGAGTCGTTGGAAGTATAGGAGGGTGACATTATATTGTGGTTCAAATTTTCATTTCCCTGGTTATTAGTGTTAATGACTAGTGTTAAACAATAGATTTGTTGCTATTTGCATATCTTCTTTTGAAAAATGTCTATTCATTCATGCTTGTAGGAGTGCAAACTAGTACAGCCACTATGGATATCAATATGGTGGTTCCTCAGAAAGTTGGGAATTGCTCTTCCTTATGATCCAGCGACACCACTCTTGGGCAAAGGATGTTTCATCTTACCACAAGGACACTTGCACACTGCTGCTCTATTTATAATAGCCATAAATTGGATACAAATTAGATATCTCTCAACAGAAGAGTACAAAAATATTATGGTACATTTACACAATGGAGTATTACTCAGCTCTTATAAAAAATATACATCATGAAATGTGCAGACAAATGGATGGAACTAGAAAAAAATCATCCCAAATGAGGCAATCCAGACCCAGAAAGATAAATATGTTGTATATTTACTTATATGTGGATATTACTCATTAAATAAATGATAACCAGTCTATAATCCATAAACCCAGAGAGGTTAGGCATAGAGGAAGGGACTGAAGGGGAGACTTGGATCTCCCTGGGAGGAGGAAATAGAATAGATATTAAGGGTGGACTGGGCCAGTGAAGATGGGTACAGGAGGATCAGGTGAGGAAGGGATAGAGGATAGGGGTGAAGGTGGAAATGCAGGGAGAATAGATGGAACTGAAGGAAATTCAAGTGATGGGATGGAAGCCTAGTACAATGGAAACTTCCCCTGTCTTAACTACCCATCAACTCTAATTTGATCTATACACTATACATCTGGTAACTGTCATCTGCCTACATAAAAATGTAGACAAATCTTTCATACATACCATAAGCACAGTAAATTTTAATTAAGCAAAATAAAAAGGTTAAAATATACTACATTAAAAGTTCAAGATAGGCTTAATATGGAGTTTCCTAAAGTTCCTTATATAAGTTATTTATTAAATATCTGCTATGGTTGTGATTAATGGTGTGAAATGTAATCAGGGATCATCAGTTTATTCAAAATCATAATTCCAAAATCACCACAAACATCTTCTTGTTATTTTGCATGATATTTTTTAAATGGATTCCAAGTTCTTAATAACGGAAACTGTTTTTTTAATATACCTATTAATCACAGTTTCTCCCAAAAACTAATTATATGGAGGAGCCATTAGCCACAATGATTTTAAGATGATCAATTGTAGAATTGCAAACTTGCACACTAGAAGGGAGGATTGTGAAGACACAATGTCATAGTAGCAATGTGAAGTTTAAGGAAGGAAATTTAGACTGCATGAATATATTTTCCATGTTTAATTGGAAAGGATGATAGAAATGTGAGTGTATATTATATACAAAGCCCAAGATCCAGAGTTGAAGACTAAATAATATCAAGACTTGTCCAAAAATGGAAAGTTTAATTTTATAAAATCAGTGAAGGAAGACATCATGTAATAAGAAAGCCTAATTAGAAGTGCATGATATCCTTGAAAGAGTTAATTAAATGGTAGTAACTATTTGTCAGTATCTTAATGTGGAAATGAAAATAAGAGTTGAATTCCTTTGAAAGTAGGAGATGAAAGGACTAGTAAAAAAATTTGTCAGATAAAAGGAAGAAAGAAACCTATGCAGTATATAAAACACTGAGACAAATACTGGGCACTAAAGAAAGGGTAGATCAATGTGCAATTATAAGGGAATAAAAGTTGTTACAGAGAATGGAGAGAGGAAGAGGATAAAGTAGGAGGGTAGCTTAGAAGCCAAAGGAGGATAAGAAGAGAATTTTAAAAATGAATTATATGACTGTCATTTCCCCTTCAAATTCGAGGAAACTTTCATTATTTTTGCATGGTACTTTTCAATGGTTATTTTATAGTGATAATGCATGTTATTATGGTCTACTACTCACCTCTGTAGTAACATCAGAACAATATGATTAACATCATATTTGCTATAGAACCTATTTACTCTCTTGAAAGATGATTATTATAATTTTATTTAAGTACTGATTTTTGCATGACATTCTATTGAATTGGAATCAGCACAGATGAGAGAAAGAGAAAAAAGTTGTGTTTGTGATGAGCATTTCATGGAAGACTTTCTTCCACAAGGCATGATACAAAGTGATAAAAGTGTCATAGAAGCTACAGCTTACACCTGTGAATACCAGATTTTAGCTACTCTACTGGGGCCCTGTTCAAATCCAAATCATTGTAATTTCTCTGTATATATTCATTATACTTTTTCTTATAATTAGTAAATTTAATTAACATAAACTTTACAAGAAATAAAATAAATTATTTTAATGTAAAAATTTTTATGATCTGTATACAGATTTCAAATATGTTGTCAATTTTCAGTCTGGAATAATGTCCTCACCTTATCCCAAAGCCTAGCTTCTCCAGACAATCTTTGGTCTACTTTCTAACAGAATCTAGTTCATAAAAAGTAAGCCATGTGTCTTGTCTTTAGGAAGAGACGGATAATTTAAAATACCCATATTTAAGATTAATATACACATATAGCCAAAACTGAAACTATCATAGTTAACAAAGTGGCATGATTAAGTAATGAGGAGTGGCAATGCGTTATCCTGAATCAAATTATCAATTTGTATATTAACTCTTTTATTTTGTTATTTGTTCATTTGTATTTCTACTATCTTGTTAAAATTGCCATTATCTTGCTTACCATTCATGTTTTGCAGTAATTTTTTCACAATGAATACAAGCTTGCCATTTTTCCCATGAAAGAAACATTGAGAAAGAATATAAATCAAGTCTATTTATAAAATGATGAGATCAGACAGTGTTCAATCCAAGGACTTTTCATTAAAAGTAACTCTCTTAATCTTGCTCCTTCTTAGCATAACATTCATTGTTGATTTTTTTCTTTTTAGTAGTATATAATGGTCTCTGTACTTCTATAATCTTATTGACCCAGTTCTTGTTGCTTGTAGATACAATGTTTCTTTCTTTCTTTTTTTCTGCCTTTTTCCCACCACAGGCTAATTTGCTCAATCATAGGTGTATAATCAACATAGGAATTAAATTTTGAAAGCATACAATTCCAGAGTGTTCTTTCAGCTTAGAGTTTCATTGTTATTAGATTGCTCATTGGTCTTTTTCATTTATGATTCTCTTTCTTTCATCACATTCCAAAGTTTTCATTTTTACAAATCACTGGCAACAGACCCATAACAATAGTAAAAACTCACCTAAATTCACACATATTTAACCCTCTTTTCTGATAACTATGTTTTTTCCTCTAAAGCTCATCACATTCAGATACATCAGAAGAAGGAAATAATTAAGCCAGAGAGCATTTTCATATTCTTATATGAATAGTGGGCCACGCAAAAGACAGTGTGTACATGGTTTTAATAATGTAAAAGAAAACGCAGTAAGAAGATGTACATGGTCATTCCTGCATTTTTAAAATTAAGAAATTGATTTAATAAATCTTCATCACTCCAAGATAGTTGTGTAATAAATAGTAAACATATTAAATTAGTATTTATGCTATAACGGTGTATTATTTTGAAAATTAATGCAGTATTTACTTTGCCAATCTTTTCTGTACTAGTGTTCCTGGGCTGAGTATTTATCCAAACTATTATTCTCCTACTTGAATACGTCAACTTAAACAATTTGATGATTTTTATCGTCTGTACAAAATGAGCCATTAGTATAGTAAAATGTATCCTAAGTATTTCAATGAAATAATATATCCTGAGGGATATATATACCACAGTTAGCTCACATAAACAACACACACATACTCACACTCCCTTGAATAAATACTTCAAATATATATTAAACATAACTACAGAGGAAGTAGCAATTCTAAAATGAATTTTCGCAGTGAATTTTATCTGTGAGTTTAACCCTAATAAGAAAATATAAACAATTTTTGAAGGAATGATTTTTACGTTTCTTTTCACTTGTTAAAATAATGATGAACAACTATGCCTTAGTCCTCTGGAAGCTCATTTAAATAAAATCACATTTTTACTGAGCAGTTGTTGACTTTTGCTAATATAATAAAGTTTGGAGAAAGGTCTGTTTTGCAAATA
This sequence comes from Cricetomys ansorgei, assembly GCA_026225945.1. Lineage (NCBI taxonomy): Eukaryota > Metazoa > Chordata > Mammalia > Rodentia > Nesomyidae > Cricetomys > Cricetomys ansorgei. The sequence goes on from JAMJFZ010002812.1 coordinate 5,146,179, forward strand.
ATACTATACAATTATCCTACTTGTTTGGCCACATTTCTACTAAGAATTGGAGAGAATGAAGAGTTCAAATCCATACACAGACAGAGTATCATATAAAGTTCAATTGAAAGGCTGAGATACAGATATAAATTTAATAGTCAACAGAAGAGATAATGTTCAGATCTGTGAAGCTACTGAGCTAATCATGTAGTGTTACAATTTTTTTTTAGACAAAGAAGACATAATATAAGTTTGTGATTCAAAGACATTCTTGATATCATATTGTAGAAGATTTAAGGATTCCTATAGATATGAGAAGAATTTCTTTAAAGAAGGAATTGGCCAATCATTATGAATTAAATAGATTGAGGTCTCTTTATTGACTTGAAGGATGCTATGCTCTGTAAGAATTTGTTGTTAGAAATACATTAGATATTTTACAATATTATCCAAATAGAAAATGGCATTGTACAAGGGAAATATGAGAGAATGGGGGAGCGTCAGCTTAAAATGCACAGTAGTATGAAAACAACACAGAAAGATTTATTGCAGATGGAATAACTGATGTAAATGAGGACTGCAATGACAGAGTTCCTTGGTCTTTTGTAAGGAACTAGATGTGAATTCAGAAACATTTGGTAGCTATTGGGGTACATATGTGCACATTTATAAGAATTACAATTTCCCAGCAGAGATTAAGGCAGTATTGTCTCTGATATTAAGAGAGATTCTGTGCAGGAGTTAGTTTGTTATTCATAGTCAGGAATTACACTTCTCTTCAGGGACATTCCAGGTGCTTTCTGTGACATAAAGTGGCTGAAATTTCAGTTACTCACTATTATTTCTACAGTTATTCATCATTTTATATATATATATATATATATATATATATATATATATATATATGTAATGTATAATTTTAATAATTATGTCTATCATGTATAATTTTAATAATGAAAGCTGTATCACAGTGTTGAAAACAGAAACCTATGCTATAGAGTTAACCAACACAAAGAAATAGAAAAGAAATGCTTGCAAAGAAACAAAATGACTAGAACTGAAAAAAAATGATTTAGGCCATTTATCTGACATAAACCATAGGTCTATGTCCTTCTATCTTTACTGCTTTATTTTAAATCAGTAATTAAATTAAATCAATTAATTAAATTAAATTAAATCAATCAGTTGCTTTACTTTCAATCAGTGTGATCAGGAAACTGTAGATTTGGTCATAGACAAATAGAATGATTATAACTGAGTGATGTTGAAACCCATTACCTGACATCTGTAGCAATTATGTTACATCTACATATGAAACTATACATAAATGTGATGTCAAATACAGTGATAGAATAAATCTTAAAATGTATCTCAAAATATTATGAAGAATAAACTCAGAGTCACTTTTAAATCACTAACTCAATATTATTTATAAAAGTTTCCCTTTTTAAAATCAATGCAAAAAAGTTCCCTCAGTAAAATCATAAAACAAATTCTGATATTTTATAGAACACTCTTTCCTGTCATTTTGTGTTTTTGACAATAATTTGCCAGTAGTATTTTAAGAACAAATGTGTACTTTAAAAACATTGTTTTTGAAGGTTCATCTTTTTGCGATACTTTATAGATAATTGTTGAACTCAGGGATGAGGAATATTCAACCTTAGGGCTTGTGAGTTGTCTTCAGTTTGGTGGAAAAATAATTAAATATTATTCAGCAATAAATGTCTATATTTGTAGAATATCTAATTTTATTTGTTTGTAAAAATATGAGTTGAAATAACTTATACGTCTTGTATAGCTATGTAATCATAATCTATAAAGCCATAAAATTGCTTTGTATTTGGGTTTAACATATATAGGGTACATAAATACAAAGTAATGCATCTAAAACTACAATGGAAGCTCAATTCTTTTTAAACAGTCAGTTTTTAATGCTTCAATCATGGTACCACTAAGAACTGTTAACTAACCTTTATACACCCAGGCAGAAAAACAAAGATAACATGCTTATGGAGCTGTAAGATCAATGTATTGCTTAGATCACCACAAATAATGATTCAGCTTGAAATTGTGGTTTGTATTGAGGGTACTTTTTGATCTAGTATTCACATTCTCTTAGTAAAAAGAATATGCCACTCATAGTTATAATCACCTAATGTTCACATAAAATTTGAATGTTAAAAATCAGAAAAAGAGCCAAGCTTATGTGACCCCCGCCTTTATTGCTCCCATAAAAATAAAAGGATTTGATTGTGTCTAAGCCCCTTTGAAGGTTTGGGCAAAGGAACAATGGAATATTTAATGAGACCCAGAAATATAGAACAGCTGGATTCAGACTCTGGGGTATGTTATAGGCATCATTGATGTGACTTCTGTGAGAAATAGAGACATAGAATGTTCTCTTTACATTTATCAAATAACAAATGAAAGACACTTAATAGTATTGAGACCTCATTAGCATATGGCATAAATTGAAGACTTAATATTTCCAAATGTAAAATATAAAGGTCTATACACATTCAGTAAACTTATAAAATGATGACAACATAATTTAAAAACGTGGGCTTTTTTTTTTTTTTTGTTAACTCTTATACTGCACTTTCAGAAATCAAAGGTGTCCGCACAGTGGAACTGACACAAATCCATGTTTTTTTCAAGGATATTCATCTCAGCATTGAATGGAGAAATTCAAACAGCTAGAGTTGAAAGGAAAACTGTAATTGGCTTGTACAGAAAAAGTCTACAAGGGTAACAGTGACTAGATTCAACATGCTACTGCCATCATGATGAATGTTTACACCACTTTCTTGAAAGCCAATTATATTGTTTTTTGTGCAGGGACTGGAGATCAGCCAGATCAGTTGTGTGCACAAAGCTACTTTGGTTCTATCTTTTCAAACAAGAACACCACCAAATGCTACAGCAAGATTGACACATTATTCTATTCTGGTAAGAGATGCTTTCTGTTTCTTTGCTATGGTAAGAATTTGATAAGAAATCCTTTCAGACCATAGGTTGGCCAGCTAGGAAGCATCGGCTCTGAGATACAAGTTACAAATGTAGTAACTGCTTTGAGATATATATATATATATATATATATATATATATATATATATATATATATATATATATATATATATTATGATGCTTTTTGCCTTATGTTGTAGCAAGGTAAGCAGTAACGCTAAGTTCTATTGAACATGTTAAACTTGTCTTGGAAGTAGGGGGTCTCTAGAGCTATTCACATGTTTAACGGATGTGTGGTTATGCGATGTTTAATGCTATAAGTCTGGATAAGATAAAGGCTATTGAAGCTGTAGTGAGTTAATCTATGTATTTAAGTTTTCATTTATTCAATGGTATAATGAATGGCCATCCATTCACCATGACTAAGTGGGCCTTGGGATTTATTACAAACATTTTGGAGCATTGTAACTTTCTTTCATTTTCAGAATTGGGAATGCTGTAGATAATAACTCAGGGTAAATTGGTTTTTATATGCATTGTCCTCTTAGCTCTAAATAATACAAATGTTCAAAAGCCTGCAAAGTATATGGTTTTGTTGCTCTTATCTTTTAGCCTGCCTGGATTTCAATAGCACAAAATCTTCTCATTATCAGCTCTCCATGAATTTGTCTGTGTTTAAAATCATAAGAAAAAATACGTATATCCATACCTGTGCCCATGATGGGAAATGTGTTTATTAAAGTAAAGTTCATGTGTGAGTATATGAATGTAGAATTATATGTGTACATATAAATTTATTTACTCAATTAATTGTACATAATGATCAATGTACATGGTATAACAATGTAAGTCCACAATATTTTATGACTTTCAGATTGACTTTTGTAACTTCACTCTCTTACTAAGAATTAATTCAGAAAACAATGATATAATTATCAAAAGATTCTTCCCAACCAAAGTGCTTCATTTGAAGAAATATCTAATATTTCAAATGAAAATACGCTGGAATGGCATAACTTCATCTGCTTAGCTACTCAATTTCTTCCATATTTATGTTTTAATATAACCAGTTCAGGTTTATACACCAGACCACTATCCCCAGGAAAAGTAATTTGCAATGATCTGTATGTCTCTAAAAAATATTATTTTCTCGACACATAATTTTATATAGTGCACAGTTACCCTGTTATTTTAAGAAATGAAAATGCTTAAATTTAGAGTAAAATGAACATAAAATATTTGCACAAATTTAATAAACATTTAACAAATAAGGTTGAAAACTATTACATTGGAATAGGGTTTGGCTAAAGACATAGGAAAGGGTATTTAGAGAAAAGGAGAATCAATATTGGAGCTGCATGAAATGAGAAGCAAATGCTCTAATTTAACAAATTGATTATATCTTTAACTCATGAGCTTGCAGAATTTCATCATGACCATCTCACCTTTAATTTAAATCATATATACACGTACACATGCGTCTGCGGGTGCACACACACACATGCACACACAATTGCACTCCAAGCCTTGGAGTTACTGACGATTGTTATCTGCTCTAAGAGTGTTCACCATCCTAAGCCAATCACACTCCACAGGAAGTCCACACAGCCAAGATTATTTGGAGACCCAAAATTGGTCTTAAGCATTAAAAAAAAAAAAGACGAAGTTGAGTGGGTATGGAATGGAAGGTGGCTGAATCAGGGAAGAGTTGGAAAAGGGAAATACATATAATGAAGATCTGTTAATCAAAATTTACAAAATTCTAATTAAAAAATACATATATTCAACACAATACATTTTTTTCTAATTTCAACATGTATGCTATAATGAAAGAAGCCCACAAGAAATAGCTTTGATCTAAAATTTTCTCTAAAATTTGCATTAAAATATTTATATAAAGGAAGCTCAATATTATTAGTTACCTTATCAACTCTCCAAATTATAAAACTCAACACTATAAGAATTGCTTTAAGAGACTATGTTTCTAAAACCTCAATAATGTGTATCAGTCAACCAGAATAAAAAGTACTGATTCTCTAAGGTTCTATATTTTCTACATGTGACATTGTTCTTCCATGGAAAACAAACTCTGCCAGGACAAAAGTCATATTTATTTATTTATTAATATTTATTATGATTTTATTATTATTTATTATTTACCTCCAGAAACAGCAATGGTTAAATCACACATTCACACACACACACACACACACACACACACACACAAATACACACACACACACATATGAAAAATGTGCATATACATATATAAATAAACAAGCACACAGGTGTACTCATACTGGATTCCAGCAGAAAATAGGGTTGAAGGGGAAGCATATCAACTGAGTCATATTACAAATCTGTTGCTGTAGATTTTCCTAGAATTTTATACTTTGCTGCCTTTAATTTTGCTAGCTATCATCAATACTGTTTATAATGCTTTATGTCTACTCTCTCACTATCAGAGTTGAGTCCACTATGTAAAGCTATATTTTATCCTAAGTTTCAGATATATTCCTAGTAAAATATATTTTCCCATATGCAATTTTCTTATCACTGCCCACAAGGCAAAGACTAAGATTTAGGGTCATCAGGCAAATTCATCACTCTAATTACAAAAACTAGAACACACAAAATCTAGATTTGTTACACATTTTTTTTGGAATCCTGTACTTTAGAAAAGTATCATTTTAAAATTTATTTTTATTACTCTTGGGATTCTTTCTTCTGCATGTCTTATAGTCCATAGTTCTGTTTCCTATCCACACAGCTTTAAATCTTCAAAAATCCAGCTCTTTTCTCATCTTGTCATAGGACAAATCATACTATCATGCCCTCTGGTTCTGACTTTTTGTTTCTTCTGCCTGCTGAATCTTCTTTACTCCTAAAATTTAGTGGTGTTTTCTTTAGGAAAACCTTGGAAATTTCCCTGTGCTTATGAAAATTACACTTGTGTATAACTGAAATCTATGGTTTATACTAGAAGCCACCACATTTCTTACTATACACAGACTTCTCCGAAGGTTTTTTATTTTTTATTTTCATGTTTTGTAGAGGAATATATAATCTTTTAATCTAGCAACATGGCTACTCTGGGAAAAGTTCACAATCAAGGCCTGTGCGACCTGGATAGAATTGCAGAAAGAATGTTAGCCATACTAATCCTATTCTCTGCTTATACTGATTCTAGAAAGAATATATATATATATATATATATATATATATATATATATATATATATATATGATAGATATATACATAAAACTGTAATTTCACTGATGTTTAAAAGTTCCATCTACATGCTCTTACATTTTTTTCAGTAGCCTGCTTTAAAATTCTATATGTACTCTGATCATAATTTAAATTATATTGTGCATGAGTTGAAGGCTAAAATTTGATATTATACTTAATTTTTATTTGTTATATTATCACTCCATAAATTTATTAAACATACAAATTATGAATACAGATAATAAATATGTGTTTTTATGCATGGTGTCTCCCATATTCTACATTTTTTAAAATGCTACTACTTATATGCTCAGAAAAGTGGAACATTATATAAGTTATATTAACTCCTTCCTTTCCTATCAGTCTATGTTGGATAGTTTTATGTTATCTTAAAGTTATAGTCATCTGAAAGGAGTGAATCTCAGTTAAGAAAATATCTCTATAAGATTGGGCTAAAGGCAAGCCCGAAGGGCTGTAGGTGTTCATGTGATCACTGATTTTATTATTCTCCTGGGTTCATGACAAAGAACAGTTTATTCTTTACTAATTCAAACCCTGGTACTAGATGTTTTCAGCCTCCATACAATCTAATCTGGTAACCTAGACCTAGAATATTTCAACCTCTATGACTTACTGCTAACTGACTCCCTGTGACTAGCTCCTTCTGAACTCAGAAATGTACATCATAAACTCACTGCTTGTGACTTTCTGTTTTCTCTCTTATCATATTCTGTACTGGTTTACTCTTATCAGCTTCTCATGAACTGAACTGTGAGCTAACTGCATGTAAACTGCCTGACTGAACGAACTCTTGGTTCTGTTCCTTGTCTGCTTCCATCTCTGTTTATTTACTTCCTACCTGAGCTCTATCTTGCTTCTCTGTTTCCATACTCCACTTCTACTTTCTAAACTCTCACTACTGAGCTGACATTAAAGGTATGTGCCTCCACTGACTTCTGAATTGCATTTAAAGGTATTGACTATGTTGGGATTAAAGATGTGGACTAGCATTCTTTCTAAACTAGAGCAGCCATTCTGCTGGATTAAAAGATTAAACGTCTATCATACAGGCCTTTCAATGTAATCCTTTGCTAGAGTAGCCATGCTGATGGATTAAAAGATTAAATGTTCCTCTACAAAAGGCTTTTTAAAACTTAGTTATTGATGTAGGAGATCCCAGTCCATGGTGGGTGGGGCCACCTCTGGGGCTACTGCTACTGCATTCTACCAGAAAACTGACTAAAAAAGCCACAAAGAGAAAGACAGTAAGCAGCACTCCTCCATGAGTTTCTGCCTTCAGCTTCTTGCTCTGTTAAGAGTCCTATCTTACATTCTTTTGATGATGAAGAGCAATGTGGAGGTATAAGCCTAATAAACTCATCCCTCCCTTACTTCCTTTTGATCATGGTGTTTCATCACAGCAATAGTATCCCTAACTAAGACTCAGGCTTAATTTACTAATTTATAAATTTAACTAGATTTTTGATTGTTAGGACTCTGGTATCTATGTTCTTATCATACTGCTCTATTGAGGCTGTCCCACCCATACTGCTCTATTGAGTTGTGCAGAGGCAACTACAAGACTGAACTCTGCTTTTCAAAGTATGTTTTTTCCCCTCTGTGTTTCTCCTCATCTCTTCTTTTATGCTTTTATGGAAGCATAGTTAAGAACAAATACAAAAGATCACAAAGCCCTAGTGGTACTTCTCTTCCCTTCCATCACCTATTATTGTTAATAATTGTGGGTGATTAAACCAGGCTCCACTAACTTTTAGTTCTTCATCTTTAATATGGAAATAATGACATCAATTTTATAGGATTAGATGAAATAATTTTGCTTAAGAATTACCTATAATGTGCATATTTCTTAATTCTATAACCTAATATAAAGTAATTTAAAACTGATACTTTTACTAAAATAGCTTTTAAATATTCCATGGGATTGAAAAGGTTTTTAGCCTTCTGTGACATTTTAGAAAATATATGGCAATCAGGTAATTCATTTCTATCACATAAAGAAGAATGACATTTTCTATTATTGAACTAGTATAAATGTACTCACTGAGATTCTTCCTGAATGTGGCAAAGGTATTAGTGCATATGTGTCTGTATGTTCAAAAATCAAGGGCTGCATAAGTCTCTGTTTAATGTTGATAAATTAATGAATCTTCACAAAACTCAGTCTTTGGTAAAACATGCAATTCTATCTCATCCTATTTGACGAGAGATTATTATGCAATTACTTTGATGTTTATTGCAAGAAAATCCAGAGTAGGAACAAGAAGGTGTAAAAGAATGGACTTATTACTAACACTTACCCTGACAGGATCTCAATGGGCCAGTAGAAAGTATAAAATGTGTAACTGTTTAAAATTATCATCCTGTCTCTCTAAGCTCTGTGAGCCCCTAAGAGTGTTGGAAAGTTGACTGCATGAAATTTGTTCTTTTGTTCTCCTGATGTCCTCACACCCTCTGGTCCCAGCAAGCTCTCCTCTACTTCTTCTGTGGGGTTCCTTGAGCTCTGCATTGTGTTTGTCCCTGGGCCTCTGCATCTGCTCCCTTCAGCTGATGTAGGGAGTCTCTCTGTTGAGGATTCCGTTAGGTGCTAATCTTTGAGGAGAGCAGGATAACTTTAGAAGTCCTTGCCTGCTAGGTCCTCCAAATATGTCTTGAGGTTGTCTGGCATGGTACTCTTACAGAACTCATATGACTGGAATAAATGTCTCTGAACCTCTTGCCTGCTCCTGAGTACCTTTTCCTCCTATTTGGTTGCCTAGTCTAATGCTAAAGTAGGGAATTGTGCCTGACCCTGTTCCATCTTGTTGTGACATGTTTGAGCAGCAATCCTAGGAAGACTGTTCTATCCTGAGGAGAGGTGGAGTGATAGGATGAGGGGTAGATAGGGAAGATGAGGGGAACCGGAAGGAGTGGAGAGAGGGGTAGAAAGATTCTGGAATGTAATATATTAGACAAGAAAAAATTTAATTCTAATAATAAAAAAGAAAAATAAATAAATAAATAAGATTATAATCCTGAAATTTTCAATCATATGAGGATCAAAGTCTTCATTATGTAATGTTTGTCCTAAATATCCTGGAGTGAGATCTTTGCTGTTTGTCTTTAATTCAAAATCTATTATCTATCACCTGGGTTGCTTCATATCAATTATCTGTGATTCTCATAGTTACCATCTTTAAAATGGCATAGCAGTGGTAACAGCCTCATTGGGATCTGATCAGAAAATATTTAAGAGACTTGCCGTTAGAGTTGGTATGAGAGTTTAAGCTGATCATTAGTGTTTTCAGTAATGATGTTGCCATGTCTGGCCATCCTCATTCAGGAATTGATGAATATGAATGTTTCAGGATGATTTTAAAAAACTCAACAATTGTTCAGTTTTGATTTTTAAAGTACTTTTTGTAAACCAATAAATGAAATGATAATCTTGAAATTAATTGTTAAATAGAATTTTTCTAACTATGCAATCCCATCTCTTTTTTTACATATAAAAAGAAGAATAAGAAATATTTCTGTAGGGTAAAAACATAACTCTTTACACAAGTAAGTTAAGACATGCTCTCAGCATCTTGGGGAAGTAGGGTTAATTGCCAGTGAGTATTGGAGGAGTAAGTAGGCAAAGTCAAAACAGAAAAATAACCCTCGTAAAATTATACAGTACCAAAGCAGTTTCCACTGCAAATGAGAGAATGGAAGTCTGGTATAGTAATATGTGACAAAAAATGGTTCTGGATATTTGATTATTTAGACATTAAAAATTAGTGAACAGATATTTACCCACTTTTCCCTCAAAATATTTCTGATGAAAATGGAAAACTGCATCTCCAGAAAACAGGCATCATTATATTCATTTATGCCGTTGTTGCTTATTTTGGAACAGTCTAGCTAAGATAGTTTGTGTCTTTGGAAACACACATACTACAACTTTCACATTGAGGATTAGCCTTGCAAACCAATTGTAAACACACATGATACCTTTTTATTTATATTAGAAGTTGAGTTGATAAAATAGAAAAGGCCATTCTACTAATCTTCGCACATTTATGCATACATATTTTAAAGCAGCAGAATTTAAATTTCCCTTTTTTTTCACTTTTGTCATAAATTATTACAAGAAAATGACATTTAAATGACAATGTAATTCAGTCATAGCATTTGTTCCAAAATCTGCATGTACAGGGAGGAAAATATAGATTAATTAGGGGAAAATGTCATACTGTTGGTAGTCAATTTTTTTGTTTTTTGGATTTTTTTGTTGTTTTTTGGGTTTTTTTTTTTTGGTTTTTAGAAACTGGGTTTCTCTGTTGTAACTCTGACTATCCTACAACTCACTCTGTAGACCAAGCTAGCCTCAAACTCACAGAGACCTGTCTGTCTCGGCTTCCCAAGTGCAGGGATTAAAGGCATCCAACACCACCACTTGGCTTAGTTGTCCTTTTTTTTAATTAACAATATTAATAGAATTGAAAGAAAATATGCTTATTATATATTTTCTGAGCCTTCTTGAAATATTTTTTTTTTAATTTGGAAAGATATGTATAGAGTGATATGATGTTAGCAGTCTACTTTAAATAATTTATTTCATATGAAATAGCAAAATTAAAAATATTTACTTAAACAGTTAACATCAGTAAAGATTGAATATTAACTTCAATATTAATATACCAACATTGTAGAATGAAGCAAAACATATACTATTTAAAATAAACATAAGAAGGTCTTATAGTCTGAGGATATTCAATAAGTACTTAATGTGCATAGTTAAGATTAATTTACATTTAATATAACAGCATAATTAGATAATTAAAGTTGTAGAGTAATAGGCCTGTGTGGAAGATAGAAAGGGTAAATATTCCAGGGGTCTACGTTCAGAGGCCTATGTAGTCTGGATGGAATGTAGACATATCCTTAATTCCAGTATTCAGAGGGCAGTGGTGGTCCACACCTTTAATCCCTAAAACAGAAATAGTTTGGAAGCAGACACAGGATGTTCAGAAGGAGTTAGAGTCAGTCAGTTATAAAAGAGTCAGTTAGTGGGCAGAAATGGGGCAATGAGAGCTCACAGCGACACAGAAGCAGTCTGAAGAGTGTGAGTTCAGAGGGAGTTAGTAGAGGTGGCTCAGTCAGCAGTGGGGCTTAAACCTACATTGCATGCAGGCTGAAGCCTTCCAATTCTAGGCTTAAGAATAGATTGAATGGAGCCCCAAACACTCCAGGGCTCCAGCACTAAGCAAAGAACAAACTGATTTTGTCCTGAATCAAAGTCTATATCTGATAATTCTATGACTACAAAAATATCATCATAGACAGCAGAGCATATTTTCTAATTCTTTTTGAAACTCTGTTCCAAATGACTAGTTTATTCTGATATTTGTGTAGATTAAGATTTACCTACTGTAATTCAGTCAAACTACTCCATACACACTCAATGAATAACTCCCCGACATTTGACATTAACAGGAAAGAATAGCAAGAGTTTATACTCTGATATATTATACCTTTGCTGGTGGGATACACTGCAGAAGAGCTGGTCTGTAATTGTAACCAAGTTACTCTTTGTTTTTTGCTTGATAAAAACCTGGTGCACTATCAGGGTATTACAGTGAAATGATACCTAGAGGCATATCCATCAACACTTTAGATTATTTTATAGTGTTCTGATGAATTATGAGGTATTAGATAAGAGACTACCTAAAGTATTTTCGTATAACAACATTTTTTTTCTTGGAGCAAGTTATATTAATAAATTTTGTTTTTCACAATTCAATACAAATGTTATATATTTTGATTATTCTCCCTCACATTCTCTTCTATTTTCCCCTCCCCCATGCTAGCTAAAAATCCTTTCCCTTTAATTACTAGTTTTGGTTGTATTAATTGTAAAACGGTCAGTTTTATTAATTTTCAAATTAGAGGTTATTAGGGTCGTAAAAGTCAAATTTTAAAGTTTTACTGTTGGTTCAATCCAAAGTTACTTGTTGATCAGAAGATTGATACTACACAGAACTCTGACAAACAGCAGTATTGATGTGTTTGTGTTTTTATATGCTACACCAATCCTATGATTATCAAAGAACAAAAGTGACATGTTTTCCAGGTGCATGGATTTCTCATTAATATTGATATTCTTTTATTTGTCTATGATTAAATTTAGAAAGAAACTGATTTTCCTTTTCTAACTTTAGTGGCTAAAGTAACTATCTAGTTACTCTCTTTTCCAAGGTGTTTGACACAAACATTGTATCTATCAACAGATTAAAATGTGTGCCTCAACTTATCTGTATTTAAGCTAAGAAAAGGATAGATAGCTGGGAAGTATAAGGCACTTGATTAGGAAGTGGTGAAATGCTTAATGGAAATTTTCCTAGAATTTTGAAATTGAAAGTAATTGGTTTCATTTACAAGTCATTCTGCATCATTCCATTTCTTCTTTGAAAGAAACCACAATTCTATGCCTTGCTTTAAAGCATCATATGTCTTACCATAGTAGTGAATCAGTTTATCTTCTGGAGCTGACATTCTGTATAGGATCAAATAATTGAGAATGACTTTACATTAAAACCCACAATGTCTAATTGTCTTTTAATTTTATACAAATTACTTCTCTGAGTTGTTCATGTTAATAGCATTTGTGTTTTAATTCTGTATTCTTGATTTGATCTTTAAACCAAGGTCTTCAAAATACTGCTGTTTGGAAAATGTTAAAATATGGTGGTGTGAAAAAATTTTGTAATTGGTAGTATTATACACAGCAGATATATCTTGAGAACTGTATGTGTGAGATCTCCATTCAACTCAATATATAAAGAATAATAATAAAATTGATACTTGTCCAGTGGTTGGTTTTCAGAAACCTATGTCATTATACCAACACAGGATAGAGAAACTGTTTTTAAAAGGAGATTTATCCTAAATGATCTTATAAAATTTATGTCTGATCATTAATACCATTTCATGAAGATATTTAGATTTATTTCTGTCATAAAGACACTCAAAGTTCAAATAAAAAAAGACTCAATCTGTGCTTTTCCCACAATAGATATTCTGATTCTGACTCATATAGCATTTTGTTTGGTTCATGTTGTCCAAGTTTATATTCCCAGTAGGAAAATAGCTTCAAAATGTGTACCACTTAAGAAAATATTCATGACATCAAGCTAATTAAGCAGGAAGATTCAGATGTTACAGTGAAAGTTATATTAGATAAATATTGACCCACTGGGCTTGGTTAAAGCCAAATAGCTTTTGTTGTAAGCTTCATATGTTGCATATCTTTCTGGACCAGAACTATTGCAAACTGCTGGGTGCATTAAAATGCTAGTTGATACAGAGCCAAAGAACACTGTGGTTCTTAAAGCATTGTGAGTATCTTTTGTGGTTTATGTTTTATGGAAAGGACCTCATAATACTTAAAGTTAACCTGAAAATACCTCAGTATTACATGCTGCTATAATTTGTCCTAGCTTTAGGCTTGCTCTCATTTAGAGAATCTATGAATAAACTTATTATCTATTAATTTGCATATTCAGTAAACTTCCAAGCTACATTTTTTGTTAACTCAATGAATAACCCATGATTCCAGTTCATATTTCAACATTAACTTTGCTGTCTAAAAAAAATGGATTTTGCTGTGGTTTCTCTAGATAAGGAAAAAGAATCATATTTTAAACTAATTCTAAGTGGTTTTATTCCTATCGTTTCCTACTCATTTCTGTCACACGGAATTTCTGCCTACATAGAATGGGAAAGCTATTAATGGCATTCTTCTATATTCAAGATATCTTCTAGTAATGAGATCCAAAGATAACTTTCCTCAACCTGAGGCCACTATATGCATCCTTTTTTCTAAGAAAAAAAATATTAGTTCCATGACCATTTGAAAGCAGTTTTCTTTTTATTGCCGAGCCATCATAAGAACATGTTGTAAGGTAAAACAGAATTACAACAAGAACAAGAACAACAGCAGAAAAAAAAAAGCTTACATGATCAGTTTGCCAAATTTTACTTATCCGTTGTTCTGTACAGCTTTCATTTTCCCCCAAACTTCTTCACAATATTTACCTAAAGTCATAAAATGTCCTCCATTTTACCTCCGTTTTACCTTATCTTCTTTCAGAGTAAAGTAAGGGTTTTCTTCAAACCATCTAGAACCTTAAAATATGACCAATATTTTATTTTATAAATTTTATTTACAATAGTTTTTTGGAAATTATTGATTAAATTTTAAAAATTGATCAATGTAAGTTTATATGTAGATGCAAATTTTCATGTGCATGATTTATGCTTATTATCTTATGTATATTTTATATAAGTATATGTTGATATGCACACACACACACGCATACAGACAGACTCATCCTCTATATATACACATATATATATTATGTCAAAATGTCTGAATGACTACCAGAATTTTTACTTTAAATATATAGATGCTAACCAGATACTTCCCACATGCAAATGTAGTAGTGTTTTGCCACTGGGATCTGAATTCAAATATTTATTTATTTTTAAACATTACTGATTTTTAAGAATTTAGAAATATTTAATGTAAGATAGTCAATAAGAATTTTTCAGATTTTCATGTCTTGAGAAGTTCTTTGAAAATAAGAAATTATAAAATGCAATAATTTAACTAATTTTTTCATATAAATATTCATATTTTGAGCATTTCATAAAATAAATAACTTTAAAAAGATATACATAGACAAATATATTATAGTGGTTCCCCCATAAGTATATTAATTCAAAACATACAATATAGTGGGTAAAAGTCTTGGAAATGTGTTTGCTGTATTGCAGTCTAACATAAACCGTGTGCAATAACTGTAATGACTCGGCAAACTACAGAAAGGCATGAAAATTGTTCACAGTGGATGAAAAAAAACCTAGGAATTTTTCTAGGAGTTATTTCAGCAGAACATTTGACCTCAGCTTTCAGCCAACACTATTTTGAAAGTCATAAACTGTTTCCTTGCAAAACACTGTCAAGTTTCTGCATTTTTTTTCTCTGCTGGTTACATTTTCAATCTCTTTGATTCTCTTTTCTCCTTTGTCTACCCATAGTTTTATTTATTCTTAAACACTGCTTTGTATTTCTCTTTCTAATTGTAGATTTATATTCATTTGCCTGTTATGTTTTATAAACCCATCTACTCTGGCGTAACCCAGATGTTTTCTTTCATTTTGCTTTACAAATCATTAGTTGTAAGTTTGTTTTGAAATGAGAATATTAAGTTAATATTAAAGTGTATAGTACCACTAATATTTTATAATATCTCGATTCTTAGTTACATAATGTTAGACAAGAAATCCTTCATTAAGCATTTTCCATCTCTAGATTATTTTCATCATCATGATTTTAAAACAACCTGTGTTTATTCATATACTTTATATTTTTAAAAATTAATGAGGTTGTTCATGCCTGTACAGTAGTAAGAATTTGTGAATTCTAGTCTTACTGTTTGTGTTAGACTTATAAATATAATCCATTTTGGTGCTGAGAGTTCTGGCTCCATTAGTAATTGCAAAAATAAGGCCCTGAGTTTGAATGTCCAGCAACCACATAACACAGAACACAGGAAGAATTGTCTGTAATCTGAGCACTGTTGATGAGAGGATGTCAAGGTAGAAGGTGGAAAATCATTAGAGCCCATTAGTCAGCCAATCTAGGCCAGTCTATGTATGATCAGTAGGATTCTGTCTCAGAAATTATGTGCTTATAACCATCCCAAACACAGTCTTTGAACAAAGTTTACATTACCAATAATGAATTGGCCTTACATGCATAAGAAAATGGTTGATTACCCCCATAACTACAATGCCATTATTTGACCAAAGGGTACATGTTTCCTGACAGATTGATATTATAAAACATATGCTCTATTTTTGCTTAAAACTAAATAATGACTTTTCTCCCCCAGTGGCCTATAGACATTTCCCAGCACTATGAAAGAAAGCAAAACAACAACAAAAACAATAGCAACAAAAAAAACAGTAAACAAACAAAAATAACAAGTTGGTGTAGAGGAATGTTTAACCATTTAATCTGTCAGCATGGCTTCTCTAGAGTAGAAAGAATGTTGGTACACATCTTTAATCCAAATATTCAGAAAGCAGTGCTGACACACACCTTTAATCCCAGTTTTCAGAAAGCAATGGGGGTATATGCCTTTAATCCCAGTACTTGGGAAACAGAAAGCAGAATTCAGGAGTCAGTGTCAGACAGGAAGCGACATCTGAGATGAAACAGAGTGAAAGGCAGGCTAAGTGACAAGTCAGAGGGAGAATTAGCAAAGTAAGTACATGCCTAGCTCTTATATATCTCATGATATAAAAGGAGATTCTCAGATGAGAGAGAAGATTATGAAGCTAAAAGTCTGACTAGAGAATCTGAGGAGGCTGAGGTAGAGACATAGAGGAAGCTTGGCAGAAGAAGTCAGTTATCAGACTGGAAGAGTGAATCAATTTGAAATTAAGCAAAGCAGTTCAATTAGAGAAGTTGTAGGAATTTGCTGAAGTCAGAAGAGTTTGGTCAGATACCGTAAGCCAGACCAGTGAGTGAGTAGATCAGTAAAGCTCTGAGTTCAGAAGGAACTTGTCAGAGTAAACCCAGGCAGCAGTATGTCTCCTAGGTTGAGGCTGAAGCTTTCTAGGTCTGGGCTAGAAACTTAAATGTTTTAGATTGTATGGAGACTGAAACACTCCAGGGCTCCAAGACAAGAACAGAGGATTGAATTAGCCTAAATAAATAAATAAATAAATAAATAAATAAATAAATAAATAAGCTATCTTTTGCCCAGAATCGATGACAACAGGTAGGGACTTCAGGCTCAGTTTAGCTTGATTTCTGTATTTCTGTATGTCCCATGACTGAAGTATGTAATGTTTTCAGTATAAGACCTTGCTGTCTAGTTTTGTTGACCAGTCATGTGCAATGACAATAGACTATTGTTTGGGGTGCCTTTGGGAAATTATTGACAAAAATCACTACTGTTGCTATACTACATGGACATATTGGTTGTTAAATGCCTTCAAAATTCTTTTGTTTACATTCATATATTAGTATTTCTATATGCCTTGGTCAGAGAACCATTTTTCTTTTTTGCTGTGGACAATTGAAAAATCAAGGACTAGTTCAGTGACTCATAACTGGTAATGTCCTGAATTTTAGTGTCTGTTGAATGTTCAGCCTTAAATGGAACATCTAACATACACCATCAAGGTTCAGGGAATAGTGGAGAAAATAGGACTGTGATGTAAGATTCAGAAGATGAAAACGGATACGTGAAGTGCTGTTTTTTGGAAATAGCATGACTCTTGCACTCATGGAATTATAAAAGCTCTAATTACCTAAACAAGGTCTGCATAGAATTAAGCCTATCTACTTTCAAGTATAAGTCAGAATAAGGCTTAAAAAGCCTTATGCCTCGCTGGCAAGCTGGACCTATTGATAGTTGACAGCTGCTAGGGGAGGGGGAATCATTTTGCTTTAATGGTGTAAATAGTTGACTATCCTTCATTAAATAATCCCACAACCATGGTCATGCAACCAAAATCATTCAAAGTCAGTGGTTCACAAAAGGGAATGTGATGAAAAGTACAAATCAACAAAATGCTGTAGGGTAAAATGAGAGAGTAATGGATGCTCCATATGATCTAAATACATAATGTAGATATAAGAAATCGTTAAAAAGTACAATAGTTTTAAAACAGTCAATCATTTGTAGAAATGCAAAGGAAGATACCTAGCATTGACTTTTTGGTCTCCAAATATGCATATGCATATGCACGCAGATGCATTTATACCACACACACACATAGCTATAAACAAATAAACAAATCACCCCATATCCTTTTTCATATACTGTAAACAACATATGGTAGCCAAATTTTTCCATTATAAATATTATCTATAATAAAAATTAGGAAAATTATTTAAATATATTCAAATATTTTCCACAGTCAAGCTGTATGATACCAAAGATACACAGTCAAGATAAATGCTTAAATATACCACATTTTTGTTTATTTTAGTATATATAGTAGTTTAAATTGAAAACAATTATATAAATACAAGTAAATAGAATCGTTAGTTGCACATGTTTTGTGATAGAAACCACAAAAGATCTACCTCAATAAGTTTTATAGCAGTTAGATATGCAATAATATATTTATATATTTTACTTTAGCTTACTCTATGCAAATTGTAAAGAATGTTAGCAACTGAAGATCCCTAAACTGGAGATCTTGCTTAGTTGTTCAGCACATGCTTAGGCCCTGGTACCAATCACCACAGTAAGGAATACAGAAAAATGAGGAAAGAGAGAGAGTTCAAGAGAGAGAATGAGAGTGAGTGAGTGAGAGATAGAGATACACAGACACACAGACACACACAGATGACAGAGAGATAGAGATCAATGTATGTATGTATAGATGTTCAGATTTTTTAATCACTGATGACCACTATAGTCACTGGATAATTTAATGCAAAATCATTACTCTTTTAATGTTGAATGGCATAAATTGCTTTCTTACTCATTTGTTCAGATTATTTTAATATATATTTTAAACCAACAGATTATGAAAAAGCTGAAAAGAATTACTTGCATATATAACTCTTTGCCCCTATGTTCTTAAAGCTAACTGAACTTTGTAAGAGACATCTTATTGAATGAAATTCCCTGTACTTATTGTGATAGCCTAGTGCAAAGTAGATGGCTTAAAATCAAATCTATTTCCTCACAGTTCAGAAGTCCAGAACATCTGAAACCAAGTTGTTATAAAGGCCACAGCTCTTGGAAACACTGAGGAAGAGTCTCCGCTTGGGTTTTCTTGACTTTGGTCTTTGTCCACAATACTCTCACTCATTAGCTTATAGATGTGTAGCTCCAACTTTTGCCTAGATCATCGTGTCATTGTCTTTTCCTAGGTGTCTCTGTCCTCACTTGGTTCCAGTGTGTATTACTGTGTCTGTGGATAAATTTCCATTTCCTATGGAGATATCAATTTTGCCATCTCTTTCCTCATATTTGCATCATGTTAACTTGATTAATTCTACAGAAATTTGATTTCAAAATAAATTCATTCAATAGATGATTAGCAACAAGATATATTTGGCAGAACACAATTTAAGCTAGCTTGCTAAACAAGTTATTTCATTCTCTTATCTTTTTATAGACTTTTTATACAACTTTTTACTCTTCACATGTTTTTGTACATTTATTCGAAACCCATGAGAACCCCACAGAAGAGGAGGTGGAAAGAGTGTAAGAACCAGAAAGGATAGAGGAGACCAGGAAAACAAGGCTCTCTAAATCAACTGAGCAAAACTCCTATGAAATCAGAGACTTGAAGCAGCATTTATTGGGCCTGCACAGAGTCTACATTAGGTGTATAGTATATAATGTATATCTTACAGCTTTCAGTTTAGTATTATTGTGGGCCTACTAAGTGTGTGAATGAGTAGCTCTCTGATTCTTGTGCCTTCTCTTGAGCTCCTTTCCTTCTGTTACTTTGCCTTGATAAACTTCAATGTGATGCTTTTGTTTTATTTTATTATATTATATTTTGTTATGTTTTGATGTTATAGTTTAGAAGCCAGTTCTTTTTAAATAGGATATAGAAAGGGAGTGGGTCAGGCTGGTACAGGACATCAGGAAAGGAACCGGGAGAGTAGAAGATGGGAAAATTGTAATCAGTATATACTATATGAAAAAATAATCTATTTCCAATAAAAGGGTCAAAATACAAAAATTTGAAAATAAAAATAAAAACTGAGATTAATGTCAACTATTATGACAACAGAACCCATATTTTTGTTTTTATTCTACAAGTCATAGTTAATTAGCCACTTGCTTCAAAATCTGATAAATATTTTCTCTATCTGCATTTATATGACTATACAAATAGTTTACAACTTACAGGGCATCAACATACAATACTACAATCATGCAGAAGGAAGTTTCTAGTTAACCACCTGATTGTAAGGGTGAAGACATAATACTCTAGAGAGAACTGAATTTCTAGAATATAATGTTTGGTGAGAGATGTGTTTAATTTAACAATATATTTAGCATACAATCTATTTATGGGAATTAATGCCATTTTGCAGTTAGGAACATTATTTGTATTTCTCTAGGAGCTTTTGGAAATGCTGTATTAGTATACTGTCAGTCTTCAAATGGATAGCCAATTATTCTTAGTAGAGCCAGCATGTCATCTTCTCTCTATGGCATGTCTTTATAAGAACCTTGTAACTTTAGCATAAATGTGATACATACTTAAATCAGGTTCTGATTCATAAATGAATTGATTATGCCAGAAGCCTGGGAGATAAGTTATTATATTTCACAGTCACATTATACTGAAGTCATATGCTATGTCTCTTTCTACCCAAGCTGATAGAAAAGTTTTTTTTTTCCCTCTGAATAATAAGTATTTCTGGGCTGAAGAGATGACTAACTCTGCAAAAGCACTTGTTATGCATGTGTATTACTTTTTCAAAAATATGAATAAAAAAGACTTTGGAGATCAAATGTTAACATACTTCCTATCAATTCCTTTTGCTTCCCCAGCTCTCCTGTAGAGTATCCGGATGTTCTTTTTGGTTGTAGATACAGAAACAAAAGAAACCAGCAATTTGTCTAGCATCACCAATATCAAACCAATATTTGTGTTTCTATAACATTATTACAAATGCTTATTTGTGTCAGTATAGATAATTCTCAGTCACATGATGAAATACATTCCCTACACAGAAGAAGCTTTTGGATTTTAAAATAAGTACCATTTGTAATGTTGGGAGGAAGCAGCTTCAAATAGCTACTTGTTCTAGTGATGAAATTAGGGAAGTGTCAGTTGAGGGAAAGCAGCTTGAATTAACAAGCAGTTCTTCCTAGTCACTTCAAAATGAAATAACCCCGAAACAAGCTCAGTCGTAGCAAGACATCTAATCTCCTATCGAACAGTCAGCCATTAAGGTACACTAGTTAGAAAACCCTAAAAAGACACAGTGATTAAGAATATAGATTTTCAACATGAAGGGGATTTATTATAGCTCAAAAAGGTAACTAATGACTGTTTTAAAATATCCACAGTTAGAAAATCTTGTTATAGTTCTTAAAAATGTTTTTTTTTTTTCCTGACAGCTCATATATTGTCTAAATCAATAAGAAGTAACTAATATGTGCTCCGCATTTTAGAAAAGAGGCTCTAGGGCTTGAAATTGTTCTTAGGAGAACAGGATTGCTTGCTGTGTTTTGCTGAACATGCATGATACTGTAAACACTAAGTCTGTGAGGGGAATAATTAAAAAGCAAGAATCTGTTTGTCTGAATAGCATATTGATTAATACAGATGATCTCTAGATATGAATCTTTGTTTAATACTAATTAAAATCCATTCTTAAAAATCTTCAGGTTTATATTTTGCTCCAAGTTATTCCCATAAGAGATAATTTACTTCAAACTTTTTAATCTAAAAATTAATTTTGAAGAATAAAAGATAGCAGAATTTAATGTTACTCTTTGTATCTGTGTTCTCAATAGTTTATTCAAATTGTTCTAAGAATATTCTATGGGGAGAAAAAAAAGGGAAACAGCATTTATTAATGATTTTCTTGAGAAAATTCTTTCTTGACATTCTTGTACTTTGTGTTTAAACTGGCTACTAAATAACAAGATGTGAAGACAATTCTAGTATAAACAAAAAATTTATTTTAAAAAGAGCATTGTCTCCTCTTCTAATACTTCCTTCTTAGTCCTTCCTTTTCCATTTTTTCCTCTAACACCTACTTATCACAGGAACTCATCTACAGGACAACCAGTTAAATCAAACCCTCATATCAACACCTAGGAATTCAAAGCTAGTAGGAGAAATTCATCGTAGTGATTTGTAGCAGTAGACATGAGATGTAGCCATAGATTGGGGTCAAAAGTCTTTTATTCTTTTGCCTAAGTTGATCACTGTTTCTTAGTCCTGGAGCTCTAGGACTAAGCCTTAAGCCTTCCTACAATCTAGTCTTAAGCCTCAGAACTGGAAGGCTTCAGCCTGAGTCTTTGTACAGTCTAAATCATTTAAATCCTGTGCACTGTAATCAACCTCTGAAACCTACTACTGAATGTGCCTCTCTGACTAGCTCCTTCTGAACTCTGACTCTTCTGGTTCAGGCTCAAATTTTTCTCCAAGGTGACTGGTTCAAACTAACCTTCTAAGCGGGCTGAGTGTTTCTGACGTAACTCTTCTGACTCTGGCAGACTCTAATTGAATCCTGCAACTTCTCTGACAGAATTGCTTTACTTGGCTTCAAACTGATTCATTCTTCCTCTGATACTGACTTCTTCTGCCAAGCTCTGCTCTGTCTCTGTTTCTCCCTTAACCTGCCTGCTAACTGACTGTTCTTTGACTGACAGCTGTAGCTGGCTCTGCTCTGAGCTGAAAGCCTGCATTTTCTATTGTGAGAGTGGGGCATGTCCTCACTCTGTTAACTCTTCCTCTATTAGTTACTTGGCCTGAACTTCACTGACTCATCTCAGATGTTACTTCTATTCTGACACTGACTCCTTCTAAGCTCTGCCTCCTGGGTTTCTTCCATATTCTATTTCTGTTTTAGGGATTAAAGGCGTGAACCACCACTGCCTTCTAAATACTAGGATTAAAGATGTTTGCTACCACAGCTTTACTGTGATTAAAGGTGTGTATAAGCATTCTTAACATTTTTTCTACATTCCATTTGGACCACAAAGGCCTATGAATATAAGCCCTTAATATAGATCCTTCCTAGCTCTCACACAGGTCTATTCCTCTACATATTTCCCTTTTGGAGTCAAGCAGTTCAGTCTGAGGTAGTCAGAGGGTCTCCCAGAGTCAGAAGAGTCAGTATGAACTAGCTGCTTGGAGAAGAGTTTGAGTTCAGCATAGCTATGAGTTCAGGAGTCTGAGTGGCTCGGATAGCAATGACTCAAGGAGGTTTAAATGTTTTAGCATGTACGAGGTTGAGGCTGAAGCCTTTCAGTTCTAGGATTAAGTTTAGATTGTAAGGAAGCCAAAACCCTCAGGAGATCCAGCACTAAGGACCAGAGATTGTATTTGATAAAGGAATTAAGCAGCCTTTGTCCCAAATCAATGTCTACATTTGGGCATCTCCCTTTATAGTAATTTGAAATATACATTGTAGACTCACATTCTGTTTCCTAAGTAGTGGCACTATGTGAGCAGGTAGTGTAAACTATGAGTTGAGGCTTAAACAGAGAAAAAGGGGGTCTTGCTCGTGCCTTTGGAGATTGCAATAGTCCCTGGAGTGCTTCCTTTTTTCTGCCCTCTCTTGACAGGGAGATAGATGAGAGGACCCTTTTTCTACAGGCCTTCCCATGGAGAAGTTCTCTTTTAAATGTCCAGAATCAATAAAGCCAAGGATGTAGGCTTAAATTTCTGACATGGTTAGCTGAAATAAATACATTTTCCTTAAGTTGTTTATCAGCCTCACTCCACACAATTGTCAGACTTTTAAGCTTAGACTAGCCCATGCTCTTAGCCTCAGAATCTCTAGCCAGCATACAGCTTCTTGTACGATTTAAGCTATAGTAATTATGTGACCCAGTTCCCACAATAGATTAACTTTTTTCTTCTGAATTGTTTATATCTATATTTATGTTTGTCTATCATCAGAGTCCAAACATACCAAGACTTTTATAAACAGCAATTTTTATTACCATTATTTTTACTCTGTCAACTTTGGATTCTTTACATATTTTGTCCATGAAGTGTATTTCTATGGTTATTATCTTTATAGCATATTATCACTATAACATATAACACAACATGATATTTATTTAATAAAATGTGACCAGCAAGTATATAACTTGTAGTTGCTTTTATTAATATTTCCATTATTGTGAATTTCTGTTTCCTAGAAATAATATGACTAACTAAAATTACTACTGAAAAATTCAAGTTAATTGCAAAGAAATATAACACGAAATATCTTCTCCCTCTAAAATTACTTTCTTTAATAGATGTGTTGTATGTCTTTTAGTAAAGGCAGCCCTCTCTTCTGCACTTTCTACACTTGTAACTGGTACAACTCAATCAGGAAATAAATGAATATACATGGCAGCCTTGGATAAAAAATACATGCAAAGGGAAATATCTTTTCTTTACAAAATAATTTCTGAATTTATAGAACTATTAACCATTTTGTTAGCAACCTCTGAAATAAGCCAACTAGATTATATGTGACTTAGAGGAAAATAAAAATAACCAACAAGATAGATGAATTTTATACTCAGGAAAGATGAGGACTAAGATTATCTTTCAGTTTAGAAAAAAAAAGTGAATAATGAAGTCACAGTGACTTACAGATATTATGAAACTTACTTTATCTTTTTAAATAATTAACTATTTTTTACATTTTTAACTAAGATATAGTCACATAACTCATTCCCTTCCCTGTCTTCATTCTCCTCCATTCTTAAATTCTCAATCTTCATTTTCTTTGATTATTATTGTTACATACACATATATGCATATATAGCTACATATTCAGGGCAAAAGACAGTTTATTCTTTGCTAATTTAATTCCCAGTACTAGTCTTGGAGTGTTTCAGCCTCTGTGACTTGCTGCTGACTGACTCACTCTGATGAGCTCCTTTTGAACTCAGAGGAGTAGTGAAATAAACAGACTCTTCTGGTTGGCTGATTCAACTCACTCATTTTTCTGGCCCAAACTCTTCTCCAAGCTGACTGGGTCAAACTGACCTTCTGAGCCAGCTGACTATTTCTGATTAAACTCTTTTGACACTGGCTGACTCTAGCTAACTCCTGAAGCTTCTCTGACTGAATTGCTTGGCTTCAATCTGATTCTTGTTGTTAGCTAACTCTTTCTTCCAAACTTACTCTTCCTGTCTGATACAAACTCCTTCTGATGAAATGCCTGTGTCTCATCCAACTGATTCTCTGATTGCCTGTCTCTCTGAGCTGAGATCCTGCTTTAATATCATGAAAGTTGGGCATTTCCTCATTCTGACTTACTTTGCTAACTCTTTCTCTGATTCATCACTTTGCCTGCTTTTCACTCTGATTCACCTCTGATTCACTTTTCCTGTGTGACACTGACTCCTGAGCTTTGCTTCCTATCTGTTACCTCCTCTTCTTCTACTTGCTTCTTTCCTGGGTATTAAAGGTATGTGCTAAGACTACCTTCTGAATACTTGGAGTAAAAGTGTGTACTAACATTCTTTCTGTCCTAGAACACCCATGCTAATGGACTAAAAGATTAAATGTTTCTCTACAAATTTCTACTTTTTGTTTAAGATATAAATTGTGCTAAAAATAGCTCTAACTCTGTTTGACTATTAAAATAGGAAAACTTATCAATCACATAAAATTATGAGTCTGAATGTCCTTATGTCCTTTTTTGTTTTTGTGTTTGTTTTTTGAGACAGTGTTTCTCTGTTGTAATTCTGGTTGTCCTCACTCTATTGAACTCATAGAGATCTACCTGCTTCTACCTCCTGAGTGCTGGGATTAAAGGGTACACCACCACCACCTAGCCTGAATGTCCTTTCGAACATCCACTTCAGCCATCAGTGCAATGATCTTCTATAACTGCAGCAAACATCACTCATGATGTCAGGTTCTCTTCGATATTTCTTCAGGAAATGTCTGTTTCAGCATTAATATTTTCCAGCCTGAAGAACTATCATCTCTCTTTCTTTAGCCAGTTTCTTGAGCTGTCTTTCTGTGCTTCTTCCTCCCTTGAGTTGTGCCTTTCATGTTAGCAGTTGGTATCTAGGAAGCTTCTCTCACTCAGATTGGATCTTTGTCAATTTAGATGGAACCCATGGGTTTTAGTGTCCTGGAAATATAAGCAAGCCTCTTCTCCAGTAACATATTCCATGATTTCCATTCTGATTTTCACATATTCTTATAGTATGCAGGCTGATTTAATTCAGCATTTTGTCTATAGTCCAGTGTCTTATTGGCATTCAAAAATTTTAAAGTTAATAAAGCATTTTGCAATCTATTTCTGGGAGTCCTTCTTCTTATTCCCTTTTTGTTTATTTTGTTTATTTAATATCTCCTATATAGTATGATAAGATCTTTAGGATTCCACACATATCAATAATTGAACATCTTAGCTAACATTTCTCAATTTTAAAATCATAGCTAACATTTCTCAATTTTTAAATCTATATACTGGCATATTTTATAGCTCCAAGGAATGTTCTTAGGTCTACAATTCTATCCATACACAGGGAAGACAAAAGAAACAATCAAGCCATATTTCATGAGAAGTCATTATATTCTCAGTTTTAGTTTATAAAGGTATCTGCTGTCTCTGAGATTGAAAGAATATTAATCTGATCTCATCATTGTTGTAATAAATATATAAAGATTTATTTCTATATTTGCCAAATATGACTTTAATCTTCTTATTTGATCTTCTGGCCCTATACATTTAATCAGTATTATGCTTTGTTTTGCTTGGAATAATATTTGAATCCCTACAAATTGTGTGACTACTTCCTGAAAGTGCTAATTTGGATTCTAAGATTCTTCTGAGATTATAGTTACAACAGCTCCAGTGTCCACTAGAACTTCTATTTCAATACCATCTACCTTTAATTTTCATTTTGATCTCTGAAAATTGACAACACTTTGCCAACATACCTGTATTCCCGTTCTTCTTATAATTCGCTGTTTGTGGATACAAACTTGTTTTTACCATTTGTGTATACAAAATTATTTTCAACCCTATCTCATATTTTTTAATAAATTATCTTCAGTAATATATTAGCTATATGAATTGGAGATAGAAAATCAACCATTAAGGCAAAGTTAGAACTAAATGTCTAAAATGAATTACAACAAGAAAATTTCCTGTGTTCAAAGTATATAAAAGTATATGTTTACTTGTTTACTTGATAAAATGGGTACTCATCGATTTCACTAGCTTGAATGACAAAATAATGTTATTTTATTTTGTTCTGGCTCTTTCATGCAGTATAAAAATCATCTCAAATATTTGTGTAACAAACAGCTTCAGTCTTTAAATATACTGTGAGTGATTGAAAGTCTATGAGAGGTCATATTTTTATTACAGATTTACACAATGAAGCTTATAAAAAACAATTTTATTTTGATGTCACACATGTGTACATTCAAATACACTATATTGTCACACTACTTTTTCAATTATAATAGCTCTGAGCTTTGGTCATTCCTGAAAGTGTGTGTGTGTGTGTGTGTGTGTGTGTGTGTGTGTGTGTGTGTGTTTGTGTACTTGTTCTGGTACTATCAAATCACATGAAATATTTTTAAACTGTCCAAGGATGCTGTTTAGCAAAACATAGGGTTGTAGAGCTTGACAATGCTCATGTACAGAATGCTATTTATCTTCATTATAACTAAGTAATTTAAGTTGCCAACTTTCATGTGACTATTGGATGTCTGTTAAGTACACATTTAATGCTTGTCTACACTGTGCTTTCAAAACAAAACCAGCTATAAATTTCCATGTTACTTTTAAAACTTGTGGCTAACATAAAGATATGTCTTTATCTTACTAGAAAAATATCATGTTTCTACAATAAATGTACTAAATGGACCTTACAGAATAGCGAGCTGTGTGATTCATTTACAAATTCAAACAGAACAGTTTTATGGCAGAGAATCAAATTGTACGTGAGGGAATTGTTGAGCCAAATAAACTGAATAAACTTTTAAAAAAGTAATATTCAACTTTATTAATGTCTGCTTTAAAATACCATTAGTCTTACAGAGCCATTCACACACTTATAAGCCAAAAAAAAAAAGTCACCCTAACTTACTTTCTTTCCCATCAATATTGAACTATGCATACCTCAGGATCATCAAACTAAAGATTGTCAAGTTTGAGGTTATTTTATATTTAATATAAACATAAAATAAAGAACAAGGATGGTTTTAGTTTATATTTAATTAAAGCTTGCCACATATTTGCAAAATAAAACATTGGTCTCAAGTCAATTATTGAAATAAAAAGTAACAAAAGTATATTACAATTCCTGACTTTTATAAATCATTATACTAATTAAAAAAGTTTAGTTTATAGTAATTCTCATAAAAATTTATATAAATATTTCAATCTAATTAATTATCAGGAATACATTCATAATTAAAACCATTATGTAGGCTACTTTTGTGTCTGAGTCTTTAATTGAGGCTAAACAAAAACTGAATTGAACTAACGTACTCATATTTTTATCCCTGTTTTCAAATAATGTTATAGTAAATTGTTTATTTACTATGCTCCAAAATAATTTATTTTCAATCATGAACACAGTTCAGTTATATGGAAAGAGAAAATGATATACTAGGAAGTAGAATATTATCATGAGATTATCATATTTAGTTATCATTAATATGTAGTCTCAAACTAAGCCTGATTTCTAATAAAACATAAGCCTTTTGTCTTAGTCCAAAATGGCCATTTATTCAGGCAGGTGTATATTTCCAATATATCAAGGCAAATAGAGAACTGTCCTAATGATTCATTTTCATAGTCCCAATTTTGCAGGGTCACAAGTACAAAAAAAAGAAAAAAAACACTGCTTAGCCTCATTACTTTTTGCACACTCTTCATACCTTAATGTATTTTGGATTCTGAGTGGCAAAGTAGTTATGGTAGAGAAGTCAACACTTATTGAACAATTCTTGTATAACTGATACCAGATGTAGCACTTGATATACATCAAAGAATTTAATAGTTTATTGATCTTGAGATATAAGACAATATTATTTTGATTTAGGGCTATAGAAATAGTATTTTCTTAGTTGTTCAGAAACTATATTTAAAGATATTATATAAGTTTGCCCCAAAAGGTTTGATCATGATCCCTGATTTATTGAAAGAAAAAGGAGAGGGAGAGGGAGAAGAAAGAGGTAAGAGGGTAAGAGGGAGAAAGAAGGAGAGAGGGGAGAACAATGGCCCACTTCTCCTTGTTACTCTTTTCTTCCATGCTTCCTTCCTTGCTTCCATCCTTCCTTCCTTTTTTTCTTTTTTTCTTTCTGTTCTTTTTCATTTTTTTCTTTCAAGAAAGGATTTCTCTGTTGTAACTCTGACTGTCCTGGAACTCACTCTATAGAATAGGCTGACCTCAAACTCACAGAGAGCCACCTGCCTCTGCCTCTCAAGTGCTGAGATTAAAAGCATGTGCCACCATAACCGAGCCTTTCTTTTCTTTTGATACTACTTTCAATATTTTTCAGTTTGCTTTTCTTTACTATTTTGATTAATTGGCTGAATAATCTTGATTTGCTGAAAGGCATGCAAAAATGTAAATAGCGTCAAAATCCTTTCAACTTTCTTATTGCATGTTTGATTAGTTGGTTGCTTAAAATTTTTCATTATTTTGAAAATTTCTTATAAACCCACTCCTCCCAAGATTCTCTTATTCATTTTTCCCAATGTCATCCATCCATCTTTCCTCTCTCTCTTTTTCTCTCTCTCTTTCTTTCTTTCTTTCTTTCTTTCTTTCTTTCTTTCTTTCTTTCTTTCTTTCTTTCTTTCTTTCTTTCTTTCTTTCTTCTTCCTTTTCATTTTCTTTCTTTCTTTTTCTTCCTTTTCTCTCCCCTTCTCTCTTTCTTCTTTCCATCTATGTAGAATCCACTATGTCCAGTTATTACTATGCATATGTACAAGGACATAGTGACATTTATTGGAGCTTGCAAAGACTACCAATGGTCAAAACTTCAAAGAAGACTGATTCTCCCTTCCCCAGGAACTATTCACTGCCAATACATCCTCAGAATGCTGTGTAGGGACCCTACCTGTGTTGAAAATTTGGCTCTTTTTTTCTTGTTTAAGCCTTCTGTAGGTAAACACATATGCTTTGAGTTTAATACTGTATTGCCCATTTCATGTCTATAAGACAATAGAAAGCTCATAATTTTATTATAGTCTAATTTGCCAATTTTTCTTAAATAAATGCTTTTAAAACCCTATCCCAAATCTATGAAATTATTTTTCTACACTATCTTCTAATGCCATTACAACTATATCTTTCAATTTCAATTATTTTTATTCACTCATTCATTCATTCGTTCATTCATATGGTGGTAATTGTCAGCTGGAAGAAGGAGTCAATTTCCTTTAAGAGTGTAGTCCCTGATAAGTTGTTCATGCTCTAGTAGAAGACCATACTTCTAAATATATATGAGCAGTACAAATTGGACTCAACGAATGGAAAAACAAACAAAGATGTTAGAGAAGTTTACTTCTATCTATGTTCATAATTATTGTTTTGTACATTGATGGGGGACTGTTGCATAAGCCTTGTCAGTTTGTGTTATTTGCAGGTGTTGGCTTAATGTACATCTGTAATTAAGATGGTTGCTTTCTCAAGATCTGCACCTGCTCACTGCTCTCTGGCAGAGACATTGTAGAAGAGCAGAGTTGCTGTTGAGGAATTCATGGAGCCTCTCTCTAACACAGTCTCTGGCAACAAGGAGAGAATACTTCCCTTAGGCCTTGAGTTCCCCTACTGTAAAGGTGGCATGGTTAAACGGTTATGGGATCTGCTTTGGCCTCACACTTCTCACAGTAAAGGTGACATAGCTTGGTTGCTAAGGGATTGTAGGATGAGATTACAGGTTTCTTTCATTATGCAAATAGGCCTTTTGATGAGGGGGCAGAGAGTTTTTTATCAGAAGAATACTTGAGGGGCTTCTGTTTCAGTAAAACTCCCTGAGATCAGATGATCTTGATGCCACTATACAGTATGGTGTTTGCCATGACAGGTGGTTCCCTCTGCTGAGGTCGAGCATGGTTTGTGTCTATGAAAATGCCTCCTTGTCTTTCTTGCTAAGCTAACACAGTAGTATCAGCTACACAAAGTATACCAAGTGAGCTGATATGGAAAGAAGAATGGTTCTAAGAAAAGGTAAATAGAAAATGAATATGATGATCAAAATACAAATGTATGAAATTCTCAAAGAACCTTAAAGGTAAACAAATAACTTGCCTTGTTTTGTTTCTCAATACTAACTCTCACATGAAATTTATAATTTTTTTAACTTTAAAATTTTTATTTTCACATGGAATTAAAATAATACAGGAAGATACCATGTGCTATATATCTAGCTTTGCTCCAAAATGTTTTCCTGTTAAATCATCAATATGGTCACAATTCAAAATATTTCCATGTCATTTAGAATCCCTTCCATCACCATATCATTACCACATCCACTTCCCTATTCTATTTCTCTTCTGATATCCCATCTGTGTGATTTTTGCATTACTTCAAAGATGTTACATGATTTGAATTATATGACACACAACATTTGAAGATTGCCTTTACAATTCATAATTAAATGCCCTTAATATCCAATAAGGTAACAATGAGTTGTTTGTTTTGACTATAATTTGGCACACTTGCCAGTTGGTGAATAGATTCAAATGCTGAGAGGGCAGTGAAAAAGAAGTTGTGTATGTGGTTCACTCTGGATATCATCCTATGCCTTTCTAATTCCTTCCCTCCCACAATCCTTGCTGCTTACAGTATCCTTTAAAGGAAAATAGCAGATATTTTCTTATGACTTAAGTGAATCATCATAACAAACTTCTAATCCAAGGAACAGGTCACAGTAACCTTAGACAGCTGGTCCTAGGAGGATATGTTTTCATCCTAAATGGGAAGCATCTCAGAGCATCCAGCTTTCAACCTGCAGCATCTGAGTTTCAACAGCTCAAATTGTTTAGAGCCAAAATAGACATCTCAGAAAACTAAAGGTAAATATGTCTTAAGGTTTTAAAATAAACTTTCCCTCCCCAAAACCTACCATTCAAATAAAATACTAAGAAAATGCTTGTATTTTATTTCATCTAGTTCAATTCCAAAGAGATGATAAATTTCTCAAGAATCAGCCTTTATACCAGCAGTTCTCAACCTGTGAGTAGCTACCCCTTTGGAGGTGTAATAACTTTCTCACAGAAGTCATCTAACACCATCGGAATATCAGATATTTATTTACATTATGATTCATAACAGTAGCAAAATGACAGTCACGAAGTAGCAACAAAAATAATTTTATGGTTTTGTGTCACCACAACATAAGGAACTATATTAAAGAGCAGTAGCATGAGGAAGGTTGAGAACCACTGCTTTACAGTCATTGAATATAAACAAAATTATGGGTAAAGGACATCAGAAAGGAGATTTTCTCTTTAAGTGAATGATATACTTAGGCACAGTTCCATTGTGAAACATTCTGTCATTGTTGTTCAAAACTCTATGACCTGGGGAGGACTTAAGGAAAAAGAGGCCAATGACAAATACATACATACATATAGTTTAATAGTATTTCAGAATGGTTCCAGAGTCTTCCATTAGCATTCTGTGCTTGCAGATCATCATCTGAATTTTTTAAAACATCAGTCCACAAAAGAAAATTTTCTGTAGTCTGATTAAATTATACCCTTTAGTCTCAATTGGCAACGTGAGACTTTCTGCTCATTTGACCAATTGTTAGTGTTTAGAAATAGGTACAACAGATGAAGTTTTATATAAAACTGCTTTAGAGTAAAAGCCTAACTGAACAAAATGGGTATTAGAATCAAGAAATATTATATACCAAAATTTCATATTTTAATGGCCTATATAAGATTAGTTAAGTCATTCAACTCACCATATTATTTGATATTATGTAAACTCAGAACTTTATTATGATAGTGAAAACCCCAGTTTAATCTGTGGTTCCTAATTGAGAGTCCACTAGCATTACTTATTCAACATATCATAATTCATCTTTTTTTAACTTCAGTAAGGTTCATATTTTAAAACAACTTATTTAAAAACCCACCAATAATGCTACAATTGCTCAAAGATCTTGAGAAAAATATTGGCCTTTGGGTTTGTTTTCTTAACCATTATGTAATTAATTTAAGAATCATTCTATAATATAAAATATAACTACTATATAATGAGTTCCATAATAACTTGATAACTCTTAGAAAATTTTTGTTAAATAATAATGCCAGTCACTGCTTATAATTAAGAAGGTAAGAGAATAAAGGAATGTCTATTTCTCTATTTCATGTATTCTCTAACTACAAAAAGCCTCAGATTATAAACAACTAATTACTTAACATCTTCTAATTTTTAACTTCATTAATAAGATCATTGCCTTTTATAATACAGAGGATGGTATTATCCAGAACAGTATCTTATCCTTACATTTAGAGAGCACATTATTTTGTTTACTCAGTTTTCCACAAAATATTACCTAAGAGCAAAGTGTATTCTCAAAGAAAATATTTGTGAAAATTAATGACACTCATAATAATATGGTGCTGTGAATTCTAGACATGTGGTTTTACAGACATGATATTTTTAGGATATCATTAGTTATATAGGTGTTTGGAAATTCTTTTGTAAATGGAAATGTGTCAGACTGACTTTTAGAACTCTTCCAAGTTGCTTTTACACCTTAGGTTTATTTTAGTGAAAGTAATTCAAACTGTTTGAACTTTTTCTCATGTTTCACACAAACTGAAAATTTTTATTCATTTTAATTTTTAATATAATAGTTATACTTTAAAAAAGTCTTAAAAGCTGAAAGCTAGAAATTTGTCATTAGAAGTGGAATGATTTGTGTTCTTATACTCTTGTTTCAGCAATAGCAACTGAAATTTTCCCTTACACATTATAAACATAAAGGTGAATAAACAAGCAGATTCAGGGATAAACTCTATTTTTATATAAGTTGTCATAATGAGGCAAATACATTTAAGAATGAATTGTAAGCTTGTTTTATCTTTTACATTATGTAATAAATATAGCATGGTAATGCTGAAAATTCATTAACTTTTCTTACACATTATGTCCCTTCTTTCATTCTAGGGTTTTTTACTGTGCCACAAATACATAAGAGCTTGAAAGTTATTTGAGATATTTAAAAGTATTTCATATTCTAATGAAAAAAATTAAGTATAGATAATCAGTAAGCAGGAAAAAAATAAGAGAGAATTCTAAACCTCTTCTTGCTAAAGGTATAGACGCAATGTCACATGAACTATGTAAGTCATAAGTTCATCATCCATCTGTAGAGGAATATTTAATCCTTTAATCCAGCAGCATGGCTGTTCTAGAGTATAAAGAATATTGGTTCGCACTTTTAATCCTAGTGTTCAGAAGGTATACTATTGGTGCAGGCATTTAATCCAAGCAGTTGGGAAACAGGAAGCAGAGCTTGTAGATAACAGACTCAGAAAGAGTCTGTGTCAGACAGGAAATGACATGTGAGATGAGTCAGAGTGAAGGGCCAGTAAAGTGATGAATCAGAGGAAGAGTTGGCAGATGGAGTCCGGGTAAGGACACACCCAACTCCCAGATATAAAAGAGGACCTTAGCACGGTGATTCAGTATAAGAGGCAAAGAGAGGGTGAGACACAATAATAATGAAGCAGTCTGACTGAGGATGAGACAGGGAAGAAAAGAAGCTAACTGAGCCAATATGAAGCAGTGATAGCTCGGGGATGTACAAGACACAGAGGTAGGCTAAGTAGTCTGAGCGTCTAAGGCAGAGACACAGAGACAGTCTGAAGCAGTCTGAAGCAGTCTGAGGCAGTGAGAGAATTAGCCAGAGTCAGAATTCAGTCATAAGCAGTCAGCTGACTCAGAAGGTCAGTTTGAACCAGAAGCTTGGAGAAGAATCATAGTTCAATACAGCCCTGAGTTCAGAAGGAGCTAGTCAGAGTGGCTCAGTTAATAGAACACCTCAGAGGCTTAAACATTCTAGATTTTACAGAGACTGAGGCTGAAATGCTCTAGGGCTCCAAAACTGAGGACCAGGGATTGAATTAACAAAGAATAAACTGCCTTGAAACTTAATTTACATTATTTATGAATAAAGGGACTGAATTTTTCCATATTTTTAAAAAATGATTTATATCTATTACTTCTTTATTGTGTAGCCAGACTTCAGAAGATGATGTCAATTCTCCTGTAATTGAAGATATAGGCAATTATAAGCTGACAGATATGGGTGCTGGAAACCAAACACTAGTACTGTAGTACCATATGCACTCTTTATAATTCTCCCATCCCTCCTGTCCCAAATGATATGGTTTTGTAATTAGTGAAAATTATAATATACGAGCAAAAGCAAGTGACTATTGGCAGCAAGTGAAAGACTATCAATGTATCAAAATGGTAGGCTTTTCATGACACCAAATTAAATCACATCTTAACCTCTGAGCAGGATAAATATTTGTAGACAAATAGTTTTTTAAAATTAAAATCTAACTGACTGTTGTAGTGAAATGAAAGTTTCTGAGATGAATATTGTCAAAGATTATCCAAATTGTTCTATGTGCAATAATATATTTTCTTATAAAATAGAGGTAGTAGGACAATTGATCTAGAAAAACAAGTAATTGCAGTGATGTAGACACAAGTCAAAGACCAATGGTAGCCACCAAAAGCTGAAAGGAGTGGTGGAATAAATTGATTATCTAAAACTTCTGCTGATACATTCATTTTAATGTAGTGATATTAATTTTTAAATATTATTACTCAGCCAAAATTTATTATTATTTGTCAGGTATCTTTGAATATTCAATGATACACAAGATGACGTCCTTTTGGCAAAATGTTCAGAATACAGTAGGAGGGGAATTGGATAGGAAAATGGTATGAGTCATAATTAAGCAAGCATTGGAGAGTGATGAACAAGGGTCTGGTGACTGTAGTAGCAGTTACCAGAAATTCTGATAAGAGTTGTAGAAAGCTAACTCAGGCGAAGTGAATTTCAACAATCATTTATTATTTTTATATGCCATTTATTCTAATTAGTTCTGCCCATGTATTCTTGGTTGTGAGACCATATACTAGAATGTTGTAGACCTACCAGGATCTACAACCTTAGAGGAAACTGACTATTCTTTCCCCAGAACAATCATCTACCCATTGCTCCTCAATTAGATGTGGGAGCTCATGAATGATAACTGGCTTGGTCTTATGCAGCAACCTCAGCTACTATGAGTTCCTGAATATAATATTCCTATCATATACAGAAAATACTGCTTCAATGTGGTCATCCCTGACTTCTTGTCCTTATAATCTTTATTCCCTCTTCCATAATGGTCCCTGAACCGAACAAAACCGGAATTTCACATTACTCTTGGTTGCCCACCAGGACTGGCTATGTCACAGGACATAGAAAACTCAAATTGGCACTGACAAATAATATTCCTCCTTACTGTCTAACTTTGATAGTACTGGAAGCTACAAAGTAATCCAGTGGGGAGAAAAGTCATCAAAAGCTTACCCAGCTGTGAATCCTATGACTGAAATAAATACTAACATGGCAAGATATGTCAATGGGTGCAATAGTAACACTAGTGTCATAAACAAGGTGTTAACTAACTGCATTTTAATCAGATATAGGGCCCACTCAGAGGAAATACTTGATGGTACTGTGAATCTGGCAAAACAATCCTTAGTTCAAGAGCTCACAGACTTCAGGTTTGAAGCTACTACCATTCTGATAAATGCTTCAGACAAACCTCTAAAGTCATCTTCTCTACACATAGATTAGTGTAGATCTGACCTTAGAGAAATTTATTTGTGAAGTAAATGATGGTTAATGTAAAAACACACATCTAATCTAAATATAAGAAGTAAAGGTCAGTGGATTCTCAGCAACAATCAGAACATTATAAAACAACCCTCCACAAAGGGATATTGATTTTTCACCTTTAGTAGTCCATGAATAAGAGGAAACAAATTTTTATTGTTTTAAGTAAGAAGTTCAAAGCAAATACTACAAGCAAGTAGTGTTTATAAATATGAATATGTATACTAGTCAGTATAATTAGAAAATACAGATATCCTTCATTGAGAATTCATATTCATTATGTGTTAAGAAATGTTTTGAAATTTATAAGTTTGGATAGTTAAGTACAGGTTTTTTGCTTGTTTTATTTTGTTTTTGTTTTTTGTTTTTCAAGACAGGATTTCTCTGTTATAACTCTGACTGTCCTGAAACTTACTATGTACATCTGCCTGGCCTCGAGCTCACAGAGATCTTCCTGCCTCTGCCTCCCGTCATGGGATTAAAGGTGTGAGCTACCACTGCCCAGTCAAGTAGTTTTTGAACTATAGTTTGAAAAATGTTTCAATAGAGACAGCTGATGAACCCCTGCAAACAAAACATACTCTATTCATTTTAAAAATTGAAGTCAGCCAGATATGGTAGTACATGCCATTAATCCCAGCACTGGGAAGGCAGAGGCAGGGAATCTATAGCAGAAGACAACCTAATATGGAGAGTGAGTTCTAGACCATCAAGGGCTACATAATAAGACAATGTCTCAGAGAAGGGTGTGAGGAAGGCAAAGCTGTGCTTGTGACTCAGTGTTAGAGTATCTGCACAACATGCACAAGGCCTGCATTTCTACATCTAGTATTCACCATTTTGCTTCACCCAAGGATATAGTAATAGTATTATTGTGGGAGTAGTACATTGTAGTGCTGTGCTGGGATGTGGTACCAGCACAGTGGCACACACATAATAGTCCTTGTATTCAGAAGAAGTAAGAAGTTTGGTGAGACTGAGGATTCCCTGGGCTATACAATGAGACTTTATATCAAAATTAAGGTAAGGGAGGCAAGTCTAGGCATAAAATACAAACAGAAAGCCCCCCCCCAGAAACTGATGGAAATATTTAGGGATGATATATCCTTTAAAACACTTAACAAGTTCAAAGGGGAAAAAGCAAGAATATACTGTTATTATAATGGCTGTGCACTGAATTATAAATCCAAAAGGCCACTGCACTTTCAAGATATAAGAGTTCAGCAATGCACATCAAAACACTATTTTAGTTGGTGGTGCATAACAAGGCACTAATTTTACTGAAGGATTTAACCAAGAATATAATTCTGGAACTGTTATATAAGATTAAATTCAATTCAATTTTCTATAACTTTTGGGTGATCTCAATTCTTAAGGTACCTATCACACTTTCCATTTTTCTTGGCTTATTTAAAAGAATGTTTTTTAAAATGAAGTGTGAATATTCATTAATTTAGATATTTTTTTTTACTTATCTTTACATAAATTGGAAAGATAATCAAATGGTATATATCATAGTAATAAAATATTTTAAATAAGCCAAATCCTCTCTAATGAATAAGGCAACAGATGATTTATTCATTTCCGATTTGAAAATTCAGCAACATTTTATAATGTGTGGAAGGAAACTGTCTAGAACTGAAATCACAAAATCTGGTCAAAGAAATTGGTAAAAGCATCTGCCTTCTGAAACTATTTATTATCCTCCACCTTCTTAACCTTACTAATTTTATTAAATTACTTAATGTCTTTATTTATTGTTCAAAGATGTTTCCTTTGGATTTTAAAGCTCTTACAGACACCAAGGAAACTAAGGAGAAAAGGGCTAACACACAGTCTTTATGTAACACTTGTTAACTAAGCAGGGCTGAAGAGAACTATCAGTGAGTAATTGCCTGATATACAAGTATGAGGATCTAAGTTTGGATCCGAAACATCCATGCAAAAGATGTCCTATTCGCACTTGTAACCTTGAACTAATGGTAAAGACAAGCTAAATCAAGCAATTTTCTAGACAGTCAATCTACAAATTAATGAGCCCCAGGTTTAGTGAGAAACTGTTTCAAATATTTAAGATGATAAATATTAGAGAAGGACTAATTAGATGCTAATATTTGGCATCAACAGGTACCTGTGCATTCTAATACATACCTACAAGAACATACATGTATAACACACAACATGTGTACACAAGCACATACACACA
Source organism: Cricetomys ansorgei (assembly GCA_026225945.1). Taxonomy (NCBI): domain Eukaryota; kingdom Metazoa; phylum Chordata; class Mammalia; order Rodentia; family Nesomyidae; genus Cricetomys; species Cricetomys ansorgei. Next base: position 5,185,201 of record JAMJFZ010002812.1, read on the forward strand.
ACGTTTATATTTTACTTCACAAAAACTATTCACCAAAAATTAAATTAACTGAATGAGATTTTAATAGTATTTAAGTTCTAATGAAAATATTCTGTGAACTATTATTAATAGCCATCTTACTACTTTAGGAAAAACATTTACTTTGAAATTCATAATAGAGCCTGGGATGGTTTGAATGAGAATAGCCCCATACACTCATATCTTTGAATGCAGTGTCCCTACTTAGATGAACTACTTTGGACTGATTAGAAGGTGTGGCCTTGTTGGAGGAAGTTTATCTGTAGGGGTGAGCTTTGAGGTTTCCAAAGTCTCCCATCCCAGTTAGCTTTTGTTCTCTGCCTGATTATTGTGCCTCAAGATGTAAGTGCTAAGCTATTGCTCCATGCTATGCCTTCCTGCCTGCGTCTGTACTCCCTGCATTAATGGTCATAAAGTTTAATCTTCTAAACCTGTGAACCCCAAATTAAATGCTTTTTTTATAAGTTCCCTTGGTCAAAGTGATTTGTCATGACTACAGAAAAGTAACTAAGACAAACTCAAAGAGTATACACATCTTTTATTTCCAAATTTAAGATATATATCATATTATTAATACATATCAGAAAGCTATTCTCTGATGGCCCAAGAAACAGGATTTATCCCTTATGCCTATCTGTTATTTATTAGTTGAGAACTATGAATTTGTTCTTTCCTCACATTGATTCAGTAAGACATTTTTCTTTCTTATCCTGTTGATTTCCCCATTATGCTAATTTCCTCATCACTTGGTTGCTGCTTCTCACAGCCCACTGCCTTCTCCTCTGAGAAAAGTACATGAAGCAGGGAGGAGAAGACAGGAGTAAAGACATACTTTCTTCAGGGGGCTGTTAGTATTTTCTTCCAGGCACACAAGGAAGTTCACTGAGGCCTGCCATAATCTACATTTCATGTTTTATTGGCATGAGCAAGGTATGTATTCATCCCTACTTGCTAATTCCTAGCAACATTTACTGTGTTGATATTTTGAATGAGGAAACCAATTATAGATCAGGACTTCTTCTAATCCCTGGAAACTAAAAGCTTGTGGCTAATCACCATGACAGCCAATATCACTCTCCATACATTCTGGAGAATCAGAGCTGCCAACCACTGAGAGTCAATGATTAAATACTGAGGCTGGGCATGTCGCCTGGAGAATAAAGTCGCTTATTTTCAAAATCAAGGAAAAGCAAAGACTGGCCTTGAGCAGATGAGCAGAGTCAGTCACACTTCTGTAAGGGAATGAGCTAATTACTTTATTGTATCTGTTTGTTCACACAGATACTTTGTCACAAACAAAGCTCTAGTCAATATATCAGTTTGTTGAGTTTAATTGGACAAATGGTTTCATACATCCAAACTTTAATGTTATGATCTCTGAAATGATGTTTTTTTTTAATTGCTTCAAATGTAAACACCAGCAAACATCTTCATTTTATTTTTTTTATATCAGGTGTTGTGAATATGATAAACATAATTGAGAAGTTAAACAAATTATGTAATATAGAAGAATAATTTTTATTTTTACAAGTTTCCAATCTTTCCACTAAGGGCTCTCCAAAAGCAAGTGAGCACATCCATGCATTTAGATATACCATGTACGTATAGAGAACACTTACTAAATATGAAAAACAAGGTTGAATAAGTATTTTGAGTAATGACTTTCAAAAATACGCAAAAATCTTGTTGCTTTTGCTTTGAAAATGGACTCAATGTTTAAATGTTTATGCACATATATAAATATCTTTACTGTTTTATAACTGAGTTATTTTTTTACTTTTCAGTTTATCATAGTTTAATAACCTTCACATTGCTTGTATAAGTTTGTAAAATGATGTGATTAGAAGTGAAAATGCCTGTAATATTATCACTCAAATAATTTTCTGACAATTATTTTAAACAGAAGGATCATTTTCTATAAAACATTTGTTTAATAGCATATTCCCATATAGTATTTATTTATATTTTTGTCACTTACATGTTAACTACATTTTACTACATACAGTCATTTACTCCACTGGGCAACTTTATTTCCTAAAAAGGAAATAAAATAAATAAATAATATATAAAATAAATAAGTAAATAAACAAAAAATAAAATAATCTATTTCTCATGTCTCACTGCCATTTATCTTTCATAATTTAAGTAAAGTTTCACTCTAAAAGCAATCCCCCACTATTGTCCAGTGATTAAGTAGCACCTTACATGTTCTTAAGCCTCATGCTGTTTAGGCTTCTGGAGTATGTATATACTTAATGAAAGAAATTCATTGGTCTTCTTCCATAAGATTGTATTTTTTTTATCTTGTTTTATAGACTAATCAGCACTCAGAGCTACATGCTATTCTTAAAATGCATAAAAATTACCATTTAGTAACATCATTTAGTCATTACCACATTACCAGTATAATATTTTGAGGTTATCAAGATTGTTCCCTTCACTTTATCATTAGTGGAAAAAGAATTTAAAGAAATAGGTAGCTTAATATATACCATTACTATGTAAGGACACTTAGAACACAAATCAACTCTTCTCCAAAGCCTTTTTATTAATGTCAGGTATTTATTGAATAGTTATATTAAGAATCACTGAATGCAAGTGGTTGGTAGACTTAATCAGCTGAGTATGAGCACACACCCATCCATTCATTCAAGAAATGTATTTCCTGTCATATAATGAGGTAACATATCCTTTTATGTATTCACCTTCTATTATTCTGTATATCCACTGTCTGCTCACATCCTCATTATCTCCTAACAGTTAAAGACATAGTGGCAAAAAGCTTTTATGTTTAATATTTGGATTTACCGTGCAAGCAGAATGATTGGTGGTCTCTCATATGTTGAATTTCTTTCTCTGATTGATATATAGTTATTTCTTGCTCTTCAATTTTCTTTTATATTATTCAATGACTACTTAAAAATTCAAGACTATCTTATTGCCAGGGATAATCAAGGAAAAATAAATTTTCAGTATTTCATCTAACAAAATAATAAATAAGGAAGTGTTAAGTTATTCAATATCCTCATTTTCCGAGATATTTTAGCTTTTCAAAAATAGGCATTTGTTTAAACTTAAAAAAATATTCTGGAATTGAATGCCTGAATAGTATAGTAATCATAGAAGCAGAAGAGCTGAGATCAAGTTTTGGGCCTGTTTAATGAAATCTGTCCCTTTTGGCTTAATATCAACCTTTCTGAGTTTCATTTTCTCATATAAAATTCTGACTCTGGTACATAAGTAAAAATTGAAGTTATAGAATGGAATTCGTGTATTCCTTAATTCCTTAAAATATAAAATACATTTTATAACTGCTAGTCACCTAATATTTTTGGAGCTTTTTATTACCCAGAGACTCTAATTTGAGGTTGAAATGGGCATTCTAAATGTTAACTATTTTTCATAGATGTGACTTAAATTTCTATATGGTTGTGAACTTATATTTGTTTCATATATATTCTATATTTATAAGATTAACAAATTATATTGTTTACAAAATTTCAACAAAGTTAAAAAGTAAATAAATAGTATTTCTATTATTATTTACTGTTTCCCAAAAGTATTTTCAATATTTGTTTCTAATTATAATTTATACAGTAGTAAAATAAAAATGTGTCTTTATTCTGGTCTTTAACAAAATACAATTATTTTTTAGATGGCTTAGTAAGTAAAGGGCTTATAATGCAAACATGCAGATCTGAGTTCCGATCTCTAGCATCAAGTCAAAAGCTGAGCATACTGGCACATACAGATAACTCAGCACAGGGCAGATCACAGGACTCAATGGTCAGTCAGTGTAACTGAGACAGCAAGCACCAGTTCAATGAGAGAGCTTCACTCTTTAAACAAGGTGCAGCTTGATAGAAGAAGAGAGCTGATGTTGATAACTAGTCAATGCAAACACACACACACACACACACACACACACACACACACACACTCACACATACATACCACACACAAATTAAAAAGTTATATAACTCTCAGCTCCTTAGTTAAACTGAGTGTAGCTCATTTCTACTAACTGAACCTTGGGCACTATAATACAAGCTGTGGTCATGTGGACTTGGTTCTGGACATTCACTAGGAAGCAGGTTTGCATTGTTAATGCTATTTGGTGCTGATATGATCATAGAGCTATTCAATGTGCATGCTCTTTCAGCAGTTATCTAAGGAGACCATAACTCAAATTCCATTTAAACTATATATTCTCATAAACTTTGATGTGACCAAATTGACATGGGAATTACCAAAAATACTGATATTCAGACAAATTCTGTATCCTGAAGGACAAAATAGAAAACTCTAACATTTCTTATATAGTAATTAATTCATCACCTAAGATTCATGTGTGACACACATGATATTGGCAAAATTTGGGTTCAAAATAACTCAATATTTTATATGACCAGTTGTTGAACATGATAATTTGGTACATAGGACAGTTGGTATGACTCATTTTGTAATTTGCAACTTTGACATACTACAAGAAAAAATAGTTCTTTACTTAGATATGAAGCCAAATTGATTATTAATCATCAGGTTTCATTCACAAAATCAGTGAAAATCATTCTTATTTTGGAGACACTTCTTATTTTGCTTCATTCTTCTCTGATAAACTGTGTAAATTAAATCTCACAATTATTACATAGCTGTAGATTGCATTAAACTTACATTATTGTTTTAAAATATTACTTCCTTGTTACCAATTATTGTTTTACATATGAAAAGAAAAACTTCAGCATTGCCCTTCTCAATTCAAATCTTGAAAAATATATAGCAAATAAAGTCTTTGTTCTCCTGTTGGAAACGTTCTTTTTGGTAAGGACAGCAAAATTAAAATTTCCATATTATGAATTGCTTTCTTAACTGATTTAAATTTCCTCTCAAAAATAGATAACTAGATATATTCAAACCTAACCTTATATAAACCCCTAAATAAAATTGTAAAAAGCTTCTGATTTTTCTTGTCTTCCTGAGAGTATGAGAACTCTAACATATTAACAATATATCATTATTATTGTCTTCCTGCTGCATTTTAAAAGACTGCTTTGAAGGAATCATGTAAGATAGACGATTTGAATATTTATGTATGAAAGAGAATGGCATTTCAGCAGCCATGTCTGGATTATAAACATCAATTCTGTCTTGTGTATAAGTGTCTCGACATTAATATCTGCAAACCACACAATGAATTTCACAATCCCAGTTCATGTTCCTGTTTCATGAAACAATAGGACATTTTGTCTCAGAGCCTTTGCTATGTACACATTCATCAAATTATGATTAGCTGAGGTCAAGCTTGTAGCTACAAATAGCATCCGCAGCATTTGATAAATAATGCAATAAAATATCATTAAGTGCTCAAGTAAATGGATGATCTACTTTTCTCCCCTTCTGGTTCTCAGCTATGATCTTTAGGCCTGCACAAGTCTCAGTACAGCTCCAGTAATAATGGTTTTGTTATTGAAGTTATTAAGTTATTAAGTTAATATTTTTCTACTTTATTGCACATTCTAGATAAAACAACCAATTGACAGCATTTACAAACATTGTCATTGAAAATCATTTAAATAGATCTTCACTGTGTGCCTCATCTCTCAGCTCTTTTTAAACTGTAGCTCATGAGACAGTTTATAAAGACAAATACAAAAAAATATAAAAATCTTAGTTTAAGAATCTCCATACTCTTGTAAAGTCAACATAACATTTTTATAAATATTTTGCTTTTATTTCTTGATAACTACTATGAGCATAGACATCACATATATAGGGAATGTACATTTAGGTGCATATCTATATACCTATATTTAAATAGCACTAATATTAAAAAGGGTATTACAAGAGCACTAGAGTCAGATGTGTATAGTGTTTATCTTTGAGAGACAAGGACTAGTGTAAGTGAGAAGGCCATATGTTGTCCTTGCCATTGGATGAAGTTCACTTGAACATTCAAGACAGAAATGAACTAATTCAGGTAACTTTGTTATTTTGTAGCTAAAGGAATTTAGAGAAGAGATAGAAATTCATTACAGTGCCTGAAATGTTGACATAAGATGTGTAATAGTTGTAAAATTATGCAAATATTTAAGCTAATTTGTATAAAATTAGAAGTTAATAGGAATACGCACGATAAATTATATACAGGCAACTTGTTCAAAATTGTGTTAAATTGATCACTTAGAATTGTAAAAGGAAAATTTTAAAGGATAGGTCTTGTGAATCAACTATGAGTATATAACTTGCAGAACTGCAGAAAGGGCCTATGGGGTGGGGAGGGAGAATGAGCTATTGAGAAGGGGACAGCAGGACACAAATGCTTTGAAGGAGGAAATCCAGTGAGGAGTTAACTGGGAAGGAGAAGGGATAATGACATAGGAGATGAGAGAAGGAGGAATAGCAAATAACACCAAGGATACTTGAAAGGCCATGGAGAAACATGTTTATTTAAAATACTTATACAATAAATGTAAATGTATTTGTATCATGTATACACATACATAGAAAATTGGTGTCTCTAAATAATGTAACTCACAATATACACACAGAGAGACAGAGACAGTTAGAATGAATTTATATTAGGATGATGATACTTCCCTATTGAGCCATAGCTTATCTAATGGAAACCTCAATGTGGGACATGGGAAACCTCTTTTTAATTGTTGGTTAGGGGAGTCCATGAGACTCTCAAAATAATATAGGATTTTGCCATTTTCTTTGGTTGCCCTCAGAAGCTGAAATTAATGTCTTATTGCTTAAGACACCAGGACACAGGACATGGAAGGATCCAACTTAAACTGACCTGGAAGAAACCTATCTGATAATTAGCTCTCATGTATCAGAAGGCGCTTTGAAACCTGCTAATAGATACATGCTATCAATAGCACTATCTAGTTGTAAATACTATGAACAAAATCAATGTCCTTAATGGAAAGATAGGCTCAAAGGTGCAATAGTGGAATTTTGTCTTGAAACAAACCAACAATATTACAATTGAACTTATGGCCTACTCAAAAGAAATGTATCCATGTCTGGTACTGAAAACCTAGCCAACTTTTCATGACTGGTAAGGTCATAGACTCTGAGAACTACTTTGAATTTCTTAAACCATTATGATTTCTAACAACATTATAAATACTTATCCTTATAACCACAGATAAGTGTAACTCTCAGCTATCATCAAAAATATGTTTTTCAGCAAACAGCAATAATTAAAGAAAGCCCAAACTAGTCAAAGTTCAAAGAACAACTAGTTTGGTAGTGCCCAGACCCAAGTAAGAGATCTATAACTTTTCTCTAAATCTAAAGAAAATGTCATGTAGGATAAGGTAAAATATCTAGAGGGCCAGCATCAAGACCAGAACGATGATAACAGTAGTTGATTTGCCAGTGCAGATAGAGGAAATATCAGAAGGGCATTTATGTAAAAAAGATCTACAGGAAATAAATGGCTGCTGAGGGAAAATGATTTGGTCTTTTCCATGAATAATCTTCTCATAGTTATCCAATCCCGAATTAACAACCAAAAACATATGTAAGAAAATCTAAAATGGGCCCAGTAGGAGATATGTGCACACAGGAGATATTTATTAAGAACAGAAATTTCAGAGAGGAAGGATATAGAAGAAGTTGGAGAGGGGAGAGAGACATATTTATTATCATTTCAAAATATGAGATATCATATGCTTCTTATCTTTTCTTTACACTTCAATGTTTTCATATGGTGAGTTCTTACTGACTTTGAATGATTTAGATTAACTTATAGAATTTAGAATTTGAACATAGAAATCCAATAACAATACACACATTCTATTCTGCTAGCTTATCCAGTAAAACATACTCTAGTTTAATAAAAATCACCAAATAATGAGTTCTGCCATTTTTACTTTAGTTTTCTCTTCATTGTGGGGTAATGTTTGAAGCATTAGGGAACAGGTATTCACTATATTCACTCCTAATAAAATATATGGGACTGCTGAGGTGGCTCAGTGAGTGAAGACCATCAAGCTAAAAAGCCTGATGACATGAGTTATTAAATGGTGGAGGGAGAGAACTTATTCCTGCCAGCTGTCCTCGGGTCTCCACACTCAAATGTGGTATGTGAGCAACATGGCTTGTGCACACACACACACACACACACACACACACACTAAATAAATAAATAAATAAATAAATAAGTGAATAAATAAATAAAAAGTATGTATATAAAACATTAAAAAAACTGAACTGTAAATTCCAACTTATAGTCAGCCTAATGTTAACTGGCTCTGTATCCATTCAAATTTTTCTTTCTGTTCATCTTTGCCTATTTTCTAGATGATTTGAAAGGAATTGTCCTACTACTTAGGGCACAATAAAGATTTCGTTCATAACTCCTCATATCCTCTCTCTTTTCTCTATTATCTCCTGGAATAAATATTTGAGGGCTCTATTTTTTGCATTCCCTATTTCTATGCCTCTGTATGCAAAGCTGCTTTAAGGGGAGACTTTAAACTAAACGTAGGCTTTCTTCTATTAAACAAACCGTCACTCATGTTTTCCCATTTTATTTAGGAGGAAAGAAAATTAAAAGAATATACTTTAAGCACAGAAGATAAAATCTTGGCAGTCGAGTTTTCTAAACATAGGGAAGGATAGCCAAGGTATGAGCGTTATCACTTCTAGCATTAAAAATAGCTATAACAAATGATAGTTTTCCCTTAATTATCACACAGTAAAGGTTATTTGTTTCTAAGAGTAGCGATAGCTAGTTCAGTCCTACCATACTGGAGAATAACACATAATCTGTGCCTAATTTACCAAACTAGTGTTATTTTATTAACCTCAATAAATGATGTCAGCATTTGCAAATACCTTCAAGAGATGCACAATTAACAGGAAACCTTTCCTCAAAACCTAGAAGTGTCCTCCACTCTGTGTGAAGGCCTAGTAGAGATGAAATTCATCTTTAGAGTCAGAAATGACTTCTTTAATATCTGTTTAAAAAATGCTGTAATGATCCTCACTCCTAAATTATAAAAATGGAATGAATAGTTTACACTTCATGAGATATCTGTAAGGAAGTTAATGTTCAGAAGACTAAATTTGCTTTATTGATTACCAATTTTATGTTTTTTGTGATGATGAAGAGTGCTGTAGCTCTTGTATATATTTATTAATGATTATGACATCCTTGTAAATACTGAAAAGTCGGGTTTTTTTTTTTTACAACTATTGGTTTGTGATAAATAATGTAAATCAATGATAGTTGTTTATATTATATACAGTTGTTACAGAATGTTCTTACTTGACCTCTGTTTTCTTATACTGCCTATAGGCTAATTCTCATGTCTTTGCATGATGCACATTCTTCCTACTAGCTGTTTTTCACAGTGTTTTTCACTATGCATTCTACCAGAGGATAAAAATAATTGTCAGTTTTATTAATCTGTATACCATACATTCTACAATAATAACCTGAGTGCCAAATAAGCCAACAGTTGCAATATTGGCAAAAATGTCAATGGAACAAAAAATAACTTTCTGATTGTTTTTCAGACATGTTCTCTAAGACAGAACCTATTTATGACACAGTTTAGAAGACTGAGAACCTATGGCTAGAAAGATCATAGACTCTTTATTGCCATTACTTTGCTAAAGGGACATAGATTTAAACTGACTCCTAATGAATTGTCATTATAACTATGGATTAGCACATCTCTCAAATCTCATTAAGAAGCTTTGTTTTGCAGCAGATGATGATGAAGTCAAGGAAGCAGAGAATGACTACAGAGTGCTCAGCTCTAAATAGGATATCTGTATCACATAACCTTCTCAATGTTCAGGGATCATTGTAGATGACTTAATGCCATAGGTAAAGGATGACTCTAAGAAACAGTGTTTTCTGGACACAGTAGGGTTGTTGCATATATGAACTCACAAGAACTATGAAAACATGAACAGTAACTGCATACATTCAAGCTAGACAAAATTCCAGCATGGAGTCTGATATAGGCAAAAACGTACACCTACCTTAGGAGCTTTTGGTAATTGATAGCTTCTAGGGTATGAAGAGTTATCTTTTTGTGGTTATAGTTTCTGGTAGATCTAACATGTTCCAGTTGATTGTCAAACACCATAGAGTGTGTAGGCATCACTATTGGGACTCAATGAGTTTCAAAAACATTAAAACACAAAAGTTTGTGGTAATTGAATGGGAGACGGACTGGTTAGGAGGAGAATGAGGTGGCAAATGGATATGATCAAAACATAATATTACATTCTGGAAGAATTACTAAATATTTTAATATGTATTACTAAAATTTAAATATGTATCAAGTGGGGTGGTGGTGGTAGTGCATCCTTTTAATCCCAGCACTTGGGAGGCAAAGACAGGCATGTGAGTCTGAGGCCAGCTTGGGCTACAGAGTGAGTTCCAGGGCAGCCAGAGTTGCAACAGAGAAACGTTGTCTTTAAAAACAAAACAAAACAAACAAACAAAAAAGAGACATATCAAAATGCTAATGTGAAATTGTAAGTAGAAATTAGTTGACAATTTAAAATAATAAATTGACAAAACTTAATAAATGATCTATTCTTGAACTTTTCTGCATATAGATGTTTTAAAAGAATAACCATTAAACTGATGAATAGAAAACATTTATTTCTATATAGTATACTTTATCAAATTAGTGTTCTAAAAACTGTTTTATAGATTTGAAAGAAAAAATAACTTCCTGATTAACTTTGGTTGATAGGCATGATGTACTTTCAGTTTGATTTCTTACTTATTTATTGTTAATAGTTTTATACAACCCTAATGAATGTTCTCAAGAGTCAACACCAAACTGATTTATAATTCATGAAAACTGTCAATTTTGTTAAACAAAGAGTAATATTCTTTTTATTGAGATACAACACTGAAAATAAATCAGGGGGTGTGTTATCATACACATTCTAAATGTGTTTCTCCTATCAAAATAAAATATTATCAGCCCAAACGATATAGAAAACATCTTTAGCCTCAGACTCATCTGTGAGGATATAATCACACTTTGCTTTTAGTGTTCCTATGAAACTTAAATAAAAAGATATCTGAAGAGAGTATAATCATAAAAATTATTACTTACTTCCTTTTGTGTTTTTATTATAATCTGATGTTCATATATAAATATGATCATAAACTTGATATATACATTTTAATGAAATTACATATTTGGCTTAGTGAAACCTTAATAGTTTCTAAAACAGAACTGCTTACTGATCTAGCTATGTAACTGATGCACATTTGAACTATATATATATATGGGCATCTGTAATATGCCATTTAATATGCTGAGTGTTACAAATTTGGTGACAGTAGAAAAAATTATTTCTAAACACTTGTGCAAAACTGTGTAAAGGGGATCTATACTAAGAAAGTGTAACAGTTACATACATTTGATGCAAATGCAAAGTTGTATGACATTTATGGTAAAGAACAGGTTGTGAGGTAAACTTAATAAAATGTAACCATCCAGTCTCTAATTCCTCTGGTTTGTATGCAATGACATAAAGAATTACCAGACTAAATATAAACCCTTTTATGAACTTAGGCTGTCTTTCTGTAGAAGCTTCTTAATGGAGAAACACTTGAAGTTGATGGATAGCATAATTCATCATTTTTTGTATACATCTCCTACAAGAAAGGGCCACTCTTCGCCTTTACACCCTGCATTGAAATAGGTAAGAGAAGACTGATATGATTACGAAGTATTAGTATTTTCTAGATTAATCAATTTTCTCCTTTAATGAGAAATTAGAGACATATTATAGGATTAAGATACTCCAGGGTATATTTTATTGATCTACTAATGTATGATTTAAGCAGTTAAAGCACTTAGCCTTTGGATTTGAAGCTCATAATGTACCTTAGGCATGCATAAATGGAATAGTAAAATGTACCCTGGAGTGTTTTGATGTCTTATTAAAAATAATAAAACACATGAACTGATATGTTCATAATTCAAAAAACCAAAAGTTAGCTATGCTATGATTTAAAGTCCTAGTGACACTTTGTATAAGTTTGATAATGAGGCTACTATACAAAAACCTTTTAGTTTTAAACAGTATATTTTGATAAATATGTGGTCTAAATATCTTCTGAGGGACTTGAAAAAAATCTTAATTAACTTTGAAGGATCAAAAGGCAAACATTCAATATTTAAATACAGACATATTCTTAAAATTTCTTATTTTCTATAACTATTTTATTATTTTCTAACATTTCTCTTCTAGGTCTATTTACATCCATCAGTTAATTTAGTATTTACTTCATTTAAAAATGTATTTTTAACATTGTAAGAAATGGGCCAGGAGTTGATGCAATTATTGAGAATTAAAGGGTGAATAAAACACATCTGACTTTAAATATTTGCACTCAAAAATGAAAGCTGTGCATAAATGATTTCATTCAAGAAAAATAGAAGACTGCCTGGGGACAGTGTAAAGGGATATTTAATCAATCACTTCCAGGTATCTATATGAATGGATCACATTAAGAGGCCTACCTTGTCCAGTTGGAATGTAGAAAGAATGTAAGTAAAACCTTTAAACCCAGTATTCAGAAGGCTGTTGTGGTGCAAGCCTTTAGTCCCAGTACTTGGGAGAGCAGAAGCAGAAGCAGAACTCTGAAGGAGTCAATGTCAGACAGGTTATCTGAGATGAGTCAGAGTGAAGGACAAGCAAAGTGATGAATCAGAGGAGAAGTTGGTAGAGTGAGTCAGAGTGAGGATATGTCTAATGATAGAAAAACAGGCTCCCAGCTCATAGAGTCAGTTACAGAGGCCATATGGGATAAAACACAGAAGCAGTCTGTAGAGTCTAAGACAGAGAAATAGAAGCAGTTCTGCAGCAGAAGTCAGTATCAGATGTAAAGAGTGAATCAGTTTGAAGCTGAACAGAACAGTGCAATCACAGAGACGTTACAGGCATCAGCCAGAGTCTGCCAGAGTCAGAGGAGTTCAGTCAGAAACAGTCAGTCAGCTCTAGGATGTCAGTTTGAAGCAGCAGTTTGGAGAAGAGTTTGAACCAGAACAGTGAGTGTGCTGAATCAGCTAACCAGAAGAGCCAGTTGATCAGTAATAGCTCTGAGTTCAGAAGAAGCTAGTCAGAATAGCTCAGTGAGCAGTAAATCTTGTGGCTTAAATATTTTTGATTGTATGGAGGTCAAAACTCTTCAGGGCTCTAGGACTAGGACCAGTGATTGAGTGATTGAATTATCCAAAGAATAAACAGCTTTTATTCTGAATCAATGGTAAAGAATAAACTGCCTTTCCCCGAATCAATGGCTATGATAATTAATTGAATCAATGAACGCATCTACATCTATAGGACAGAATCATCTATTTCTTCCTATGGCATAGACAGAGACTTTGCAAAAAGGACACATTAATGAAAAATATTAATACTTGAGGAAGAGGGAAAAAGCAGGAAGAAAATAAATTAGGCAAGTTGGTGTCACCTGGTGAGCAGTGTCCTGTGACAGAGATTGTGTTTAGAATTCTCCCAAAAGGCAATGGAAGATTTCAGAATGTTCTAGCTTTATTTTTATTTTTATTTTTTTTATCAAGGGAACAATAAGAGAAGATTTATCTTTTAGAAAGAGCCTCTAGCAGCAGTATGGAAGATTGATTGTCCTAGAATGAGGTAATTATAAAAGCCTAAGTGAACAATGGCCAGAGAGTAGAGAAAGCAGGGAGGAAATGGAAGACAGAATTTGAGGTAAGCTTCTAAGCTAAAGCCTTTGCTCTTCTATACTCAAAGCTAGAAGCAAATCTTGGTGACCACATGACAAATCTTTAGGATAAAGGGCAGGAAAGCAGAGAAGGGAGGAAGGAATGTTTAGTGTATTTTGGCTTCTATACTTCTTGGTGTTATTAATACTAAACCCAGTGGAATGAGCACCATATGTAGTATCATTAATCCTAATCCTACATTTATCCTACAAGACCCAGGCTAAATTTTATTTTTTCACTGGAAGTATTTTCTCAGACAGCTGACCTAAGATTCCAGCCCCCTCTTCTCTCTCTCTCTCTCTCTATATATACATATAGAGAGAGAGAGTTAGGCAGATGGATATAAATAGATTCAGATGATATAGATTTAGACTAAATAGATATAAGAAACAGAGTTATAAATACTCTATAAATATAAATAAATAGATATAAATATAAATAGTTATAAATATAAATAAATAGATATGGATGATATAGATAGATATTGATATAGAAAGGTAGATATAGATAGATAAAGAGATAGATAACTACTTCTCCACGTCTCTGTGAAGCTATTTTGATATGCAGTTGAAATGGTTACCTTTACCCTCCATGTTAACAAAAGAATACATTTTAAGAAGGCAAGTATTTATTTATCTCTGGATTTTCATTGCTTGGTTTGCTATTTCAGTGTCTCTTTAAGACACAAACAATAGTATTGAAGAAAAGCTTGTCTAGAGACTTATTCATGCATATTGATTTTGGAAACTTTCAGAGCTTGAATTGACAAAATATACATTAAATAAATAAATAAATGGATACTTTAATAAATAAAAACAAAAAGAAAACCATTTGCCTGGGAGCAGAAGAGGCACATTATTTCTGATAGGAATTATGTGTAGATTTTTTTTTTATACCTTTAGAACTCTACCCTCACAAATATCTTTCTAAGCTGTACATCTACATTATTTTGTTCTTATCTATTTGTGCTTCTCTATTGTTTTCTAAGGAAAAGTCGCATACCTTATGAAGCTTTGGGTGGTACACTGCAGGGTACTCCTAACTACTTCCTGGAACCTCTGGCCCTTTCCACCCCACTGCTGCCCTGGGGATGAGCCAGTACAGAATCAAAAGACCAGACTCTGGGAGATGCTTGGACAAGCAAACTCTTTGTTCAGGACAAAAGGCACACTTTATACCCCCTATGATCTCTCATTGCCCTTCACCCGCTCCCATTTGTCTCTTGAGCACAATCTTGATGAAATGTCCTTTGCTGGTTGGCGCTCATGATGTCATCTGTTCCTAGGTATCAGCTTTCACATCTGTGTGACCACAGCACCTGTTTTAAATCCTGGCAGCCGGTTCTTAGGGAGGCCTTACTTCCTCCTACAACCTTAGAGTCATAAAGACACCAAGGGTCTCAAAATTCCTTCTGCAGGAACCTCAGGAATGTTTGTATATATGTGTATGCTTATCATGAAACAACATGTTCACATTTTTGTTATAAATTATGTTGTCTGCATCTTTGGTGTTTTGTACATTTGATTTTCTTAAGCTGAAGATTTCTATTCATCTTTTAAATTTCAATGGAAAGATCACTTCCTGTTGGAAGATCTCTTGTCATCAACTGAATAAGATGTTCTACTTTTCCTTCCCATAATGAATCCTCTTCTGGCATTTTTATATATTATTCTCCTCTCAGATTATTTACCAGCTGAACCTCATTCTTAGTGAATAAAGATCATAAAGATGATTTGAATGAACAGGAAACATTTCTAAGTTTTTAAAATAGCGTGTAGGGGTGTGTGGCTTTTCCCTCGTAAAGGTGAGAGGACAACTTGCAGGAATCAGGTACTCCTCCTGTTGTGTCTATTGCTAGGTGGAATTCATGTTGTCAGACTTGTGGCAAAGCGCTGTTTTACACAGAGCTGTCTACCAGGCCAGGAAGCTTAGTTTATGAAACTCTTTCTCAATTTTATTGTGCTGTTTTTAGGTATGCCTCTCTCATCTGTTAAATCAAAATACAAAAAAATAAAAAGGTAAACTAAGTCTCAAACAAAGTAGACAGGTAAATGGCTGGTTAATCTATTTTTTCAACTTGACTAAATTTTCGATTAACCAGGAGACACCTTTCTAGATTTTGTTCTGGGGGTGTATCCATAAGGTATCCTGGACCCTGAAAGTAGAAGACACCTTTTATGGGCTATGGTCTCAGACTGAAGACAAAGGCAAGAGGAGAAACCAAAAATGGAACACTCTGACTTTCTTTGATCGCTGATATGACTTTTTAGATTCCTTTTATAAGTATATATTTATAGAGTATTTCACATATGAGTGGTGGCACATAACTCTTGCATGTAACATTTGGGAAAATGAGGCAGGAAGATTGTGAGTTCATGGGTAGCCTAGACTACAACTTGAATACTGGGTCTCCCTGTGATACATGGTAAGACTCTAGCAAAATAACAACAGCAAAGTAAGAATTTTCTAATACTTTGCACAGCTGGTTTTGTGTCCTTCTTTTATCTTACTGTACCTTGAAAATATCTCTTTAGAAGGGGCTCATTTTTCATGTTGTGTCATGCAAGCTGTCTCCTGTTGAACTTGTTATATCACCTTGAAATTGTTTACATTATATGTAATTGTTGATGTGATAAAGTTAAATTTACTTTTCCATTGTTAGATTCCTGCTTGCTTCCACATGAGTTTCTGAAGTGTGTGTGTATGTGTATGTGTGTAGTATTGGAAGAGTTGTGGTGCCTTTTTTTGGATTCCCTGACTATATTTCTTATGTTTATCTTTGAATTTAAACTACACAATATATAGATGGGTTATGCCCATAATTAAAGTATCTAAATGAAGCTTTATAATCCAGGTAGAATAAATGTTTATCATGCCAGTAAAAAGGTTCCTTACTACCAGATAGGTCCCTCTCTCCCTGTAAAAGTTCTCACATGAGTTACATTTATATATTCTGAAAATATCCTCAAAAAAGTATTTTTTGTTATTAAAAAACATATGTATGTTAAAAAATTATCCTGTATTTTGTGTTATTAGTGATTAATAGTTCTTCTAAAGTTTTTTTTCTTTTCTTTTTTTTTCTGAAATGACACAGTACAATACATATGTGAAATGAAATGTGATATAATCATTCTAAAAAATGTAGAGGGAAAATATATGTGCTGATATTAAAGTATTTTCAAGATGTATTGTTAATTGACAAAGCCAATCTACTATAACTTATGTATAGCAGGATGCTCTTATGGGCCACCTTGGTAGGACAGGTTGACAGCTAGACCCTAGAGGAGACATATTTCCCTGGTCATTGCTGATTGTGTTTTTATGCTGGAGGCTTGGCATCTGGGTTTGGGATGATTAAAAGTCTAGGTGTTGATTTCTGGATTTGTCTTTGTTGAATGTGTATTTTGTTCCTTGGTTTCTGTTAACTCTCTGGATTTTTGTAGAGTTTGATGGCTATGCGTATTCTGTTTTCCTGACCTTTTTGACTGGTGTGTTCACAAGGGATTCCTGCTATTGTTGGAGGCTGGGATACTGGGATGAGTTGAGGGAAGGCAGTTTGGAAGAGAATAGCTTTGTGATCCCTTGGGAGTGGAGTCAGAAAGGAAAGGGAGACCACAACAGGTTTCCAGTTACAGAGCAAGGGATGAGATTTGGATCACTTGGAGAGGTGTGGGTCTGCTTTCAGCCTACTTGTTGCTCTGGAAGAAGCCGCCCTTGGGATAGCCAGGGTGACTGCTGGGGTTAGAGTCTGGGACAAAACAAGTGGTAGAACTGAGTTAGGAGCGGATAGTTTGTTGGACCAACAGGAGAGGGGATTGGTAAGGGAAGGTTGTAACTGGTGTTCTGTTGCAATGGTAGGGATGAGACTGGGATACTGGGACTGGAGGAGTAGAGAGAGAAGAAAGAAGATCTGTGGACAGCCTGTCTGGTTTTCTTGGAGGCATGGCCTATGGTTTAGCAGGAGGAATTCATTATTTATTTTACTGAGATCCTTAAATTATTGAACAAATTTGTAATTAACATTAGTGTTAAAATGAAGATACAGTCTTCATCTGATTTAATTCCTTAAAATTAATTACCAGAAGTAAAATGATCAAGTGGACACATATACATGGTTAGAGTGTTTAATAATTCATTATGACCACATCTTTGTACTATTTTAGTGACAATAATTATGTTAGGATGATAGGGATAGGGTTATTATCATAGTATTTTAACTGGCACTTTTCATTCATATTACTGTCACTGACATATATCCATCATTCTCTGTCCTTCAATAATTCCACTTTATGTAAGCTTTAATTTTTATTGCTAATTTTTATAGATATGTTTTTTTATTCACAAATTTGTGTTTACTTAATAGTTGTATTTGTGGCCTCTCTCTACTGATAATTTGTAAAAGTTAAGAAATGACAAGTAGAAAATATACTGATATTTTTAATTATCGTGATTATCAGATTTTCTTTCATTCTCAAAGGAAAACTTGTAAAGTTTGTTAGGTAATTTTGACCTACTTTATAACTAACAACAATCTATAAAAGACTTCCTATTAGAGTCCAGAAATTCCTTTGGATTTAGACATCACTTAAGATAAATGTGAATAGTTTACAAGGGGTTTAACCAAGGACCACCAACATTAATTCACCAGAAGCCCCTAAGCTTTTGTTTGTGAAATTGAAGGTAGAATTGCAAATAAAAGTACAAAAGCCTAGGGCTTTGTATATGCTTGCAAGTACTCTAGCAACTAAGCTATATTTCCAGCCCCAGAAAGCTTTGCTAATTTAAAAAGATAACACTCTGCCCCATAAAATATAGGGTTTTTTTTTCAAATAACAAAAACACAAGTGTTTACTGACTTGAAAACATGAGCACTACACTTAAGGCTTTCTTAGCAATTTCCCTGGGTCTTTGTAAAATGACTCATCCCAAGAATCAATCCACAAATTTAAATATAAGTCATATTTTCTTCCAGAACTAGAAATAAATATGTAGTAATGTGAGGTGTGAGGTGAAAAGTACTTAGATCTGAAAACATCTCATAATGTTATTGGCGGCTAGGGACACAAGTAGCTGGCAACACATCCTCTTGGAACTGAGTCAAGTGAGGCTTGTGCCAAAGGTACACACAGCCTGAGTCTCCTTATAAGCACAGAAATGGAAGGCATCTCTGCGTTTCCTATAGTTGGTATTTTTTCAATTAAATCATGGATTCAATAACCATGTACAAGAAATATCATAAATAAGCTTGACATAATAGTGTTTTAAAATGTTCCAGGAATAATACAAAATAATTATCTTCCAATGAGAGAAAAGAAACCATTTGAAGTGACAATCCCATCAATTCATTAATCTTTATTAATCATGTCTCCCATCAGGTGACTGAATGAACAATTGTTGATTATCAACTTCAGTAAATGAAACAACCAAAATGACAATCTATATTTGCACAGAAAGCACCAAGTATCCCATTTCCCATATTTCAACATGTACTAAATGCCCTCATATTAAAAAATATTGGCCATAATTTAATGAATAGAATTTGAAATTGAATTTGAAAATTTACAAAAATATAACCCTTTCTCTAGGAAATATGATTATATAAAGTCATAATAAAATATAAGAAATAAAATAACCCAATTGCAGCTTTATAATACCTCAAGAAATCTGTCAGTCACAACTCTATGTATGATACTTTTAATATTTTCATAATACTTTATTGTATTATTATAAAGGTAACACATGAGAGTGACATTTATATGTTTGAAATAATTTCACCTTAAGTTTTTAAAATGGAAACACGACACTATTATGTTTAATATTATACTTAATATTATGCTTAAGTAATACAGTATTTCTTCAGTGATTCATTGGCATGTTCTTGAGGATTCTTTAATAGACATACATGTGCCAAAATACATATGTAGCTATACAGTCACAAAATAAGTGGTAAAAAGCTTCATGTTTTATGGATAAAATATATCATATAATTAACACAATGAACAACAGTCTCCTCTTAGGTTATCTTATATAATCTCTTTCATGAGAGAGTGAGAGGAAGAGGGAGAGAAACAGAGAGACAGAGACAGAGATAATTATATGAATGTTTAATACTTAAAACAAACACCATCTCTCTTTAAATTAGGGATTTTAACATCACATTTGTACATTCTCTATGATACAACTGATATAACCTGTTCATATTTGTGGGACATAAAAAAAAAAAACTATAGAGAAAGGAAATATAATCTCTAAATGTGTTGTTCAGCAATGTTTAGCAAAAATATTAAAAGTGCTGATTTTATAGAAGGCAGTTCATTTTTCTTTTTGCCTCAGGAACACTTTCATTCTTTGGATTAGCAAAACTGTCATACAGTAAAAAAGTAGTTTCTTCTTCAGGGTCTTACCTGATCAATTTAAACAGCACTCCCTTTTGACAAAAGAGTCCCTGAGGGCAGGGTAAAACTAAGCACAGATGTAAAAATCATTTCATCTCAAAAGATTGTTCACTCCTGATTCTTTGGACACAATATTTTCTTTTAACTTCATCAAGAGTACCCATACCTTTTTAAAGTATTTCTTTTGTTTACTTTTCAGCTTCAACTCTATGATTTTCCTGAAGAAATCCCCTTTGAAATTCAAATATCATATTATACTTCAGGATGGAGGAGGGTTTAATTTGAGAAGCTGACATCTTTATTCTGGAAGATTATTAAGTTTTTATTTTAAAACTACTATTAGGAAGATGAAAGTGTTAGAATGAAGAAGTGACCAAGCTGCCAACCTTCTCCCAATTCAGGTCATCCATCCCTATGTGAGCACATTGTTTGGTGTGAAAAGCCTAGCTAAACAGCAGGCATTCAGTCACCAGAAAGTACACAGACATAAACAATCCATTCAGATCCCAAAGGAGAAAATAAAGAGCTTCCTTAGTAAAGTAACTTCAGTAGATTTTAACATCAAAGATTGACAGAATGAGGCTTTCTAAGATCTGAAAGAGGATAGCCAGAGAAAAAGCTGAAATATCAATGTTTCATCAGACTATTGATGGAGATATAGTGCTGTAAGTTCAATTCTAATTTGTAATAACCTCATTAAGAATTTTAAGACTATACTTAAAGTAATTATGCAACAAAAATTATGTTTTCAAAATGTATTTTAAAAAACTTAGTTGAAGTGGAATCACATTTATTTTATAATTGTAAAAAATTAAGAATGAAATGTAAGGTTTTTTGGTTTCTGTAACATCTCACTAATATGTTAGTCCATTGTTTGAGTTGGTAAATAGATTCACCCAAGCAATTATATCTCACAGATTCACTCTCAAAGATATTTCCAATAATACTTAAATAGATATTAGTGGTCAGTAGCAAAAGAGCTGAGATTTTTGTTTGTTTGCTTGCTTTCTAGCTTTTTAAGTGTCTCAAACTGTATATTGACCTTCATTTCTACATAATCTCTAGATCATATAAATTTTGTCTAGATCTGAAATAGCAATATGTCAGATACCTTGAAAGTCATCAGTTGAGAATTACTAAGCATCAAGAAAATGAATGCTTGATGATCACAAGATGTCAAATCATTGCTGGCCTTCTAGCTTCATACAATTTAGTTATTAGTATATTAATTATTGCTTTTACAAATTTCATTATGGCTTTGTTTTAATAAATTAAGTTATCATGAAGAATACATTTATGTGCATTGTAGTATGTATGTATATGTAGTATATGTAGTAACTTCTATCTGCAACAATTTTTCTTTGGTAAATTTCAATAAGTATTTCTATTGGCATTTTATTATGCACAGTGTCAATGTATGGCTTTCTGCCAATTCACACATGATTTATTCATCAAATATTTATTGAGGATGAAAAACTGGAGTGTACAATATAAAAACCAATAGGGTCCTCACTCTTGTGGAAATAGTTCTCGTAATACTTATTAATAATCACAGAAACTCATGTGAAGTGTTATCTTTGAAACTCTCTACATCCTAGACATCATTGAAGAATCTAGGAGACAACCAGATCCTTGTTGCTGGGATGTCAACATTTTCATCATCCTGGTATTTCCACAGTAATCATATTAAAAGGTAGAGCCTTAAGAAGTAATTAGAGCACATGGGTTTTTCACTTGTGAATGAGATTAGGCCCTTATAAAATAGGCTTCATGTAGTGTAAGATTGGCCTGCTTTTCTATTTTTTACTTTGTGAAGACAGAGATTCTCTACTCCACCTGCATGGGACATCCGGGAAGTAGAGTGCAATCCTGACCAGAAAACAGCTACAGCTAGTAATTTTCTTACTTCATAAGAAATAAGTCTTTATTCATAAATCACCCAGTCTCGAGTGTTTTGATATCAGTATATAGATATAGGTTTATAAGATGCTCACTAAATGAGACAGGAAATATCCTGGATCTAGAGGTTACAGAATCCACTCAAGTATGATATTGATTATGTAGACACAAAGAATATGAAAGCTGAGTAGGACTGTGCTACAGAAAGGAAGGTAGGATACATACATCTTGACATGAAAGAATGAGAAGACACAGACACTCAGACTCACAGACATAGACATAGACACACAAAGAGATACACAGAGATATACACACACACATATGCACACACACATATATGTGCACAAACACACACATACATGTTAATTTTCAATGGTGAAAATATCTCTATGTAATTTTTATCTGAAACCATTTGTTTTGTTAAACTACTCTGACATGATTTTCTTTATGCTTCTGAAAAATATCTTTAACTGTCTATCTGAGTCTTTACTGTCTCTTCAAAATTTAGAAGCTCTCTGAATTTTCATACAGTGAAAACTGCTGTGATACTTTTCACAAAGGAATTCAGTGCATAAACAAGACAATCTCTTTTAAATCCATATTCTTCTCTTTACCACTTAAATAAATTATTTTAATCTCCATATGCTCTTATTTATTCGTCCATAAAATCAGAACAGTAATAGCTACCTAATGGGACTGTTTTCAAGACTAAATGACATAAAGCATAAGTTACTGAAATCAGTGTCTCACAAGTGTATTCAAATATTAACTATTTCTCTTCATTGTTATATTTTAACAATTGCATTCATTCAGCTGATTTCTGCATTAAGAAAAACTTTTGCATTAAATAAGTTAATTGATTTTTACAAAGTTTATTATCCATATTGGGATACTTTTTCTGTGTAAAAGGCTGCAATCTTTAGAATTACACTCAGAAACTGCTGAAACACTAGTTCTGTTTGTCATACTTTTGGTTCATTCATTGCAAAGTTACTACATCTGCACATGTTGACTTTGCTATTTAGCAAAATTCTATTTTTTTCTAATCATAGAATGTTGCTCTATCACTTACGTAATTTGTCTGGATTACAACATTATCCTCCTGATACTTAAAACATTTTGACAAATATCACAATGGTCTTTCAAAAATTTGTTTCCAATATAAACATAGTAATACTCCATTTTAAAATGCTACAAGCACTCATTTTTTATTTCTTTATATTCTGAAAACTGTGTGAGTACTGTTTTCATCAATTTCACCTTCCTTCCTCTTCAGTTCTTTCCATGGTCACCCGTTCCTCAAATTAATGACTTTTTCGTTAATTATTATTTTACACACGCGTGCACGTGCACACACACACACACACACACACACACACACACACAAATTTATATATATATTATAAAAAAATAAAAAAGTTGTCCCTGGGAAAGATTGAAACTCCTTATGTTAGCATCTATCAACTGGTTTCTGCAGTTCTTCATGTGCTAGTGGGGCCTTGTTAAGGTTTCCATCATGGCACAGAAACTGGTGTTATCATTGCAAGTCTAATTTAGGTGAATGTATGTTAAAGACTTGGCCTTATATGGCCTCCTCTGCCTTACATAGAAACCAATAATTGATAGGAAGCATCCTGATTTTCTGATGTTTGCAATATTTCTACACCTCTTCCATGATGTTCCTTGAGCCTTAGATGTAGGTTTCATGTTGTAGATTAATCATTTGTAACCATGTTTGTAGTCATTGAGTCACCGAATTTAGACAATGATTCAGGTTCATTTATTCTTTGGTTAATTCAATGATTGGTCTTTAATCTTGGAGCCCTGGAGCATTTCAACCTCCATACAATCTATCTTCAGTCTAAACCAGGATGGCTTCTGCCTCTGTACAATCTAGAACATTTAATCTACCATACAATCTAATTTATCCCTAAGACTTACTGACTTGCTGACTAAGCCACTCTGACTATCTCCTTCTAAACTCTGACTCTTCTGTTCAACTCCCTCACTACTCTGGCTGAAACTCTTCTACAAACTGCGGGTTGAAACTGACTTTCTGTGCAGACTGACTGTTTCTGACTGAATTCTTTTGACTCTGGCTAATTCTCTGATTGCCTCCGGTTGAATTGATATGCTCAGCTTCAAACTGACTCACACTTTCTGTCTGTTACTTTTTCTGCAAAGCTGCCTATGTCTCTGTGTCTCTGTGTCTCTCCTTCAGTTTGTCTGCTTCTGTAACTCACTGCTCCATACTGCCTCAGTTAGTCTTTCTGCCCTATCTTCAGTCTGATCTCTTCATTGTTTCTGTATCTTGTCCTCTTTCTTCCTGCTTCAGACTGCTTGCCTCGTATTGCCTCTGTAACTGACCCTTCTGTAGCTGACTCTGCTCTGAGCTGAGAGCCTGCTTTTCTGTCATGAGAGCTGGGCGTGTCCTCATTCTGACTCACTCTACTAACTCTCTAATTCATCACTTTGTCTGCTCTTCACTGTGACTCATCTCAAACATCACTTTCTGTCTGACACTGACTCCTTCTGAGCTCTGCTTTCTGTGTCTGCTTCCACACTCTTAGGTATTAATGGTGTGCACCACAACTGCCTTCTGAATACTGGGATCAAATATGTATATCAACATTCTTAATATTCTTCCTACATTCCATCCACATGACACAGGACTCTAAATGCAATTCCTTCAGATAGAGCCCAGGAATATAGACTCTTCGTAGCTTTTACACAGGTCTATTCCTCAGCATGCATGTGTACGTTTTATTTATTACATAGATGCATCATTAGGCATTGAAAACACTAGTCAACTGTCTTCTCCATTATGACCAATTGTAGACTACTGTAATTTTATCAGTCTGCTAGAAAGAGATGCTTCTTTGAAGAAGGGTGAGACACATACTGATCAGTATTTATAGGAATAAGTATTTAGATTACAGTTAGAAATTATACTAATTTAGGAAAATGGCAGGAATAAGCCATCCTCTAGGGTTGATAACCTCAAAAATCATGAATAGTTTGTCATGTTAACAGCACTAGGAATGAATTTCCTTCTATTGAGTGGGATGTAAGTACAGTTAGATGAACATTGTTTATTTCGAAGTTCTGAGTGCTCATTTGAGTCATCATTTTGGTTCATAAGCTTTTCTGCTGGGCAGGACTATTGATTATCTTTCTCTGTAGGCATCTTACACAAAATCTTCAGATACTATGAGAGCTAGTCCTCAATGGTAAGGTCTCCATGGCAGTTCCATATCCCTTTATGTGAGTTCTGTGTCTGAAGTTTGTAGTTTCTTTAGCAACAGGGTCTTACCTTCAGGTTCTGGGAAACAATCAAAGACAATGGTAATATTCTATTTTGAAATACTGATCTGAAATCTGCAGGGCCTGGTATGTAGAATGTGATCTATTATAAATATCATCATAGGAACTTTTCTGTCATTATCATCATGGAATCATCTCAGTGTTGATTATTTATGTTTAATTTTTTGTTTTATCATCATAAAAGCTCTTGTGCCATTCTGATGATTCCACTTTTAAAGGGAAGAAGCAAACTTTAAAGTTAGAAACTACAACTTGTTTAAGAAAGAGATTGGATTTGAAGTATGAGAGCTTGATGTCAGCAACAATAGCTCTAATCATTAAATTATACTTTTTCTCTAGTGAACATTCAACCTAAAGATAAAGGAATAGATATTATACAGTGATTTATTCCCCCTTAGTTTGTATATGTCAGTCTTATTGCTACTTCTCCTACCACATCCCCGAGTGAAGCAGCTGTTTTATTCTTTTCTTTACACAGCAATGTGAAGCTACTCTGTGGCTGACATATACTGAGACTCCCTTCTTTAACAGTGGCCATATCTAGTTTATCTGGAAGACACCTAGATGATGCCATAAAATCTTAACATTATGACTTAATTGGTATTCCTTTTATTTTTATTTCACTTGAATTTAATTATATCATTTGCCATTTCACTTTCTCTCTCTAATCCTTCTCATGCCCTGTCTCACTGCCTCTCAAATCCATGATCTCCATACATATGTGTGTATATATATATACACATATATGTATTAAATATATATATATATACTATATACATGTACTTATATATGTACATCCACATATATATGTATATATGAATATATATTAATTTATTTATTAGCTATAAGGCAACTAAGGAATTCTGTGAAATTGGTAAATATATATATATATATATATATATATATATATATATATATATATATACTAGATAGGCACCTTGAGATTTTCCTCTTCTACTTTAGCATGACTATTCATAGCTTGTTCAGCACTTGCATAGATAGCTATATTTTTGAGATGTCATTGGTGCAGATACCCTGTTATTTCTAGGAGACAATCTCACGCAAGTTTTTCTGTTCCACTGGCTCTTACACTCTTGCTTCTCACCTATCATCAGTGATGTTCTCAGTTTAGGTGTAGGAGTTTTGTTTCAAATGCATCCATTATGACTGTCCCTTCTCTCATGATGAGTCCTTCTCTGCACTTTTACCCTGAAATAATTTTCTGTAATGATCTCTATCAGCTGCAAAGAGAAATTTCTTTAGTGCTTCATGAAAACTACAACATCTGCAGGTCTAAGGATGCATTTTTAGAATGAAGTTAGGGTTATGCTGCTTTAGTAAAGGGTGGTGATAGAGTTTCCTTTAACATTCATGACCTCACTAGTCTTAGGAGCTTGTCTAGATTTCAAGTACCAGGTATGCTTTTCCTGTTGTAGTTTGGGCCTTAAGCCCTATTAGACAGTTGTTGGATGCCTCAATACATGAGTGTCAGTAATGTACCTTAAAGGATATCTTCCAGTGCTGGTCATTGAAGTTCATAAGCATTACAGTTGTGTAGAAGAATACCCCTCTGTGAAATCTAGATTCCAGGGGCTATATTCATAGGCCTGTGTGGTTTGGATGGAATGTAAACACACCTTTAATCTAGTAATCAGAAAGCAGTGGTAGCAAACAACTTTAATCTCAGTATTCAGAAGGTAATAGTGGTCCACACCTTTAATCCCTACAAAAGATAGTATAAGTAGACACAGGAAACAGAACTCAGAAAGAGTCTGTGTCACACAGGAAGTGATGTCTGAGATGAGTCAGAGTGAATGACAAAGTGACTAATCAGTAGGAGAGTTAGTAGAGTAAGGATATGCCCAATCTCACTAGAAAAGGCAAGCTTTCAGTTAAAGAGAGTTACATAGGAGTTAGAGTAAGAATAGCATACACTAAAGAGTTGAGAAACAAAATGAATAGTCAGTTAACAGAAGCAGACAGAGGAATCAGTAATAAGAGTCAGTTGAGAAGAAAATGAAGATGCTGTACATGCAAGAAACCTGATAATGTGCAACCCATAAAATGTCTTAATTGTTGTACTATTTAGTTTTTGTCAACATGACAGAGACTAGAGTGAGTTGAGAAGAGAAAACACCTCAACTGAGTAACTGTTTTAGTTAAATTGCTCTGTAGGCATGTCTATAAGATATTTTCTTGATTAATGATTGATAGAAGAATTCCCAGCACACTGTAGGTGATGGCATTTCTGAGCAGGTTGTCTTGGGTTGTATAAGCTGAATAAGCCATGGTAAAGTGGAAAGTAAGCAGAGTTCCTCCATATTCTCTGCTTTCAGTTCCTGACTTAACATCTATGGTGTTGGGCTTTAACCTGTTAGTCAAATAAAACTATTCTTCCTTCATATTGATTTTGGTTATTTTTCTTTACAGTAACAGAAATCAAACCAGAACAAGAGTTAAACAATCATCCAAATCATCAAATTTGATTACAAAATAATGGAAGAAATTGAACTGAACCAGTAAAGTACAAGGCCAAAAATATATAAGAGCCCAGCCCAACTAGTAAAAACTTGGAGAGAATTTTACGAGTAACGTACACGCTGACACTAGCCATCCATGTTTGCTAATTTTATTTACCTATTAGGCTTTCACATAGAGACTTAGTGGTACATGTCCACTTGGTAAATTTTGAAGTTTTCTAAAGAAAGACATTTCTGGGTTGTAAGACTGGCAAGAAGTAGAGAGATTTCCATTTCAAAAAGATGGATAAATAATTTACAATTGCAATTTCTCTAAAGTGATCTAAGAATATGGAGATTAGGAGCTGAGAGTCAGAAATAAACCTGGCTAAAGTTGGTCAAACAAGGATAACTAATAAGTGCATCTTGTTCAAGAATTAATTTCTGAACTAATGGTAACCTGTACATTTAATTATATAGCATGGAAAACTTGACATGAAGCATATCAGCTGATAATTTTATGACTTTGTATTCATATTCTTTAAGTAAGTTATTAGAAAATATATAAAGACATTTTGTTTCTTAACTACTCAAACTAACTTTTCTGTTTATATTTTTCTATTTTCCTAGACCATTAAGAAGTATAGTAGTATTTTTATAATGACACTTAAGAAATAGAGTAACACTATATTCTAACATTTTAGCTCCATATTTGCTTAAGCCTCTAAGAGATGACTGATGATGTTGAAGTAACTGTAAATAAAATAATTCAAGATAAGCATAAAGTAGAACAGAAATGCTAATTTTTATTACCTACAAATTGAAGGTCTTGCATATTTTAAATGGTGTGTAGCATTAGTTAAATGATTATGGCTATAAAAGAAGTATATCTAATCTAATTTAGCTTTTGTAATTTCAAAGAAGGTAAATTCACTAGTAATAGGTATCCAGTATGTCATTAGAAATGGTCATAACATTTAGAGGTATTATTGCTATTATTTTATACATTTAGGAACATATGAATTAACTTATATATAGGGCAACTGTTAACTTTGCTAAATCTACCATGTTGTACATCATTTAAATTATATGGCTTTTTGTTTTAGTTCTTGTATCCCTGAATCACCATGACTTACCAATGCACATACATAAACAAACTATGGTGCATAATTATAAAACAAAATCCCATACCTGAGTTTTATTAGGTGACAATGGTTAAACTCGATACAGCTCATTTTTACTGTAATGAACTCATTGTGAAATTTTACAAAGATATAGTGAGTGAGTAAGTTTAGCATCATCTACATTTAAAACTGATAAATCAGTACTCTTTAACGCATTTTACTTGCTTGCATTTAACTGCCTGTGGTATAGAAAATTAAGTTTTTGTTCCTTTTTTTTATTAACACAAATCCACCTAGAAAGAGCAAGTCTGGTTTTCATGAGAAGAGCTACCTCTTGAGAATCTAAACTGTAAGATCAGTTATTTGTTATTGAATTGTAAACATGGTATAACTGAAATCTTGAAATGAAATGGTATTAAGGTGTGTCTTCTCAGTGAAGTATAATTGTACATCATAAGGAATGCAGAAGAATTCATGACTGGTTTATGAATGTTCAACTGAAAGGAATTGTAGAGGTTAATAAATGTTTAATTTCACAGAAAATAAAATATCTGCACTATTCACTAATGAAACACATGATTTGCATGTTTGTAGTATGTGTGTGTGTGTGTGTGTTTGTGTGTGTGTGTGTGTGTGTGTGTGTGTGTGTATGTGTGGTGTAACTGTGTGCACATGCCAGAGGAGAATACTAGGTGTCTTTCTATAGTACTCCCTGTCTTAATCCTTTGAGATGGGATCTTTTCCAGAACCTCAGACTTAAACTGTTCAGCCCAGAGGGCAGATAGCAAGTCTCAAGGATGCTGTTGGTTCTGGTTCCCAATGCTGCAGTTATATACAGTCTGGGGCCACATTCAGTTTGTTATTCAGGTGTTGAGATCTGAACTCAAGGTCTTATTCTTGCATAACAAGATTATGTTATGAATATTCTCTCAATTTCCAACTCCATTTTATTCTTACAGATAAAACAGAATGCAAACTAAATTTTAAAAATTAAATGTTTTCTATTATTTTTTATTTTAAGACTGCTATCCCCAAATACTTAGAATATCCATTTAGTACTTCAGTTTTTCCTCTAGTTTTTTTTTTTCAGCCAAAATAAACTAAGATGAAATCTTGATGGATCCTATTTCTTGCTCTTCCATAGATCTGTCTTCATCAGTCTACTGATGGCTGACATCTCTTCTCCCTGTTTGGCCTCTGATAAGTTGTTCTCGATAACCTGCTGTTTTGTTCTTGAACCCTGCTTTGGCTACAACTTAGGGATATCAGAGCTGTCAAAAATAAGAAAAAGAGCAAGAAGCACAGAGCCCATGAAAGTTAGCCAAGACATAAGGCGCGATAATCAACTGATGAATGTTCAACTGGCAGATGTTTTTCAGGTTATTCCATTTTGCTGTCACAGTACCTGAAATAATAAGAGGCTTTTTTCCCTCCAAATAATAGATGATGGCAGTTGTTTACTTTGTGAGAACCTGCCAAGGCAACCTACTCTGTGGTTTTATCTTTGGAAGTAAGTATGAAACAAGCTTGCCTCGCTGCAGATAAGAGACTTAGAAAGAATCCTATTCAGATGCTCCTGTCACTAATTTATCTGCAGGTTTTGTGATTCATACATACTGTTCTATGTGCAATGGAGCATTAAATTGGTTTCATCTGGGAGCAGGTCACATTCAGGGGTCCTCAGACCCATGCTGTTGAACCAGGTATGCTTGATGCACATAGCTGTTTGTTACTGAATTTCCCTAAGTACAAGGGTTGTACCTTAAGCATATATTAGATATATCCAAATTTTTATAGCAAAAGAATTGACTATAACTTAACCATAATTTCATAAGCAAATGTTAGTAATGACAACATAAAAGAATTTCTCCCCTTAGCAGAGTAATTTGTTCTAATGTCAGGATTATAGGTAGAGTTCCCTTTAGTGTTCTAGTTTCTGATGAATGCACTTTTAGGGGCCCTTTTATTTCTTTAAACAAAGGGATTGTTGCTTAAACTCACTAATTTATATTGAAAAAAATATAGAGCTGTTTTGAAGCAGGCATTTCTCTATGAAAAACCTTTGATAAGACTTGTAGTTAACAGCATAGTTTTCTATGTGGAAATTTCACTTTATCACTTGACAAAATTTAAGAGATTATACCATGACATGCAACTAAAGATAGCTACTGGTTTGAATTAGGAAGGAACATAAAAATAAGAAAGTGTTGTTTGCTGGATTAAGACAGTGTTGAGAAACTATATTATGTATATTTTTTAAATATAGAATATTTAGAAAATACAGTATTTCCCCCCAAAAAAGTTGTTTTTATTTTATCATTTCCATGATGAGGTATATAAAGCTGAGGTCTAGTATATATCCTGAATTTTAAATGTGTTTCATTTTGGGCAAAATTAGACCAATAAATGGCAAAGTGGCAGTTAAGTGAAAGCAATCAGTGAAAAAAATCTAAAGTATTTCTAGCATGCCATGATAACAATCTTCAAGTGTTGGTACATGAGCGACATAAAATGAAACAGTCGCTCTATTTTTATAAATTTCCAATGTTCATTATATCCTGTGTAGCAATTAGAAACAATCATGATCATTTCCAGATGATGACAAAAGGAAAACAAAAGGAAATTCATCCACATAAATGATGATTTGATTCGTATTTATACATTATAATTTCTTTAATAATGTCTCAGTTGTGAGCACGTGGAATAGCTAAACAAGAATTTTCGTATTAATGAATTAAAGCATAATTAGGGCATTACTGTGGGGAACTTTTTATATCTTTCATGCATAATTCACCATATGCAAATGAGATATTTTCTCATTGGTCCCAGTTCTTAAATTAGACTGCGACCTGAAAAACCTCCTAAGGCCTACTAAGAAAGAGGCTGTGAAATCAATATATTTAATAGTTTTACTGTTAGATTGCAAAATATTCTACTAGGATTTTTTGTGCAGGAAAAAAAAATACAAAGGAAAGAAACCTAAAAAATTAAGAGAAAAAAATGTATTCTATCTGAAGAGTACGGATTATTGGGCATATTTATCTCTGAGTCTTTTGATCCTAAAATGTAATTTTCTGTGGAAAAATAAAGAAGTTTAAACTCTTACTTTTCCATACTTTTATATACACTGTATTTTGTACCTTACATGTGATGCTTCTCTTCCTACTTCTATTCCCAAAGCAGTTACAAACACAGAACAATTCATGGTCATTAAAGAAAGTCTCAATGAGACATTTTGTTCATGGTAATTTAAATATTTAACATTCTGCTGCTCAGCTTGTAGGGAAGGTTTCAAATAACTCGCCAAACCTTGAATTTTCCTCTGTTCCATCACTCAGATTCTCACTCTCTGCTTCAATTGTTAAGGATTTTTAAAAACGACTTTCCTACGAATCTGTGAATCTACAACCATGTGAAATACGTGTTCGCTTTTAGATTTCTTCTACAAAATTAAGGGTCATATTCCATTGCTAGTATAGAACCTGGAAAAGTTTGAGATCTTAAAAATGTTTGATTGAATGAAATAAAAATGAAAAACAGATAATGTCGTGAATAAGAATATGAGAAATATTTGAAGGAAATACACCAAGCCAAATTGCTATACGCACTCATTTAATTCACAAAATATTTGCAGGTCTCCTTTACATTTAAAAGGCAAATACAGCTATAAATACTAGCTTCTTTCTTCCAAACTAAACTTTCCATGCCCTTTTAGATATTAAGCACCTGTTTGAGGGAAAATTAGTGATATATTCTCTTCATCCACCATATGCTGAATAAAAAGAAAATAACAATAGACTTAAATTACATATGACACACAAGCCTGAAGAAATTATGTATAGAAATACTGTACATAGTTTGGTTTGATGAAGAATGTGTAGAGATGCGAATGTATAATTATATAAAAAGGGTACTCAATAATGCTGATACATTTGAGGAGGAGAGGTTAGAAAGAACAATTTATTTAGTTTTTTAAAGTATCTCTATGTTTATTATTATTTTCCTGCTAGAAAGCAGGTCATATTACACAAAACAGTCTCAAAATAGAGGGACAGAACAGACAAACTTTGTTTCTATGCTTTTGTTCAGTTTCTTTCAGCTTATACAAAAGCATGTCAGTTAAATACCTAATTGTTCAACATTTTTATTAATTTTGTCTGAAAATATTTACTAATTCCCCCCTAGCTTCATCTTTAACCCCATCTTAAGAACATGCTTCTTAACTTATTTGTAATTGTGAATATTTCCATATCCCGACTGCTATTATTTCTAGTTTCATTCTATTTGTGGTCTGAAAAAATACTTGGAAATCTTTAGAGTTTTTCAACAGGACAAAATTTGTTTTGTAACTTCACCTGAAATTTACCATAGAAAATACCATATGTACACTGGAGAAAAGTATACATTCTGTTCTGTTAGATAAGATGAAAATTAATTCATGATATATGTAAACGTAGAAAGGAGATTTCCTAAGACCCCTAATTATTGAATCTCACCTATTAAAAATATACAGATAATAAACACGTTATCAATCCTATATTATACATAGAAAAGGCAATACTATGGAAATTTGAGAAATTAAAAGCACAAATCATTTTATTGAGACCTACACAATATATATTCTTGTGTAATAAACTACTAATATCGATGAAAAAAAATCCTCTATCGCCGTATTTTAAAAATAAATAGAAGAATTAAAATCTTATAATAAAAACTGAAAATATTGGCTTTCAAAATATTTTTAGCTAAGTGTATTAATCTTTATCCATCATTGTGTAAACTTATATAAATATAAGTATAATTCATAATGGGAAACTAAGTCTTTCTTTGTACTTCTTCCTTCTAGTTTGAAGTAAAAGGCATATGGTCCCAACCTTAGGATCATTGACAGCAAATACAACATATTCAAGACTGGTTTTTCAGCTTTGCAGAGTTGAACTCAGGAACTTGTCCCTGGTGGGTAACCAGTCTACAACTGAGCTACTTTCACAGATCCCATTGTAAGGATTAAATGGATGGTTACCTATAGTGAACATAGCTGATATAAATACCATTATACTAAAATAAATAATAAGAATTTTGTGTGGGAAATATATTTACTCATATGATTATCTAGGGTCAAAAAGTACAACTGTTTACTGATATGCTATTCTTGCATATCTACCTTATACTGTTACTCCCTTTAATCTAAATAATTTTAAAGTACATATGAAAACCTCTATTATTCATTCTCTTTCAATGAGATCATTAAAGAGCTAATTATGAAAACATAGACATAGAGACATAAGTCACAATTTCCTTGTAGAAAAATAATGGGTTGAAATGTTGTTTTGGGCTGTGTATAAGGAAGATGGCAATTAAATTTTAGTAAAATTTCCAGAAATAGGAGCTTTTAGACATTTTGTTTTCAAACAAAAGTGAAAGAAGCAAAGAACCTTCTACCTGGATTCAAATATGCTTTTTCCTTTCTGAAAACCAGGACATTAAAAATGTATTCACTTATTCTCTTAACAGTTTACCGAATCGGGATGGCAAACTTAAATAAGTAGAGAGGCTCACTGCGGTGAAAGTTCATAACAGCTTATTAGAAAGCTTGTCAAACTTTAACCTCAGGATCTTAATGGAAGATCAAGAATCGATTCATGTTTTCAGTATTTTATCTTTTCATGATGCAAGAATGCTATCTTAGGACCATATTGACTATAGGTAAAACTGAGTTTCTGTTGTACTAACAATCCTGGGGTGGCTTACATGTCTGCGAGGTAGCTGTGCTGCCTGCCTGCCAGTAGCTGCAGCAGCTTCCAGGCAGGAAGTTGAGGAGTGTGGTTCTCCAGCTGGCCCATAGAGTCTTAGATCAAAGATCTATGAACCTATGAATACTAATGAACGATTCTTGGGAGCCAAGAGCAGAGGGCTTATACTCGGTTATTAGAGCAAGTGCTTACATATTTATAGTCAGAGGAATGGGCCCCATACCTCAGGAACCTCAGTGGAAGCTCGGTAGTCAGGACAGGCTTGTATATTGGGGTTATGGCTTAGGCTTAGGTATTTTCCAGGGAACAGAAGAATAGATCTTATAAGGAAGGGTTTAGTTGCAACTCTAGATAAACAATTCTGTCAGATCATGGGTCCTTGGAGGGGGTGGTGTTTTTTTGTGTCTTGTGAGCTGTCAGCTACTGCAGAGGGGAGAGGCCAGATTCCTGCCAGTTCCTCAGAATGAAAGTTTGGGGTCTTGAGTACCCTCAACCCACTTAGCTGGGACAGTCCCACAAGTTTCTTTGGCATTAGATTGTCATGTTTTCTTCACAACTTGCATAATTTTAAGTTTCTACCATTTAGAGCATATGCATCATAATGGCTAATCTCTTCTTCAGCCAACCTAAAATGCAGATAGCTGATTGCTGTTTGGCAGGTCGTGTGGAAACATATCTATTTAAGTCTTATTAAATTCTGTTGTCAATATAATGTGTTCCAATACACTACAAAGAGGATTTTATCTCGATATGACTAAAAACATATAACTTATTTTAAGCAAGTGTCCTGACAAATCTTACTTCTCTTTGCCTTTTATTCAAATCTCCATTCTGAGTGGACTCATGTTGAGGCTCCCTTCATCGCCATGGCCCTATCCTTTCAGAAATCTGCAGGCATTACTATTATATTTAATTCCAGCAGCCTCATTCAGTTCTTGATCCTTCTTGCACACTTTCTAAAGTTTAAAAGACTTAGCTTAAATGTTATCTGTTTATAGACAGTGGAAACTGAATAAGAACATGAGCAAGAGAAGGTCCTTGTACAATAGATAGAAATATAGACTGGTTTAGGTAGCCATTATGGAAAACAATGTGAAAATTATTCAAAATTTAAATTAGGATTTCTATTTTGTAAAAAAAGGAAATCATATATATATATATATATATATATGTATATATGTATATATACATTTACACACACACACATATATATATATGAAGCTTAAATAAAATGTCAGCATTTATATGAAACCAATTCATTGCCTCTAAACATTCACTCTATGATACAAAATTTGATCTTTATTTATTTTATAATAAGTATTAAAATAGTTGCAATAATTCTCACAACAGTCATCCAGAATTTAACATGCCATTTTAATACTTTAGAACTGAATAATAATCATTTGGGAAGAAGTTCATGAAAAAAAAAATCAATCGTCTTTGAATTTCTAAGACTGCCAACCAAAAAGCTGCATCGCTTGAGAAAGACACAAACCAAGTAAACATCCAGACACAAATCTGAGCAGAAGGCAAATGTTTCTGGAAAGCAAATATTGACTGTTTTACTAATTTTCTTTGCACAGTCAGGAAAAGAAAGAGAAAAAACACCTTGTTTCTCCAAGGATTAGTTTTCACTGTATTTACACCCTGACCATTTTAGCTCCTAATACAAAGTTAGAATGCATAAAATGGAATAATTGCTATTATTCATGTAATTTCCCTTTAGGATTCATACCAAATAAACTGGCACATTTGAAATATGATCTAATTCTTTCTATGTTTAGATCACATGCTTAGTAATAAATTCTATAGCTAAAAGCAATTGAGACAGAAGCAACACCATATATCAAGTGGAACCAAATAAAATATATTTCCATTTGTAGGCTCAGAAAAGCACACTGAGGATGAAGGAAATGTATGAACACAAATGCATATTGTGATGACACCTATCACACTTGTTTGTTCAGTTCAGAATATATCAGCTTTCTATGTGGATACATGACAGCATGAACCACCTTCTATTGCCAGCCTTTATGACCTGCATAATTAAATACATACATAAATAAAGGTAGGGCTGAAGAGATGGTTCAGTAGGTAAATTGTTTGCCACAAGCAAGAAAACCTGAGATTTTTCTCTAGCATTCATGCAAAAAGACAGGCAGCATGTGTTTTAATCCCAATACTTTAGAGGTACAGTCAAGGGAACAGTTAGAGGATGCTGACAAGCAAACATAGTATAATTGGCATCCTAAAGGTCAATGAGAGATTCTGTCTCAAAGTAGATGTATGACTTCCCTGAGGATCACACTCATGGTTGTCAGTGGCTTCCATAATTGCCTGCATACGTGTTCACATTCAACTACAGATGTATATGTGCACCCACACGAACATGTAAATACACAATGATATCCACCCCAACAAACATTTAGAAACCTAAAATTATCTGATTTTAAATATTGATATTTAACTTGTTGGTCAGAAAAGATGAGTGAGTTTTGAAAATATGGTTTAGTTTCCATTGTTGTATCTAATTAAAAGGTAAAAGAACTTCCACTCCTAGGAATAAATTAAATCAAGAATGAAATTAATTAAAGTTGAATGTTCTGATTTTTATTTAGCTATAAATAGTTACAGATGAAATTTAAATGTAAGCTGTGGAAAAACACCATTTTTTACTTCTGATGATTTGACACTATACATGCCAAAAAAACAATGGGGAAAAAACAATGGGGTCCTTAAGAGTACAAGTGAACGTTGAATACTTTTCTACCATCTTTTAAAAAAAAATATTCAATTGACATAACAAGATTTGTTGGACATATTAAATATAATTACACATTTTTAAATGCAGAAAAATGAATATACTAAATCATTTTTAAAATGTAGTATGTAGGGGGCTGGTTCGATTCTCAGAGGTCAAGGTCACATGTTGCTCTTTAAAAACCTGAGTTTAGCTTCCAGAACCCATATCAGGCAGCTCAAAAGTACTTGTAACTTCAGTTCCAGGAGTTCCAATGCCCTCTTCTAATTTATGTGCAGGTTTTGTGATTCTTACATACTGTTCTATGAGCAGGTATGCAAACACACACATCCACAAATAAATAAGAAATAAAAATAACCTTAAAAAATTAACAAGTAAATATAGAAAGTTATACTGCAATTTTTTATACATATACATAGGTATATATGTTCACTACTATTGTTTTATGTTTTCTTTTTCTGTGAATAATGTTGAATAATGTTGAATAACTGTTGAATCATACTTCAAACACAATATCTATCAAAACAGAGCAGTAGTGTCTATTCTTACACTGTTTTTACTGGGCTATCATTGATTTCCAAACTTAATGTTTTCCAATATGCATATTTAAGAGAGTGGTGATTATTATATGATTCTAAATGACTCTCAGTCTTTTTATTGCTGCTAATTGAATCTAGTGTCTGTTGATGCTAGGCAAGCACTCTACCACTAAGCTATATCCTCAGCCTACTATTAGTTGTGTAATGTTACCACACCATTAATATTATTTTTAAAAGTATATATGCAATTTCTGAATATTTTGCTCAATGTGATATTTATTGTAAACAAAAATTAGGTCCAATATTAATATATAGGATTTTTTTTGCTTGAAAAGATATCTCTGAATTCATTCAAATTCAGAGAAATGCATATTGTAATATCATATGGACTATTTTTATGCTTTATATTGATCATAAAAAACAAAAACAAAAACAACATGACAAAAAGAGGTGCCAGTATGTCACTACTGAGAACACTTCGCTGGCCAGTCATGGTTGTGGTGCTTTCTAGGATTTATAGTTTTAGAGGGCTCCTGATTACTTTTCTCCCCTGGTGGCTTGCATAGTTCCTTTCAATAGTACAAAAGCTAATCCTTACAGTTTAAAAAGAAATATATTTATGTTTATTAAAAAATGTCCAGTGTGTGTGTGTATGTGTGTGTGTGTGTGTGTGTGTGTGTGTGTGTGTTCACAATGGGTAATTAATTATGCTCTACCAAAGAGCCAGGTTTGAACAATCTCCCTTTGAGTTCTTTGCAATTTGGTGAGGGGACCCGAGAGATTCTCTCAAATAGAGAGAATCTGCAGGCCTGGATATTTTTTATGTACGATCACCATGTATAGCACAGGTTGATTTTTAACTAGCAATCTTTCAGATTCAGCTCCCCAGGTGCTTCTACACAGTCACACACTGGACTATTGTATATTTGTTTTGGGTGCTTTACTAATGTTAGCATTTTCTTTTTTTGCCATAATCACGTGGCAAAAAAAAAATGAATGTATAAAGGTATGAACTCAAAATTTGTGAAAGAAGAGGAATCAATTGAGAAGTTAATCTAATGGTGTTTGGGAAACTGAGGTGAAGACTCAATTGGTAAAGTGCTTATTGGAAAAGTAATGGAACCTGAATTCGAATCCCCCACAGACTTATAAAAAGCCAGGCATAGTAGTGCAGCTCTGTAGTCCCCAGTCATTTATGTGGAAAGAAGACAGAGGGATCCTGGAGTTCACTGGCCTGCCAGGCTGGCCAATGCGTGAATTCTCATTTTAATGAATGCCATTTCAAAAGTTAAAATGGTGGACAAATGAGGGGAACATCTGGCCCAGACCTCAGCCTTCCACACTTGTTTACTCACTGTTGCTGTTAAGAGACACCATGATCACAGCAACTCTTATAAAGGAGAGCATGTAATTGGTGCTTGTTTACAGTTTCAGAAGTTAAATCCATTATCAGCATGGCAGCACAAGATAGACATTGCTCAGGCAGCAGGAAAAGAAGGAGAGCTACTGGTTTTGGTTTAGTCTTCAAAGCTCACCTTCAGTGTTACAATTAGACCAACAAGGCCACATGTCCTAACCACTTACAAATAGTGCCACTCCCTACTGGCCAAGCATTCCTATTCAACCCACCACACATGTGCACACAAAGAAACATACACACATACACACTAGCACATACATATACACATACACATACAAAAGTGTACGTACTTTATGACAAAACTTTTCTCATGTGATATTATTTTTTAATGGAAGCATTTTTAGGTGACTGCATATTTTCTTAGTTTCACTATTATTCTGAGAATATACAACTGAGTCTTTAGGGGAAAAATCATTTTACTTTAGTATTTATAAGTAGTTTAAGAAGTACCTGTGTTTTATTTCATGCTTCAAGGGGATAGTCAAAGATTTG
Organism: Cricetomys ansorgei; assembly: GCA_026225945.1. Taxonomy (NCBI): domain Eukaryota; kingdom Metazoa; phylum Chordata; class Mammalia; order Rodentia; family Nesomyidae; genus Cricetomys; species Cricetomys ansorgei. The sequence goes on from JAMJFZ010002812.1 coordinate 5,225,139, forward strand.
CAAATTCTCTCCCTTTAGACTCAGGTTGTGTATGACTTAGCAGTAATGTACAGTTAAAAATAAAGTAAAAGACAATTCCAAGAGAACTGTTCTGTGGCCTTTATTAAATTTTCAAATCCCTCTGGAATTATATTACCCACTGAACCTCATGTATTCCTGAATTTTACAATGGCTTTCCAAGCTCTGATGCAAAAAGCAATAAACATGAGCAATGCTTGGACAGAGCTTATAATCTTCTTAATAATTCCCCAAGTTATAAAAAAATCTGGAATTAACTTTCCCATTTTCTTGCAATAAACTTAAAAATAGAAACAGAATATATAGACAAACATGACTACAAATTTAAAGGTGCTATTTTCACTATCAAATACACTCTATTTCTACTACTACGGTTTTGCAATCTTAATAATGCATGTCCCGTGATACATACAGAATCATGTTATGGGGATTGCAAAAATGTCAAGAGGTAACATTTGTGGGATAATGTGTAGTTTCAAGTCAAAGCAAATTGAATCTGTTCTTTTTTGACCATTTTCACTGAATATTAATAAGTGGCAGCAATGCTATCTCTACACAACCAGGATTTAAAGAAAAAATAACAGAAAAAGGAATAACTAAATTCATTTTTGCATAAATAATAAATTCAATATGATATTGTCCTTGCTTCTATATCTTAAAAAATGAAACAAAGAACAAATCAGCTTATCAGATTATGTATCTAAAAAAGGAAATAATAACCATATTAATGTGTAAAGTCGTGGTTTAGAATACCGAAGCAGGTACAAAGCCCTCCAGTCTATGAAAGGGCTTTATATAGTCAAAGCGCATTATATAAACTGGAAAGCAATATTTGAGTAAATACTTTATAATGGCATTTATGGCATGCCTTTAAAACACTTTAAAATATCATTTTCAATGATACTGCTGACATTTTTTTTAGCCTTAATGATAAAATATTAATCAGTATACTTCAAGCTTTTAAGATATTTCATAAAATTCTGTAACAGGCCAATGAAAAGTTTCATTTCATCTATAAAATGAAACTTTTCATTTATTTGTAGCAAACAACATAAGTAGACACACCCTACTATTATTTATATTGTATGCATCCTCATCACAATTAAACTTAAAAATCACCTATCCCATGTTACATCATGCACCAAAATAAACTGAAACAGGGAGCAGGTAATACTGGAATGCAATTGGTAATATTTTATATATAAGACACAGTGATCGTATATGCACATATGCAACTATTATAGTTTGCTATTTGGTGTTTGTTATTCAATTGGAAAATGTTACATTACTGACTCCTACAGCAAAGAATCCATACTGATACTCAGTACCAACCAGAGGCATATTTAAATCATCTTTTCAGAAACTGAAAAACAGCAATTGTGAAATGTATCTTAAGTTTAAATGCTAATTAATCAATGTGAAATAACCTTGTACCTTAAAATAAAAGTTGTCATATTGTTCTCTTAATATTCATAAATTTTAATATAAAATTTCATGTATAAGTTGAGAAATGTTTGAAAATAAAACAAAAGAAATTTTAACTTGAAATGCTTATCGATAAAGGTATCATGTATTTTAGCACATTAAAAATGTATAGAAGAGATTTTGAGGTTCATATACCTCTTCGCATCTTCTAGATATTTAAATAAATTTTAGTGGCTAAAACTAGAATATGTTTGAATAGTTTTGGATATTGTTTATTGGATTGTTTTCATTTGAGTTGTTAAGAAACATATATAGGGTTAAATAGTTAACACAGGCGTCTCACTCAGTTGTGAGAAGTGGATTTTACGCTTCATATTGGATGCTTAAAACTGTAAAAAGAGAACAGAACCTCACACTTCTGGAGCCATGCATGCCTTTCAGGACCTCACATGTATGGCATGTGAGGCATATGGCATGCAGGCATATATTCTTTACAGAACTCCACACATATACATATATGTCTTACAGAACTCCACACGTATGCAGGCATTCTTACTTTGCAGAACCTTGCGCACGCGCGCGTGCACACACACACACACACACACACACACACACACACATATATATATAATTTACCCCACACACATACAGGCATTATTACTTTACAGAATCCCACATATAAACAGTCATATATACTTTACACAACCCCACACATATGTAAGCATTCTTACTTTACATAACATCACCTTATACAGGCATAAATACCTTATAGAATCCAACATGTATGCAGGCGTATTTACTTTATAGAATCTAACATATGGAGGCATACATATTTTACAAAGCCCCACATGTATACAGGCATATATACCTTAGAGAACTCTACACATATGCAGGTATACATACCATAAAAATTTTAAAAGTTTAGTTTGTTTTATGTGTATGCCTGTTTGGCCTATATGAATGTTTATGCATCTCATTCATTCCTAGTGCCTACAGAGACCAGAAGAGGGTGTCAAATTTTCTGAAATTAGAGTTACAGATGTTTTTGAGTTTCCATGTGGGTACTGGGAATCGAAAAGTAATAAATGCTATTAATCACTGAACCATCTCTCCAGTATCCATACTTCAAATTTAAAATTAAAATTAAACATAGCAAGTTCAGAATTTTGATGAAAAACAATAACTACATAGTAAACTACAACAGTAGTATATTGTAAAAATAAAACTATGCTGATATGATCTCTCTCTCCATCCTCCCATCTCGAAATGTATATAATGTACTGCACTCACTCCAGTTGTGATTAAAGTGTGATGAGCCATAAACCTCCCACAGCATGAAGTGAGAACGGTATAAGCTTACTGTATGCATTGAGATACTTCATAAAGATTCCTTAAACACTGGCACTGGGATACTAAGACAGTTGCACTGACCATCAAGAAGGCTGCTAAGTGGCACTGGGTGACTATGGGATGGTCACATGAATAGAGTAGAAGATGGATACATAAGTGATTCATGTTCTGGAAGGTATGAGGCAGGATGGCTTGAGATATCATACCATACAGGGAAGCATGCTAATAGTTATGACATGTATCACAGTGTGTTGTGCCTAGAATTCAGCTTCCCAAAGACCACCAGAGAGACCTAGTCCACATTCAAAAAGCAAATATTTATTGAATAAAGCAAGCTTTATTCAAGCTTGAACAGGGGCTCACTGCATCCAACAATGCAGCAGGTTCAGACAGAAAAGCCCAGAGCTGGGGTTGGGGGTGTATGTGTTATCATGTTATCATGGTTACAGGAAGGGGCAGAAGTTTCTAACCCAGTAGTTATGGTTAGGGTGCTGTTCTGTTCTAGCAAGTTCTGGTGCAAGGGAATTGGTGGGCTATGGGACGTGATCTCTGATTGGCTCTAAATGGAGTTTAGGTCCTTCAAGTGGACTTGCATAATTATGGAACCTAAGGAAATGTATGTGAAACAAATTAGAGCTAGATAAAATTTTTAAGTTATTGCTTTATGTTGTCATGAACTTTCCATTGTTTACAAAGAAAGGATTTTACCTCCTCTGAGGGATATTTTACAGCATATTCACGAGTTTGGAAAAGGTAAGCTAAACTTGATTTAATTTTTTTCTTTCTGTGAGAGGATCAGAAAGTTATGATTTGGTAAATATCGAACTTTTACTATCAGTCCCAGTGATCACCATTAATGAAACCTGAAGCATATTACCTACAATGTTTAAGATCATTTCCCTAAAATTTTCTGTGAAGGTGACTTTTTATACAATATCTTGCATACGAAATAAAATAATGTTTAGAAAGCAGATGACAGATGGTTTGATGTGTGGCCGTTTCTCTGATAGCTGAGAATGACAGACTTTAATGATCATTATTTTTTTCAATGATACAATGATGCTAAATCAATAGTATTAAATGAAATATTTGTAGTGGATAATATAGTATTTTTATCTGAACTGCCTTTTTGTATGTTGTAATTTAAGCTGAAAGAATGACAACATAAATTCTACTGAGAATTCCAACAAAGAATTGGAATAATTTACTCATTCCTCTGGGATAAAATTGGTTGTTTAATATCACAAAACATTGAAATAAATGAATTAAATCATTATCAGAAGTCAATATGCTGTCTTTTTTTTCTTTATGTTTTCTTTTCTTGTACAATGCATTCTTATCACAGCCTCCCTTCCTCAACTCCTCTCAACTCCACCACCATCTCCCCCTCTTCCAAGTCCACACCACCCTGCTTCCCCTCAGAAAAGAGCAAGTCTCCCAGAGTTACTAATCGAACACGATCAATGCTGATATTAATTCAGAGAGTAAGGTAGCATGCACAGGCCTTGCATGAGTCTGTACCAAATGGGTACAGAAAAGAGAAGAAAAGGACACATGGCCCATCTGCAACCCAGAAGCTGTCTCCACTTGTTAACCATTTGCAATTAAAAATTTAGATTCACTGAGGAAATAATCTACTCTTGAGGGTAGGCTGCATGACTAGAAATAGATGGTCAACAGAAAAGGAACTCAATGGCATCTTTTGAGGTTCTTTCTCTCATGATCTTGTGTTGGGGCTGTTTGCATTAATTTATCTTTTTATATTTATTTTAATTTTTTAAATTTTTTTCTCTATCTTATAGTTCCTGTGGTGTATTATGGCTTCCAGTTTAGTGTTTTTATGTGATTCCTGAGAGTGAAAAGGAGAGGGTTTCGGCATCTATATCTGTTCCTTGTGTCTTTTCATAGACTGTTTATCTTTTGTTTGTTTATTTTGTCCTATTCATATGTGTTAATCTTCGTTTTATCTCATCTTATTATTTTATTTTATTTTATTTTGTTGTTATCCCTTGGAAGCCTGTTTGTTTTACAGCAAGAGACAGAAAATTGGTGGATTCAGATGTGGTCAGGAGTGGCGGGAGGGGGAGGAATTCAGAGTAGAGGGAAAGGAAACTCTTATCAGAATATATTATGTGAGAAAAAACAAACTGTTTTTAAATAAAAGAAAAAAATGTTTTTGTTCTCACTTAGAATAGCACACATTGTTGTTGATATATGGAATAGGACAGTGGAGGAAAAAAAAGCCTTGCTGTTATTACATATAAAGATAGTAAAACATTGAAAAACAGGAAAACCTTATTATTACTGACAACAGTAATGCTGCAGAATTGAGGCTAGGCCATCCTATTTAGTCGCTCAGTACATATAATATGCATAGATATTAAAGATTCAAAGATATCAGTCACTGCTTCTTTGGCAGACCATAGAAAAATCTGTTGAACTGTGATGGTAGAATTTGGGACAATGTGATATCTGGTTGTTATTAAGGTTATTCACAGCAAACACTGAAGTGATGGTAAGTATCTGTAGGGATTATCTGAAGTCATCTCGTGGTGAGTCTTATATTGTATGATAGATATATTAAATCCTTTGAATTTTGTCTAAAACAAAAAGGAGATTTTTGTGTTTGTTCTTTGTCTGTGTGTGTGAGTGTGTGTGCACGCACGCGTGTGCACGTGTGCATGTTGGAGAAGTTGATTCTTAGTTATCTTTAAAATAATTGTTTTTGCACACTTTTTAAAAAGGGATGGATAGGCCTTGGCATTTTGTATTGTCTGCAGGTGTTGGATTTCTATGGGAATATTTAATTGCTTAAGATCTGCATATGGTATCAGTAGAACACCTAAGGAGTCCTGAGGAGAAGTTCAGGGTTCCACTATGAGTATGGCTCTGACCATGATGGTGGTTCCCTCTGCTGAGGTCAGGCAGAGTTTACATATATGAGAATGCCTCCGTGTCTTCTTAGCTGAACCACTACAGCAGTGAACTGCTACAAGTGGTGCCTGCAGTATGGGGCAGGACATCACGCCAGCTAATCCAACATGGAGACTAGGAAGAAGAGAAAGAAACTCCAGACGTCAGAGTTCAGTAAAGTACACTCAGGGAAACTACTGGAGGACAAAGATTAAGGCATTAATTGAAGGCATCTGAAGGAAGAGCAGAGAGCGAAAGGAAATAAGCCTCTATGAAGAGAAAAGGCTTTGAAATAAATAAATAAATAAATAAATAAATAAATAAATAAATAAATAAATAAATAAATAAATAAATGAGGAAAAAACCTTCCAAGATGAGAGCCACAGAATGGGGGCTAAGAAATAAAGAATTCAGCTGGGAGCAGGAAAAAGCAAGCTTCTTACTGCTTTTTCTGTTCATGGAGCCAATGCTCCCTCCCTCCTGCTGCTGGTGATAGCAAATTGTTTCACAAACTGAGTTTTCTGATAGCTGCTTTGTATTGTGTGAAGCTCAAGATGTATTTGAGGTCTATGAAGAAGGTTGTATGTTTCTCCATAGTGTGGTGAAAAAGGATGCCAAACTGCCAAGACTTTGCCGGATGTTCTTCCCACTAGCACGGAATGCCCTGCTATGAAAACAATGCCTTGGGGCCTAAAATCTGCTTAGTTAAACTGAACTGACTTTTTCCCTGCAAATCTGTCTACAAGATGTCCCGATAAGACATGTCTGCTATGGTGATTAGAACTGCATCCTATGGGGGAACGTTTACTGCAGCCAAAGTAACCAGTTATTTTTTCCAGCAAACCAGACTTTATCTTAAAATCTGGGAAGTGTTTCCTAAAGGTCAATATACAGAAACTGTTTTTCAGAACTGGCCAAGGCTGTATCTTATGCTGGCAGCCAAACTTGGTATTGTAAGAGTCACCCAGCTGGTGCTGGTTTTGAAGGCATGGAGGGGTCTTTGGAGAGCAGCTGAGGCTTGGCACTGTAAGAGGCCAGGAAAGGCCATTAGTGAAGACGCAGCCTCAGTAGTAGTTGAAGGCCCAATATGATGGGGTCATACAGACAAGTTGAGGCTTGGCATCATGAAGAAAGCCTATGAGAGGCTATTGGTAAAAGTGCAGCCCAATTGCAGCAAGAGACCTCAGCAATTTTTGAGATATCACTACCATGAGAGGACCACCAAGAATAGCAGCAGCAGTGGAGTGAATCCAGCTAGAGCTTGTAGGATAAGCTGTGTGTGCTGCAGAGGACAGAGCCAAAGAAATGACCCAAGCCCTTTGGAGGATCCCAGAGATCATGAGGGAATTCCAAATAATTGGACATTGATACTGTTTTTCTGCTTTCCAAAGACATTGTAAAAAGCTTGATAGATGTTTGGTATCATTTGGTCATGTTCATTAGAAGCCTCATAATTGTTTGTCTTGTAAATAGTTTTGTTGGTATAGTGTTAAATTGTGCTGTAAGATAAAGCATCTTTTTTAATACAAAAAGGGGAAATGTTGTGGAAGTTTATTTTTAGCTATGTTTAAAATAATTGTTTTTGTGCACTGTTAGAAAAAAGGATGCATAGGCCTTAGCATTTTGTATTGTCTGCAGGTATTGGATTTCTGTGGGGAATGTTTGATTTTTTATGATCTGCAAGTGGTTTCAGTAGAACATCTAAGGAATTCTGAATAAAAAAACAAAAACAAACAAAAAAAAAAAAAAAAAACCCTGATCTGAAGCGCTAAGAGTTCCATAGTGATTATGGCACTGGCTATGACGGTGGTTTCCTCTGCTGAGGACTGGCAGAGTTTGCAGTTATGAAATATGCCTCCTTGTCTCTCTTGGTGAGCTGCCACAACAGCATACAACTACGTGTTTGTGTGTGTGTGTGTGTGTGTGTGTGTGTGTGTGTGTGTGTGTATGTATACAGTGGCCAGGCAACAACCTCTACTGTTGTTCTTCAAAATGCATCTTGTTTGAGGCATGGTCTACTGTTGCTCACTTTTGTGAATACAAAGGCTATCTTCTAAAGATTCATCTGACATGCCTTCTACCTCTATGTAGGGCAGCGGTTCTCAACCAGTGGCTCCTGACCACTTTAGGTATCAAAAGACCCTCTCACAGGGGTCACTTAAGACCAACTTCTTATCACATATTTACATTAAGATTCATAATAGTAACAAAATTACAGTTACAAAGTAGCAACAAAAATAATTTTTATGATTTGAGGTCACCACAACGTAGGGCACAAGGATGGGAGTGTAGACCTTGGAAAATGGGAGGTGGCTGTGTACAGGACACAATGTATAAAATATTCAAATAATTAACAAAATATATTTTTAAAAGGGGAACAGTATTAAAGTGTCACAGCATTAGCAAGTATGAGAACCACTTCTGTAGAGTCATTCTGAGATTAAATATACTTGTGCTACCCATCTGGATTTAATGTGGGTTCTGAGGATTTGAACTCAGGTTTGCAGGCTTGCATGGAAAATATTTTGCCCATTGACCTCTCTTGCTAGTATCAGGCAGATTTTGACAGAGAATGATATAAACAGATTTGCACTACAACGTGGTCAGACAGGCATGACAGTGAATGACTGGGTTAGCATAATACAAGGTGATATTATAGCAGTCTAGTGTAGGTAAGCTCCCATCGATAAACATGTTTGGGCTTCCGTGGTAGCATGAAATCATGTTAAATTGCATTAGAAGAGCATCATAAAATGCTTCCTCAGAGGAAACATTTAATCTGCACCTTTCAAGAGAAGAATGTTTGCTACACTTTAAGAAATGTATAGGATGATAGAATTTAAAATCTCAGAGAAAATGGAATGATTGAGATAACTCATAATCATGATAATCGTGTATTGATCACTAAAGTTTATACGTAAGGCATAAAACCATAGAGAAAATAAAAGAGATAAAACTGGTTGACAGTCTCATCTCTAGGAATCATAAAGACCATTGTCAAAAAGGTCATTAAAAACAGGAACCTGGAATTAATCTGAATAATGTAACAAGATGTGTGATCACTGAAATGTGGTAAACTTAGAAAACAAATTCATTTACTAAACAATATAAAGCAGTATAATAAAATTAGTATTGTACACTGATGTTATAAACATTGTGTCATTAACACAGTCATTAAAAAGAACTGTTTTGTTGGTGATAGTGTTGGTGGTAGGTTAGATCTGGAAACCCCAGGGGCTTATGGTGCAAAATGTACCATGATAATTCTTAGAAAAGACATGTATACGTTTGTGTTGTCTAGAATTGCATTTAAGAATAAGCATGTTCCAATAATTAGAGCTATCTCGGTATATCATCAAATGTCTTTTGTCTCCTCTAACCATTCCAGGAAAGTAGTGTGAATTTAGATGTTTTAGTCATCATGAGAGGCTATGGGTCACCTTTTGTGTTCAGGCTGCTTGCTCAGACATAAAATATATCACTTAGTAGTAATGTCTCAGTTCTGTAAGGGTTGTTGGAAAATTGAGGCTAAATAGGATGATTGGACATTATTATGTTCTCTGAGGTGTGGATTAAAGCTGAGCATGAACAGTCTGAAAAGCTTTAAAAAATTATATATTTCAAAATATTCAAAGAAAGTTACACCAAATAATTCTAACCACATGAGCCAATTCCTTCTTTAAAAACCCCTTGCATCCTTCTAGTTTCTTTCTTTGGTTTCTCAGAGACATTTTCAGCCAAATATTCTTCAATACAAACTTAATTCAGTTCCCCTTTTCTTTAGTTAAATCAAATTTATTTTATTTCTATATGTTGAAGTTCTCTTTTTTTACATAAAATGATCATGGATGAAAAAATAAGCAATTCCTCATTGCAAATATGCAGTTAAGATATTTTATATAAGGATAATGTGGTTTATAGAATGACTAGCAGTTCTTTGAAACTGTTAATGTTCTACATAAACTGTTCTACACAGAATTGTGTATCAGAATGTGCCTCACATGTGAGTTGTCCATCAGTTACCATCCTGACCAATAATTCCTTTGCAATATTTCTTTCTAGTGTCCTTATTAGAAAAACCTCCTGTGCTTTTTGTCCCATTGGTTTCATGCTCAGCTTTCCAAATCCTCAAACTAAATAACCCAAGTACTCAAAAAAGAAACAAAGAAGTTTGCTTTGTTATCTATATGATATACATTGACTGTCAAAAACACAAACCAGACTGCACTTCCTTCCCTTTTCCAAACCCATCTTCAAAAGTAAACACTCCTACATTAATCTTATGTATTTTGTATGGTTCTTACTATATGTTTCTTCCTCATTGGTGTCTTTTGTCAGGGATTTATATTCAACTCAGAAATTACTATCCATATCTTTAGATCTCGCCTCACGTTGTTTATTCAACTTGTGATATATGTTTACCTTTCCATTTAACATTACATCACTTCTCTACTTTTAGCTCTCCCTGTCTTTAGATTCAGATTCTCTGAAACCTGAAGTCAGTTTTGTTTTGCTAAGAATAATAGAGCATTATAGCACTTCTGAAATCATACTAACCTATTATTTGTGAATAGATTGATAATAAAAGCTGAAAATTAGTATACAGTGTTAGAATTGTATACATTTCTTCACTGTGGAACACAGATCATCTTCTTATTGTGCATCTGACCTTCCAGAGCATGTTTTTCCCTCCATCTCCACCTTCCTCCCTCCATTTTCTTCCCTATCTTCATCTTCTTCCTCCTCCTTTTCATTCTCCTGTTTCTGCCCTCTTTTTATACCTTCTATCTCCCCAAAACAGGTTATCTAGTCTTTAGAAACAATTACAGATACAACACACTATTATTAATTACACATTCAATGTTTACACATACAAACATTGTATGTGTAAAGTTAATTGCACATGCAAACATTGTATCATTTCTCTTGACTGACAAGAGATATGAAGTTTTAGTAGGGTAAGATAATATTTACTTTTAGATTTGGAAATAGTGGCAGCTAAATAATTGTTGTCCAATACATTGTGTGCCTTTGAATTTCATATATGAAAGACCTAAACAACAACTTGGTAGCTTTTTCAGAAAAAGTAATTGGAAGGAAATTTTGTTTGTATAGATTAATGAAGATTGGATCCCCGGGATAGAATTGGTGTCCAGAGAAGTCTCTTTCTCTGTTCCTGTCAGATGGGGCATAGATCCAACAAAGGGTAGTCATATTCTAGTCAATCAAAGAATTATAACCAGAGACTGACACAGTTGACAACTTGACTATGGACTTCTAATCTCCAGAACAGTCAGAAAATAAATTTTTATTAGTTAATTTGCTCAGACAATGGTATTGAGCTGCCTAAGACACTGATGATACCTAGCTGTGAATTTAATGCAATGAAAAGTATATTTGTTCTTTCATTTACATTACATGGCCTCCATAGATAAAATTTACTTAGTTTAAAACCTTTAATGTCTTCTTAATCTCATGAAAATAAAAATTAACTTAAGTTCTATTTTAAAATTACCTTATAACATCTGCTAACCTTTTATAATCTGTGCATGAAAGTCATTTTTGAATTAGTTGATGGATATTTCATGATATTCTTTCCATTGTAAATAGGATTTAATGATTGGATATAAACAATATTTCCTTTTTATTTATTTTTTTCCTTTTTGCTATCATCTTAATTTTCTTGGAGGCGTACAAGTACTTTCTACTTATGATCTTTTAAAGTGCTAGTCAGCGATAGTGTGCTTGTATTTTTATTGGAACAGTTTAAGTCACTTTAAATCTCAAAATCTATGTTGAAATTGCCTTGTTCTGTGGTCCACAGAAGGCAAACCTTATCCTTCCTGAGCTTTTCTACAGTAATATGTAGTCTATAGTGCCAGAATGTGTCACTTCATTGTTATACAGCACATAGCAGGTCATATGGGTTGACAGGTGCAAGTAAAGAGACAAGCATTGTGTTAAGGCATTCTTTAGCATAGTTTAAAGACTAAAGTCCTGAGGAAGAAGAGAAATAGCTACAGTATTCTTTACATTTGAAATCAGACAAATTTTAGAAAATCATGTAGGTTTTCAAACACAATGGTTTTGATTCAATAGGTAACAATAGTATTTCTTCTCCTATCTGCCATCCTTCTCTCTTCCCTCATTGATGTCAAATCTATTTTATATGCTTCTAGAACATCCAGCACAGACTCATTCTATTGTGCTGAGGGTTTAATGATCTCCACAAGATGGACAGTAAATAAGCCCAAAAGATGGAAATAGATCTGTGAGAACATTGATGGGTAGTTTATGGCTTTCCTGAAATAACACACACACACACAAATACCACATTTGCAAATTGCCATTGGTTATAGAACAAGAGAGCATGGACCTAAATAAGAGGGGATATAGTTCAGTTTGACTCAATGAAGCAGAGGTGATTCACTTGGTTACCTCAACAGGAATTAATTCTAACTACTAGCTTGGTTCTTACAATTTCTATAGAGATTTAAACTTGTCTCACTTTTGTGAATTCCATTTCACGGTCCTAGCTCTCTTTCCAAAGACATTGTGTATCATTTGGAGCATCTATTTAGGTATTCATAAGCCGTAACGATTTATTTCCAGTATATTTCACCAAGCAATTGATTATTTCTAATAATCTCTGCAATTAGAAACCAAATAATTTTTATTACTTTAGCTTCTTTACTAAGATATAATTTGGTTCGATGAGTCATATGCAGATATTTAATAAATTATACTAAAATAATTGTGCCCGTTTTTCATGTAAGCTTGTTATCCATTGATTGCATACTTTTTGTTTAATTTGATGGGAGGAGTAATTATTTTGTTTATTCTTTGCTTTATTCAACTGTAAGAATGCGATTAGTTTGGCTTTTATGTAAGTACATTAAAAATCTTTGGCTGCCTTGTTAGTTATAACGTACTTATATTTTCAATGAGTATAGAGCTGTGCTTACCAACTGACTCATGGGGCATCTTTTAGTAAAATGGACATGAGACTCTGAAGGCTGAACATGAGAATTTTATTATCATGAAAATATGACTATGTAATTTTAATAAGAGTAGAGTTTTTCATGGCAAAAATTATTTCCCTACAACAAAGATTTTAATGATAAGGAAATTAATTTAATGATTGAGGAAATTAACTATTGCATGTATGAATATACTCAATCCTTTTTCACAGACTGTTTAGGCTATTCCAGCAAGAGATTTATGAATTACTTGGAAGTTAGATTGAATTATTCTTGTGATCTAACAAGAATCATTTTTTTCCTTTTACTGCAAAGAGATATTTTTTCACATAATATGTCCTACATTTTCTCCTCCCAGTTCTTTCCCACCTCCACTTCCTTCTATATCCACTTACTTTCTGCCCCATTACAAAACAAACAGGCTTCTGAGGAATAATAAAATATGCAATATAATAAGAAAAAATCAAAAACCAGCACATTGGAATTGGACAAAATCAATAGAAAGAAAACAGCCCAAGAGAAGGAAGGCACAAGAAAAAGAGATGCACTTTTTCATGAACTTGGGAATACCATAAAATTACAAAACTGGAAGCCATAATATATATGCAGTGAACCTGGTGCAGATCAAGAAGACTTTGTCCATGCTGCTTCAGCCTTTCTGAGTTCATATGTGCCTTGACTGTGGTGCTTTAGAGGGCCTTGTTTTCTTGGTTTTCTCCAACCCCTCTAGCTCTTATGTTCTTTCCTTCTCCTCTTCTACAGTGTTCCTTGAGCCCCAAGAAGAGAGATATATAGAGACATCCCATTTAGTGCTAAGTGTTCCATGATCTTTCATTTTCTGTGTAATGTCTGACTGTGAATTTCTGCATTTTTTTCCATCTACTACTGCAGGAGGAAACTTTCTCTGATGATGACTGAGCAAAGCACTGATCTATGAGTATAGCAAAATGTCTTTAGGAGTCATTTTAGTGAATTTTTTTTTCTTTTAGAACAATACTATTTGGTTCTAACCTAAATTCTTGGGCTATCTAGTCTCAGATTCTTAGTCACCTAGGCACTGTCATATTATTGGTTCCATCTCATGGAGAGAGTAATTCAAATCAGATATTGGCTAGTTACTCCCACAAGCTTTATGCCACAATTACACTACCATATTTTGCAGCCTGGGCACCATTGCCAATCTAAGAGTTTGTGGATGAGTTGGTGTTTCTCTTTCTCCTTGGTAGCATGAACAGACTCTTCCTATACCAAAGATGCTAGAAGTCAAGGGAAGTGAAGGCTCTATGCAAGCACTAGTTCAACTCCTCCATGTTCAATGTGTTGTGTAGGTTTTGTCTTAGCTATGTGGTATTATTTTCAGTTTGTAGAAAGAAACAACCTTGGTTGTTTGGGGATTGTCATGGAACACATTTGGCCATCAGTCAACAAAATGTAACCCTCTTCTGGTACTGAAAGCTTCGTTTGTTGACAAAAGAGAGCTAGTCAGGGGTCTGTCTTCTCCATTATTTATCAATTTCAGTTAGAGCATCTTACTTATACTCAAATGACCCTTAATTTTACCTCTTTCTTCCTGTATCCTCTCCATCATCCCTCTTTTCCCCCCATCCTGTTGATCCTCCTGTTCCAGCTCTACCATCCATCCAAAACTATTCTATTTCTCTTCCCTAATGAGAGCTATCAGTCCCTACAATTTCTTTAATTTATACCACTCTCCTTGGTTCTATTGATCGAGGCTTAATTATTATTGACTTAATAGCCACATATAAATGAGTATGTACCATGTTTGTCTTTTTGGGTCTGGGAAACCTCACTCAAGACATTTTTTTCTAGTTCCATCCATTTACCTGTGAATTTCATGATTTCATTTTTTAAAAACGTCTTAGCAATATTCTGTAAATATGCCACATTTTTTTTTCATGTATCCTTCTGTTGAGGGGTATCTAGTTTGTTTCCAATTTCTGATTATTAAAAATAAAGCAGCAATGAACGTGGATGATCAAGTCCCTCTGTGGTAGGATGAAGTGCTTTTTGGGTAAATGTCTAAGCATAGAATAGCTGGATCTTCAGGTAGATGGATTCCCTTCTTCCTGAGAAACCACCATACTGATTTCCATAGTGGCTGTAACAATGGATGAGTGTTCCCCTTATTCCACACCTTCACCAGCATAATCTGTCTGTTATTTTTATTGATGTTAGCCATTTTGAAGGGTGAAATATGAAATTTTAAGGTAGCTTTGATTTGCATTACTTTGATGGTTAAAGTTGTTGAATATCTCTTTAAGTGTTTCTTTTTTTTCTTTTCCTTCTCTCATACAACTTAAACAAAACATCCTGACCCCTCTCCTCCCCTCCCTCTACTCCATCCAATTCTTGCTGTCTCCCCTCTTTCTCAGATCTACCCCCATCACTACCACAAACATTCACCCTTGTTTCTCTCCATAAAGAACAGTATTTCCAGGGTTTCCAGGCTCAAACAAGGCATGGCATAGCAAAATGGAATAAGGCCAAGCACTAGTCCCTACATCAAAGAAGTAGGGTAGGCAACAAGAGAAAAGTGGTCCCAAGGGCAAGTAAAATGGTCAAAGACAGCCATAAGGTGGACTATCCTCTCTACAAGATCCTCTTTGATAATGGAAGAGCATAACCCCATACCAAAGGAGGGAACCTTTGCCTAAAACTGCTGGGCAGGCCAAGAGCTAGCACAGGATAACCTGTAGACAATTTCTAATGATGTCATGCTCGGCTCATAGATTGGTACCTAGCCAAGTCCTCATCAGAGAGGACCCCTCCAACAGCTGAGAGGAGCATATTGAAAGGCCAAGGGCCAAACATTGTGCAGAGAACCCCAAGGACAAGGGAGAGGAGGGAGGGCAGTGACAAGAGTGGTCGGGTATATCGGCAACAAGCCCCATAATATCAACTAACTAGTAATCTTAAGGCCCACAGAGACTGAAGGAACAGACATAGAACTTGCAGGGTCTCCTAAAGACATCTTATGACTGCCTTTAAGTATTTCTTAACCATCCGAGTTTACTCTTTTGACAATCCTCAGTTTAGAATTGTATCTTGCTTTTAAATTGCTTTATTTGTTAATATTTTTCTTTATATCTAGTTTTTTTTTTCTCTTAGTTCTTTATGTATTTTGGATATTAGCCTGTGTTCC
The DNA here is from genome assembly GCA_026225945.1 of Cricetomys ansorgei. Taxonomy (NCBI): domain Eukaryota; kingdom Metazoa; phylum Chordata; class Mammalia; order Rodentia; family Nesomyidae; genus Cricetomys; species Cricetomys ansorgei. Next base: position 5,240,988 of record JAMJFZ010002812.1, read on the forward strand.
ACTTGGGTGGGATTCTTAGAAGCATTCAGTCATAGTTCCACAGATGGTTATTAGACCCATCAACATAGCTATTGTTAAGAGTATTTGGACTCCTATATTGCTAATTATAAATTATTTAGGGCTGTGATGGCAAAGTGTTCTGTTTCAAAATGTTGCCTACCATGGCAAGGAGAAGTCCATCTAGATTCATGTTCATTCACCTCAAGAATGCTTTCTAATGATGCCTAATTATCACAACTAAATAATATTGCTATATTTCACTCAATTCACCCTACCCACACTGTACTAAATAGAAAATATGATTTAAGCTGCTGTTTACATTTTTATAAGAATGCCTAGCCTGGGTAAATTTTTTCATGAGATACAATTTAGTTTTAAGAGTTTAACATTATTAAAATCATTTTATAAAGGAATGAAATTAGCCAAATAAGATTAGGTAACTTGCCCAAGGCTACCCATTTTTAGAAAGTGGCAGAATAAGAATTTGAATGGGGTTTGTTTGCAATGGACCCTTCTCTGCCTTATCAACACTGTACATGTGAGAAAGGATAAGTGAGCAAGCATGTGCATTGATGGGAGAAAGTGCTATCTTTCTCTGGTACAAACACTTCTCACACTTTCCAGATTTAGGTTATGGAACAGTTCCTGAGTCTAAATTAAAACCCTCCCCCGCGTCTCTGAGCTAAACCCTTTAAAACACTCAGGTTTTATTAGTCTGTTTAACTTGCTGTCACATGTTGGACAGAAAGAAAACAAAGGATGTTGTGCAGTTCAGAGAAAAAAGGAGATTAGCAAAACAAAGTACCCTGGAATTTACAGCCAGCTATATAGTGTCCAGTGGCCAGGAAAAAATAAAATAAAATGTAAGAACCAATGTTAAGAAAGCCTTTTCTTTTCCATTGTAAATTTCCACCCACTAGCATAATGCTTGACCTTTTTTATTTATGTTTTCTTATTTTTGTTTTTTAATTTGCTCCCTGTCTCTTCAGCCATTGGAATACTCTAGAGCCAGCATCCCACAGTACCTGGAGATCCAAGTACTGGATCTGAGCCTTATAAAAACTCTCCCTGTGTCAGTACTTAGGCCCCAGGAGATACTCAGGGCGCAGGAGATGGGGAGTGACTGTGGTATCAGGACATGGTAGGTTATCCGAAGCCAGAAATTCATTTGTAAGAAGGTAAGAAGAACATGGGATACAGAAAGTAGGACAGTTTGTTAGCATACGAGGCCCCAGAAACTCAAGAAATACATATCCCAACACAAGATTGTAATAATCTAATAACAGCAAACATATAGCATTCATTCATCCCCAAGCTAGGATCTGATGGCAAACATCTGCATCCCCAACAGTTTGGGATACAGAAATTAGGAAGTGTTCGTTTAAGGTACAAGTTTAGTGATGTCATCTCAAAATTAAAGTTTAGAATACACTGGGAATACATATTAATGGTAGAGTCCTTGACTAAGACATTCAATCTCTAGTTCTTCAGATAACATTATGAACTGTGGTGAGTGTTGGGGAGAGGTGACTGGTTCCTGCTTACTGCCCTGTTCAGAGAGGATGTAGTTCTCTACACCTTTCCCTTTATTTCCCTTTACTTACTGAAGATGACACTACATTCAATCATCAGTTTTTCTGCAGATTTATGAGGAGGGATATTTATCTTCTTATGTCTGCTTTGAGTGAGGAAAATAATAAAACCTTTAGCTCGTTATTCCTGCTCCTGGCCCATTTTGTTCACTTTTATTGCCTCTTTGACCTCACAATGGAAAGTGCGTTTGAAATCTTGGTTTAGCAATTTAACTTCTGCCAGAGTTTATCCTTTGGTCATGGTTTCTCCACTTCATACCAACCCTAGCCTTCCCCACACCCTTTCCCTATTCCATGCATTTTTCTTACTAGAAACCTTTCCTCCCAAATCCAAAGCCCTTGTCCCTTCTTTTCTCCCCTCTCTCATTCTCCAAGCATTGCTTCTGCGTTCAGGATGTTTTACTTCTTTGTTTTCATTTTAATATTCTTGTATACAGTGAGATAGAAAAACGTGAAACCATACAGTGTATCTTTAACCTTTAGACACGTCTAGTATCAAATCAACTGGAATCTGGGAAATTTTACTGAAGAGTGACAAGTAATCAAAGAAAATTGATAGACAACACAGCCAATTTTGTTTGTCATCCAATTTCATTGTTTCAGAAAAAAAGAGAGAGACAAGATTGTAACCATTGATTTAGATTCCCCCCCTCTCCTCTCTGATCCACATCATTTGAAGCTTAACAAAGAAAGATCAAACATTGTTTTATTTTGTTTTGAAAGACAAGTCAAATGAATGGTTACTGAACTGTGATGATGTGGTAGCTGTTTAAATATTATGTTAAAACCTGATGCTAAGAACTCTTGATAGAAATGGATCTTACAGTTATAGAAGAAAGACAAAAAATACATTACTATATGTAAGTTTAATATTAAAAATAGTCCTAAAAACAAACAAAGAAACAGAACTTCTTGCTCCAGAGTCTTAGTTCAGAATTGTCCTAATAATTACAAACCAGTTCTTCCACACTTTCCCAAGTCCTCTTAAAAAAAAAAAAAAAAAGGAGCTCAATAAAACTGATAGCAATCTAGCCTTGAAGAATAATTGTGCACATCAAATGAGATAGTGACTACAACATTCAGCACAATTTCTCAACTGTGTGAGTTTATATTAAATATAAGTACAAAGAAAACAAAAATCTTGTCATCCCCTAAGGGATCTGGTGTTTGATTGAGTCAAGAAATAGTGAAACTCTCTGCATGTCTCTGTTTACCACAATTTCCTTCTATTTTGCCATTCTTGTTTTAATAGTCTATTTATTAGAATTATCACCATCACTCTGAGGCAGTAATATCACCAAGGAAGCAATTAAGGTTTCTTATAATAACAAACAAACAAATGCCTAAATCCTATTTGATTTGTACTTTACCAAACCAAAATATTCCTTCCTGCTTTCTGAAACCTCTTTAAGTCAAAGAAAGTCTAGGTCTATGACACTCTTACTAGCCCTTAGAAAGCTTTGTAAATGTGCAATTCTCAGAAATCTATACTTAAAACGACTCAAATTGGAAATCTCTGCTTAGACTACAGATGAGGTGAAGTCATATATATATATATATATATATATATATATATATATATATATATATATAAAATACATGTGATTACCACAAAATAGGGATTTGGAAATCCTTTCTTTTTAAGGGTAAAATAAGTGTCATGATATTTAAAATATAGGAAAGCTGGTGAAGTATCATATACATTTATATGTTTGTATTATCCATGTGTCTTGTGTGTATATGTATATATGCATGAACTTAAAAAAAAGTATTTTGTTGACCCACATTAAAAAAAGAAGGTAAACCAAAACCAGCAGCTGAAAATATATCCCTTAAAATATTTCAGACAAAATTATTGAGAACAAGATGTCTGTCTACTTTTACACATGAAAATGTATGCTCCTTATTCACCTGTTTCTGCAAAGCTGAGTCATGGTCCTCATTCTCCTGCCTCATTTGCTTCTCAATGATAATCTTTTGTCCAGTTCGTATACACAGCTGGGAAAAGATAATACATATCACCTTGATTGCAAATTATTTTTATTAGCTTTTGTTACTGTATTCATTGTGTATTAATAGCGTATTAAATAATGTTATAAGAAGAGCATAAGCAATTTGGTAATGTAGAATTGTGTCATGTCCTAATATTGTCATTGTTTCTACTAAACACTGTAAATTTAGATAGAATGTCATACATTCTCTCATGGTAATTATTACCAAACTACACGTTGAAACACTGTATTCATTAGTCTGTAACGTAAGTTTTGGGAACAAATCCAGACAGTTAGTAGAATTTATTAGTAAGAAAACCATCTCAGGCATAGTTTATGTTTTGAGTTCTGTGAATATAAAACAATAATGAGTAACATTGTAAGAAATGTGATCAAGAAATTCTTGACATTGAAGTAAAATTTCTATTGCAACTACTAAGAATACACACTAGGAAAATTATTAGTGGATTAAATAATATGTTTGTGAGATTTTTAACTAATTTTTTCAGTATTTTCTTGTTAAATATTTTCCAATATACAAAATACAAAATGATAGAATACTTCCATATCCTTAGTAATATAAACCTGCTATTCATATTTACTATCTCTTTGTACACTTCTTATGCTATTTTCCATCCATTTATTGTATTTAAATAATCATATTATTTTAAGCATTTAAAAAAGAATTTGTTGATATAAGTAGCCTTCTTCATAAAGTCCTTATGTTTTATAGTATGAACAAATATTCTTATATTTATCATTTCTTTAATTTTGAAACTTTATATACTTATACAATTCAACACCTATCCAGATACAGAATATTATCCATAGCACAAAAACTTTTCATGACACTTTATCAACAATTCAATAACTTGATTAAATCTGACCATTTTAGAATTTATATCAATAAAATCATTCCACACACATTTGTTTGTACATTCTATATTTAACATGACTCAAATAAGTGAAGTTTATGCAGGTGTATATGAAAATGTGAGTAGGTGAGTAAATTTTTGGATGAGTGGAAGCCATGCCCAGGAAGTCTGCTTTATTAAGTGAGATTTGTAACCTGAACTCCATTATTCTTTATGTGAAGCAAGTGCTCTTAACCACTGAGCCATACCTCCAACCTATCTGCCATGAAATTTTTTAAGTGATGTTTTTATTAAATCACTGAGAGTTCCAAAGAAAGTATTCAGATCATATTCATCCTCCAACTGCAACTTTTCCAAGGAGCTTTTCACCTCCTTCCCTACCCAATTTCATACTGTGTATGTGTGTGTGTGTGTGTGTGTGTGTGTGTGTTTCTGTTCCTGTATCAATCTCTGCCTCTCTCTGGCACTATCTCTCTCAGTCTCTTTCTATCTCTATTTCTCTCTGTTTCTCTGTCTCCCCCCTCTCTCCCTCTTTTTCTCCCTCTCTCTCCTTTATACTCTCTCTATGTATCAAGTCCAGTTTTTTGTTTGTGTTGGCTGGCTACTTCTGAGCATGAGGCCTGCCTTGGAGTGAATGGGTCTTCATGTCCTCCCTATCTTAAAGCTGGGATTTTATATGACTTATGCTTATGTAGGTAGATTTTGTGTATGCTGTTACAGTCACTGTGAGTTCATATGTGCATTTGTCATGTTGTTTCTGGAAAATACTATTTTCTTGAAAACATCAAGTATCCCTGGGTTTTTTAATCTTTATATCACCTCTTTCACATAGATTCCTGAGCTTCAGTGGAGAATGTGCCATAACCATCCTAGTTAGAGAAAGGCATTCCAAAGTCTCATATTTTCTAAGCATTGACCAATATGTTTTTCTGTGTTAATATACATCTAATATAAGAAGCTTCAATGATGGTTTAGTGATATACTGATCTGTGTGTATATTAGTAAATCATTAGGAGATTTCATTATTATACCATTTAGAAGATTAATAGTAGATTTTCTTCTAGGAACCATGACCTCTCTTGCTAGTGTACAGTGTAAGGTATGGTTTCCATCTCCTTATATCAAATGAAAAGTTGGTTTGTTTCTCCCATAATATTCATTCCACTTTTACTCCAGCAAGTATATCTTGCCATTCCTTCCATGCTTTTAAGACCTATGTTTATTGCTTATGTGTAATTGCCGAATTTTTTTTGTTGAACAGTTTTTCATCATAGACACATGACTAATTTGGTGTATGTCTTCTGGAAAACAGAAACTTTTTGTTTTTTACTTTTCTTTGATTAAACTTGTCTTGAACTTTCTGTCAAGTTTGTGTAGTAAAATATTTCACTCTTTAGTTTCATAAGTCATTGCCAAATCTTATTCTTAAAGTGAATGTAATCTCTAGTGTTTTTATTTTACCAGTTCTAATTTGGAAATTTGACAGGACTACCTAGTCATCACTAATTACACCTTGATTACAGTCTATACCAATTTTCTCTTTTCCTCTTGAAGCAGAGTTCACAATAAAGGTGCCATTCATGAATTCAGGATGTCACTGAATGTAAAATGTTTTCCTATAAAGATGAATAAATACTGAATTTGAAAAACTTCATACAAATCATTCACGTTTTAAGAAATATTAGTTTTTAATATTATATAGACTATATATCATTTTTCTTATAAATATAAAAATCATATTCCTATAAACAATTAAAATGCAATAGAGTTTATTTAGATAACATTAAATTAAGCAGTGAACCATATAAACAATTTTAAGCTGAATATTGTGTAATTTAAACTATGTATTTAATAGTCATATTTTATTGTTATTTACATTTGAGTCAATCTATATATCTACCTATCTGTGCGCCATCTGTCAAGTATCTCTCTATATGTGTATATGTATATATATTTTTTCAAGTATTCTCTGGTTAATACGACAAGGTATCATGAAATACATGACTTCAAACTACTGAATTTATTGTTGCTCAGTTCTAGAGGCTGAAAAGACCAAAGTGAAGGAGATAGATAGCAAGCCTGTACATCTATTGACATGTAAATGAGGGGAAATGTCTTTTTTCCCAAACTTGTAGGCATGGATGTGAATATGGATTTCTATACTATTCTTGTGAGTTCATGGCAGAGGACAGTTCATTCCTTGCTAATTCTATCCCTGATCCTAGAGTGTTTCTGCCTCCATACAATCTAATATTCATGATGCAGGTCTGAATCTAAAAGGGTTCATCATCAGTAAAATCTTATATCCAAACCTAAACCTAGAATGTTTCAATCTCTTAGACTTACTACTGACTGAGCTCACTCCAACTAGCTGTTTCTGAACTATTCTTTTCACTCTGTTCTGTACTGTGAACTCCAAACTGTAAACCATCTGCTTCTGACTCTCTGCTTTCTCTCTGATTTTTCTGAATTGGTTCTGCTCTTCTAGGCTTCTCACTTTGTTTGTGAGCTGCCTGACTGAACTAACTCTCTTCTCTCCAACTCTCCTTCTGAATTCTTCTGCCTCTCTTTCTATATGTGAGCTGAGTGTCTCCTTTTATATCACAACAGATGGGCAAATCCTCTCTCTGATTCAATCTCAGACTTACTTTGTTGGCTCATCACTATGATTCAATTTCAGAGTTTAAGATTTGAAGTCACTACCATTGACTTCAAAGCTTTCCATCCTGATCACACAGGACTCTAAATGTGATCCCTTCATACAGACCTTTGGATGTGATCCCTTCCTAGTGGTCACACATGCCTTTCAATGTTATCTTTTGCTAGAGCAGTCATGCTGATGAATTAAAATATTAAATGTCACTCTGCTCTAGCTATTGGAGGTTCTCTGTCCACCCTTTACATTATTTGGATTGCAGCTTCAGCACTTTAATTTCACCCATGTTGTCATGTGACACACTTTCAAATATAACTGTTCTCTTTGCATATTGGTGTCAGTCTTACAATTTACTATACATCAGTTTGATTAACTCTAAAAAGACTTTTCAACTTCTACCTTATCCCTATATATAGAATGTTTTCTCTTTGTTAATTCAATTACCCATGTCCATGATGTCTCAGAAAACATTCATGGATAATTGCAGAAATAATGTACTCCATTGTTAGTAGAAATCTGAAGCCTGTTCTCCTTGGTACCACCCACTTTGAGAATCAGCCCTTGGTCTTGCCAGTTCATGTTATCTTCCTTGCCTACCATTCATCTCTTTATTAGCCTTCTGGGCTATCAAATATCTTAGTGGTTGTGTTCAATTAAGCCCAGATTTTGTTTAATAATGATCCCAAATGCAAATGTTGCAATGGTGACTACTTGTATGTACCAAAGTCAGCTATAAGATATTTCCGTTAAAGAAATAGATTAAAGATTACAATTTTATAAAGAGAAAATATGTTATACATATCATATGTATGGCTAATTCTTTTAGCAGCCATTAATTGCCTGTAGCTCTTCAACTAAGGATTGGGGACTTATATGCATGTATGAGCCACACTAAATGCACTCAATTGGAAATATATATATATATATATATATATATATATATATATGTATATGTATGTGTGTGTATTTAAATTATAACTCATTGTTTAATTTATATTTAGGAATAGTAACAAAATTAAAGAAAAATATCATGAATTTGAGAGGGAGAGAGACAAACGAGAAACTGGGACAGGGAGAAGATGAGAGTGACAGCATCCCATGGACTGGATGAAGCCCTACACAAATACAAGGGGGAAAAGAAAAAAAAATCTTTAACGTTGAATGTTGACATACCCTTTCTCTGCATCTTGGTTAGGATGTGAGGAGTCATAGTCATGTGGTCCTATTGCCATAGAATTTATCATGTCTTCCACACTAGGATGGACTGTAGGATTTCAGATTGTGAAAGAAAATGAATCCTCACTCTTTCAGGCTGCTTCTACCAGGAATTTTGTCACAGCAACAGAAAGAGTAAGTAAGACAGGCACATTTCAGACGATATCTTTTAACTATTTAAAGAAGCACACATGTGCTTAAGTATTTCAATTTGATTTTAAGTATTATAACCAATTAGAAACTTCAGACATTGGAGATCGAAGAGAGAATACAGAGATAATAACTAATAATGCCTTAAAATATTTACCCTAAAGTAATGCATACCTAATCCTAAATTAAATGTTAAGTTCTGTTGTCTAATTTTGTATTAGTACAGCGTTCATAGACTCATAGACTTATTTCTACAGGACAATATTTTTAAAATGTCCACTGACCATGAGCAATGAAAAACTATAAGAAAAATAGAAATAACATACACATATATGCATATATGTATGTGTATATATATATACATGACATAGAAAGAAAGCAAGAGAGAGATATTTAAATCTCTATTCTGTTACCTACTTAGCGTAATCTTGAATCTTTACAAAGAACGGTGGTACATTTTTACACTAAGTTCCTTTGGTACTGCCTCTTGGAAACTTGGTCTTGTTACTTCTAAGGTCCACACAATCATTTCTCAACTTAAACTCAGCAAGTAACAGTATATTAGCTGTTGAAATCATGGACGGTGTGTCATCTCAAATCCTCTAATACGTTTCTTTCTTTTGAAAGATTTTTATTTACTTTTATTTTTTGTGTAAGAGTGCTTTTCTGTATGTATAAATTTATATATGTGTACCAGGTGTGTGCTTGGTGCCCATGGAGGCCAGAAAGGGGCATATAATGTCCTGGAATTGGAGTTATAGATAGATGTTGCCTACCATGTAGATGCTGGGAACTACATGTGAGTCTCTACAAATGCTCTTATTCACTGAGTCATCTCTCCAGCCCCAAGTCTAGTATGTATGAAAAAAGAAAATGTGAAATTAGAAAAGAAGTAAATACTAACAAAATGATTAAGTAAAAATAACAAAACTGTAGCTTCTGGTTCTTTCTGACATTTCTTCTTTAATGTAACAGAAGCAATCAAATATCCTAAGCATAATTTACAATTTGAATTATATTCCTCTTTCATTTTCAAACATAATTATATATGTCAAAACTTAAATTATATTTGCAACATTTTATAAACTCAAAATATATACCTATTTCTATTATCAGAAATATTGAATCTATGTGTAACAGCATATCTGTGCAAAATACTAATTCTGATAGAATAATTTCATGACTACATATTAATGCTAGATTTAACTAGATTTGAAGCACTTAGTATTTCATGTGTAAATAAAATAGATTCATGAAATATTGCATTAATTCAGAGGACATAGCTTTCTATAAAATCATGAAGTAGATTCTGATGTTTAATGTATTCGCAAACATTAGTCTGAATACTCTGTGTAATCTAAGATGCCATCATTCTTTTATTTTTAATTAATTTATTTTTCTTTTACGTTCATTGGTACCCTGCCAACATGTTTGAGGGTGTCAGATCCCCTTTAATTAGAGTTACAGACAGGTATGAAATGCCATATGGGTACTAGAAATTGAACACAGATTCTTTGGAAGAGCAGCCAGTGTTATTAACCTGTGATAGATCTCTCCAGCCCCCATCATTCTTAAATTATGCTAAAGATGCAAATTATATCTTTACTGTGGAAAACTATATCAATGCCTAGCCATTTAAGACGAAAATTAATTTGAAAAAATTTAAATGAAAATATTTCAGTTGTGAAGACATACAGCATGACATTTTAGAATGCTTCATTGCTATTTGTTAACATGGAAACTTCTGCTAGGGGATACCACAACTTACAGGGGTACAATGTATTATATATCCTTATAAAAAGCAGATGAAAAATAAAGCACATGCTGTCTTTCAAAACTAAAGGAAAGTGATGGAAGAAAAAGCCATGCAAATACTGTGTCATACAGTTGGAGAGAGCACAGAAATGTGAAAGTACAGAAAAATCCTCTGCTAAGAAATATGTCATTCACAAAGTACTGTGTCCTTGAGAGAGGTATCAATTTGTAGCTTACAATCACAATACTTAGAAGAGGATTTACTATCTTTGCTAAGAATAAATTAAGAAAAAAATATATAAACAAAGTTAAAATATAAAGAGAAAAACAGGCCTTTATCCTAATGGAAAGTGAAGGTCAGCAAAACATCTCAAGGCTTGAAACAGGGCTTCTAAAAAATAAATGAGTTTGTGATAAATGTTCCCTTATCTTTAAACGTACTTACAAGACTCCCTCAGATAGAAAGCCCATCTTACATTATCTATTTTGTTCAGCAACCCTTTGAGATGGTCTGTGTGTCAGACTTCTCACAGTTAGTGAGACCCCCATGTATAGATGAGTTAGTGAGGGCCCAACAGTGCAACTTGATAAAATGTGAAGTCCTAAGCAATAGAATTATAAATACTCCCCTACTCCCTCACCAAACCTGTCCTACAGCACACAGCAAATATGTCAGAGCAAGAAGCCCATCGCCACATCCTGCAAAGCCCTAGGGATTGACCTGAGCTGGGCAACGAGGGAGTGAAAAAGGATCAAACACACAGACACGCAGAAAAGCTGGGACAGGGTGAATGGCATCTCGGTGGAAGCTGCTGGAGCTCAACATATGTATTAAACAAAGTTGAACTCGGAGATGGGGTGGAGTTACTGTATACAGCTAAACAAAAAGGTAGGTTTAGCTAATTTCCAAAGCACTCTCCATAGAATAACCTTCAGGTTATAAAAACTCTGGGAAAGAAAACTCTAATGGACATTTTCAAAACACAATATCAACATTCACACTTAGATCAAAAGAAAACTTTTGCCATCCCTTTCAGCCCCACAGTTGAGAGGGGTGGGTTCAATTTCTCATGGGATTGAGGCATTGGATCTTATTGTGTCAATCACATTCACTCAGAAATTCACTTGCTCACTAAAATCCTTTGTTTTGAATAGATTTGATTTCTCTTACATGTCCCTCTTTAGAACGCAAGTATTTAAAATCTGAGATTGTAGATACATACTGTATCTGTCAGTTTAAAGGGCCCAATAGAACATTGTAGATACTGAAAAATAATGCAATGATATAAGCAGCATTGCTTAAGATTATTCATGAAAAAATACAAGCCTTTAATGGATTTCAGATGATTTTGATCTAAAACAGTCACTTTCGGTTGTACTTAATAATCTTAGTAGCTAACATTGGCTTATATTTCATTGAAATTATGAAAGAAGTTAACAAAGAATGAAAACAAATGTTGCTGTAGTTTATCACTTAGCTGTCAAACACACATTCAACTGCATGTCATAAAAATTGCGTGTGTATTTTAAAGTAATACATCCACTTTATTTAAGAATTCTGTCCTTTTTCTCCACTGATGAAGTTAAAAGTTTCACTTTATCCTAGACAGGGAGGAAGATTGTCTGCATCCTGCATTAATACTTATGTATAAGGCCTCCAACTTCCTCCTAGAGGAACCTCAAAAGACATTGTATTAGAATTTTGCTGAGACTTCAGGTGCTATGGATACAGAGAATGAAATTGCCCACTTTGAAAAGTTTGCTAGTTTTGAGCAGTATAACTTTGTTTTTCACTCAGGCCATGCAATGCAAGTGAAACTGGCATTCATAGAAATACAGTGGTATATAAAAAGCACAGTATATAGAGATGGCTACAAAATCAATTATTTTAATCTAAGATGTACATTAATGCTTTTCAGTGAGAGAATGTTGACAATTTCAGTGTGCTGGTTAGTTTATGTCAACTTGACACAAGCTAGAGTCACCTGAGAGGAGAGAATTTCAATTGAGTAAATGCTTCCATATGAAAGGGCTGCAGGCAATCCTCTAGGGAATTTTCTTAATTAATGATTGATAGGAGAAGGCCTTCCTCCCCTTGTGGGTTGGGTCAACTTTGGGCTGGTGGTCCTCAGTTCTATAAGAAAGTGAGCAATGAGGAGCAAGCCAGTAAGCTCCACTCCTTTATGACTTCTGCATTAGGTTCTGTGTCCAGGTTCTCTCCCTGCTTGTGTTAATGCCCTGTCTTCCTTTGATGATGAACTATGCTATGGAAGTGTAAGCCAAATAAACCCTTTCATCTTCAACTTGGTTTTGGTCATGGTATTTCATTATAGCAACAGTAACCCTGACTAAGAGAATGTGTGTATAAGGAAGTCACTCGGTTATTAGTTTTTATAAAATGATCAGTTCATGTTTGTTTTAGTCATAAAATAATCACTTGCTATTTTTGTATCTTTATTTATAATAACTACTCAGGTTTTGATAAACTCTAGATAACTGACTTAATTAAGCAATGCTAGATTTAAATATTTTTACTTTATGACTAAAGGATTATGGGGTTCACTGATTATTTTTAATATCAACTTATTTTCTATCTACTTTTATAATTTTGATTTTAGTAAGATGTATCTTAGCTAATACATAATGACAAAAATTATGCATGTTAAATGGGCAGCATGTGATTTTAAAATAATTTTACTTTTTATTTGAAAATTGTACGCATGTATACAATACTGTGATCTCTTCCTCTAATATTTTCCTTACTCAGTTCCTCCCAGGATTCACTAAACTGTCTCCATTCTGAATTAATGTCTTTTTAAAAATTATTAGGTTTATTATTTTAATATCTTCCTAAGTCAAATCAATGTGAATTATGGCAAGGGTATAAGGAAGTGCAAGCATGGGTTAATCATAACTAAGGATGGAAATCAATAGTTGTAAACTAATTAAAATTTATAACACAATAAATGGAGTTTGATGAGAAGTAGCATGCATGAATGGACAATACTGCATTCAAAATGCATGAGTGATTTAGTGAAGATCTAAATGCTAGGTGCAGGATACTTCCTTAGGTGTTATTGGACAGGGAGGTCCAGAGTGCCCCAAACAACATAGATTATTGTTGTATTCTTAGTTGTTCATTGTAAGGAAGTGGTAAGACCCTTCTGCTGAAAACTTTACCCTCTTTATTTCATGACTTTAAAAAAAATCATGATCATGTCTTAATAGGCAGGAGAAAACAATCAGTTTTTACTATAATTTTCCTAAGAGCAAAGTATGTTTTTTCTTCAGCAACAGCAGTTCTTGATGTCTTGCAGTGCAGTGTGAAGCTGCTGTCAATTCCTAACTAAGAACAAAAAGGAAAGAATAAAAACACCTGAATGCACAGGGAGCAAAATGCCATTTCACACTGGGTGCTTTGCAAATGTGAGCCAACTCACACTAATGTGTTAGGCATCAGGAGAGATGGAGCTGAGCCAGAAGAGAAGAAAACATGTCCAAATAGAGAAAGTTTGCTCAGCAAATTGAAATTCAAGCCTAAGACTGGAAAGTTTGGGTTAAAACTAGTGTAAAGGGCACATGACATTATTTTTTATCTCACAAGGCAAAGTTTATTAAATGTTTTTAGTTGCACATTTTTGCATATTTCCAGTTTCTTCAGCTTGATCTTCTGACATAGTTATTATCACTCAGGGAAATAGGAATAGAAACAAAACGTTAAATATTTGAAGAATATTATCTGACTGTGTGTATATAGAAACTATAAATTCTGTTTAGTTTCTGTACCTTTGGCATTATATAATCTGGCAATCAATGTTCCAAAGATAATACCATTTTCATAATATATTTAATAAAAACAGTTTAGCTGTAATCAGAACATTTCAAATTAAATATATAATTTCATCATTTGCTCTGTCAGCATCCAACATAGGATTATAAAGGAGTTTTGTAATCTCAAAATTACATGCAATATGGGAATAGAGTTAAAATTACTAGTAAAAGGGTGGGAGAGCTGGCTTGGTGGTTAAGAGCACTGGCTGCTCTTCCAGATTACTGAATTAGATTCCAAGCACCCACATGGGGACTAAAAAGAACTTGTAACCTAGTTCATTGGGATCTTCTGGCCTCTGTTAGCATTGCATCCACGTGGCACACATTTAAATATTGGCAGCATATATATATATATATATATATATATATATATATATATATATAGATATATATATATTGATATATATAGATATATATAGATATATATAGATATAGATATATAGATATATAGATATAGATAGATAGATATAGATAGATAGATATAGATATAGATATAGATAGATAGATAGATAGATAGATAGATAGATAGATAGATAGATATAGATATAGATATATAAATTCTAAAAGTATTAATACTGGCAAAAAAGAGGGAGGGTGAACAGTGACTTGAATTAGAATGGTTCCCACAGGACCCTGTATATGAATACTTGGTCCTCACTGGTGAACCTGCTTGGGAAGGATTTATGGGTATGGCCTTGTTGAAGAATATGTGTCACTGGGGCAGGTGACTAAGCTCTCCCTCTCTTCTCTCTCCCTCTCTCTGTCCCTGAATTTCATTTGAGTTGTCAGTTTTTCTTCTGTCATTACATTTACCTGCCATCATTGTCTCTAACCTTCTGTAAAGATAAGACAAATCAATTGCTTATTTTATATGCCACTTGATTATTCATAATGTTTTACCACTTCAATAAAAAGTTTTGTTACTAACTTATTAAAACTTATTTGTTCTTGTGAGTCAACTTAATATATAAATATAGGTCTATCGATTTCTACATTCTTGATTGACCATACTGTTTATCAACATAATTGCGTAACTTTTACAGGTAGAACTTCACTGTAGAAATCTGCTATTAAAGTGTCTTTATAATTTGTAATTTAAATCAGGCCATACCAACTGGCTGTTCCATAGCTTCACTTTATAACATTCTGCTATGTTATTTCTACTGATCCATAGTTAATTGACTTTTGAATTTCCTTTTATAAATAGCTTGTGCATTTGTGCCTTGATGTGAAGCTTCTATTATTCATTTTCTCAGAGAAGACTAGTGTTCTTGATATTTCTTCCAATTTGTGTGCTACAAATTGTCCGTACAATTCTGTGTTTCACTGAATAGTTGAATAAGAACCACAGATTTGCTGCAACTAAATCCATATACGTATTTCCTTACTGTTAATTTTTTATTCTGTAGAAATTTATTTTTTAAAACCATTAAAGAAACAATATATTTCATTAAGATTTCCATTATGATATTTTATATGTACTTATACAACAGATCCCTTTTAATCAATTTTTTGAATCTACTGATGCTAGCTTTTATACACAATATTTTCCATCATTATTTATTTTAAATTATTTATCCATGAATACCATATCTATCATTTACCATATTTTCCCATTGATAAAATTTCTCAATCTTAACTTGCAAGTGTTAGAAACTAATATTTGTGTTAATGTGTTTTTAGGATGTGTATCAGGAGACAAGATGAGCAATCCTGTATCTGTGTTATATTTTTGTTAAAATTGATTTATCTTTCCATAATATTTTTGAGCTGCACTTTGAACAGAACTTATCCAAATATACAAAAAGTTCTTATATTTCCTTAGGGTCAATTGTATCATGGGCTGTTCCAATCGATTTTTAGTTTTATTTTTTATTCGACAATACTTTAATGACTCATCTGTTGAAAATACTCCATGTATTCAAAGGAAAAAATTGAGAAAATTTCAGTTCAATCTAATTAAGGACATCAGCTTAAGCATCTCATAGAAGAGGGGATTTTAAGTGTGGGAAAGAGGGAAGAAGGAGTGATTGGAGTGAAAACAGAGAGAAATAGAGAGGGGAGGGAGAGAGAGAGAGGGAGATATTATATTGAGTTAGCATTAGTAACATGCCTAAGAACATTTTTAGAGGATGGATGATAAATATGTCTCTCTGTAAGAATCCCATCAAATCTTGAGTACTTGGATATACAACAAACAAACAAACAAAAAAAGCCCTAAAATTTAAGAGAATTATGTATTTAAATAGTATTCTCTTTAAATCATAAGCTGTCTTCTCCCTGATCAACACACCATCTTGATCATGAAGGAAGAAAGCTTTACTATCTAATACTAAAAGTAATGGAGTACAAAATAATTTAAAAATTTAAAGGTGAGTATATTTTCAGCTTTCCTGGTTCATATTTGTCATTTACTGTGCTGGATTTAGGAGAATGACCAAGAAAGGGAGTATCTCTGTCATCATGCTTAGTGCTTGTGGGAGTTTGTTCAGTGTCTATCAAACACAGTGGTATTATTGAACCAAATTGATTAGATACTAATGTCTTATTTAAGATATTTGTTCTTAATTATTTTATATTGGCATGCTTCTAGTATTTTCCCAATTATTTCCAATATTACATCACATGTAATAAAAAATGTAATTTCAATAAAATGCTAACATGAAATTAGGATAAAATTCCACAAAATAGGATTAAAATTTCATAATAATTTATTCATTCATGATAGCACATATAGGCACATTTAAATTACATAAAATGTAAAGCTATGTGTGCACATCATTAATTTAGATACATATACCCTTGAAAAATTCTAACCCTTTCTTTTTATTTTTAAAAGAATGTCCTCTGCAGGACAGAATCATGACAATTTTTGATTATCTAAAAGCTAATGTCAAGTACCAATTTTCACATATTGTTAACTCAGAACTATTGTGTAAAATTTAAATCTAAAGTCACCTTGTCGTTTGTGAAAACAGAATATTACTTTAAAGCCGTGAAGCTTTGTATATATGTTGCCCATTCATTTCATTGGAATTATATCTCCTGTCAAGGTTTTTTTTTTTTTTCCTGTAGGTTTAACCTTTCCTTTCTTCATTTGGGAAATAGTCTCTTTGACCAGAGAAGATCAAAACCTCCGATTTTACTTTGGCTTCATCTGGCTTCTTGACAAGAAAAATATTTTAATTGCTGCCTTTTGCTTTTATGAAACAGTACATAATGAATGTTATCAATATTATCCTTAGGAGTTTAGAAGTTAAAGGAAATAAGGTTACAAAACTAGGTCTATTTTTAATGTAATATATACACTTTCAAAAACATGGGAATTAGGAAAGCCAACCTTTGTGCACCTGAAATCTTTAAAGATTTAACCACTCACAGACTGTAGTTGGCCAGAACCCTCATTGATATTATACATACTCACTTTTTTCACAACCTATATTGTGGTGTGTATGTTGAAATATTATAGAATGATAAGAATGGTCAGTTTTTATTACTTTACTATGAAAGTCAGTATGATAAAGAGTCACCCTGGGTGATTCTCTTCATTGAGATACTCATATAACTTATATACTATCATAGGAGTAACAGAGCATGGCTACCAGAGTCCTATACAATGTAGTACAGCTGTTTTTAAAACTAATGATGTAATATTAGATATTCACATATGTGTGCATCATTTTGTTCAAATATATATATATTCACACTTTTGTCTCAAATCCCTTTCTTCTCAGCAGTTCTCAGCATATTTATATATGATTTAAATTTCAGCCTTGTTGAATTCATCTGAATGTTACACAAATAGGACATCCAAATAAGTAGTTACATATGAGGCACAGGCAATAAAATCTTATAATCTGAAAGGTTTGATTTTTTACATCATTGCTTCACATTATTAACTTTACTCATTATTAACAAGTCAAAAGAGTTTGTTTCCCTCCCACCCCAACAGTGAACTTGCTCAGTGTTATGTCTCTTAGAGTCTTTCCTTTACCTGATTTTCTGTATAGCTAGCCTTGCAGAATCTTTGTGTTCCCTTTGCTACTCATTTCCTATAGGTTTTACATGTCTTCTTTCATTTTTCAAACTGGCCAAGCCCTATAAATATTTTCATGCTGAGGAGCAAGTGCAGGAAAGGCACAGAGTGCTACACAGAGGACAAGGACTTGGAGCAGAGTCCTAGAACAGTGCTACTTATGTAAAGAGTTGGAAGAAAAGGCAACTGAGTGTGACTAATTCCTTTTCCCTTTAACTGAAGAATGAAAGAATATACGAAGGTACAGAGAAAATATAAAACATGAATTACAGCATAGCTAGTGAAGAGATGAGTGAGGGACTTGAAGGAATGAACAAAAGCGGAAGTGCTGTGATTACAGGGATTTAGGTTAGTCAATAGCTTCCATACCACTCAAAGATAAGTGGACTGTGAAGTTTCTTTTTCTCCGAAGTTCCTTCATGTTCTGGGGTATGCACTAGGGCATCTATCTGTCCTTGTGGGAGACTTCTAAATCATGTGGGGTTTTATTTATTGTTTGTTTCCTTGTGCAGAATTGGAGCAAAATAATTACAATAGGAAACTGAGCAAATACTGGGATATTTTTTGCTTGCTTTCTTATGCACTGAACTGCAAAAGCATTCATCACAAGGGAAAGGAAGCCCATTTTTAAAACTTTGGTTTAGGATGTTTCTCAGGATAGTTATAGATACAGATGATATTCATATATGGATATTACCACATTGCTAAATTTGTATGTTATATACAATAAAAAATTCACTAGAATGTAGAACTCAAATTCATCAGTTTGAAGGTAAATATACATTCTTTATTTCAAATAGTAAAAATTCTGAATTCCATTTGTTATAAAAAATTTTCCTTCTTTTTATTTAAGAAAAGAGAAAATAAAAATATCTTAAAGATCAAAGATAAAGGTGAAAGGTTCAATGTTTTCTTAGAGTGGCCAGCTTAACAAATCATACCAATTAACATTTTGTAGGAAAAGGCCTTGGGAGGCTCACTACTGACAGTGTTTTATCACAAAAGTAACATTTAATTAGCAATGTCTCTTTCCTTTAAAAAAGCCTACCTCTTCTGTACCTCCAGGTGCAAACTGTGGAGAAAGAATTCAATTTAGGGAGAAGTGAATGATCATATTTATAATCTCACATCATTCTCAGATTGTCGATAGTAAAAATTAAAATTTAAGTTATCAGAGGCCAGTGACATACTTTCTATAAAATATTAGTTGAGACACTTTTCCAATGACATCTTCTTTTTGAATATCTGGTTGCAACTAATTTTCTGATTTTCCTTATGTAAAAAGATATATGAAATAGCTTTCATAGATGAGCAGAAACCCATGGGGAAAGCTACTTGCTTGTTATGATCTACGTGCTCCAAAATTCTATGTTCGGGTAAAAAAATGCCGTTTTCTGTACCTTTCTGTGTCCTCACTAATAGCAGATAACTCACAGCAGCTATTTTATCTTCTGTCATGAAAGCTGCTCTTACATGATTAAAATGGCTCACCAAGCACTCCCTGTTATCTGTTATACCAATTAAGGTCAAACAAAAAAAGAACAGCAGTCCTCCTGGAAAACACTGTGGGCAACATAACCTATTATTAATTTGCAGGCTTCATATGGCAGCCTCTCCAAAAGTTACCATTAATTATATCTAGACAGTCATCTATAATCAAGTCTCTGA
This sequence comes from Cricetomys ansorgei, assembly GCA_026225945.1. Lineage (NCBI taxonomy): Eukaryota > Metazoa > Chordata > Mammalia > Rodentia > Nesomyidae > Cricetomys > Cricetomys ansorgei. The sequence continues at coordinate 5,260,757 of JAMJFZ010002812.1, forward strand.
AATCCACATTGTTCTATATGCCTTCAATTATGAAGATAAACAGCAAGCAGTAAACATGTACATGCTATCCTCGTGTTCCTTACTTCCTCAAATGGAGAATATCTCAAATCTCATTCAATCACTGCTTCCAAATGATGCTCTGGAATCTCTGAATAATGATAGTTGTCTTCAACAGCCCCACCTGCACAATTATATCTAGGGCTCAGAAATCTAAGAAAGAAAACCCTTTTATTCTCTTTCCTTCTTCTTCTATACACAAAATAACAGGTACAAAATAACTGAATTATAGTTCATTTTTAAAACAAGACCCACAGAAGTCATTGATCCATGACATGGTAGAATCAAACTAGGCAGACCACATGCTGTCCAGTTGCTTAGAAAGAAATTAAAAGTCTGTTAAGCTTGATTATATTCCCTAAGAGTAACTCTCCAGTCTGGAAAATTGATGTAATTGAATGTTGTTCTTCCTATCCTACATGGTCATATTTAAAGTAGGAGTTTGAATGTATATTTTTTGCTTATCCAACTTGTAGAACTCATTTCTTATTCATCTTAGCCTTATGTCTAAGAATTCTTTTAGGGATTGTGGAGTCAAATTCTTTGAATTCAAAGTTGAGGTTATTTGGCAAAAAGTTGACAGATGAGTTGCTTCCCAGTAAATTTAACTAGAAGTAGCAGGAATACTAGACAATCTTCCTAAATATGTTTCAATCCTTTTCCTCCTTGCTATATTCTGTCTCTGTCTCAAGAGGGTTGATGTGGCCTAGGCAAATCGCCAAGACCTTTAGGACAAATCTAAATCACTTTGTTCTACTGAAACATCTCTCGGGGTCCTGATGATTTAATCTTTAAAAAAAAATTACCCCTCTTTGCTAATTTGTTTTACTATATTTTTCTATTCATTTTTATGGCAACATTAAACTTTTCAATTAATGCTAGCTGTTGCACCCACAAGTTTCAAGGAATCATAGTGACTTCTTATGAAATAAGTTTGTTTCTCATCCTTTACTGAGTGGCTTGCTTGTAAACCAATTATTTGTTGAGACATTTGCTAAAATCATTAATTAATTAATTAATTGCAGTGAGTGCTAAGTAAAGTACTTACGAGATGTAGACATACAGGCCCCTGACACTCCCTGGCCAGACTATGTGGTGAGTCGTTGGCTAGTCATAGACCCTACATTAAAAACACAATGAAAAACAAGAACAAAACAACAACAAAAAGAACAATGGCCAGCACCTTAAGAATGACATCTTAAGTTGTTCTCTGTCCTCCATTTGTACATGCACACAAGTGCGCATGCAACTCTCCACACATACAGTTGCACACACAAACATGCACACACACACAAACACTCACAAACATCAACAGTAACACAGATGCTGATAGCTATGTTCCAAATACTTCTGGTGCTACGATCCTCCACTGCCAAATTACCGCAGATGATGTTTTTAAATGTATTTTCAATTTAGTCAACAACAGACTTTCGCGCTTTATCTGACTTCTTATCATCATTCTCATAACTAAACTCATATCTTATATTCAAAAGTATTTTATTTTTACATTTCACATCTAAAGAACTGAATTCAGTGTAAACATGAATAGCTAGCTGTTACCGATATTGCTAACAATTTCAAATTCGTCTCAATTTCTCTTACATATCCAATGTATGACTATCTGATTACATAGTTCTGGTCATCTCTTATCCTCAAAGTTAGCTATGCCCAAAGGACACTTTGTTACCCTGGCTAGTCATGCACTGAAATAAATGAGATTCTTGATATTAAATAGTTTTTTAAGAAAAACATGCTAAATCCAGGGAGAAATATCCTTAAATAGTTTATTTCTTTTAGTTGTAATCTAAACTTTAAAAAAATCATACTCTATTTACAAAGTGTAGCTAAACTGTCATGGGCAGTCAATTGGGAAAGTTTCATGCCTAGTAAATGTTCGTGCGAGTAGCAAATTCAAAAATGCAAATGACTTTTGTGAGTGAAGAATATTGGCCCATTAGTTGCATTATTTTCTTCATTCTAGTTCCTGTTTCTCAAAGAAACACAAGCCACGTGCCAGTTTGAAATTGATTTTCATGGAGAGCTAATGTGGAAATAGTGTGTAGCCACTTACTGCTAAGACTGAAATTTTAATTAGGGCATCTCTAATGTTCTTTTTATTGCTAACATTTTATCAAATATGACACTCTCAAATTGAAGCAAAAGCCATGCTTAGCTAGCATTTTAATGTGTGTGAAACTTCACATCTCTCCAACTCACTAAATATAATAGTCATGATTAGTATTCTGACTATATTTTAAAGAACAAAATTGTTCAGGAATTAAATATGAATCTCTTCTTAAGACCATTTTGCTCTGAACTGTAAACAGCATGCTACTTATTGGAAAAATAGATAGATTAAAAGAATAAAAAAAGACTTAAATGTCTCCAAAAAACTTATGTCCTCAAACATCCCCAAATAGATACATTCTACTGTGTTTATCTCACACATCTATAGATATGTTTTATAATGATGTGAGTATATAAATACACAGTTCTATTTTTTATTTCTTGAATTTCACATAACATTATAGTCTACAAATCTATGATAAAAATGTGTATATACTATCTTATCATATAGGTGCCATCTTTATTTAATTAATCTTCTGTGTGATGTTTATTGACATTACCATTTTTACTGGTATAATATATTTTAATAGGTAAATAATTATACATATCTGTTCAGAGTTGTGGTTGGATTAATTTTAGGAATCTAGGCACATATTCCAAAATTATGACCTTTAGAAATTAAAATATCAATTTTTTTCTTCTGTGAAAAATGTAAAATGAGTTATTATGTCATTCCTCTTACAGGGTGTATTATCGCCTTTTCCTAAATGTTGTCATTTTGCCACAGAAATAATTCTTAAAATGTTTAATTTCCCATTAGCTGTATTATTTGTGTTAGCACTCTGAAGTGTGTGTGTGGTGTGTGTGTGTGTGTGTGTGTGTGTGTGTGGTGTGTCTGTGTATAAAAAGCTTGAAAACAGAGTTACTTCACTCAAAGTATACTTACTGCTTTCAAGACTTAGTTGCTTTTAAGATCCATGCTACACTCACAATATTTAACACAAAGCAAAAATCTTACATAAAGCTAAAAATTAAACAGATAAGTATCTATTAACATGTGTTCTAGATATTTTCTTACTAGATCTTCATGTGATTGGCTAAATTCATCACCAGTCTTCATTTCAGGAACTGACATCCATAGGACCCCATAGCTAAAGGAAAGACTCCAGCAGGAAGTCACACTGTGCTCCTTCACTTGATCCATGTACCTACAGAGATTCTAATGTGCTGGATCTAAAGCATGTTAGTACAAATGTTCCTGAGTTTATGATGAACATTATTCAGAAGAAGAAAATACTATAAGGGCTTATGATTCATTCTCTACAAAAATTTACTGCAATTTTTAGAAAAGAAATCGCTTTCACTTATCATTAGCAGGAAGAGAAGACAGGATTAGTCTTACTAACATTCTTTTTGCATTCCAGCTGGATCACAAGTACCTCTGAAGGGGATTCCTTGATAGAATAGCCATGTTGCTGAATCAAAGTATTAAATGTTTGTCTACATAAGGAAAATCCCAATAGCTCACAGTTAACTGTAATATGTGAACTTGTAGCCTTCTGTGTGTATGGTTAACAAATGTGTCTTATTATATCATTCTAAGTGAGGAAATTTTAAGAGGTTAGGTCCTGTGGGAGGAGCCTTCAAATTTTTATTGGAGCTATAGAACTTCCTGTCCATATTTCTCCTTAGCTGTAGGGTGAAGAGACATCTTCAGCTACGTGTTCCTACCATAATTCACTACCACAATTCACAAGCCTAACTTTGTGGGTCAATTGACCACCAATCTAAAGTACTGGGAGCCAAAAAAAATTTTTCCACTGTTGTTTCCATTCAAAATGGATATTTCAGGCTATTTTTAAACAGTTTTCCTTTTTAAAAAGTTATTTTTGCTTTTAGGATTATAATAAATTTAGATTATTTCACCCCCCATACACCACAAGTACCTTTCCCAAACACTTTTTCAAATTCATGGCCTATGTATCTTTTTATTCTTGTTACACACACATACACACACATACACACACGTAGTTTCTAAATATGTAAAGTATTTGAAGTTGATTATCTCATGTATTTTGACACAATAGAATAGAAAACTGATTAAAATTTTAAAAGTTTTACATGAATTTCTGAGGAATTGGAGTGTCAGTGACCCTAAACTGCACATTAAAGTATGTATGTACAAATAAATAACTTTTCTTATTATCATCTAAATAAACTAATTATATTTTATTCTTACTTTTGATAAGCTTATCTTTTCTCTTCATAGTCAACATTTTAATAGTGCTTTTAAATAAGAAAAACTGTTACTAGCAAGAAAAACAGGTTGGTAATATTAAATGTGTTTGTGTTAACTTTGCAACCATAGATAGTATATTAAACTTTTCTACTGAATTTTCTTCACAAAACCATTTTATTCTTTTAATTCCTATGTTTACAACAGATAATATACAACAACCACTCTTTTTAAGTCCTTTAAATTCTTTTGGAATTTTATGCCTGTCTTTCATTCGGCAATATAAAGTCCAGAGCAACATGTACTGTTGATTTAAAGAGATTCAGTAGAGGAACAAATGGCAAACACTTTGAAGTTGCAGAACCTCAGCACAAAGTGCTGAACATGCTTTGAATTCATATAATGATATACTGTATCTGTACTGAACTGTCAGGGTGGAGAAACGGAGTGCAGTAGCAGTTATAAACATATCACACACAGACATTTATTCAGACAAATAGAGATGTAGCTGTGTGTCATTCTATGGCTCAGCTGTTTATGCTCTTGGCAGATAGCCGACAAAAGAATGCATTTGTAACGCGGAGTTTTGAAAATGTGTAACCAATCTACAAACAACAAAATAACCAGGATAAGAGCTATTATTATTAATATTATTATATTATTTCAATTTATTGATTTAGCTCTATTAATAGAATTATCATAGTTAATAAAGACTATACCATTGAAAATGCTTTAAAACATCCATTAATCATTTATTTAACACTTTTTTTTGTTATAGGCCATATATTCAGATTTTTAAAATCTTAGTTTGTTCAGTATTCCAGGGATGGAAGAATAATTTCACAACAGAGTAATGGAGTTTTTGTATATATTAGATAATTAAATAGGCCATGCAATATAATTACCTGCAGCATAATATAATATCAATACATAATTTCACATCTGTTCATGACAAAGAGCTGTTTACTTTCTCTCCTACTCTAAATCAATATAAGATCAGATAAAACAGATGAGTCAAGGGTGTGTATATTATGAATGAAAGAGAGAACAGATTTTTGAGGATACAGGAAGGGAAGTAAACAATAGCTTTGGATTCCTGCCTGCAAGAATTTTCCAGGCCATAGAATAGGACTGTGCCCATGCCCCCTCCCCCCAAAAAAAGAACAAAAAATGTGCCAATCATAATATTATGTTCTGACCCTCTGGCTCTGCAAACTACCATAAACTTCACATTGAAAACAGATAATTCATTTTCTCCTCCCCCACAGCCAGGTAACATGGTGCCTCAGACTCTAAACCCCAGCCAGCGCGGAATTCCAGGAATTCCATAGAACTCCAACCCAACCCTCACCACCAGACAATATGGCAACCCAACCCCCAAGGTCTCCCAGGGCTTCCTTTTGCTCTTCTCCTCTATTTTCAGGCCACATGGTCAGTACCCTCGAGAAATCAACCGAGACTCACACCTTGGTTTCCCTGTGTTTTCCCTCTGCTCAAACCCAAGTTCTGCCCTTATGGCCAGCGGGTGGAAACCAGGTCGCTGTGGGTCAGGCACCAGCGGTGTGGGAGGGAACCCATCGACCTTGGCAGATCAGTGTTGGTTCACGTGCAGGATCCAGGGAAACCAACAGTTAATGTAATCTTTGTTTAGATATAACACAAAGTCTTTGATCTAAAGTTTCAGAGGGCTGAAAGTTATTCCGTGTGTGAGAAACTAGAATGCTAGTATGCCAAATTATTTAATCAAACCTGCAGGTAAGGCATACAATCAAAAAAAAGACTTGGTAGTATGACTTGTAATCATTGATTAAAGACTCTTCTAGAAACATCTTTCAGAAAGACTGAAAAGCAAGACTGAGAAAATACAGAAGACATGGCATTAGATTTGTGATTGCTACAACAAAGCTAAGTATCTTAAAGTAACATAAAAGTCCGATTTTCAGCAATGCAATCACAATGTGTATTTAAGTGCATATATTTACTAAGACTGATGAAATAGAAAGATAACTATGTTTTAGAAGCAAATATATATGTATCAGAAATAGGTTCTAAATATGTCCTCTTGTTATTGGCAAAGATGATACATGTAAAATATAAGTACGAATAACAATATAGCTCACTAAAATAAAGATAATTTTTTATAAAACCCTAAATGAAAATGACAGAACAGAAAATATAAAACCCAATATGAGAAAGTAAATGTTAAAATATTACAAAATTATTTGTTATATTAAAGGTAAAACAATAGAAACCAATAAAAATGATACTAAAGTTAAAAAATAAGTGACTCAGGAATCTATGGAAAATATCACAGATATGAATTCATATTTTGTTGTCCTTGTTCAAAAGAAGGAATAAATGTAAGGGATAAGAAATAGACATCCTTAATATAGTGTGATTATTATATTTGCTATTCTGGTTAAACCACTTCTCCAGATTGCCTGGTTCAAACTGACCTGAGCTTACTGTTTCTGACTGAACTCTTCTGACTGGCAGATTCTCTATCTCAGATGGAAATGCACTGGCTCAACTTCAAACTTACCCACTCTTCCTGTCTGATACTGACTTCTACTGAGATGCCGCCATATCCCTGTATCTTTTACTGACCTCTCATTGCTCCGTACTGCCTCAGTCAGACTTTCTGCTCCTCAGTCAGACTGTTTCATTGTCTCTATGTCTTGTCCCCCATCTGCTTGTTTCAGACTCCTTGCCTCATATTGCCTCTAAAACTGACCTTTCTGTAACTGACTTTGTTGTAACTGACTGCTGTTCTAACTGACTGTGCTTTGAGCTGAGAGCCTGTTTTTATATTGTGTTAGGCATATCCCCTCTGACTCACTCTGCTAACTCTTCTGCTGATTTGTCACTTTTCAATGTCCTTCACTGACTCAGCTCAGATTTCACTTCTTGTGTGATACTGACTCTTTCTGAGCACTGCTTCCTGTTTCTGCTTCCACACTCTTTTTCTATCTTAGGAATTAAAGTTGTGGGCTACCACCACCACCTTCTGAATACTGGAATTAAAGATGTTTGCTATCACTGCTTTCTGAACACTTGGATTAAAGATATGTACCAAAATTCTTAACATTCTTTCTACATTCCACCCAGACCATGAAGGCCTCTAAATGTGATTCCTTCATATAGACCCATGGAATACAGGCCATTCATAGCTTTTACACAGACCTTTTCCTCTACATGCTTCTGCTTCTACTTGCTTCTTTCTTGGATATCAAAGACCTATGCTACCACTGCCTTATGAATACTTGGATGAAAGGTGTGTACTAACATTCTTTCTACCTTAGAACAGGCATGTTGATGGGTTAAAAGATTAAATATTATTCTGTAATGTTGATCTAGATCACCATCTGGGAGGTGGGGGACGAACTGTGATGAGTTTGAAAAAGGGAAACCATAATCAAAATATATTGTATGAAAAAAATTATTTAAAAAATGTCTTTTTAATTAAAATGTTCTATCCCATAAAATAGAGATTCTTCATGTCACTTCATTTTTTTCAATAATTTCATCTGATTAATTATTCAGAAACTATTGTGCAATTGTACTGTTTCTTATTACATAAATAAACTATCTCAAATTTAGTACAAATAAAGGTACTTACAGTTAAGGAGATAAACATTGCTATAATTTAGATGCTGGATATTTCACAAATGACCATGTTATAAATGTGTAGTTTCCAAGGTAGACACCTTCCTTGTATGATGCAACTTGAGGTGTGTGACATTCATGGAGCGTAAGACTCTGGTGTCTTACCCCCTCCTTCCACTTCCCGGCCAGAAGGTGAATACACTTTTCACTATAGTGTGCTGCTTTGTAATAGGCCCCCAACATAGCTCCCTCCAACACCATGGTGGAAACTCAAGAGCCCTGAGTCAAAAGAACTCACTCTCCTTTAAAATTTATCTTCATAGAATATCCGAGGTACTTAACACAGTGACTTCTGTGTCTGAATAAGAAGAAGCCATAATGGATGAACGTCAGGTAGAATCCATTTGCTTTGCTGGGCCTGGTAACTTCCTGTATCATTTAATCTTTGCTCCCACATCTCTCTACTCTCAGCCTTCATCTTCACAACTGCTTTGTATCTGATTTCTTTCATCCCTCTTACAGTCACTGTTGCTACTTTACTGTGTGACACAGACGATTAGAACAATACTTTCATCTCAAAACCCTTTGTTAATCAATTACAATTTTTTTTTGACAAATAAAATTACATTATCACAGGTTCTAAAGATCAGCACATAAGCATCTTTGAGGACGGTTTTCTTTTTAATGAGAATTGACCTGCATTTGTTCTTCTATTTATCCTCACAAAATCTTCTTAAGTTGGGCCCAGTCTATAGAATAAACAAGGTTAAAATGACAAAGGGTTCAATATTGGTTGTGGTGGTGGGACTCTATACAATGATTGACATGAGAAAACAGGAAACTATACTTTGATGTGAATGACACCCAACCTGTGCAATGAGTTAAGTATACATTATCATTAATTTCATCAGAATGAAGCAAGGCATAGGTAATGTAGGAAAATATAAATTGACATTTGAAATTCTAAATGGTGCCTAATGTCTGTCACAAATGTTACAAATTTTATCATAATAAATTAGTCAAAATGCATGGACCACTGCATGATTATACATTAACTTTATTTTCCTTAAACAGACTTGTCAACCTATTGAAATAGTATCCCTTGCCCAAGTACTATAAGGCTATGGCATAATGTCTGCAGTCCCATGACCATACATTATAGAACACTGAACCCATTCTTTACTCTCTCATGGCAGGAAGCTTCTCTGAAGTGGGAGCTTTTGTAATTCTACAAATGTTAATTTTTATCACTTTTTCTTTTTTAGAAATTGATGCTAACTTATATAACCATGGAAAGTGTAAACGCAAACAACCTGACCAAATAGAGAAAGATTAATATATTTGTACATATAATGTGTGCAGAATGTGCAGGCATTGTTATGTAAATGTATACATTTTATTTTTTCCTTTATTCTATGAAAACCCACTTTTGAAACATTGCATCTTCAGTATTCTAAGAAAATTTTGCTTATGGTCTGCCATTTTGCTCTTATACCTCAGTATCTAGTGTAAGTTCTTAGTATCCTAATATACTTCCAAGAGTTTGAGGGCTCCACATTTCTGCATTCTAACTCATTTCTATTTAATTTCTTGTATAATATCAGGTATGTGAGTGGGAAGCTTATACATCTTACCATGTAAATGATAACTCCATTTTAACTCTTTAAAGACTAGACTATCATTATAGGAAAAAATTCTTTGCAATGTGTTTTAAAGTTCAAAGATAACATATATGCTTTGTTACATTGAAAAGTATCTTTGATTTTAGAACATTCTGTATTTTTGGATGGTTACAAATAGTTTCTCCTTTAGACATGTATATATAGTATAGCATATACAATCTAAATTCACCATAGTTCAGATCTTCTGAGTCTGAGTGTATCTACTTATATTCATATTTTCACATTATGTATTACATGCATAACTCAAATTAGTGTGTTTCTTATACATATATCCAGTTTCCCTTGCTTTCTGTCATAATGAATATTCCTCAATCATCTTGCCATATACATTTTAAGCAATAGCCATGTTATTAAATATATTCATTTAACAAATATTTGTGCAAATTTCCATATATTTCATTGTTCTAAAAGTATTAATGTTTAATTAATTATTAAAAAGTACCATGGAAGTTGCACTAATATTCTCATCATTTAAATGAGGAATTTGAGTAACTTGCCCAAGTTCACATGGTTGTTAAACAGAAATGTCAGAATTTGAAGCCAGAAAACTAGCTTAAGAGTTAGGATCTTTGCTACCTTCTACAAAAGTTTTGAGAGCCAGATTTTGGAAGTTTCACTTGAAAATAAGGATGTCTTAGATCAGAGATCTTGATCTATTTGACTAAAAAAAAATCTTAGAATTCATATTGCACATTTGTAAAACATTATGTTATTGTAAAAAATTGTGTAAAAAATTCAAAGGGATAATAAAGTTGATAATTTTTAAAACACTAACAACTGTTTAATTACAAGTTGTAAGACAATCATAAGCATTTTTATCTTCATGACTGAGAGAACTGAAATTCAGGGATGACTGACTGGCCATCTTCCTATGCATCTCCTCTAATGAGAGAACTTGATACTTCAGTGTCACCTTTACCATCCTAACCTGAGGATGTCATTATGGCTTTCAAACATGTTAAAGAAACCTTAAGGAGTGACACTAACTGAGAGTAGATCACTTATTTTTTCATGACAACACTTACATTAGAATTATCCAGAAATTACAGATTGTTTGCAAGAGATATGAGTATGACATCCAGTGAATTGTCTTTTATGAATAACTCTTAAGAATTCCCAGACAAAGCTGGGTGGTGGTGGACACGCATTTAATCCCAGCACTTGAGAGGCAGAGGCAAGAGGATCTCTGTGAGTTTGAGGCCAGCCTGCTCTACAGAGTGAGTTCCCAGACACCCAGAGTTACAACAGAGAAACTCTGTCTCGAAAAACCAAAAAAATTTTTTAAAAAATCTCAGTCAAAAACAATGTGTCTTCCAGATCTATAAATGTCTAATATTTTTTAACCTTAAAAATGTTTCGTTTGTTCTATATCAAATAATTGTTTCCCATTATAGACCATCTAATCTGCTCTAATTTTTTGGATGTTTTTATTGATTTCTATTTTATTTTGTAGATCATTTATGTACCTTTCTTCGAGTTATACATATCTAAGGTATATACAAAATGTATTTAAACAAACTCTAAATTAAAGAAAGCTCTCAATTATTTTTAAAAAGCAAAATTTTATAGAAAATTTATAATTATATTATTTTTCCAAATACTCAGATATATACCCATATGAGTTATATGGCAAATTTTGGTGTTGCTTCCTAACCTCATTTCAATGAAATGCAAATCAAAGTTTCACTTATATATCATAAGGTAAATGCAAGAATTTCTATATAAATTGTATAAGACAAAGCCTTTAAATGAATGCCACTAATCAAAAGCAACATGAGTGTACCTAAAGATAACTGTTGAGAACAATTCTATATAAAAATTTAAAAAATAAAAATTGGAATTCTGTTTTGTTTTATTTTTTCAAGACAGAGTTTCTCTGTTGGAACTCTGGATGTCCTGGAACTCACTCTACCTCCCAAGTACTTCTGCCAGGCTAAAAAATTGCAATATTTAAATATGCAAAATTTTTTCACAAGAATTATTAAAATTTAATTTTTTTAAAATTCTGACATCAGGTAGATACTGCTTTCCTAAGTGGTTATTATGTAAATTGTGTGAAAAATGAGGACTTCAAAGTAAAAAATATCTTAGCCAAGTTGAAGATTTCAAGCTAGTCATTATATTAGACTGCGACATCCTCTGAGAGTTTAACCTTGTGGGTCAAAATGACAGCATGTTCCTCTAATACATCAGACAGTCAATATCCAGTGCATTTAATTAAGGAAGTGAGAATGTGTTCCTTGAGAAAATGATGGCCATTCAGGAATGGAAATTGACAACTTGATAGAGAAGACTATAGAAGTTTATGGGTGGATATATATGCAGAGTAGAAACACATGAAAAGAGCATGGAGTTTAAAACACAGTTATAAGAGCAAATGAGGAGTTTCAAATGCTTGGAGGTATGAAAACAGGTAGTAATATGAAAAGAACAATGGAGTAAGACATGAATAGTACTGTCACATCATGTTATCAAATCCATAGCACAGAGATTTATGGAAAGAAATGGCATTGAAATATCATTTGCGATGGAGAAGAGAGGAAAAGTAAGGTAGAGGCTAATTTAAGGTTGAACCAGAGAGATAGGGGTCAGAACACACAGTTCATTCTAGACGAAATTAAGAGAATTCCCTTCTCACCTTTAAGAGTACAGAACTTTAAAAGATTTTGCACAAAGCCTGGAGGAAGTGGGGATAGTGCGATAAAGGATTGCTTCATTTATATGACAGATCCCTTTCACTGAGCTTCTAATGTCCTTCCACACAGAACAAAACCCTAAAGTACAACACACTTCTGGTATGCTCTCAATTAATCATGAACTCTATTACATTTAATCAATCCAAGATGATTCACAAGGTACTCGAGTGTCTTGATATGCCTCTTGGTCCTGGTTGTGCATATTGAAAATCAATAGAGTACCATAGATACACAGGCTGGAAAATATTGGTCTGAATCAGTCATGGTGTTATTATACATCTTAAAAGTTGCTTTTCTCAGGAAATTGTTTCTAATAGCCTGCTGAAATTTTATTAACTCATGCAGGGAAGAGGAATATTTGACACTTCAGCCTTATAGGAAAACGTATGCTCGTTTTAACTCACTAATAAAAAAATTGGTGAACATTTTGTTTAATGTTACAATTTTCTCCTTGAATGAGAGTCCCTTGAAACCAAAATATGAGTCCTATTTATGCCTGTATCAACAAGGTCAGATTATATAAGGTCATCAGGATTTGTCAATTGACTAGAAATGAAATAAATAGCATTTATGTATATGTTAAATAGTAGATATTTATCAATTCCTCAAATAATTTTAATTCATTTTAATGATATAGTATTCTACACAAGAAAGTACTAGACATTTATTCACTGCTTTTCTCAAAGTGTGTTACCATTATATAATCACTGTATGCCCTAGCTCTTTTGAAGGCTTATAAGTAGTTTTAAGTATTGTTGACTAAGCAAGCCTTTCTCTGTTAGAAAATATAAGGTTTTTGTTTATTTCAAAGATAATTTAGCAATTTAGGTGAAAATTCATTCCTTATGGAATTATCAAGTGTAAATAATTAGTTAAAGGACTTGTATAGCTTACTTATCTTTTGAATAAGGTAAAAACACATTGAAACTTAATTCCAATCCTGGTTTAAACTTAGAGGGAGCTGGCAATATTGTTTCTCATAGTTGATCAACTTCCTTCTTTTTGTGGTGTTAAGATGTATAGTGTATCAACCCCAAAATTGCTGATTTACAATGTTCTGTGTGCTCCAATGTAATCCTGTCAACTAGAGGGCATGTTGATTAATCTTGCTTGGCAACTGGACTGTAAAGATCAGTAAAGGGTTCCTTGGCTTGTTCCTGTTATTTTGTTTCCAGTGAAGGCCCAAGCAGGAAATGATCCACATTGAATACAGGCAACATCACACAGCCTACTTGAGTTAAAGGATTAAGAAGAAACATGCTACACAGGCACTCTCTCCACGTTAGAGTTTGGGGAGATATGAGACGCTCTGCTATACCACATCCTTCTTGACAGGATTAAATCAAAGTATGGTCTGAGACATCATCTACGTTTTAGTTTTTCATGTATTTTCTAACATCAAGGAAAAACTGAACTGGAGATAGGATATGGAGATAAATAAAGGTGGGCAATAAGTTTGTTTTCTTTGCACCTATGGTAGCATGTTTAATTTCTCATTTTTTAAAAGCAACTTTAACTTCAAGGTGACCCTGTAGTAGTATGCTGCTGTGGAACGAAAACAAGGAGGAGTTTTCATATATATGGACTCTGCCAGACCTCAGCAGAGGCAACCACCATCATGGTCAGAGCCATCCTAAACAATGAAACTGCAAGCATCTGAGCTCAGGTGTTTTTATTAATTCAGAACTCCTCAGGTAAATATCATAAGCAATCAAACATCCCCCACAGAAATCCAACACTTGTAAACAATACAAAATGCCATGACCTAGGGAGACCCTCACCCAACACTGCATAAAGAAACTACTTTATACATTACTAAAAAATACTTCTACAACATGGCCCAGTGACTGAATGCTCATTAACTTCAATTATGCATGTCCAGAGCACAGTAAGCTACTGAATAATAAAAATTCTGCTCTAGAAATAGTTTTCTCACACAAAATTTTTCACTAATTAAAGTGTTATTTTAACAACATTGCTGGTGAGAAAGAAAGAAAAAAGAAAGAAAGAAAGAAAGAAAGAAAGAAAGAAAGAAAGAAAGAAAGAAAGAAAGAAAGAAAGAAACAATTAAAAAGAAAGAAAAGAAAGAAAAACAAGGTTATTTCAGGCCAATGGATCCTATCCTTCCTAATGCTGTGACCCTTAATAGAGTTCCTCATGTTATGGTATCCACACCCATAAAATTAGGTTCATTACTACTTCATAACTGTAATTTTGCTATTATTATGAATTATAAACATCTGACATGCAAGTGATCTTACGTGACCCCTTGTGAAAAGGTCATTCAACCCTCAGGGATGGAAGTCCATAGTTTGAGAACCACTGATATAATGTGCGTGCATGTGTGTGTGTGTGTGTGTGTGTGTGTGTGTGTGTGTGTACCAGAAAAGGGCCCTGGTTATATAATATGTACTTAACATAAATAATTTTTGTTTATTTTGGGGACACCCATTTGTCATTTCTGTAGAGGAATATAATCTTTTAATCCATCAGTGTGGCTGCTCTAGGGTAGAAAGATTTGGTACCCATCTTTAATCCCAGTATTCAGAAAGCAGTGGTACTGCATACCTTTAATGCCAGAATTTAGAGACTAAAGGCAGAAGAAGTCAGTGTCATACAGGAAGTAACATCTGATATGATTCAGAGTGAAGAGCAGGCAAAGTGACAAATCAGAGGAAGAGTTGTCAGACAGAGTCAGAGTAAGGACATGCCCAAAGTAGGCTCTCATCTCAGAGAGTCAGGCAGACACAGGGGACAAGATGGCAATGAGGCAATCTGACTGAGGAGGATCAGACAGAGGATAAGGCAAAGAAGCAGAAAGGCTAACTGAGGCAGTATGCATGGGGCAGTGAGAGTTCACAGAGATACAAAAGCAATCTGAGGAGTCTGAGGTAGAGACACAGAAGCAGTTAAGCAGAAGTCAGTATCAGAATGGAAGAATGAGTCAATTTGAAGCTGAGTAGAGCAGTTCAATCTGAGGTAGTGAGAAAATCAGCTAGAGTCTGCCCTGGTTGGAAGATTTCAGTAAGAAACAATGAGCTGGCTCAGAAGATCAGTTTGAACCAGACAGCTTGGAGAAGAATTTGAGCCAGAACAGCGAGTGAGTTTAACTAGAAAAGTCAGGGTTCAGAAGGAGCTAGTCAGAGTAAGCAGAGTCAGCAGTAAGACTATGTAAAGAGTAAGCAGTAAGGTTGAATAGATAATACAGAGGTTTAAATGTTCTAGGTTTTACAGAGGCTGAATCTGAAGCCTTCCAGTTCAAGGCTTAAGACAAGAATATATGTAGGCCAAAACACTCCAGGGCTCAAGGACTAGGGGCCAGGCATTAAATAAGACAAAAGAATAAAATGTCATTTTAACCTGAATCTATGACTACATCTTCTAATATAAAACTATGTATCTTGAGATTTTCACTGTATTATTTTCAAGAACTATTTTTACTACGATTTTTAGTTTTTAAGTTAGTTTTATTTTTATTATGAAATGTAAAGGAGGGTTTCCATGTTTGTTTGTTTGATTCTTTGTTTTACCATGTGCTTGGACAAACTTATAACAGATGTAGAGATGTTTGAATGTCAGAATCTAAAAATGGAAGATTTTCTGTGTGTCAGGTTGGGGAAGAGTGATTAGTTGAGAATAAGAATGCTTATAGGCAGTCTGGTGTAATCTGGACAATGGCTGAATTCGAAGCTGGTGTCTTTCCTACATCATAGAGACTTAAAAGTCACTCTTCTGATTTAGGAATGGAATATACTATATCTGTTTGAATCTTAAATGTTCACTATAGCTTCATAATTTGAGGCCTTGTTGTCTCCACTGGAGACAGTACACCAAAGACTTGAACTCTGGAACAAGAGGGTGAACATAGGCCACCACCATCACTTGCATTCTCTGCTTACTGTCTACACTGTGCCCACACAGATAAGTGACATCCCCAGTATAATGGAATGGGTGGTTCCTCTACCATTCCTTTCCCATTGCGGAAGACTTAATCTTATGAAACCATGAGCCTAAGGACATTTTTCTCCCTTTCAGCTGATTCTGTAAGATATTTTGTCTCAGTGATGACTAAGAGTGTACTAAAGTAGCAGTTCCATTGCTATGATTAATCTAACCACTAATCCCTTGGAAATGGTTTGAAAGAATACTAAGTATGTGTTGGAAGATGCTGGATAGCAAACTCTCTAGAATATGGTAGGCAACGTTTAAAAGGCTTTTCTATTTGGAGACTGGAAGGCGAGTATCCTGATAGAAATCTGAACATGGATATCGCCCATTTGGAGTTTCAGATGGGAACATGACTACCTGGAATTGGACCAAGAGCTACTCATGTTACAATCTGCCAATTTTTTGTCTATTATACCAGTGACTTAAAAGTGTAAGTTAACTAAGTGAAAAATTAATGGCAAACATAATATTTAGGAAGTGATGTGGTTATTGCTTACTGAGATTTGTGATATTGAAAATAAGTTTCCAGAAAAAAAAGTAAAATGGGAAAGTGTACAAAGAAAAAGTATGCAAATTGATGAGGAAATATTATTTAAAATTGTAGACAAGATGAATGAAGACAAAGCCAATGTAATTGTTATAAGGAGTAGTACTATTAAAAAGTTATGTAGTTTCTACCAAATATAAGAGGAATGACTCATTGATGACAAAACTCATACATTATAGCTCTAGCTTATACAAATGCAAGCACCTTTGCAAAACATTCATTTAAAAATAGAGTGCAATAAAAGACTCCAAAGACTCTCTGCTCCAAAATGACTTCCTAGGAAAGTATTTATACAAGTTCATTTGATTAGATGCTCTGAAGGTGGTACAGCCATGATCTGAAAAGGACTAGCTACATCTTACTCTGGTTAGCAGAACTCGGCATCATTCTTAATGGGTCGTTTTACAGAAATGTACTTTATAAGAATTACAGGGTCTGGGGGCCTGGTGAGAAGACTCCACTAAAAATGATACAAACCAACAAACACAAAATGACTATAACAAAACCCAGGAAGACTGAGATAGAGTGGTCAAGATTGGAACAGTTACTCTGTAGAGAACACCTGACACTTGAATACTTGAGGGTTATCACTGGGCACATTTATGAGGTTGGTTCTATAAAGGTTTAATGTGGAGGAACATTTAATCTTTTAATCCACAAAATGACTGCTCTAGAAATGCATCACATTGAAAGACCTTTGTAGTAGGTAGGAAGGGAACACATTCAAAGGCCTGTATGAAGTGATCACATTTAAAGCCCCTTGTGTTGCAGCTAGAATACAGAAAAAAAAATGTTATTCAAGCTAATCCTATCCTCGTTTGTGCTAATGCTAAATGAAAGAGATTTCTGTGGTTAAGGCAATGTAGTCCATGCCTTTAATACAACTCAGAAGGAAGTGATGACACAGGCCTTTAATCCCAATTCACAAAGAGGGCTCAGAGAGAAGCAGAGAGAAATGAAGCAAAGCATATCTCAGAGAGAAGAAGCAAAGTGAAGAATTTAGATGTTAAGCAGACAGCAGAGCTCCGAGAGAGAAGCAAGGTAGAAGCAGAGGTGGAAGCAGACAAGAAATAAGGTTAAGAAACAGACAATTAGTTCAAAAGTTTAGTTCAGACAGAAAATTTAGATGGAGAGAGAGGCAGACAGACAGAAGGGGAAGCAGAGAAGAGCAGAGCCAGTTCAGAATAGGCAGAGAGAATCAGAATCAGATGGTTTACTATTTATAGTTCAGAGTTCATAATGCAGCTCAGAGTGAAAAATGGAAGCTCAGAAGACAGACAGTCAGAATGAGCTCAGTCAGCAGTAAGTCTCAGAGGCAGAAACATTTAGGTTCACAGATTTGATTGCACAGAGGCTGAAGCCTTCTAGGTCTGGGATTGTATCTTGAAGATTAAATTGTACAGAGGCTGAAACTTTCTAGATCCAGATTTAAAATTAGATTGTATAGAGGCTGAAATCCTCTAAGATCGGGTTGAATTCACAAAGAATAAACTGTCCTCTGCCATGAACCCATGAGTATAAGTAATAAAATCAATGCACACATCAGCATCTACAGTTTAATGGAAGAAAGGACACCTTGATTGTGGTCAGCATCACCAATGGGGTGGGGTTTTAGAATAAAAGTACAAAAGTAAGGTGGGCACCAGTATTCACCTCTTTTTGCTCCATAACTGTGGCACAAGAACAATTCCCTCATTCTGATGTTGTGCTTTCACGGCCATGATGGGCTATGTCCCCTTAAAATGAAATGAGAACTTCTTCCCTCATGTAGCTTTCATCCGAGATTTGTCACTGCAGTCAAAAGAGTCACTACTACAAGGATGAAGCCTTGGTTGCGCTGGAGGCCTCAGAGTATTGGAGATGCCAAGAATGTGTGTTGCCTGATGTATTGAATTGGAACTACCCCCAAAAGAGGGGCCATGTGAGCTGTGAAGGTTTTTCACAGAGCTCCAGCAACTGAAGCTCAAGAGAGCCCAGATAATTTTTGCTGCCACTATGTGCCTGGATGTCAGACATGGAGCCACAGGATTTTGTTTGCTCTGTTTGGTTTTGGTTTTGGTTTGGTTCATATTTCCCTTTTATCTTCTTTTGTCTTCATTTTAAAATGAGAATATTGGTCTCATTTTATATTAGATGTATATCTTTCTTTTGTTTCTTACAGATGTTCACATCTAGTATTTTGCAATAGGTCTCAGTAGAGACAGTGATTTTTTACTTTTGATCAGCGTTAGACCTGTTAGAATGATGAAAACATTTGAAATTGAACTAAATGCATTTTGTTTTATACAGTGGATATGGGCCTTTGAGGCCCTGGGTTGAAATGTTAACTTTGAAATGGCCTTCTGCTTTGAGTAATTACTCCTCACTTTATAACTGTATTAATAGTATGTGGGGGGGGGGAAGGAGGCATTTGTATGTGTGAGCATGATTGCATATATACAGGTATATGTGATACTGCTGACTTCAGGGCAGTCAGGATGTAAAAGACAGAGAATTAGAGGTGTTGATTCCAATAATATCTTCAAGGGCACACACTTCCCTGTTTAATTTCTTCCTATGATACTCCTCCACCTCCTGAGAGCACTGTGAGCTATCCACTAAACTATTAATACTTGTCCTCTAGGAAATATCCATCCAAACTATACCTGTCACATGTAAACACCTGGTGAGGTACTTATATTTTACACAGTTCTTGCACTTAATCTTGTATATTCCAGTCAAAGGTACTGAAGAAACTGTATCTGTTTCTCCCATCTTAACTGATTTCAATTTGGCTGAAAGATGGGAATGCTACCCTTGTGGCTTTAAGAAGTTTTGATCCTCTGTTAGTCACAGTGCACAATACCTCCAAAGCAAGTTGTGTCAGGAAATAAAATGCAGTTTCAAGTTGTCTCCTATATGTCCATGTTGCCAACTAGTGATTTTTTTTTTATTTGTTCAGATTTGACCTCAAAAGTGATAAGTACATTTTCCAAATTCACAAGACACCAATATCGTCCTACAAACATGACAAATTATATGCATATTTTATTACAGGAAGTTAACTAATATCACTTTCTATTTCCTCAAGAATCATAAAGATCTTATAACTATCACAGTGGTCCCTTGCCTTTGATGAGTTCAGGGATTGATGGGGATCAAGAGTTACTAGACAACAGTCAAGCAATATCTTACCTAAAGACATAAATTCAAGTACCTCCTTACACACTCCCTGGAGGATGCTTAGTCATAGCTACTTAAAAATAACTAGAGAACCAACCAGAAATTTTGTATTTTGGATATTGAATTCACAGCTTTTCACTGTTGCTGAATAGCTCCAGCTGAAGTGGTAGATGATCCACGATGCATTATCAACTAATAGCTAAGGAGCAATATGTTCACAAATGCAAAGAAGAATTATTTAATAAAGATGGGCAAAACAAAATTAAGGAAGTTATTCTAGTTTCATTATGCTAAAGACAGGAAAGAATTAGAAAAAAAGGCTGAAGTAATGTTAGATTGAAATGATCAGCTGAACCACGGCTCTTTAGTGACAGAAACTGATACAAAAATACAACTCTTACACACAGACACATACGCATGTTGCATATACAAACATATATAGCAATGACTTCTTATTTGGAGAGAAATAATCTGTGCATTAGACATGTGAAATAGCAAACATGATGCAAGCCCTTTTTAAAATCTTACCCTATCTTGCAAAATCATTGAAAAAGATTCCAAATGAATCAGGCAATGTAAAATATTTAGAATAGTAGAATAGTTCCTAGTATAAAATAAGCACTCAGATTGAGTTAGTAATAGTAGTGACGGTAATGATGGTGATGATATAATTGTCTCATTTGTTATTAAAATAACTCTTAAGTCTATTTGTGATAACTGTATTGTTCTGAATATTTTAAATATTCTTTTATTTCAAAGACTAGCAAAACATGAAGGTTACTATTCTTCAATGTCTTTCCTATATACGTATCCGTGTGTCTGAAACAAGATTTTAAGCACACTGGATTTTGCATGAATATTCTATTTCTTTTAGTAGAATATAAAGTAGTTTCACTTAGATGATTCTCATCAAGATATACATTTTGAATTTTCATTGGACTAATTTCACTCTACTTTGTCAAGATGGAAAAAGAAAGCATTATTTGATCAACTTTGAATAGCGCGCCACACATTAAAAAACTCGAATTGAAGTGAAATACAATACGTATAGTATTTTAACAAATATATATATTCTAAATCAAATCTAATATCCTAAATGAAGGAGGAAATTGTAAATGCAGTAGGCATAGCTGTCCAGAGAGCATGTACATATCTATACAGATACATGGATAGTTCTCATGATGAAAGTATACATTAGAAAGGATAAGTTGTACTCAAAAGCAATGTACTAAACCTGAAATCACATAGGATTTTTTAAAAGATTTGATTTTATTTATTGACATGGGTGTTCTATATACATGCAAACCTGCATGCCAGAAGAGGACATCTGGTCCCATCATACATGGTTGTGAGCCACTATGTGGTTTCTAGGAGTTGAACTCAGTACCTCAGTAAGAGCACTCAGTGCTCCAAATGCTGAGCCATCTCTCCTGCCCCATTCACATTGGATTTTTGCCTTCATATATGGGGATTCAGATTTCTTTACCTTTTGTCATTCCTTTAAAGTTATTTCATCTTCCCCTAAAATGAAACTTACTGACATGTACACAAAATAAATATCTTTTTATTACCCATCATCTGAAAATAACTGTGATGTAGTCCAAAAATTCCAAGTGTTTTCAAAAAATTTATCTGCACCCAAATCAAGATAACAATAATATATTGAAGCTCTAAACAAAAGAGATTTAGGGTAGACATAAGAAAAAGTGACTGTGAAAATGATTATATATTAAAGAGAAATTCAATTCTGTCAGTAAATATATACTCTTATTGAAAATAATTTATATCTACAACTTGCTAGATGGAAAATGTGGTTGTTATATCTCTATCTCAGTAAACCTATTGCACTCAGGTTTCCTTCCTTTCTTTCTTTCTTTCTTTCTTTCTTTCTTTCTTTCTTTCTTTCTTTCTTTCTTTCTTTCTTTCTTTCTCTCTCTCTCTCTCTCTCTCTCTCTCTCTCTCTTTCTTTCTTTCTTTCTTTCTTTCTTTCTTTCTTTCTTTCTTTCTTTCTTTCTTTCTACCTTACTTTCTTTCTGCCTTTCTTTATTTCTATCTTTATTTTTTTCATTCTTTCTTTCTGAATACTGACTTTGTATTTTAAATCATTCATTATTTTGAAGAAAAGTTAAAAGAAAACCATAACTTAAAAGGAAGACTTCAGAAGTAATTTATGATGAAACATTTGGACCTTGCCTTAGCTAGTCTTCAGTATTTTGAAATCAATTGTTTTAAGATGATTGAAATAATTGGTATTTTTGATAGATTTTATTTCTGTAGGGATATTTATACTTATAAGCTATTCACATGCTTTATGTATGATTATCTAAAACAGGATAATATTAAATGCATTAGTGGCCAAATAACCAGAGCTGCCATCTTGTGGATAATGAGGTAATGGGCCAGCACTGCTTGAAGACAAGGCAGAATGCTGCAATTCGATATTCTTAACTGTTCAAAGAAAGACTTGATAGAGTAATTTAAAGCTCCTTTGGATTTCTAAGTTCTGTCTATAAATTATCACCTGAAGGAGATTCTCATCTCTTGCAGAGTTAGTTTTAACCTAAACTTTATTAATATGTAAGATGAGAAACAGTGTAGGATGGTTTCTCTAGTCTAATTAGCCTCTAGTGCTGATTTGTTTTGATAATATAAATAATTAGTTTAACCACAAAATTGATGTAACAGAAATAATTGTCAGGCAATTAAATACTGCAGTGATTTCAGCTCTTGGGAAATATATAGCATGTAAGTATGGTAATAAAACTGAGTGAGATGTACTTGCTCCAACTAAAAAATAACTTATCAGTTTTTTAAAGATAATGTAGTCTCCATGTTCTTTATATCACAAAATATACACATTTTAAATTTACTAAAAATAAATACTATGTCAATACCTATAGTAGTTTTTCTTCTTTATATGCCATTAAACTTAAATGTTTTATGCTTTGTGGAACTCAGAATGCTAGGTGGTCAACACAGCTGGAACAAATAGTAAATAGTCATATAATGTCAAGATGTATATTTTAAAGTGCAAAGTTTATTTCCCTTTTATGCAATTTAGCATTTTGAAAGAAGTGAAGAAGAATGTGTTTTATTAGTGTGTTAATGTTAAAATTATTATTCAAGAAATGACAGGCGGTTTGCATTTTCCTTGCAAAGAACACACTTATATTACTCCAGATCCCTTTATTGATTTTTCACTTATGATTAATTATAGCCTAGATTTAACTTAAACTTTCCTTGAGTAATTTTATATTTCCTTAAGTAATTACATATGTAATTATTTAGAAACAAAACATGCTATTTATAGGCTGGAAGTATGGCTTAGCAAAATAGTGTTTATACACTGCTCTTGTAGAGGACCCAATTTGGTTTCTATCACTCAAGTCAGTCAGCTTGCAACTGCCAGTAATTGCAGCTCCTCTGATATCCATTGCTATTGCCCTCTTCTGACATATGTGAGCACCAGCTCATACATTCATTGACCCACACACAGACACACAAATGTCAAGTAAGCACACATACATGCAGACACACAATATTATACTCCCTAATAAGTTCAGATGAGATTATGGACTAAATACTCAGTTATTATAGACTAACATAAATATTAAATATTTCTCTTCCACATTCCACCTCTTCATTATTTCTTCTACTATTTGAAATATTCTATTAATTTTACTAATTCATATAAAACTTACAACTAAGATATAAAGTTATTTTTGCACTTAAATTAAAGGTATTGAATATTAAATCATTGATTTGTTAAGATTTTAACTCTTTGAATATATATGCATTGAAATATGCTCTTTGAAATTATAATTATAAATTTTTATGCCCTTGTACTTAGATAATCACTAGTAGATGAATAATGTATAAAAAGAAAGTAACTGATACAAAATGACAATGGAGCACTCTTTGTATAATATTCATATCATATTCTCCAGTTTTCATTTTGATCAATTATAAGACTATTGTAGTTGGACTGAAACACTATAACAATTGCAAAGCAAAGTAAGAAGTGCTATCATTTTATGCATTTAATTATTAGTATCTACATTTATCTTAAAAATTTAACTGAATGGTACATGTATCAGCCTCCTTTCTAAGTAAATCTGGACATAATCTAATTTTCCTAGTTATCTATCTCTGGCATTAAATATTTATACCATTAATATTTTATATAAAACATGAAGAATAGGAGCATATTTTACTTAATAAATAATTTTCTCAAAGACATATCTTTTATCAGCCATAATATCGTATGTAGCCTTATCAGTTGTCTACCAGAAATGCACTTGAGATTCCCACTGTCCAAATTCATCTTTCTAATCTGTATTTCAATTTTATGTCATTTTGCATGGCATACAGATTTCCATCTAAAACCTTGTGATTTTAGGCAGCAGAAAATGAACAGTGTCTTCCACATTTGCTCAAAGTACATTTTGACAAATAGAATTTTTTGAATCTAGGTTCATCTTAGACTTGACTAATATGATTTAATCCAAAATTATCCTGGAAAGAACAACTCTGAAGGAAAAAAAAATCCATTAGAGTGAGTCATTATTATAAACCAAGCTAATTTGCCACAGTACATATTAGTTGAAATTTTAAAGAGTTTAACACACTTCTTCTTTCATTATTTTGAGATCACTGAGTTCACTTTTCATTTTAACTCTCACAAATGTCATTAGGGTTAATATTTGATCCTTTATCTATCAATAATATTGATTTTCATCATGTTCCATGTGACATACTTTGCTTTGTGTAACAGGTCTAGATAAAGCTTACATGAACCCTTTATCTTTTCTATGTATGATAGTTTCACACTTGTTCTTTATCACAGATGTTAAAGTGTTCAATTCTTATAGAATCTAATCCCCTGAATCGTAATACGAACTTGCTACACAGAATGAGTTAATCCTTTGGTCATAATAGTCAGAACCTAGTTGGGGCTGGGGACAGTTTTTTTCTAGTCATTGTAAACTTTTAGAACTCTTACTGAAGTGATCAAGTAAAATAATTTATTCCTGTTGGAAATTGTCAGGGGTTATATGGAGTATTTATCTGGAGTCCATTATTCAGAAGGAAATGAAGCAACACACATGCACACCAGGCTTCAGTGGTAACATCCCTTTCCAAAGGTGAGAGTGAATGAAGTGAACCTCCTCACTCTCCCCCTGGTGCTATACTGTTTGTATTCTGAGCTGCACAGCTTTCAAAAGGTGCCTTGGGATATGGCAGCATTGGATTTAGTAGGTGCTTGGCCATTGAATAGCTCTGGTAATTCTTGCATCTCACAGTGGTGCCACTGACAGCTCCTTTTGGTGGGTAAGGCTGGGGTATATTTCAAGGTGATTGTGGTTTTGTCCCTCCGGCAGCAAGCTGCTATAATCAGCTTGTGCCATTATCATCCTTTCCTACTGGACATTAGCCTAGGGAGAAGTAGGGAGCTTTTGTTAAGATAGTAAGGCACAGATAATTATTTCCCACTTGCGTTGAAAAAAAGAAAAGTACTATATTATAAAGTAGCTTTCAATTACTGAAATTAAATTGTCCACAAACCCAGTGACTTGTAAATCACTGATTTTTAAAACCAATATTTAATACCATTTTGTAATATTATACATTTTTAATATTTCATAATTTAAGCTTTGCTGCAAAACTATGAAGGTCTCGTCTAACAGTCAAAGAGAAAAATACATTACCATTTTTAATTCTTCTTTAGAGACTTAAAAAATACAGATACTTTATTAAATTTAACTTTGTTATACTATAAAGTCAATGCCAAGAATTGTTTAAAAATGAATTCCAAATGTAGTTACTCTAATAATTTCCTTAATTATTTCTCCGATGAATCACCTTTTGAAAGTAGTAGTTTTTTTAAAAAATGCACTTGAGGAATAAAATTCCTCAAAAATCCTCCATAATTAGTTAGACAAATAGGTCTTAGCCTAGTTGGAGGGCAGAATTTTCAGTATGTTATTCTCCAATAACTTACTCAGAGTTCCCGTTCTTCTCTAAAGCAGAAATTATAGTGAGAAAGGAGCATTTCGATTTTCAGCTGACAGTTTAGGGTTAAGATATGATTCCAGGTAACAGAAGCCAATGAGAGTACACCCAGTTGATGTTTGTGACATCATCTTCCAGTCGGAGTACACAGAACAGCTGAGACAGCGTTCAGTTTCAGCCCGAGTGCCATTATGATGGATGTTTACATGTCTTCATTGAGAGCCAATTATCTTGCTTTTGTGTGAGGCCCAGGGATCACTCCTGCTGCCAGGCTGCACAGAGCACTGTTGGATCTAGCTGAACGGATTGTTTTCTCTGTCTCGGGTAAGAGAGAGCCTGTTCCGTTTACCTTCTCATTCTAAAAAGAGGTGGATATATCTAACGGAGGGAAGAGTGCAAGGATGAGCAGTGTTACTATCTGGTAAGCTTTTAATCACAGCAATGTTTAACAACGTTAAAAGGAGGTACAGATGTTGCAAAGGGGATTTAAAAGAGCTGCTAATGTATACCTGGCAAACTAATTTGTAGGAGAAAATGGATAGCTGGTATTTCAGCTTTCCCTGAGAAAAGGGAAAGTAAGTGGTATCATAGGACTGCTATTTTTTAAATGTGTTTTTAAATACCTCTGTGTATGAATACCATTCTGCTTCATTTATTCACATTTTGCAACTAATGGTAAAAAGAATTTGGAGTCAAAGCAATACTGTTATAAATTTAAAATGAGTTCAAGTTCCTAATTGTTAAATGCTAGTTCTTTGGGACAGTTTTTCTAAAGTTGCTCCTGGCCAGCAATTACAGTATTTACCAAGTGAGCACAAGCTTTCAGCTTAAGAAATGGACTTGGATTACTTTCCATGTACAACTACCCTGTTAACCCAAAGACGGGATAATAGCAAATAATTTTAAAGAACATTATTGAGTACTTATTCCTCTGATATGAAGTTTATGGTCTTACTGCTTTCAGGTGTACAGATAATACTGTGCTTGTGCATTTTAGATTTGTGAACAGTTTTGCATGTTGTATCATTTCTCAGTATTGATATTTTCATCTGAAGATCCTTTTTTTATTTTATAGCAAAGCAAATATGCTTAGAGCTGCTGAACTGCTCCGGATATTGGTAATTGAATATGATAGGGATCTTTAAAAAAATAAAGTATGCTAAAAGCTTTTAATTGATTGAAAATGCTCCAAAGCTATCAAGAGAATTCAGTAAACATTTAACTCTTCAGATGTCTATTATGGTGTAAAAGAGCAAACTATTCAAGTTAAATGGAAGGTTTTCTATATGAGGTAAATACTGAAAATGGAAATAGATGTGACTGAATTTAACATGTTTTTTTTCATTTAGAGGCTTTGTGTTACTCTAGTGTAATAAACTTTTGAATACTGACCACTCTGTTAGGCCACTCTGTTTGATGTGTTTATGCTCTTCAGATGTATTTTTGTTCTTTTTTTTAAGTATAGAGTAACTGCTCTGTCTTTTCAAACCAGTAATATTAATAATTAGAAATCAGGATCTGAGGTCTTCATGTTATGAAGAAAGCCAGCAGGGGTTTCTCACCAATGTCTCACTTTTTGGTCTTCTACTAGCCTGATCCTGTTTGGCAATACTTGACATCACATTGTTCAATTTTGACTTGTCTCTTTCATTCTATTTAGACCTGAACCAACCTGAACTTATAGATAAAGTCCAATATGCATTAATGCAATCTAGAGAACAGGGCTTTTTTTTCTCAGACAAAATAATATGGAATCAATCAAACTTCAAAAAGTTGTTAAGTATGCATTAGGAGTTCATCTTTCTTAGGGAAAATCTGTATTTTGTATATTGTGAGCTTTCAAATCAGTTTACTTGATAGATTTTAAATTAGTATTACACAAATTTTAGACTTTGAATTCAAAGTTTAATGTCACATTTCCTTCAATTTGTTTTCCTTAAGTACTCTAAAACAGAATTGAATAATGGATGGGTATGGATGCTGTCATTTTCACATACAATCAATCTTGACTGAGAGAAAGCATTCATTTCCTAACTATTAATTCTCCAAGAAACTATTTGTAGCATTCTGTCCACAGCTGATAGAATCTTACTCACTCAAGGAGCAATCTAGACATTTAAGTTGTATTTTGCTGTGTATGAGAGAGTGTTTTTCTCAGCTTTAGCTACTTTAGCCACATTTAATCACAAATGCACTGTACTGGTTGTAATTACTCTGATAAGTAGCTTATCTTCCAGTTTCTTTTTAGTAACTCTGTGCCATGTGTATACATAGGATATGGTTTTTCAGTTGATGGACTGCATTAACAGAAGGCTTTTATATTTTATTTTTTCTTAGAGAACACATTAGTGAGATCATAGCAATTCCCTTTGCTACACGCTTCTGAGGGAAGTTTCTCCATTCAATTTAAAGAGAAAAAAAAAAAAAGATTTTATGTGTACTGCAGAGTGCCATAACTTTTTCTAATATACAAAAAATGTTTCTTGCCTGAGTTAAGTAAAATAAAAATAATAATGTTATTAGTACTTTAGAATTTTTGTGTGCTTCTCTATTATCTCATCTAGTTCTTTGTATATAGCACACCAAATTGACAGTCACCAA
The DNA here is from genome assembly GCA_026225945.1 of Cricetomys ansorgei. Lineage (NCBI taxonomy): Eukaryota > Metazoa > Chordata > Mammalia > Rodentia > Nesomyidae > Cricetomys > Cricetomys ansorgei. The sequence goes on from JAMJFZ010002812.1 coordinate 5,289,371, forward strand.
GGTCTCAAGAAGAGCTAGAAGGCATGGTGATAAACAGGTTTCTGTAATATTCTGTGTAGTTCTTTGCATTTCCCAGATGCCAAGGAAAAGAAATTATCACACTTGAAAACTGTTCTTCTGGTTATTATTTGTCTAGTTTAAATCTATATTCTGTTTTTGGTGTATCTTTATTCTCCTCTACACTTTAATATAAACCTCTTCATTATCGATCTAGAATATATGATACAATTTAGTTTTCTAACTTCTCAGTTGAAGCACTCAAATGCACCATAAATTTTAGACTTTCTAGTCAACATTTTACTTAGATAAAGTATACTTACTCTGTTGGTATTTAGTTTGAGACTATAGTATTTTGAAAATGTGCATATTCATGTACTAAATGGAATAATAATGTATATTTTACAATTAAACATGGATATTTAATGCATTAATTTATAGTAGCTGGTCTGTACTAAAAATGTGGGCTATTATGTGTCTAAAGAAACAGGAACTTGTAAAGTAGAACTTGTAACTTAGTCTTAAAGCTCATCTACTCAATAAGTCAATAATAGAGGAGAAAGGTCTCAGAAACAGGTTTACAAATGTCAGTGCAATCAATCACCAATCTCTTATTCTCTTTTCACATATTTAGATATCTTACCAAGGATTAATTCTTTGATTGTCTACTCTATTTCAAGGACACTTCTATGTGTTTAGTATGTACAGCCAAAAAAAAAATTGAAGAAGAATATGATACATTTTTCTTTCTTTTTATCTGACAAGATTTTGTCATTGAAGTCCAAATATTATATAATTTAAATTAAGGTACAGTGAATAAAACTTAGAAATATCTAGAAAATGATAGAGAAAAGTTGACGGTCTCATTTATATTTCTTATGATTCCATTTAAGTTCTAAGATACTAGAATCCAAAACAGGTTTTTGCATCTTTTATATTCAGATTTTGTGAAAGTATCTCCCAAGAACTTTATAATAAATATTCGATTTTAATGTTTTTATTTCAATGGGGCAAAAACTAAAATGTTTAACTTGAAGTGAATTGTATGATGATCATCAAGTATTTTGGACACCATTATGCTGTACTTATAATGTACTTTCCAGCAAACTACCTTTGCTTTCATCCTCTGTCTTATAATAGATTCCTTAGCAATGAAATGCCTTGAGTTAATTGTTTCATATTTAATAGGGCTCATCACACAAACAATAAAGAATTGGGGAATCTTTTTAATTACATTAATAAAAAGTATCTTTCAACTAATAGTTACATGTCTAAATACGCGAATAAGATAATATGCAACTTAACACCTAATTTTTCACTAGCGAAGACTCAATTAATAGTAGTTCTTAAGATAATTTGAGTCAACTGTAATATTTAATAGCTATCAAATTTACTTGCAGATTTGAAAGGAAAAGAAGTATGAAAAGCAACTTCATGAGAGAAAATCAACCTGTGCATCGAACTTATCAGTGGAAGAAACCAGTGTTGGATGGGATCATTCAATTAGCCACTGAAGAATTTTTCTAATAATATACCTATAAACACTTAGCACAAAACATTTCACATTTGGAAAATAGTTTATATTTCAAAATAATAACCCTCAAAACTGTCTTTAGTAGAATCCATATGTGAAGTATATGAAAAATTGAGTAACAGGAGAATTCAATAATTAAAATTAATGTTTTAAAATATGATTCTCATCCTGTACTGAACATCACAGAACTAGCACTTTACTTTCAGAATTGAGTGAATGGACTTTTTCACTCTTTTCAGTTTCAAAAAGAGTTTCTATGAGACTAGAGGAAGAGGAGAATGTAGGACGGATGCGTTGCTTAGTTGGTGTATGCCAAGAAGTTTTAGAAAGTACTGGGCCTCAGAATGAGTTATCTTTGCTTAATAGCATTTACAAATTTATTTTATAATGTTTGTGATAAAGGCAACATAAATTGAGGTCAAAGTGCTTTCAGTGTCAAATTCTACTGCAAAGAGAGGATTGATTGTTTTTATGTGTTATTAATTTCCTTAGGTGGGAGTTGAACAAGGTAAGAGGATCATCTTGGCTACAATATTAACAGGAGCATTGCTCTGTTGATACGCAAAGCATACTGCAAAATATGCAATTGTATACTCACAAAACTGTGTCAATGTGGAAAATCAGTTATTCCTACAAGTGAGTATAGGTATTTTTATGGTAAATCAATCATGTGAAACAAAGAGCTGAAATGCGAGGTAGAACAGAATAAAATCTGCCCTTATTGACAGGGGTGTGGCATAAAATTAAGGCACACAAACTTTCCTCAATTTGAAATAAAGGAGACAATCTGATCAGGTTAGCAAAGATATCTACTCAATAGAGCAAGAAAGCACCAGGTGCATCCACACATGCTTCTTTGTTTGCACGGACTGTGATAAGAACAGTGTCTCCCACCAGACCATGTGAGTAAAATTTACTATATCACATATTTATATTCTTTTTGTCTTGACATAAAAATGTGAATAAAGTAACTATTACTATAGTTGCTCTAAAAACTTTGTGTTCTTTAAATTGGGTGTACTAACCTTATAAATGCAGAGGACCATAGCTGCATTTGCTAAATATTCAGTCTTACTTCTTGCTCATATTTTTATTGATAGAGACTTAGTAGATTTTTTTTTTCTCTCTCTCTCTCTGTGTGTGTGTGTGTGTGTATGTGTCTGTGTCTATGTGTGTCTGTGTGTATCTGTGTGTATATGCATGTTTCTCTAAGGCTGTGTTTCTCTGTATGTGTCTGTGGATTGACTGTAAGACCTTCTTAAACATAGATATTTACAATCGTGTAATGCTAACATCATAAAAATTCACAACATTTGAAATAATTCTACTGAGTACACTTTAAACAGTGATTTTAGTGACCATTGATGATAGAGAAGGACCACCTCTTTACTGAATATAAGAAATCTGATATGACTCTCAAATTTATAACTCAAAATCTAAAATTCTATAACATAGTATATAATATGTGCATAAAATCTAAATGTCTGACTCAGTTCTCACTTGAATTTACTCTATGTTCTTTAAATCACACTATTCTAATTTTCAATACCATATTAGCTTATATAAGTGACAAGGTGGATAAAATTAAGTTGAATATTTCTTTTAACTCAAGATATTCCATATAGTTAACACACTTTTGAAGAAAGGATAGGAATTTTATTTTGAAAACCAGTTCAGATATGCTTGTACATGTGTATAGTCTGTTTTATTTCTTTTGCTTCAATAAAACATTTAAATATATCAAATAATTTTTTCCAAGACAGCCACAAATACAAGGAGATAAAAATTATTCTCCTTTAAAAGTTTGAATCTTATAGAATCAAGGTGGTAATGAAATTGTAAACATAAAAGAACAATCAAATCTTTCAGTCAAGTTACGTTTCTTCATATCTAAGAGCTCTAAATCATTCCTCCAATTATTTAAGGCTAGGCAACAAGTTACTGAGCTTGTAGGGTATGCAGACAATGAGCAGAGCACACCAGATGCTCTGAAGGAGCTCATGGGTTAGAAGATAAGGCAAAATTGGATATAAATACTTATATTGTGGAACGAAAAGTACCCAAGGAACATAAAAAATGAGTATATTACTTTTTCTTGAAAACCCAAAAGAGTTCTAAAATGCAAACTATTGAGTACTTTAAAACAGGTAGAGAATTGGCTTCTAGCTGACAGTCCATTACCAGAGGAGACAGGGACAGGAGCTAAAAGCATGAACCTGGACCCAGGAATTAAAAAAAGTGACCATTGAGTAATGCTGCTCATTTTCTTGCTTCCATTCATTGCTCATAATACGTGATTTTATAGCCCAGGACTACCTACTCAAGGATGCCACCATCCTAAACAAGGATGGGATAGATGCTTCCACATCAATCATAAATCAAGGCAATGCCTACAGGACAATCCTGTGGAAACAATTCCTCAATTAACATTATCTTTTCTCACTTGATCCTAGTTGTATCAGGCTGACAAAAAACTGACCAGTATAGTCATTTTATTTCCAGGGTAGCATTTTTCTTAAGTTGCAATTAATAAGATAAACAAAAATAAATGCAGGGAGGACAGAGATTCTAAGATTGCTTTAAGACATTTCATTCTGAGTTCATACACTTATATACTAAGGTGAGATGCAAGTACAGACAAATATTTGACACCCAGTAGAAGCACAACAATTAGACATGGTCTGTAGCCACCCATACTTACAGTGCCTTAATCACTGTGGGAGAGAAGCACAGATACAACAATGGGAAATGATGGCATTGTGCCAATGAAAGTGATGTACTGGCAGATAAGAGAGGTTGTGACAGGTTAGGTCATGAAACAAACAAGATCATTTAATCTTTGTTTGTGTAGTTTTTATTTATTTCTTTCGTCATATGTACATGGGGTGGGTAATGCTCATGTGTGAGTATTTCTGAGGCCAGAGGTTGACATCTAATCCGTTGTCTTTCTATATTGCATTCACCTTGCCATTATTACTATTTTTTATATTTAAACTTTATTAGTAAAACCTTACAAGTAAATAAAAACATCACATCAAATTTAGTTAACAGTCTACATAATTCCATGAAATTCTATAGAGATAGGACAAACATTCAAAATGGAAACTGTGAAACTTCACGGTTAATATTACACTTTTAACATAAAAAATAATTGGTACATTTATCCACAAACACGAAAATTTTAAGAAAAGAATTTTCTATGGATCCTCTTTTATCACAAATATCCATTATCTGCTTTACACTTTTCCCTATACCTTTATGTTTAGCCTTTATAGTTCTCTTTTCTTCATGCTGTACTATACTCAAATGTAAATTTCCACATATATATAATTATATATATAATTGGTTGAATTCCACATATGAAGGAGAACATATTGCTTATTTGTGTGACCTCACCTAAAATTATACATTCTCAATCTATCAATTTTTTTGCAAAATTTAACTTATTTTCCATATAACTGAGTAGCACAAACACACACACACACACAGACACACACACACACACACACACACACACACACACATAAACACACTGATATGTGTAAATGCATTTATTTACAAAATTTTCATTTTTAATTCATCTGTTGATTAAAAATGTGATTGATACCAATTTTTGCTATAGTGATTAAAGTGGCAAAAAACATTAGGGTACAAGTATGTCTATGGTAGGGTATGAATTTCTCTGAGTGGATTCAAAGGAAGGAAATAACAGGGTCATATGGTGGTAATATAGTAATAGACTTCTAATTTTAAGTTTTTGAAAAGTCTCCAAATTGATTGACACAATGGTAGCATTGTGCTACCACCACAATCCCACCTACAATGAGTAAGGATTCTGTTCATTCTTATCTTCTCCAACGTTTGTTCTCACATTTGTTGGAAATACCACTCTAGGATGCAGTAGTAACTCAAAGTAATTTTAATTTACATTTTCCTGATGACTAGGGACATTGAGTACTTTTAAAATAGTTATTGGCCACTTGTATTTCAATTTTTAGAATTTGTGTATCAGTTTATTTGCCCATTAGTTGATTGGCAGTTTTATTCCTTCTACTTAATTGCTGCAATTTTTTGTATTTTCTGGATATTAAACCTTTGTTTGATAATGATTTTCTCCCATCCTTTGGCCTGTATGTTAATGCTGCTGGTCTCTCTCTCTCTCTCTCTCTCTCTCTCTCTCTCTCTCTCTCTCTCTCTCTCTCTCCCCATGAAAGCTATTCTATGCCACTATACCCACATCATAATGATAACTTCAAACTTTGTAAATGTGAGCAAAGTAAACATTTCCACCATTTAGCTGTTTTCACAGGTAGTTCTCACAGAGACACCTTACTAACACAGTATTAACTCTTACAAGAAAATAGACTGCAAATGAGAAGTTTAAAAAAGGAATAGAGAATACACCTGAAAACAGGAAATAGGATGAACTAAAAAGAATCAAATTTATTTGAAGCCATCTCCAATGTCTTCTCATAGACTTCATGGGTCCCAGCATAGCTATAAATTCTAGTCGAACATGTTTGTACAAGACATTTTGTTACAATGCTTCCCATCTCTGACTGTTCCCTCCTATTTATATGTGAAGGACTCCATAATTATAAGACACAAGTGTTTAAATAAGTCTATACACTTGAAACATAAACTATACCAAAATACTACCAATATATACTTGTAAAGTTTTTTATAGATACAGTAATGAAAACTTGGAATGCACAGAAGGGAAGGATACAAAATGTAAGAACTCTGCAAGAGAAATAGAGTGGGTGGTTATAATACTTGAAGCAGGTTATAACTGTCAGTACTGTAACCAGGAATGTAATTGAGATAGAGGTGGTCAGACATAAGAATGGTAAAAACAGACTCAAAATATAGGAACAAAGAAAACTGCACTTTAAATTGAAAGAAGGTCACTGGTGGCCTTAAACTAGTCTGAGATGCTTGATGGCAAGGTGTCCAGAGGAAATTGATAGTTAGGAATTGTAGTCACGTTCAGGCAATTTAGAATTGAAAAGCAATAAAGACCTGCTAGACAGAGCTGTCGAGTAATCACTCCTTCAGAGATGAAAAACTTTTATTTGGTGGTCAAATGAGTGGAAAAGTAACATTAAAATCTCAGACAAGGAAGCCAGATGGCAGTGGTACATGCCTTTCATCCCAGCATGAGGGAGGCAAAGGCAGGCAGATAGTTGTGAGTTCGAGGCCAGTATGGTCTACAGAGTAAGTTCCAGGACAGTTGGAATTACATCAGAGAAACTGTGTCTGAAAAAGAAAACAAACAAAACAAAACAAAGCAATTCAGGCATAGAGCTCATGTCAGTGAAACCTAGCACATGAGTGGCTGAGACATTATGAGACATTGGCATTGTTTGGGGTTCAATAAGCTACACAATTAACTCTAGGATAGCCTGAGGTTAAAGGGGTACCTTTTCAAAGAACAGCAACAACAAATAAACAAAAGGTAGCATTAATTTAGGAAGTTAATTTTCCTAACTTCTATTCAATTCTTTCATGAAAAAGTGTTCATGAAGAATCTACTGGTTTAAAAACTTTATCATAGGAAAAGGACACCATTATATCTAGCAACAGAGAAAAGGAATGAGGATTATTTTACCCAGAAGTGACTTTATTCTTAGGAGAATTATTCTACTTTAGTTCAAAATCATTTATAAGTATATTAATAAATGAGTATCACTTCTAATTGTTTAAGCAGATAAACAAATGATCCTTCTAATATTAAGATATGAACTTTACAAATCATAAAATATTCAAAGCTAAAATATAATACATCAGCATATATATATATACATATATATATATATATATCCATGTAGATATATAATTCAAACTTTCCCATAACTTAAGAGATTGGACAGATTTACTAAAAGTAAAAGGTAGACATGGTAAATATACCTTTTCCATCTTTACATAAATAAAAATTAGTTTTGATGCAAATTTTTATTATAAAAAGTAACTATATGATACAGAGTTTATCCTCACAGGTTTATGGTGATTATAGTGATTCTTAAAAGGCTCATTATATGCTAGGAGAAACACTTTATTTAATTTATCTCTTTTTATTTTAGGAAAAGACAAATATTCTTTGATCAATTTAGACAGAAGAGAATTTTTATCTCTGGTATTTTCAAAGTAATCTGAAACCTGAACAGAACTGAATGCTATTAGGCTAGAATCTGACTAAGAAGAAGAATTGAGATGAACCATGGCTACAGAAAACATGAGGTCAGAAGGTGATTCTAAAACTAGATCAGCTCTCTGCCTAGTCAAACCTATGACCACCTCAACAAGACAGATATTTTCACAGCAGTGTTTTATACCAGGTTGGATCACAATCCCTAGATCCCATCTAACAAAGATAGGTATAATTTTTAAAAAGTCCAGGTGAATACATAAACAAGATCAAAACTTGATGAAGTTCAAAATAAGGCAGAACGTATCTTAGGTTTGATAAATAGGAATAGTTGAGAAGCGTGAACTAAGAATCAGGAATTGAGTTTCCAGACGGTGTAGGAAATCAGAACCTCAATTAGAAAGCTGGTACTAAAACCATATTTGTGCCAACAAAACCAGGCAACTGAGAGCCAATTTTTCACAACAAACTAATGACTACATACAGGTTCTGAAAAGAGGTTGCTGAATCTAAAGATGATTTGAACATATAGACTTGATTAGTAGGTCAACTAGAAAAAGAGAGACAACTGGTGTACTCCTACTCACCCTACTTTTTGGTATATTTATTTGATTTCATGCTATCATTGTAGTACAGTTAAAGTCTTTAGAAGCAGCTGGGCTTTAGAAGCAGCTGGCTGGATAATTATCATTGGTTTTACAACTTAGTTATATTGTGTCCATGAAGAAAAAATGGCGGGGGTGGTAAATTAAACACTTTCTTAGTGCTTCAGTTTCTTCTTCAGAGGAATGTTGGTAGGTTGAAAATGACAATTACAACTATCCCATAATCCTATGCTTCAATTACTCTGAAAAGACAGATTTGAATTTTAGTACCCATTTGCTTTTGAGAATGCTACATATCTGACACATGTCCAAGTTCACAAATTATTGTTAGTGACCTTTGGAGAACATTCCCAGAAGATCTTGCATGGGTGCAGAATTTGCTTCTATGTTCTTGGAGCATTTGAATTTTTCTTATCATGTATTTTAATTGACCATTTCCTTCTCTGTGTCTCCCATTAGACTCTAAGCCTAATGTGTTTGGGGATTTTATAAGCTACATCCTCTGCTTTATCAGCAATATTAGCACCGAGTAGAAACTCATTAAATGATAATTAAATGAGTATATGGTGAGAAATCTCAGACACAGATCCCCCTGGAATGATTTCTTTATCACTGCTTAATTTGGGTAATACTAGAGTAAAAACTGGAAGGCCTGTAGTGGAAATAAAGTCCATTTCAAGAGGTAGCACTGAATCCTGTCCTCTACTATTCTGTCTGCCTCCTGCCCCAGTGATACTGATAGGAAATTTTATCCTGAGAGCATCTTGCTCTAACCTCTAACTTCAAACTGCCATGGAAGTCACCATTGTTTAGTTTTCTGATGCCCTGAAAAACTCATTGCTGAAGGTGTGGTACCTGTTGATGATACTTTTTTAGAGATGGTGAAAGTTTTGGGAGACAGAGTCTACCTGGAGGAAATAGCTCACTGAGGGCCTACAGAGTATATATTGGATGCCAGCTCCTGGCTCCTTCATTTCTTTCTCTATGTTTACTGGCCCTGGAGCTTAATGTTCTACTTGTATTCTCTGCAGACATGATCTGCTTCATGCATACCTAGAAAAAATGTAGCCAAGGGAACATCAGTGGCAACTGTGTTAAATCTCTGAAACTATGAACCGCATAAAGTTATTTCCTTTAAGTAATTATTTTGTTTGTTTGTTTGTTTTGTCAAGTAATTCAGAGCAATGAAGATTTGGCTAGCTTATCATGCTTCATGCAAGATACTGCAAATGTACATTTCCATAAATATTTCTCTTAGTTTTCTTTTGTCTTAATTTACTTCTCCTTGGGGAAAAAAATCCTAAAAGCAACATTACTTCTGAGGCCATGTTGGAAATTTAAGGAGATAAATTGTCTGTGTAGAAGGACAGGGTTTGTGGTTGTTTGAATAAGTATGGCCCCCATAGGTTCATATATTTGAATGTTTGTTCAGCAGGTCCTCGTAATTGTTGGAGGAAGTGTGTCACTAGGGGTGGGCTTTGAGGTTTCAAAAAGCCTATTCCAACCCCAAAAATTCTCTCTCCTACTGTGTGCAGATCCTAATGTAGAACTCTTCAGCTACTTCTCAACACCATGTCAGCCTGTGTGACACCCTACTTCCTGCTATGCTGATAATGGACTAAACCTCTGAAACTGCAAGGAAACCACGATTGAAAGAGGGCTGTGGTCATAGTGTCTCTTCACAGCAATAAAGCACTAAGACAGGGTAGAAACTTTTTAAAAACCCAAATAGGTAGATATACCTATAAGGAATTTTTTTCTTTTTTTAAAACTTTATTTCACTCTGTGTATGTTTTTTTGTCTGTTTGTTTTAATATATGAATGTTCTGTCTGCCTGTACATCTGCAGATCCCATTATAGACAGTTATGAGCCCCTATGTTGTTGCTGGGAATTGAAGTCAGGACCTCTGGAAGAGTAGGCAATGCTCTTAACCTAGGATCCATCATTCCAGGCCCCAGGACTGAAAATTTTAACCATGTTTTTTTGTCTTGGGTTCTTCTCAGTACATGGGCCATGTGTTACCTTAATTTTGCTGTGTAACAAGTGAACACAAATATGTGTTTTAAAATACAATACATCTGTTCTATCTCAGCTTCAATAGGTCAGTGGCACGAGCATAGTTTAGTACTTAGCAGGTGACTTAATCAGTCTCAGAGATGAAAATGAAGGTCACTATTAGGCTGTGTTCTTTTCTTGTTGTCTTTGAGATTGTCTTTGGGGCTCAGTTAACTGAGGCAATATTCTGTTTTTTTCTATCTATAAAATGCAGTTCCATGTTTAGTTCCTATTGGTTAATTGGGGGCCACCCTATGCATCTGCAAGCTGTTTTAACTGCTGTTCAAAGGCATCTCCTAGTCTCATTCATAGCAGGAAAGCCTAAGTTAAAAGCCAGCAGAAGACTCTCTTGCCCAAGTCTGCTGAGATGGAGACTTGGATAGTATGATATAATCATAAAGACTGTACCCCTGGCCTTTGACATATTTTGTTAGCTAAAAACAAGTCAAGAGACTTTGCCAACTCTCAACTAGAGGTAATCAGACAAAGGTATGGCTCATTGAGGGTCACCTGAAAGCATGTTTACCTATGAGGAAAATCACAGAATATTCTGAGAACCAGAATACAAGTGAGTATCAACTTTCCCCTCCAACTCATTTCTTAGAAAAATACTAGTATCAGAGATTACCCAGGAAGATTGAGAAAAATTTTAAGTCAATAAGAAGCCAATAAACAGAGGGCTAGAGTCTGAAAAGATAGCTGCCTGTCTCTTTCTGTGTACTCAACAACCACAACAAAACTGTATCCATATATTGTGGTTGTAGATTTGTAGAGCTGGCTCCAGGGCTATAGCATTGTACAGTGGCTTATGAAACTTATGAAACTTATGAAAACAATATTTTGGGATGGGGTTTCCATTGTCTAGCCTTCACTGAGAGAGTGAGACTGCTGATGTCACTGGAGGCCATTGCTGCTGTTCATCTGTTTAACAAAGTGAAATTTCAGAAAGTTCTGCTTCTGTACTCTTGATTGGCTAGAGTCAATTTTCCTTCCCCTGTTATCTGAAAGCTATGAATTGCTAGCAAAGCCCTCAGAGAGATAGAAAGTGTGTTATGGGGTATATGTATGGTGTGTGTGTGTGTGTGTGTGTGTGTGTGTGTGTTTGTGTGTTTATGTGTGGGTATGATAGCTAGTACCTCAGTTGCCCCATCTTTATACTTTAAAGACCTCAAAATCTCCCTCTCTCTCTCTCTCTCTTTCTCTCTCTCTCTCTCTCTCTCTCTCTCTCTCTCTCTATATATATATATATATATATATATATATATATATACACAATGAGATTAATCAGTAAAATCTCTTCAGAATTCTACACCAAAGTTAGTCCTGATAAACTAAAATCATAGGATGAAAAGGAAAGCCTATAGATGAAGAAATTCAGTGGAGGAGACAGTGTGTAGGGCATGGGGAAAAATAGTGCAAGATCTCAAGGGTATTCTATGGAGAAAAAGTATCAAAATGTAAATGTCCAAAAAAAACCACCAAAGATTCACTCATTAACATAAGAAACATAAGTTACCATAACATAAGGGATCAGTTGTATCAATGAGGTAACCTGAAGCAACATCTCTAATTGCTTTTATATTTATTTTATTTTATTTAGTTTAGCCTTTATTTCAGCTTAAAAGTAAGGCTGTGTATTTCTTTTTATTTACTTTGTTGACACCACAACTGGAAGTTTATCTTCATTTGTGGATGAGTTGGTGTTCTAATCAACCTTGTTTGATCTGTTCAGAGTCCAAGAGATTGTTTTTGTGAGACTGTTGTCATTGTGAAAATATCAACTTCAATAGTGGGAAAGTTTTGTTTGGCTTGCGGTTTAAGTCCTTGGAATCCAGAGCATAATGTGTTCATTTATTTGACATCTGTGGAGAGAAAAAAGATCATCTCAGAAGACAAGTCATGACAAAAAAGCAATTCATATAATGTGACCTCTTTGTGTGTGTGTGGACAGAGAATGGAGGAGGGAGCAACAGAGACAGCGGGAGAGAGAGAGAGGCAGTGTGGAAGCCAGTACTCTTAATATCTCTTACAAGTGTATACCTTGAATGACTGAACTCCCTTCAACAAGTGTCCATCTTTTAAAGGTTATACTATCTCCCAATTGCTCATAGCATATGGCCTTTGAGCAACATTTAACATCCAATTGTTTTTAATTGGCCTACTTGGGACTGCAGACATGGATCAATGGTTTAAGAGCTCTTGCTACTCTTGCTGAGAATTGGTGTATGATTATTTGCTTCTCAGTCCCTACATCAGGCAGCCCACAGTAGCCTAGAACTACAGACTAAGGGATCTTCTGTCCTCTTTAAAACTATGAGCATTGCACTAATATTCACAAACACACCTTCTCACATGCATAACATGTGTGATTAAGAATAAAAACAAAATCATTAAAAACTGGAGTAAAATGAACTTGATTGATTTAAAGAATAATAAAAGAATATAAAATAACTCAGTAACTGTTAATGGTTCTCGAAGTTAAAACTTTAAATAGTTCAACCAAAGAAATGGTTGCCCATGATAATTCTTTGGGAGAGTTAAATGAAAGTAGGTACCTGCAAACTGGGACAAAAACTTCTGAAAAACTGAAAAGCCGACCCAGGTAAACAGCACGGATCTTTTTACTTCCTACCTTTCCCCCAGTTTCTTGAAATGAGGACTCATTTTGCAAAGCAAATTCTGGTAAGGCATAGGAAACAATCTTATGTGGACCAGCTGTAGCTTTAGTCAGATAGAGTAGTAAGCTGTCAGCATTGCCATCCCATAATGTACTACAGGTAGCCAAGTACCTGTATCTGTAACTGTAGAAGGTTTAATGAAAGTTAGGAGACACTCATAAAATACTTCCCAATTCAGCAGAGCGACTCGGGTCTGGGGTCTGAGACCAGCCCTATATCCATGACCACAGCATACTTTATTGACTTCAGAAACCTTTTTCCTTTGGGGGCAGTACAGCCTTGCCCCTGGAGTGTGTTCTCCCCACATCTTTTGTAAAAACAGGGAATTGACGTGCTTGGAGAAATTGTGGGAACTGAATTCTGTGACTAAAGTCATGAAATATAACCCACTGAACCAAACAATGTATGAGCTTATAGTAAAACCCAGGTAGATGCAGAGAAGTAGGGCTTTTGTGCATTAACATATAAATTGTGTAGGAAACAAACTGGTAAACAGGGAGAATATGGTTTGGAAAATTCACGGGTTGATTTATGGTAGTATAGATTCTATCAGACAAAAGAAATCATCAATGGACTCTGAATTCAGATAAAAATTTTGACATGGAGCAGAATTTTTATATAGTTGCAGAGTGCATCTTAGAAAGTGTTTGCAAGAGGGAATAAATAATATTTGTCATTGTAGTAGAAAATTGGGCCATTATTTCATTTTCAAAATTAACATCAACAATGAAGAGACAATAGATATTATACACTCCAGATTTGATTTTCAGAGAACAGCATCATCTCTGTATTATTTTTACCTACAAAACTTAATCTGCTACTAGTCACAGAGCCTCATTAAAACAAACCCTAAATGAAGAATTTTAATAAAAAGTGAGCAGAGAAAATAGTATTATCCAATATTATAAAATTACATAAAAAAGAGAAAATTAACCATGACATCAGATAATATTTCTGATATGATTCAGAATAAAGGGGAGTAAGGATACTTGACTGAAGTGTGACATCAGAACCAAGAGATAAAAAATTCTCTAAAGGGTACTTTAACTCAATAAGCAAAAGAGAAATACAGACATATATTATTTTCTTAAGTATTATATCATCACAAATTTTGGCAGTTATATTTTTACTGTTGTTATATAGAGAAAATTATTGTTATTCTGAAATACATTTTTAAATGTTTAAATGTAGATGTCCACATGGCAAGCTTTTTTCACATTGCTTGATCCAAGAGGGGAATGGAGGAGACATTAGCTAAAGGGTAAAGCTAGAAGGTTAACTTCAGAGTGCAGCTTCTGTATCTTGGATTGGTATGTGCAACTGATCTTTACTGTAGTATTTGTAGTAGTATATCTTTATTGTATTATTTTTCGGTAAATTAGAAGTTATTCTCAAATGAATGGTTATAAAAGGTTAATATTTACTTGCAATTCTCTTTAATAGTCATGTCATAAGTAGCATCTTATACTTACATTTCTCCCGCTGATGAAAAGAAATACAAATTTGGACATCTATGTTTTTATTTATTACACGAAAGTATAAATGTAAATAAAAACAGTCATGTGCATCTCATATTTGATCAGGATCTCATATTTGAAGGGGAGAAAGATAATTTTTGGAACTGTTTAACTTTTCCACAGTGTTGGAATAGAAGAATGTACTTTTAAAATATAAACAATTACCCCACTCAATTTAATAGATATTAATTACTTATCTGAATATTATCCAATACCCTAGAAATAGTTTTAAAATTATGTTTTCATACCTCCTTTAAGGAGCTCATATTCTTATTAGGAATATGTGGGTGAAATTTTTGATTCAGGATGGAAATTTTACAATAACTAAGGATTGTTCCAATTAAACTAAAGGACCATGAATTCACAGCCCTAGTTATATCTTTTTTCAGTACATAGCCGCCATAGCATTCTGTTGTTATTTAATTTCCAACAAGGCCAATAAGTACACTATGTAAGAATGTTTGAAAGAAATAAATTCACTTTCCTAAATACAGTTGAAATTTACTTAAAAGTATATGATGAAATAAATAGAAAATATGATATTTCTGTAGTCAACTATAAAATATCCTTCTTTGAAACTTTATTAAGGGAAGAGAAAGAGATAAGAGAAGAGAGGAAAGAACCTCTATTAATTCAATTAACTTATGACTTTCACTGTCACTTGGAAGGTCTAGCACATTGGGTCTGTTATTCCCTCTACAGACTTCCATGATGGGTGCTTTTCAGGTTATATCAAAGTCAGATTTATCAAGCCACCTAAAAGTGATGGCATTAGGACAGTGACTTTTTCGTTACTCCACTGAGAGCCTGTCAGAGTCTGCTGTAGTAAGGATGACTCTGCTGGGACAAGTCCTGTTTAAAGAAGGTAGTTCCTGTGGAACATTTCCTGTAGGGAAAGATGAAAACACCTCTATAATAATAAAATGTTTAAAAATTACTCATGAACAATGACAAGATTCAAACTTTAACTTCAAAGGAGCAAATTCCAACTCTGGGATTAAAACATATGGCTCAACATTTCCCATGTAAAATACACTATTTTATATTGGGAAAAAAACAGTGTTATTCTGAAAGATAGTCCCAGAACCCAAAACCTCCACTAGATATGAAATGTTTAGAATTTTAATAGTAATGTTATGAATTTGCAGAACACCTTACCTTTTTGAAAACCTTTCCCATTCATTATCTTATTTGAAAACTTCTACTCCTTAACCAATGGCCTTTTCATTAATTGACATTACCTTTCCAGTAATGTTCATTACCATTTTCTACAAAACTGAAAATGCCTCCTTAATTAGAATCATAAATAATTCCATGTTTTAGGTTGTATTGGATGAAATATTGATTGTTAAGTTTAACAAAAAGCTTATCAAATGTTTAGAGGCCATGTGATATAGATATACATCTGTATAAAGAAGAGATTGTTCCTTCAATATTTTCTCATACTTGCACTGAAAACAAATGTTCTTCCAATCACTATAGACTAGCATGGTCTATGGTTATAGACAGAGTAGCTGAAAAATATATCTTTCACTGTACTGACAAGATGGGTGACACTTTCATCTAGTGCCAAAATACAATGCTATCAAAAATTTAATGTAAAGTATTCTGTCATGGTGACATAAACTTGATTTTGGGGTTCTTGAAACAGTCAGATTTTTTTAAAAAAAATTTCCAAATATTTATTTAATGCCTACTTTAGTCAGGATGTTGACTGATAATGTTTTCAATAAAAAATAACCAAAAATGGCTTTATAAGATTACTCTTTAGTGGAGGAGGCTAGTATCTACCTAAAAGAAACATATTATAAGCTTCTAAAAAAAGAGTGCATATCTCTATTTTACGGGGTATGATTTCCATTGCTAAGTACTTTCAATCTTTAAATCTCAAAAAAATTAGTAAAAGATATCCAGGTAAAAGTGAAGTAGCATTTTATATAACATACACAGACTGAGTTAAACAGTAGCAGTAGATATTGACCAACCTAGTCAAATGTCAGATTGATATTATTGTTAACTAATAATAGCCATAGGAAGGAGGGTTGGAACAAAGGTTAAACTGGAGAAGATGGCAGAGGGAAAAGGAGGATTGCAGAGTAAGTTTTGTGAAGCTTTAAGATGAAATTTGTGTTGTCAGCTGAACAGCAGAGTAACCATTGGGAAATTTTAGATTCATTAGAGAAATGACATATATATATATATGTATATAAATTTTCTACTGACAGACTGCAGGTAGACAAGTAAAAAATGATGTTTGTCATGTATACATTAAGTATAACAAGAAAGTCATGATGTAATTTGAACAGAGAACATAGTACAAGGAAGGGATTCGATTACGAACTGAGCAAGTTGAGTCAATAAAGTATGCATTGTAAAGCTGAATGGAAGTACCTGTTTATCTATCCTAGAAAAAATTGCTGTTAGAGACAGAATATAAATAACCTAAACAAAATAGATGAACTAATTCCGTAATGGAAGAATAAAATTTGTGTATGTGTGTGTGTGTGTGTGTGTGTGTTTAGTAGAAAACTGTAAAGCACAAGTCTTTTACAAACATCATTTAAAAGGAAGCAAAAATAATGGCAGTTCAATTCCTAAGAGATAACAATAGAAATGAACAGAAAACTATTTTATAAAGATGGGATGTGGTGGTCATAATTGTCCATTATAATACTAGATTTGTGTTTAGGAACAAAACATCTGAACAAATGTCCATTGGTTTTAGCAAAAAAGAGGTCACTGGTGAGTTTGGGAAAAGCAGTTTCAGTAGGAGTAGTGTGGAAAGAATATAAATTAGAATTGGTTTTGGAACGAATTAGAGGTAAATTAGGAAAGACAAAACTCAAGCAGCTAATGTGAAGAGAGAGAGCGAGGTCATTAAATAGAGAGGGCAACTAGTGACGGCCAAGAATACTATTCTGATGATGTACTCAAGGACTGTCAGTGCAAACCGGGACTTATGCTTGCATACACTGTTTACCAGACACAGATTGGTACCTACTTTGCATTTAGAATGATACTCAAACCACAACAGCCTGCTGACTCAGTAGAGTGCTTGTACTTGATGGAGAGTTTCTCTCAAGTGTGTGTGCAGAGCACACTATTAGACATACAGCAATTCTTCAGTAAGCATCCACATGACACAATTAAAAGCAGGGCATATTAATTTTGGCTAGCCTACCATATTATGCCGTTCAATTCACGTCTTCAGGCTTTTTGCTTGTAATTTCTTCTCAAAGTGCTGATCTTATCAGTGTAAAATGAGTTTAAATCACTTTGCATTTGAAACATCTCAATTTAGGCACATTATTTTCAAAAATATTATTTATATATGTTTGTTATACCAATGTTCACATGCCTTTATAATGAAAAGCTGAATAAGATGGTTTATTAAAATCATTAGAATGAATATACTAAATATATATAGAAACTATCTTGACCATGACTTTTTCTTTAGTATTATTGCTATTACTACCATGATGTCATAATTTATTTTTATATAAAAAGTAAATTCATGTCACCTAGTATGGAAAAAGATTAACCTACGTAATTTCAAATTAGAATTATTAACTCATTTTAGATTTGCATAATAATGGGCTAGAGAAATGACTTGGTGGTTAAGAGTATTAACCTGGTTGCTTTTTGCAGAGGATCTAGGTTTGATTTTCTTTACTCACATGGTAGTTTATGACTAATCATAACTTCAAATCCAGAAGATCCAATACCCCTTTCTGGAAATCCATGTGTACTATACTTATATTTGGTATTTATACCTGCTTGCAGACAAAATACTGATAAATATGAAATAAAAATAGATAAATATCTTTTAAAAACTATATATTAAACCTATATATGTTCAAAATAAATTACATACTGTTGAAGTAGTAGAATGAATAGATTGTTTAACTCTTTAACTAATTTTAAAAGTCAGGATGAAATAATATTCAGATAAATAAGTAAAATTTTATTTCAGAGGGAAATGTAAAAAATAATTTATCATGAAAACTGAGCTCATATCCCCAGAATTATGGACGCTTTTTATGGTAAACAGGGGCTGGAAAGATGGTACAGCACTTGAGTGTATATGGGTCCATCAGATGACTCACTTTGGGTTTTAAGCATCCACATCACATGGCTCACAATGTCTTATAAATTCAACTCCAGGAGATCCTATGACTCTTTCCTCTGTGGGGTATCTGTATATCCATGTACGTATTCCCCTCCACACTGATATGAATATTTTACTACAAATAAGTGAATAGATGTTCAAAATATTTAGAAAAAGAAACCCTAATCACATTAAAAGAGCAAATATAAAAATGATGAGATTAGTCTTTTTAAGTATTTTTTTTTCTTCTTAGAGATTTATCCTTCTCTAGAGAAAAAAAAATGAATTGTGTTGAGAATCATCAAGAAACCATCATGAATAAGGCAACACAGTTGTGAAACTTAACAGATCAGGAGAGTAAATATTCCATTCTTGAAACACAGCAGGATCATCACCTATCAAACACTACACTTTGGAATCTTTGTAATAAACTTGTGAGGCATAGTTTAATATTTAATGTTCTATTGACATCAAAGTGTCTGCCAACCTAGAGCAATAGTTTTGCTTAAACATATTGAGTACTGATCCTTTATCTTGTTACCATGCTATTTATTGCTTACTGGGTAAAGAACTGAAATAGTGTAGTAACTTTAGTCTTTTGAAAACAGACTTGACTTTTAAGCTGCTTTCAGAGAAAATTGTTTCCTACAGGATATAGTTTTCATTTTGAAAACTTAAAGAATGTTAAGTTCACATTGACCAGTACACATATTGGTAATCAAAATTCTTAAGACTGAACTACATGTAATATGGATAAACCTGCATCCAAACATCTAAAACAGAGTACTCTTAACTGTTTAGATTATTGTGTCATCTCATCCCTAGACACTGTATGAAGATTCTACAATTTGTTGAATACTTATTTACTATTTAGCACTTAATGTTATAGGTACCCCTGTGCTCATATTGCTACATGGAATCAGAGTGCTTTTCTTCCCATATACCATCAAAGAGCATTCCACAGAGGTCACTTACAAATGTTCTGTACCAGTAAATGATGACATTCTGAGACAAATCCTCACTTTATCAGTTGTGAGATTCATTTTCTCCTCTATTGAGCTGTGAATTCTTTCACAATTTCCTCTTTGGTGAACACAAACATCCACACAGGCGTTTACTGCTTCGATACCACATAAGCATTGGGCCAGTTTTGATGGAAGATTCCTTTTCACTAAATTAAAACATCAAATAGGAAAGAATATTGAGAGTTAGGTTAAATATATATAGTCTTGCCTTAGGCCATCCACAACCTAGTCTTCTGTTCTTGTTTAAAATTGAATCATACTTAATAGGCTAGTGTGTTTGAATACTTGGTAGTTGTGTTTTGAGAAGTTGGTGGTACTGTTTTGGGAAGCTGTAGAACCTTTGAGATTATGACTGACAGATCAAAACTAAATAGCTAGGGGAGTCTTTGACAATATCTACCTCTCATTATGATTCAAGCTTTCTGCTTCTTGATGGTACGACCTAAGAATTTCTGTCAACACAGACAACTGCAGTCCAGCTTCCATGCCTTCCTTCACACTTGACTGTATTCTATAATATGAGGTAAAATGACATTTCTTCCATTAAATACTTTCAGTCAAGTATTTTAACAGTGATTTAAGAAAATCTGTCAATACACCTTCTGAGGTAAGTGAAATTTTCCTATTTGTATGAAAAAAGAAATCCTAAGGTCCAGAATAAAAGAAAGATTACATGATCTGAGAACAAATGACTAGGGAAAGTCATAAACAAGACATACTGGGTTCTCTGACTTTGACCACTCCTGCCCACTGCTTTCCTTCCAAAAATGACCAGAAATGAGGGGGTGTAGCTTATGATAGCATATTTGGATAACAATTTTTGAGTCGCTTTGTGAATTTTGTCTTAGTCAATCATTGATAAGAAAATCATTATTCTTTTAGGGGAAGTGTTTTTTTAAAATATATTTTTCATATAGAGAAATAATCAGAGAAGCTGTCCCACACTGAAGCCAACAAACGTGAAGAAGCAACATAACCTCTTAAAGATTTAACACCCTAATTTCTAATATAACATGTCCTGATAGAAGCCTGTAGTTGCTATTAACATCTTTATTCATTTTTAATCACACACCACATAGTACTCCTGTTGTGTTACCTAAGTAAAATTCAGAGTTAAGCAAATGATATAATTCAAATAACAGAGACACAAATGAGTGCCATTTCAATCCCCAGTCACAGGTGTAGAGCCCATCAGTACATAGCTGCTGAAGACTTGCACTTAAACTCAGCAACATAAAGGTATTATATGTTAGCATCTAGATTATGATGATTGTTGTTCATTTTTAAACTTAGAGTATCTTCATCAGTAGTACACTCTGCCTCACAGTGGTGGACCTTTGAAAAGTTACATATGAAGTCAGATTAGTAGATGACTAGAAAGTTGAAAGAAAACTCAAGGGGTAGGTACATATGTATATTAGAAAAAGAGTTCTGTTGTACTCAAGGGTATGAGAATTCACAAAAGAATCAAAGTATTTTAATAGATCTTGCCTAAGGGATTATATCTGTTTTAGCTTAAAAATTGCCGTGTCAGAAATATTCTCTTTTCAATAGATGCAAAATATTATCTCTGCAATTCTTGAAACAAATATTTTTGCTAATATTTTGTTTTAGAAAGCCACTACTAATGAGAAAAATCAGCTTTATAATTTCCACAGATACTTAACACAATAGATTTGATTAATGGACCATCCATGGCCCTGAAATTTCAGACATGTATTTTGGGTCAGAGATTTAATTCATCTTGACTAAATTTTGTGCCACCTGAAGTATAATAAATGCCCATTCTCACTGATGAACCCAAAACATGCAGTAAGGGGGGGTATTGTTAATAATGGAAAGGAAATATTTTTACCCACTTGGCACTTAAGTTAGGAAGCAAGTTAGAAATGGAGAATGTTTAAAATGTACAGTCATCTGTAAAAAGCCAAATTTCCAGAGACATCTCTGCTACCCACCTGAGGAAAAGATATTATTAAAAATCCATTGTTTTACCTGCAAATGACAGAAGTGAATATGTTTTGTTTTGGTCAGGATTTTTCCTTGTAGAGTATTTATACAAAATAAGATAAAATTAAAGTAACTTATAAGTTTCTATTCCTTTCCTGATCCAGATAAGAAGAGATACATTGTCATCATCAGCTCCTAATTACATACCATGTAATTAGACAACATACACCGGGCACATTGTGTTTTGTCCCCAAAATAAAATTGAATTGAACTAGTTGGACTGAAATTTATTTACAAAAGCATTGTAGTGTAAGTGGTAATAATGGCTTTGAGTTAACAGATGGATAAAATTGAAAAGGTCAAAACCTATTTGACTTCCTGTAAATGTTTGATAGCTTGTTTGCTTCATTTTCTTTTATTTCAAATGTCAAGACATATTGCACTTTTCATGTAGATTGTAGTGCTCTTCATTATTTGTGCCTGTTGTCTGTTCACTCTAAAACATTAAATATTTCCAAGTATATCAAGGTTGTCTATAAAAGTTAATTAAGAGGTAGTGCTGAACTTCAGAGCTCATCGGGATGATGAATGGAAACAACCACTTACCAACACATAGTTGTCAAAATTTTAGTGATTTTTCATTAATTCAATATACATTTATAAAATGTCAGTATTTGAGGATGCAAATAAAATGTGCAAAGTTCCATATCTTCCTGGGTAGTTTCCAACCCACTGTTTTCCAGTGGTAGTGCGTTAGGCAGTGCTTCATGTTCCTCTTTTCCTATTGGGATCTGCAAAAAGGCACAACACAGCAAAGGTAGGGGTGGTGTGGTGATTGGAGTCCTGGTTTGCACAAGTGGCAATGTTTTGTCTTTATCACATTAAAAAGTGTGGAGGAGTAGGCCTGTGTGAAAGCTAGGAATGGTCTATATTCCAGGGGTCTATATGAAGGGTTTGCAGTTAGAGGCCTGTGTAGTCTAAATGGAATATAGAAAGAATGTTAAGAATTTTGGTATACACCTTTAATCCCACTATTCAGAAATCAGTGGTAGCAATACTTTAACCCCAGTATTAATTTTTAAGACAGAAAGAAGGCTGTGGAAGCAGACAGAGGAAGCAGAGTTCAGAATCAATGTTACACAAGAAATGACATCTGAGATGAGTCAGTATGAAGAATAAGCAAAGTGACAAATCAGAGTAAGAATTAGTAAAGTGAGTCAGAGTAAGGACATGCTCAACTCTTATGATATAAAAGCAGACTCTCAGTTCAGAAGGAGTCAGCTACAGTAGTCAGTTACAGCATGCAGTATAAGGCAAACAGTCTAGAGCAGGCAGACAAGGAATAAGAAACAAAGACAATGAAGTAGTCTGAATGAGGAACAGAGAGACTGACTGAGGCCTTATGGAGAAATAGAGAAACAGGCATTACAGCAGAGGTCAGAATTAGGTGGGAAAAATGAGTCAGTTTGAAGTCTAGTAGAGCAGTTAAGTCTGAGGCAGTCAGAGAGTCAGCCAGAGTCTGCCAGAGTCTGAAGTTTTGTCAAAAAGAGTTAGCCAGCTCAGAAGGTCAATTTAAGCCAGGATCTTGGAGAAAAATTTAACCATCAGCAGAAAATCAGAGGTTTAAATATTCTAGATTGTGTGGTGGCTGAAGCCTTCCAGTTCTAAGGCAAAACACGAGGTTGTATAGAGTCTGAAATGCTCCAGGGCTCCAGGATTAGAACCAGAGATTCAATTAGACAAAAGATTAAATGCTTTTGAACCTGAATCTACATCTGTGCCTACAAAACAATTAATCTGCAGGGGTACATTTTGATTTATTTTGTACTATGCTTTCCTACAAATTATTCATAACCATGCTTTGCTATTTTTTCTTTTTGTTTTTTTATTTGTTTGTTTTTTCAAGACAGAGTTTTTCTGGTATACCTCTGGCTGTCCTTGAACTCACAGAGATCTGCCTGTCTCTGGCTCCTGAGTGCTGGGATTAAAGAATAACTTGCCAGATGCTATCTTCTAACAGCATCTTCAGTAAGTTACTGAGGGACCTTCCCATGACTATTCTTGACACCTGTCCAAATCTACTCTGAAAATTAAACCTTTTAAAAAAAATTGTTCTTTACAATGTCCATATACTTTTTCACTTGTATGTAACTAAGTAGTTCTTTATTTTTGTTTGTTTATTCTTCTCTTATAAAATAAATCCTGACAGCAATTTTCCCTCCCTCCATTCCTACCAATCCTTCCCCTAATTCTATTCTCCAGTAGTTCAACTCCCTCTGCTTCCCTTCAGAAAAATGCAGGCCTCACAGGAATATCAACAAAACAGGGAAAAGCAATATACAATAAAACTAGGCACAAACCCTCATATCAAGGCTTGACAAGGCAACTCAGTGGGAAGAAAAGGGTCCCAAGAGCAGGCAAAATGGTCAGAGACACACCCACGACTACTGTTAGAAATCTCATAAAAACACCAAGCTAAAAAATATAACATATATTCAAATAACTTAGTGTATACCCATGCAGGCCCCACAATCACCCCCTCAGTCTCTGTGAGCACCTATGACCCTTGCTTAGTTGGTTTTATGGGCCATGTTGTTCTGGTGAACTTGACCCCTTTGGTTCTTATAATACTTTCTCCTCCTCTTCTATGGGGTTCCCAAATTTTGGGGGGAGGGATCCAATTTGGGCTCTCTCCACCTAATGTTTGATTGTGGGTCTATGTATCGGCTGCTATTAGTTGCCAGAGGAAACCTCTCTGGTGATGATGGGACTAGGCACACAGAATATCATTAGTTATTGATGTAGAGGGATTTAGTTGTAGATGTTTATATAGATCTTGATATAGATTCACCCAGATGTAGACATTGATTCAGGACAATTTATTCTTTTGTTTAATTAAATCACTGATTCTTGTTAGGAGCACTGAAACCCTAGAGCATTGTTGCCTCTTTGCAATCTACTTTTAATCCTTGAGCTGGAAGGCTTCAGCCTTCTTACAGTCTAAAATATTTAAACTGCTAGCCTGTGCCTAGAAGGCATCAGTCTTAGTCCCCAGGACCTGCTGCTGACTGAGCCACTCTGACTAGCCCCTTCTGAACTCTTACTCTTCTGGGTCACCTCACTGTCTTGTGTCTCTCCCTTAGCTCTCACTGCTCCATTCTGCCTGTTACTTACTGCTTCAGATTACTCTGTTAACTGCTCCCCTACTGACTGCTTCAACTGACTCTTGTCTGCTGTTGTTAACTGACTAACTCTGACTACTTCTATGTAACTCCTATGTAATTCTTCTTAACTGAGTTGAGAGCCTGCCTTTTCCTTTGAGAGTTGGGCATATACTTACTCTGCTAATTCTTCCTCTCATTAAGTCACTTTGTCTGCCATTCACTCTGACCCATCTCAGATGTCACTTCCTGTGTGACACTGACTCCTGAGTTCTGTTTCCTGTGTCTGCTTCCACTGTTTTTTTCTAGGAATTAAAAGTGTAGACTCCACTGCTTTCTGAACACTGGGATTAAATCTGTCTACATTCTATCCAAACCACACAGACCGCTGAATGTCGCCCCTGAAATATAGACCATAGCTTTCACAGAGGGCTATTATTCTACAATTATGAGAAACTTAATTATTGGGGAGAGATGTTGTAATGCTTATAAGTGCATTCTGTCTCAGACCTAGCACATAACATAGGCCATAACAAATATACTTCTGTGTATCATTTGAAATATAACTAGTATAAATTGAGAATAAAAAACAAAGCACACACACACACACACACTTAAACACAGTGTTCTCAAATTCTCCTTCAGTTTTAGCATAATTTTGAGTCATATATTTTGTCCACAAAGGTATTTTAAGAGTTTTCACATTATCCCAATGTGCTACATACATAACCACAGGTTCATATTAATATAGTGGAAGCATTTGATTCCAATAACAATGAAAAAATATAAGATTAAAAATATTGCTACATTAATATAAACAATACATTTTAAGCCTGATCCTTGAAATTCCAAAGTCATATACACTGATTGATTTCCAAAGTCATATACATTGCTGTATTTGGGTTACTTTGTCTTTGTGTCTCACTAAGAGAAGAAACAGCTAGAGCAAAATTATTATTTATAATTTTATTAACCATTTATTTTCCAACTTCTATAGACATTAATATTTAAGTTGCTCATTAATTTATAGGGAATATCAGTTACGGTAAATGAAGGAAAAGCATCAAGCTAAATATCCTCTCTGTCCAAATCTGCATGCGTTTCATGTTCCCTGCAGACACTAGAAGCCTTAAGTTCACATTCTCTTGACAATGGCTTTGATAATCCTTGATAACATTTGCTAGCTTGTGGAGATTGGTTCCCTGAGGAGGTAGTCAGTTGACAGGTTTGGTTTGTTTAGTTTGACTTTGCTGATCTTAACAAGAATTAATTTTCCTAGCTGTGTTGAATATATAAGTATTGGTTTGACATATCTAACCGTGCCTTACTGTGTGAGTGAGATGTTTTGTTCGTTTGTTTTAAATTTGTACCTTATAGATATATTAAGACATATTAGAATTTATCAATATAAATGATTTATTTTTAAGATATGGTTTCTTCCTCTTTCCATTGCATGGAATAGTACAGTGTTCATTATGATATAGTAAAGGCCTGAACAACTAAAATCTCTGGAACTTCTTCTATGTTTCAAAGATTTTGCTTTGTTAAAGCCAGTTCATTGTTTAAATACATATATCCACAAAGAAGGCACTTACTGTGTTCATTTTGTATTCAATTATGAAAGGGATGAAGAGGGTGTCTTGAAATTATCTGTCTTCAGTACCAGGTTTTCTCTCACAAATCTTAATGTGAATGATTTTTAAAAATTTTATTATTGTTTCTACTCACATGAGTTTCCCAAAGGAACACTTAATTTATTTTGTTTAGTGTACTCCTCATTTTCCGTTAGATTTCTTTGTCTTCATTTCTAGCAAAGTCAATAGGCAGAAGTGATGGATCTGAATATGCATTTTCCAAAGGAAATTGAACTAAGTTGCTCAGAGCAGGAACTATACCTCATTCGTCCTTCTCACACTAATGTCTAATACAGTATTTGATGCATAGAGCAGTTTAATATTTGTGAGAGTGAACAATCTGTACACAGAGGCCACATACAAGATCTGAAACAAAAAATGTCTGCATAATGAGAAAGACAGTTTATGAATACTAAAGTATCATGGCTCAAAAACTTGCCATATACAGCTCTAATCTAACATCAAAACAGAAAAGGATCTTCCCTTAAATTTCTAGCTGTGTTCCTCTATGATATCATCCCACGGAGAAAGACGAAACCTAAAACATTTATTACATTGTCCCTTCCCTCCATCAAACAGAAAAAAATGTGTAACCATGTCAAGAAAACTAGTCTTTGATATGTGATATACTGAATACCTACAAACATGCTTGTTGAATAAGTAACTTTATGGATATTGAATTCAAATGAAGACTCATAAAGGAGGAGTTATAATATTGGGCAACAAGATTTATGATAAAATAATATGACTGCAACTCTATTTAACAATGTATTAAACTTGAAAGTGTGCCCTGAGAAAATCTCTCTTGATATTATGCACATGCAGGTGTCATTATACAGACTGAACAGGTTGTTGTTCTGTCTGTATTCAGAAGTGTCTCTGTGTGTATGTGTGTAATAACAATTTAAAAAGAGGCTGTGAATTTAAAAGTGGACAAGAGGTAGGGAGATAATAGGGAATTTGAGTGAGGAAAGGAGAAAAATGATAATATTATAATTTCAAAAAAGTAGTATAAAAATAAAATCTGTTATATATATTAACATACTGAAATCTGAAACATAGTTACCAAGTTGCTATATTATATATATCAAGAATTCACTAGCCAAGTGGTGGTGGCATTCATCATTAATCCCAGAACTTGGGAGGCAGAGGCAGGCAGATCTCTGTGAGTCCGAGGCCAGTCTGGTCTACAGAGTGAGTTCCAGGACAGTCAGAGTTACAATAGAGAAACCCTGTCTTGAAAAGACAAAAACAAACAGAAAGAAACTATTTTCAACACAAGGAAACAAAAAGATAGAGAGATAAACAATAAAAGGATATGCAGTGATGGTTAGAGAATAGGAATATGAATTAGTGTAGCTTTGACTACTTTGATGGTTTTCTTCTAAAAATTAATTTCCAAGTATGGGTTAGGGAAGTTGTTAACTGACCAAGTGCTTGCTTAACATATACAAGGTCATGTGTTCTAGGAATGGTACTAATACTACCACCATGACCATCATTACCACCACTGTGACATATAGACAGACAAAAGTTGTTTAAAATAACCTATCAATACAACCACAGTAATAGTGCAAAATGGAAAATTGGTGAAATATATTCAACATCATAAGAAAAATATTATCACTGCATTAGTGTAATTAATCTCAAGTTTTTTCATGTTGTATGAGTGAATCAGGTTCCTTCTTATCATGCTAATGTGTGGACATGTTGAATGTTTTTTTTCTGGGTTTTCCTAACCTTTGTATTTCAAGATCTTTAGTCTCCTGAGTACCTTCTCATCTTATTTGTCCACAAAATATCTAATTCGAATTCATTAATTCAAAAACATTTGTACTTCGTGATTGGAAAATTCAATCCTCTAAGACTAGATACGTTTCTGTAGTATTCTGTAGTTCTATTCTGTTCTCTGTCTCCAAGTTTGGGTCATATTCATCTGAGACTGCCTATGCCAAAGCTCTTGACATTCCCACTACTTTTAAAGACTGGGTCAAGAACACTCAGTTGAGATGTGGCTGCCATGCCTCTAATAAACCTCTTGTAGGCTCAGTTCCCTCCCATTGCTCAGACAGCATCTAGCTTGGAATTCAAGTAGCAGTTAGTAGCCTGGGTGGAGAATGCCATGTGGTCATCACCAGTGCTACTTCATCATCTTAAACTTCAATGGTTCTTCAGTGAGGGTAGATGAACCCTCCTGCCTTACAACAGAGTCCCTGACATAAGTTCTGGGAGGGTATTATTGGTGAGGTCGACTTTCACATGTGTGAATTCTATTTTGCTTTGTTTGTCAAGACAGGGTTTCTTTGTTGTAACTCTCATTGTCCTGGAACTCACTCTGTAGACCAGGCTGGCCTCGAACTCACAAAGATCTGCCTGCCTCTGCCTCCCAAGTGCTGGAATTTAAGGTATGTGCCAACACTGCCTGCCTGAAAATAGATTATTTTCTCATATATCCCAATTACAGTTCACCTTTCTTTATTGCTCCAGTTCTTCCCTGTCTCTTTTCCCATCTGGATCTGCCCCCTTTTTCTATAATTAAAAACAAACATGCTTCTAATAAATAATATTAAAATAAAATAAAATAAAAACTAACAATTTAGAATAAGACAAAGCAAAAAAAAAAAAAAAAAAAAGGAAAAGATCCCAAGAAAATAAAGGACAATCAGATACAGATGCAGAGACCCACTAGTTCACAACTCAGAAATCTCTTAAAACACTAAACTGGAAGCTATAATACATACTCAAAGGACCTGAAGGCTACAATAAAAAGATGAAAATATATAAATCAAACATCAAAGATAAAAATAAATTAGAAATAAAAAATAAAAGCCCTGTCATAATATTTGAGACAAGGAACCTCCGAGATGCCATTGAGTTCATTTTCTGTTGGTCATCTACTTCTGGGCATGCAGCCAACCCTTTAGTAATAGTTTGTTCCCACAGTAAGACTCCCTTGGCAAAAATTAAATTTTTTTTTGCAAATGTTTACCAATTGGAGGTAGCTTCTGGAGAAGGATGGGGGCATGTGTACACTTCTCTTTCAGCCATAAGACTGCATGTGGTGCAAATCCATGCAAGCCCTGTATGTGCAGTTTCAGTCACTATGAGTTCATATGCATGTCAATCCTGCTGCTTTAGAGGATCTAGTTTATAATCTAGTCTAAAAGAATGATTCCTGAGCTCATGTTGGCTTTAAAACTCTAAGTATGAAAATTTGAATCAGATTCAATATGTAATACATAATTTTATTTATTTTATTGATGTCAGGTGGCAGAGAAATGTCCAGAGTTAAGCAGTCAAGTGTCTTCACCACAACCAGATATGCCCCAGGGTCTGGTATGAACATCAGTGTCCTTCTTGATGTGCTTTGCATTCCATTTCCTTTATGTCTTTGTAAAAAATGTAGCATTTCAAATATAGGTTTACCCTTCAATATTTACACTGAGTTTTATTATTACTTAGTTTTTGAAAATAAGTTTGAAGTAATCCAATTTAAAACAAAACACAACAAAAACCCAAGGATTCAGGCTGGAGAGATGGCTTGGTGGTTAAGAGTACTGGTTGTCTGAGTTTAATTCCCAACAACCACATGGTGGCTCACAACTATCTATAACGGGATCCTATTACCTCTTCTGGCATACACATGCAGATAGAGTCTATGCAGATAGACATAAATAAATAAATAACTCTTTTTAAAATAAACATTAAAAATAATAATAAATAAAATCTTTTTAAAAATCCAAAAGATTCAAGCAGAAAACATAATACAAAGAGAGTACTGCCTGTCTGATGAAGTTAATAGCTCAGAGAATTTAAATGCATGAAACTTGTTGTCAGGGGATTCAATGTATTCTGAGATACTTATACTGCAACTATGTCAGGAAGTAGGAAAGGTGTGAGGAGGCAGTATTAGGGCAAGGAGTATTAAAGATCCTATATATTGTGTCTCATATACTTTAACACCTTGAATGTCTTTATTTTTTAACCATCAAAAAGTCCTCTCTATAACCCCTGTCATTATTAGAAGAACGAACTTAATAAAAGAAATAAAAATAAGTAAATTAAATATGTTTCTAAGAAAGAGCTGTTAGATTTTGAATGCTTTGTCAGAATACAGTTGAACTAAAATATACACTACATGCCAACATGTGTTTTATTTCATGTCTATTTATTTCTCATTTTTAGTTTCTTCATCCTATTGAAGTGCCAAACAATCTTCCTCTACGATTACATTTTTGTGAGGCTTAGATTATGACTGATTTAATAATTTTTGAGCAGTAATTCTGTGCAAAGCAGAGCACAGAAATTACAAAAAAAATTATTGTTTTTGTTCTTTACATTCTAGCTTTCTGAAGAAGAATAAAATAATTTCATCGTGTCAAGGTAATAGCTATTTTTAAAAATCAGAATAAAGTGGGGTGTGTAAAATAACTCTTTTCTGTTAGTTTTTATTTCATCTCATTTTATTTTATTATAATCCCCTAGAAACTGCTTTGTTTTCTAAGGAAAGACAGAAAGGGGGTGGATCTGGATTGGAGGGGAGATGGGGAGGAACTGGTAAGAATATAGGAAGGGAAAACTATAATCAGGATATATTACAAATAATATATATATATATATATATATATGAAATTAGAAGGGGAACAGAGCATACTATATGATCATATTTCTTTGCATGCATGTATAGCATTCTCAAAGAATAAAAATAAATAAATTAATAAAAACTGCACAAACAGCTAGGGCAGAGCTGCAACCCACTCTGAAGGTAGCTTAGCCACTGAGAGTCTTGAGCTAGAGCAAGGCTGTAATCTAAACACAAAATTATTTCTCCTGCTTACTCAGGGAAACAAAGGAAAAAAATCAAATTAGAGTGAAAAGAAAGAAATGAAATAGAAATCTGAGAACATGGAGAAATAAGCCACTTCCTCAGAAATAGGAAACTGACAAGTTTGAGGAAAGAAAAGAAATGAGCAAAGAAGTTGATACAAATCTCCCCATCAGCAAGTGCAGATCCCTGTGAACTCTTCTTCACTTGGTGTGTTCAAGCCATACAGTTGCTTTTCTGGGCCCTGGAATTCAGACTTATGGCTGAGGCTTTCCTAAATCTGCTTCTCTCCTAGGAGAAGCATCAAACTTTTAGTTGTTCCTCAAATCTCCATTTAGAATCAAGGAATCTTTTCTTCCACCAATCTCCAAATTATCCCCAGCATAACTTATATGGTATTTTATGTGTGTCTTTCCTTTCCATAAACAGAATTAATATTTCCTCCATTATACTTGAAATCCTGTAGTAGTTATGGGTAGAATATTATGCATCAAAATGTATATTCATTACTACTCACGTGATATTTTTGTCTCCTTTCCCAACCAAATTCAGTTTATTTGAAAACTTATTGTCTTCTCAAATTTGCATGGTAAATTTATATTTAGAATTACATGTTGTAGGGCTGAGAAAATGTATCATGGTTATCATGTTGCATTGGGCAAATGACCAATCAGTATAATTTGTATTTCAACTAAACCAGACATGACCATGTACACAAAAGTGAGTATGAGATAAAACACCTAATTCTAGAGAGCAAATTACCTTGTAGCATGTATAGGTTTAGAAGGAATAAATTAATAACTTTCATATGAGAAAGGATCAAATATAATAAAGTTTAAGATACTTAAAAGTTCATTTTTAGTTTAATCATTTCTGAAGAGGTTAAAATGAAATATAATTCATCGTTCAGGTTGCTGAGGTGTTCCATAATTACCTTAAAGATGTTATTCAAACTTTAATGTCAGACAAATATAAAGGTATAATTTAGATGGGGAGAAGGACCTAGCAATAAAACAATGTGACAATAAGAGACTTTTAAATTTCCCTTCAGAGTGAGGGAAATATAATAGAAAAATCTGTCACTTTTGATGGAGAACGGAGTATAATTAAATTTAATTTAGTCGTATTTGAGACCTCTGTTTCAATTTGATTCTTGGTTAACTAAAGCTCATTGTTTAGTTTAAAAGCTTGTAAATTTGGTTTTCTTGTCTGCACAAAGGGACACATCTAAAGCACACCTGGTTTTTAAATGCATTTGCAGTTCTGTGTGATCTGCATTATAGCTTCATCTAGGGCCTATTCTTTCTGAAAAAGAAAACACATACTTTCTCTCTCTCTCTCTCCCTCTCTTTCTCTCTGTCTCTCTGTCTCTGTCTCTCTCTCTCTCTCACAGACACACACACACACACACACACACACACACACACACACACACACACACAGGAGGTGGATGGTTGAGAGAAGAGAGAAAATTAGAGAAAGAGACAAAAAGAAAACTCTAGTAATTTTGGCTACAAGTTTTGTACTGTGCTTTAGATTATATCTAAATTATATCTAATGTGTAATGAGTACCACAGAATTTATTTGAGACTCTTTATTTCTAATGTATGCATCATTTATCACAATATAAAAGCAACACTAACATCAGAATCCTAGGTAAATACTTTAATGGCATAATATGATTGCAACACTATTTGTGTATATATTATTAAGCAAGATAGAATGTACAGATACCACAGCTATTATTAAAGAACATTGTATTGTTGAGAGTGGATATAGCCAAGGAAAGGTTTTCAGAAGTTAATAATTATTTAGAAACTTAGATGTACAAAATATACAACTTGCGACCGAAGAAATGATTGAATGACAGAAGGGATATCCATGCATCTGTGGATTGCTTATCATTTGAAATGCAATTATTCTCTTTTGATTTTTCCAGAGTGTACTGTGAGAAGATCTTACTCATCAAAACATTCTTATAGAACATGATCTCAATTCCACAATTAAAAACACAACGTAGGTTCTTTCAGCATTAGGAATGGAAGTAAGTCATGAATGCCTTTGGAAGGTCATCAAAACTGAGAAGGGAATTTACAAGTAATGGAGATAATGCAGTTGTGACTAACATCAGAATCAGGTTACAGGTTCCAAATGAAAGTAACTTTAATTACATTCATCAGTGATAAATGTTCATAGATTATATTTTATGTTGTTCTAGACATTGGACATTAGATTAAGATAACAGATGTTCCTACAACATACTAAATGTCTATGTCATACTTACAAATTGGCCTTTAGAGGCTAATTAAGCCACGGCGTAGGACCAATATGAGTGAAATAAGTTCACTTGAAACAAAAGACAGAAGCAAAATGCTGTCTATGGCCTTGTGAGGTCATAGTATAAAAAAGTGCCCATGATCTTGTACTTCTCCCATTCCAGATCTAGGAGTATAGTTCTGGGTTTCAGTTACCCAGGATATAATGTTTCATTACACTGGCCCTAACTTGATAAGAGAAAGAGAGAACTAAATCCAAAACCTTGCAAACCTTTCAAAAATCTAAGGGAAACAGACTTTACTAAAAAAATATCAGATAATGGCAATTTCAAAGAAAGTAAAATTGGACATACAATAGTAACCAGCCGCCCATACAGGTGATCTGCATGAAGGGAAGGCTGCAGGTGATGTAAACCAAGGGCAGAATGACAAGTATTATCAAAATGAATATGGTTTATACTGAGAATATAAGACTTGTATTGATACAGACATCAGACCCAGAGAGTTACACACAGAGAACAGCTATAACAGTTATATGTATCCATGGCAGAAAGCAGTTGGTAGGCTAGCTGGAGGTGAGTTCATAGAGTTGAGCTCAAGAAAAATGAGGTAGAGCCTGTAGTTATAAAAAACAGGAGTAGAGACTCATGCTAAAATAAAAGAGGATTATAACACATGCTTAAAGTTTACACATGCTACTCAGAACTTCAGGAATGAGTTACATGAGAACATAAAAGCAGGAATACCACTAAGAGTAAAAAAAGTGATGAAAATTTGGTATTAGCAGACACAGAGTGGTGAAGAAAATCTGAATTGCTTTAACATTTTTTTCTACACTGAAATCCTGTTTATTTGAGTTTCCCTTCTTTATTTTTCTCCAATTCTTGTTAGCACATGCCTATCAATGCTGTAAGTGTATGGTAAATATGAATTGCTACATATAATACTTGGTAAAAAAATGTCCTGATGTGTTTTCAAATTGCTACCATAGTTTCTTTTAATTAATTGCTGATAAAAACCCATTAATCATAAACTTTTATGATCATGGTGGTTCTTATAAATTTGGAAAATAATCAGATACTTATATTTTGTATTGACAGCATACTTTCTACTTACAGTGCGGTTAAAGCTATTTTATTAAATGTGTAAATATATATATTTATTTTTCATGATTCTAGCATATCTTTATCATGATGAAGTTGTTTTGCTCCACGTCTGTGAACCCATCAATATTCTGCCATGACTCTCAGTTGGGGAGACTTTGAACAGGCAAAGCTGCCTCCATGAAAGTGTCTCTCAGTAGGGGTTGCCTTGGACAGGCGGAGCAGGAGCAATTCTTGAGAAGCAGTTTTAATTCTCAGATTCACTCCTGGAAAGAACTTGACAGGTGCATGTTGCTGTTCCCTATTGACCTGTCAATTCAGGTCACTTATACCAGAACGGAGAAAGGTAAAGTAATTAGGAAATCAGGAGTAAATGAGAACCATGCCGTCAACCACAAATTCTGTTATCCTTCTGCCCACAAAGTTAATGTTCCAGGAGTTTTGCTATTGAACTGGTAAAGGAGATGTCACACTTCAAAATCCATGGGGAAATATGTCAAACTGAAGCCACAGAACACACTACTGACTGTTTGCTTTTAAGGACAAGTCACCGTAATAACTTTTGTCATTATTTACTAAAACCAAAGCCTCACTAAATGGCAATGGCTAATGTTCGTATTAAACTAACTGTTTTCAATTTGGGGTAGCTACTCAGAGCTCTAATATAATTAGTTGCAATAAGAATTAACTGGAGAGATTGCTTACTGGTTAAGAATTCTGGCTCCTTTTCCATAGGACCCAGGTTCATTTCCAATCACCCACCTGGCAGCTAACGCCTCCAGCTCACCTATTTTATATACTTACATACACAGAGCTGCATAAACACTTCTCAAATGAAAAGCGGTTGTGAGGAGAAAAAGTTTTAGGAGCTCTGGCCTAGGTGACACTGTCACACTGGTAATTAGTTGCATTTTCACATAGCAACCAGAGCTATGTCTTGTGAGACTGTGCTTGCTCTTGTCATTTTCATTCAGACATCCCTCCAGTGTAAGAGTTCACACAGTGTATTACGGGGCCATTTGAATTTGTTTTAAAATGATTATGCCTGAGTCACACATAAGCAAGGTATCTACTAGAGGAAAACTTTCCTGGAGTCTGTGCTATGGTTCTAGCTGTTCCCCTCTAAAATTCAGATGTCATGAGAAAGCTGTAGGACACCAAACCTTTTTTACAATGTGAAGCAACCACAAAGCCTCAAGCCTTGGGAAAATCTTCAAGATCCTTATCTAAATGGGGTTCAGCCTCCTTATCCTTCCATCCTTTTTCTATGTGGACACATAGTGTTCTTTGCCTCACTTCCCTTCCAGAAGATGAACCTTCACTAAGAAATCAATTCTTCCAGGGCTTTCAACTTGAAGGTTTTCAGCTTCCATAACTGTGTGTAAATAAATGTCCTTTCAGTTACTCAGTATGAGGCATTTTGTTACAACAAGACAAATAAACTAATCAATATTTTCTTGCTTGTGTGTCATATTCCTTCTTATATGTACCAAAATTTATATTGAACTGTAATATCCATGTTTATATGAAAGTTGTAATTTTGTACTTGTCTTTTACTTCTTTGTCAGTTAGATAAAAATACATAAAAGTGGTAAAAAGTTATCTTGATCTACAATAAAAATGATGCCTGTTAAAGTAGCAAGGTTTACTTTTCAACAGGTTAAAAAAGTACAATGAAAGAAGAGGCTATACTCTGACCCAACTCAGCACTCAAGACAAATTCTGATTGTAGCAAAAAAGAAAAAAAAAAAAAGCAAAACTAAGAAAAGGTGTTGGAAAGACACTGAAAAAGACAAGTTATGACAAGACTAACAAGTTCAGAAGTAGATATTACTTTTCTTTTGAAGGACAAATATAAGCAAAGAGGCATATTATATTTAGTCTCTCTGTACATTCTGAATGAAATGGCTGTTATCTATACTTTCATATCCTGGTACTAGTATTTTTGTCACTTTTGCCTTAATTGTTGGCCTACCTTTCTTTGTAATCAGATTATAAATTTACTTAGACCACACTGATGTCAGTTATATGTCTCTCGCATCAAGGACAATCTTTTGGCACATCACTGATCAGCTATCTGTCAAATAATAAGCCAGGATCAACTCTATATCCCCATAACTTCAAAGCTTCAACTTCAGCTAAATATACAAACAAAAATAAAATAAGTGAAATAAGTGTTAGATAAGTAAAATATGAAGCTTCATGGAAGTATATAGTTGATATAATATAGTTACATGCAAAGACATCTGACACAATAGTTACATTATAGATAAATGGCAACCACATATAAAATATTTTTAAATATTAAAATAATTCAGTAATGATTAAAGAGAATGTTTTTAATTCCTAGTGGGAGGCCATTGAAGAAGAACTCATTGAAGACTAAGCTCTAGACTATTTCTTTTCTAAATATTATTTATTATGGGTCAATGGTGATGCCTCTCTGAGGATGTGAAGACTATGCGTGGTGGGCAACAAGCTAGATTTTAGCATCCTACATAACTCTTTAGTAGTGAATTTACCTATTCTAGACACTTTGCTCAAGATTGTTAAAGGGAGCACAATGAGAGATTTTTAATTAAAAATATTTAGTATTACTAGTGTGTGTGAGTGTGTGTGTGTGTATGTGTGTGTATCCATGTATCACAGAGGTAAAAGGACAAAATTCAGGTGATGATTCTCTCCTTGCACTGTGGATTCTGTGGCCCAAATTCAGGTTATCAAATTTGTGGATCAAATTAGCTGAACCATATGCCAGGCCTCAAAATAAGAGTCAGAGACTCTCTTACTCCCTCTCTCCCTCTCTCTCTCCCTCTCTTTCTCTCCCTTCCTCTCTCTCTCCCTTCCTCTCTCTCTCCCTTCCTCTCTCTCTCCCTTCCTCTCTCTCTCTCTCTCTCTCTCTCTCTCTCTCTCTCTCTCTCTCTCTCTCTCTCTCTCTCTCTATCTCTCTCTCACACACACACACACAGAATTTGCCTCAAGATAAAACAAAAAAAATTTATTATCTATCTATCTATTTATTTGTTTATTTATTTATTTATTTGGTTTCTTGAGACAGAGTTTCTTCTGCTGTAACTTTGGTTGTCCTCGAACTCACTCTGTAGACAAGGCTGGCCTCAAACTCACAGAGATCCACCTGCCTTTGCCTCACAAGTGGTGGTATTAAAGACCTGTGCCATCACCAACTGGCCTTTTTGTTTGTTTGTGTTTTTGTCTTTTGGATTTTGGTTTTTATGTTTTGAAAATAAATGTTTAAAATGACTTTATATTAAAGATTAAGGTTAATGTCATGCCTTGGAAAAACATTCTTTAAACGAACTGCTATGCATGAATATTTTCATGTATAACATATTTGAGTCTTAATAACATATTCTGAAATTGATAGGTCATGAGGTTATGGGTAGCACAATATACTGGGGAGCAAGAATGGCATCAAGATGAAAAAGATTGAAAAAGATATTCTTCAGCTGTTGGGATTCCTCCCAGTGAAGTAATAGAATCCCCTCTTTATAACCATTAATAATCAATATGTGAAACCACAGAGCAAAGGAATTAGAATTACCACTTTAGACATAGAGAAGACATTCCCTAAAAAAGTGTCCATTACTTTTATGGACAGAAAGTATCACTGGAATTCTTTTGAGCCTGCCTTCCTTGGAGATTCTAGAAAGAATCGTGTATCATACAGCTTGAGATAAAGAAGAAACACAGTGCTGAGGAGTTATTAAAGTACAAGCATGAGACTTGAGTGCAATCCTCCAATTCAGGGTTAATCACAGTAAGTCAAGAATGACTTTGGTATTCTGACCTCTGCAGGCTCTGGACATTTATATCACCAAGGGTTGCTGTCGAATTAGCATAGATTACTAGGACAGTTCCTGCTCAGTGAGATACCCTGTTTCATCAATGGAACAGAGCAGGCAAGGGAGGAGGGGGAGGATGAGGAAGAAAAGAAGGTATAAGAAGAACAAAAAGGTGAGCTTTATGTGATGGTTCCTATTGATAACCTTAGCACTGGTGACGCCGAGGTGCAAATATCACCTCGTAAGTTTATTTCATCTGCCTCAAACTGGATCTCTATATTCTGTTATGACTGCCTTCCTAATGACTAAACCAGTACTCAACTTTCCTGTCTACAGTTTGTTAGAAAATAGTTATCTTATTAAAATTATGTTGGTTAAGTCAAATCAATTAAACAAAAAACAAGAAAGAATTTCTTTTGTGCTAAGAATCTACAATAATGCTAAGTGTATTACAAATGTTAAGGGTTACTAACACTGTTATAACTTGGTGCAGTGAGAATCATATCAAAAGCTTAAACTAAAAATTGGAACACAGGTACATATAATATTTTTGAACAGAATTCATATAGCAAAGAATAATGATAAGATTATTACTTTGAAGGTATTACTAAATGAGAAACCACAAAGAAGATTTATCTTCATATTACTTTACAGACTGCTCTTAGGAAGGATGGTATCTGACTTTAGCACAGTGTAATTTCAAAATTATATAATGCTTGCACCTTCCATTAAGTCTTATCTATATTCAGAGAAAAATTAGTTGGAAACTTTAATATATAAAACAGCAAGTATGAAATAGGAAATGTTCTAAAATCACTCATATGAGAAGTCATATGTTTATGTAAAACCATATTTCCATCAAAGAAAATCTACTAAAATTATTAGTGAGTGAAGGAACAATAATTCATTCAGTGAACAATGCAGGCAATGTTCTTTTTAAAGCAAATATCAGATTAATATAATCCACAAATAAAATATTGACATTTGCTTTTATATTTAATACATATAGTGAAAAATTATAATTCCTAAACAAGTTTACTTTGCACTCAGATACTTTATTAGTTACTTACATAGATGTAATTGGTGAGTGAAACTCTATTATTCAAGAATATTGAGACAGTTAAAATTTGGAAAATAAGAATTAAATTGAAGTCAGTTATTTTATTCTGCAAAATATTATTTTTCTAAGGATTTGGAAAATTATTATTACAAAGCAAATTTGCATCAAGCAAATATTAAACAGTAAGGAAACTTTGAATCTGTTGTCATGAGCAAGAGAAATCGACATACAGGATCAGCACTCTGCCAAGCATTTCCAAGGGATGGCTCCCAGTTCCTTGACAATGACATTCTTATGTTGTAAACCTGACAAGAGGCTTTTTAAAAAAGATTTATATCTTAAACCAGCAGGGGAATTCTTAACAAATTTTCTGAAGTAAATGTTCTAGAAGATGGAAAAGAATTCATTGAGGAGGACATGTGGATTCTGATGTCAGATGAGGGAGAGGTCAAAGACATAGAAGTGTATAGCTCAAAAAATTGTTACATTATCACTCAGATAATTGTTACATTATCCTTATATTTAAAATTCTTATATTACCATGAATTGATATAAGATTTATAAATAAAAATCCATAATGGTCTACATCAATGACCTGATTTGTTATTGAGTATCAGATTAAAATTTAATATTTATATTAACTTTTAATAATGTGATTATTACTATATTTGAGTTCTGTGATAGTTTTATAAATATTTATAATTAGAGAAATGTATATAAGTAATTTGATAAGTTGTAAATGTTTGTTAATTTTTCATTCTTGATTTATTATTATTTTTAATTATTTTTAATTAGCCAGTCATGTCTGGTTCTACCCTAAGTCTCTGGGTTATCCAGTATCCAGATCCTGGCCATCCAGGAAGAGTTGAGCATGGACTCCCTCTAATGAGCCTCAAGTTAAACCGATATTGGTTTAACACCATCCCTTAAATGCCTCCCAATTCCAGTCTATCTTTCCCCATACTCTCTCTCTCTCAATCCTCCCTGGAAACACTTCCA
Source organism: Cricetomys ansorgei (assembly GCA_026225945.1). Taxonomy (NCBI): domain Eukaryota; kingdom Metazoa; phylum Chordata; class Mammalia; order Rodentia; family Nesomyidae; genus Cricetomys; species Cricetomys ansorgei. The sequence continues at coordinate 5,329,850 of JAMJFZ010002812.1, forward strand.
CATATTCTGTTCCACTTTTGCCCCAGCATATTTACAGGCAGAACAGACTGTAGTTTGAAGGTTTTGTGGCTAGGTTGGTAACCAGGTTTCTCTTTTGGTAGACTGCAGAGTACCTTCCAGGACCAAGAGTAGACTGTAGAAATGAAAGCTCCATGCAGACACCAGTTCAACCTCTCTATGTTTAATGACTTGTGTAGATGTTATACTTGACAATGAGGACCAATCGTCAGTTTTCAGAGAGTGAACCTCTGTCCTAGCATCAGCCTGGGTTGTTTGGAGATTGCCATGGAAACCCCTTAGCCCATAACTCAACTGAATTCAACCCAGTCCTACTGCTGGAAGCCTTGCTTGGCTACAATAAGTGGCCAAATCAGACTCCATATCTGCCATTACTGGGAGTCCTCACTTGGGTCACTCTCATAGATTCCAGGAAGTTTCCACTGCACTAGGTTTCCACATCACCCCTTAAATGTCCCCCCCTAATTCCAGTTATCTCTCCCCATGCTCTTTCCCTACATCCTTGCTGAAAACTTCATGTCTCTTGCTACTGTCTCCACCCACCTAATGCCCACATACAGAATCTATTTTATTTCCTCTTCCTAGGGAGATCCATGTATCCCCCTAAATCCCTCCTCTTTCCCTAACCTCTCTGGATCTGTAGATTGTAGTTTATCATTTACTTAACATGTAATATCCCCTTATAAGTGAATATCATATCTGTCTGTAAATATGATATTTATATCTTATTTTTGTCCATAAATATAAGATTTATATCTTACATATCTAATATTCAGTTATAAGTGAATATATATCTTATTTGTCTATAAATATAAGATTATGAATAAAATGCAAATTTTGTTATTACTTTGTGTATCAGCTTAAAACATTAATATTTGTATTAATTTGAGTAATGTAATTATTACCATATGTGGATTCTGTGATAATTATATATATATATATATATATATATATATATATATATATATATATATAAAACGTTAATGGGTGTCAAATGTTCACTAATTTTTAATTTTTTTTCTATGCTTTTTAGAGGCAGGGTTTTTTCTCTGTTGCAACTTTGGTTGTCCTGAAATTCAGAGATATGCCTGCCTCTGCCTCCCAAGTGCTGGAATTAAAGTTCTGCATCACCACTATCCCACTAATTTTAATTCTTAAAAAGGCAAAGATAGAAGATTTTAGCATTAGTTTTTCCAAAAGTATACACATCTATTTTTCTCACCTTTTTTCATTTGTTTTTTCTTCTCTCATACAATACATTCCAATCACATTGCTTTCCTTCTGCTTCTTTCAATTCTCCCCCAGCCTCCCCTCTCCCCTGCACCCATCCAAATCCCCTCTCTTTCTCTTTAGAAAAAAGCAGGCCTCTCAAGGATACCAAACAAACATGGCACAGCAAGATACAATAAGACTAGACATACACTCTCATATGAAGGCTGGACATGGTAATCCAGTCAAAGGAAAAGGGTCCCAAGAGTAGGCAAGAGAGTCAGAGACACTCCGACTCCAGTTATTAGTAACAACACCAAGCTATCAGCTCTAACATATAAGCAAAGGACCTGTGGCAGTGGCATGCAGACTCCATGATTGCTGCCTCATTCTCTGTGAGCCCCTATAAGCCCTGCTTAGTTGATTTTGTGGGCCATGTTCTCCTGGTGTTGTCAACTACTCTGGTCCTTATAATTCTTCTTCCCTCTCTTCCATAATGTTTCCAAAGCTCCAAGAGGAGAGACCTGATGGAGATCTTCAATTTGTGATAGCTATCTACTTAAAGTTTAGCTGTGGGTCACTGCATCTTCTCCCAACAGCTGCCATAAGAAGCCCCTCCTATGATGATTGGGCTAGACACTGATCTATGATTAAAGCAGACTATCATTAGTAATCATATCATTGATGTATTTTTTTACTGTCATTTTTTACTGTCATTATTTTTTTAATGTTTAGTTCTAACCTAGGTCTCTGGGACTTCCAGTCTCCAGTTCCTGACCATCCCAGAAGTGTCAGGCATGGACTACTTTTCATGGCATGGGCCTCAATTTAGACCAGTCATTGGTTGGCCACTCTTAGAGGTTCTGTGTTTTCATTGACCCAGCACATCTTGAAGGCAGGAAAGATTGTAGGTCAATGGTTTTTTGACTTGTATTGTGTCCCAGTCCCATCACTGAAAATCTTGCCTGATTACAGAAAATTTCTGTGTCAGGTTCCATACTCCCCATTATTAGGAGTCCTTGCTAGGGTCACTCTCATAAAATCCAGGTAATTTCCACTACATTAGGTTTCTAGATCATCCCCAAATGGCTACTTATTCTGGTCATCTCCCCCTGTATTCTTTCCCTTCTTACCTCTTCTGAATGGACCTAGTTAGTATTAGAATGGGAGATTGTTGATCTTAGCTCTTGTGCTACGAGTATTCTGTTCACGAAGTTATCTCCTATTCCATTAAGTACAAGTCTATTCCCTACTTTCTCTTCTATCAGCATATTTTTATATATATATATATATATATATATATATATATATATATATATATATGTATGATGAGTTGTAAATGTACATTAATTTTAAGGTAATGACCAAAGATTTTAGTTTTAGTTTTTCCAAAACTATACATAAAACATTTCTCCCACTTTAATCCTATATTAGCTGTATTAGTTTATTACAGGATTGGGAGAATTAAATGAGCACCAATACTGATAATTTACAAGGAGTAACGCATGTGCCCTGTGTTAGATGATATCATTCTCATTCTGATTAATTTCCTCTTTTTCTTCATCTATCTCTTTACTATAAGTATTAGTTATATTGTTTAAATTATTACCATCTTTAATTATAATTGCTTATAATTGCTACTCAAAATGCACGGCTAAAGAAATGATCGTTGGCACTTATTGTGTAAACTTCTTTGAGAGGTAATTGATCTGAACCTGTTTATCTCCCCTCCCATGGTGATCAATCATTTCAATTTGTAAGGACTAAGTAAATTAAATAGACAAACAAACAAGAAAAACAAAACAAAAAGTCAGAAGTTTTGGCATTAATGAGAATATCATCCTTTCCTTTTTTCTATACCTGTAAAGAGGCTTTCTATATTCTAAAGTAGTTTCCTCCTACTCAGTATGTCTCATGACTTATGGTAGGCCGAAATCCTTTTAAGTCTATGGTAACTTGAAAGTATCTATAGTTTAAAATACATTTAAAATCCATATAAAATAAACATCACAAGTCAGCAACACTGCTCCCTGCAAAAGTCATTTGGTCTTCCCTGAGGTCTCTGTAACTGACTGAGCTGCAGCCAATTGCTGTGGCAAAAAAAATTACCAGGATCACTACACAGCATTGGCCCAAGAAAGGACTATAATTCAAAATTCACAAAACTCTTCCTGATGATTACCTATGTCTCATTATTGTACCAATTTGTATGTCACATGTCAGGAATCATTGGTAAACAAAATTCAATGTATAATGTACTTTTTTATACTTTTCAAAAGTATTTGCTTTTGTCTTTCTCATTGTTAGTTATCAGTACCATGTGAAAGTAACTGACATTGGTGATCATAAATGAAAGTTTCTTTTTTTAAGAGATACAGATATTCAGGTGAAGTCAATATGGTTTATTTTTAATAAATGTTTCCTTCATTAAAATTAGAGATTTCTGCTAGATACTGGGTCTGAATATGGGAAATGCCACTAAAAGTGTAGGCAAGTGACCTTTGAGAGAGGGAAAGTCATTCTTCTGGGGGGAATTTGGCCTCTGTTAACGTTCTCATGAATATAATGAACCGGTTTCAAGGAATTATTAATAATACACTAAAAGTAAGACATTTGTTGGTACTGGAACCTACAACTCTGCCTTTTTATTGGTTATGGTTTTTTCTTAGAGATTTCTGTTTGTTGAAAAGATTTTGGGTGGGGTGAAGACTACACTTATCTGTAACTAAAAGGACAAATATTTGTAGATTATAGTTAAGGATTGTGCTGGTTTAATAAATCAGTGATTGTAGATTCTCCTCCAAAAACCATGATTTACTAACACTGAGTAGTTAGCCAGAAGTCCAGTTCCAAAGGGAAACAAGAGATACAATGGATAAAACTCTACACCTAAAGCTTAAGGAACATTGAGGAAGAGAAGGAAAGCTCTGAGAGCCAGAGAAAAGGGTTGTTAACTGGGGGATTGTGTCAGAAGTTATACCCAAAATTTCCCATCAAAGTGACTGCTTAAACATGAACTGAAAAAGGATGACACCAATAAACATGCCAACCTGGATAGTGAAAAGCCCACAAGGCTTAAACCCTACATAAAGAAGTAAATGCAACCAAGGAAACATGGAAGCAGTAGAGGTGGTCACCTTTAGGGAAAAACACAATTGGTTGTCCAGTGCCAAATGGCCATTCCTGAAAACATACATGCAAGTGATGTTAGATTAAATGAGGTCATATTTAGTAATGTGTGTGTGTGTGTGTGTGTGTGTATATATATATATATATATATATATATATATATATATATATATGCAATAACAATAAAAAAGACCATGAATTTGAAGAACAGTGGGAAATAGTAGAAAGAGGAGAGCTTGAGGGGAGAAGGGAAGGGACAAATATAGTAATTGCAATAATCTATAAAAAAAATAATGCTAAAAAATAGTAAATTAAACTTGGAAGACAGGGTGGAGGACTTTTAAAATGAATTTGATGGGGTAGTAGTTGATAGATATGACCAGGAAACATTGTACAAATGTATGAAATTTGAAGAATGAAAAATATTATTTTAAAAAGAAAGTTATAATGCACATACTCATCTGTGAATTCTTTCCTTTTATATAAAGAATTTTTAATGAAGGTGGGATAAGGTAGAAGGGAAAGAAAATAATGAAGAATAGGAGGCAATGATACAGAAAAAATTTTTTAAAGGAGCAGAAAAAAATGAAGGGTACAAAGGGAAATCTAGAGTAAAACAAAACGAAATTGTAAGTCAGATAAAAGGAAGGAAGGGCTGAAAAGCAGGTAAATAAATCAAAAACTAAATAAATATCAAAATGGGAATCCAGTTGCTTTTTCCTTTAATATCAAGTACTTCGACAATAATTTGTGAACTTGGACAACATGCCTAACCTGATACCTAATGCCTACTGTAACCTTTTTATCCAATCATCTGTCAGCTTTTTTATCAATGTGGAAACACCCTTATAAGTCTAATCACCCAAACCATAGAGGAAGTGAAAAGACAAAGTTTGGTCTTGTGTCCACACGATCATAGAGGAAAAACATAATTTAAACAAATGAATGTAAGTTGGAGAACATTTATATAATTTTTTTTCTGACAATAGTGCCTGAGAATGGTTTAATGCATTTTTTAATCCAAACATATTGAGTCTTTTGAAAAATTTATGGCGTTCCCTTGTATGTCATATACTTTGCTTTGCTGTTCTTATATGCAAAATATAAAGTTATAAGTTAAATGATCAATGACAATAAACATTTCATCTTTCCCATACTGCAAATTAGAATGTGCATATATACGTGAGTGTGTATGTGCACTCCACCAACATAATCCCATTCAATATGGATATGTTATTCGTATGTTAACACACAAAATTTGTAACATAAGAAAGGTGCTTGCAAACTAAAGAACTCACCTTTACCACACCAGTGTGAAAAGAATCTTATATTTTATATTGACTCTCCTTCCTCCTTTTAAAAATCTTTTTACAAAAATTGTGGTGAACTCTTTGTACCTCACAGGTCTTCTCTAGACTCTGGCACAGAACCAAAGGATATACAGTATTTAATATCTATAACTTTTTTTTCAAGAGCATCCCATTTATACTTCTTAAAAATATGTTTTGTAATATTTTACTAACATATTTATATTTGGTAAGATCACAAAAATTGAGTTCATTTTGGGTTATATGGCTGTTGACATGTCCACATTTTCTGGTTTGAAAACAGTAGTAACATGCGAACATTTTTTTGTGTGTGTATGTGTGTGTAAGTATAGTGAACTTAATAGCACAGATTTTAAATGAAAATCTACTTCTAAAATAAAGATGGATGTTTTGATATGTTAGGGATCCTTCCAAACTCTCATAGCCTATAGCAGGGGGACAAATCAGTGGAGTTGTAAAATGAAACTTGGGACAATGCCATCTCTTTGGAGATAGTGGGTTGTAGCTTTCCAGAGACTGATCTTGTGGTTTACTTTTCTTACACATTTAAACATAGTAGAACTTGTGACCTGTGACCTTTATAGTATGAATGAATTCTATTCATTGATAAACAGAGCTTGAGCTAGGAACTCAAGATTAAAGATCTCTGATAAGCATAAGGATAGACTCTATTGGTGGAAGATGCAAATTACGTAGAGACTCTTTCATAGGGATGTGATCTGTTTTTTCCGGGATTATGACCTAAAAAATGCCCAGGATATTCTGGGATTCAGGTGGAGCCTGGTTCCTAATATAATAGCAAAGAATCACCAAGTTGATTGACTACTTTTCACTCTCGCAATCTAGGTGACTAGGAGTCATTTCCTTCTATTGAAGAAAATAGGCCCATGTGGTTGACAATTCTGGTTTCTCTAATACTTATTCTAAGCTGCTCTTCCTAATGTGAAACATGCTTTTAGTCCCAGCACTAGGAGAGGAGGCAGAGGAAGACGATTGTTCACAAGACAAAGCTAGGCTAGTCTATATAGAAATCTGGACATTTCCAGTCTGCAAAGTAAGGCCATATCTCAAAAATAACCCAAGAGATAAGACACAAATGTAAAAGACCAAGCAACTTAAAACATAACAATGTCAAAGATTTCTGTATAGTTTCTTGGGAATATTTGTAACTACATAGATAATCTCTTTGTTCAAGAAGAAACAAAATTTGAAATAATATTTTTAAAATCTATACTCAGAGAATGTAGATGTACATTCAGGGAAAAAGGCAATTTATTTTTTGGATAATTCAATCCCCAGTCCTGGAAAGTTTCAGCCTCTGTACAATCTAATCTTAAGCCCAGAACTGGAAGGTTTCAGAGGCTTAGTGTTGACTGAGTCACTCTGATTAGCTCCTTCAAAGCTCAGATCCATACTGAACTCAACTGATTTTTCTGGTTGGCTGATTCAACTCACTCACTGTCCTGGCTCAAATTCTTTTCCAAGTTTCTGATTAAAATTGACCTTCTAAGCCAGCTGTTTCAGACTGAACTCTTCTGACTCTGGCTGAATCTGACTGACTCCTGCAACTTCTCTGACTGAACTGCTTTAGTAAACTCCATAAACTGATTCTCAATGTTAGCTGACTTTTTCTCCCAAACTCACTCTCCTTCTGCTGAACTGCTTGTGCCTCTGCCTCACACTACTTCAGACTGGCTCAGATTGCCTCAGCCTGCTTGTCTCTGAGCTGAGAGCTTGCATTTATGTCTGCACTCTGACTCACTCTGCTAACTCATTCTCTGATTCATCACTTTGCCTACTCTTCACTCTGATTCTTCTCAGAAGTCACTTCTTGTCTGACATTGACTTCTGAGCTCTGCCACCTGTCTCTGCTTATATTTGCTTCTGTCTTGGAGGTTAAAGGCATGTGCTACCACTTCTTTCTGAATACTAGGATTAAAGGTGTGTACTAACATTCTTTCTACCCTAGAGCTGCCATGCTGACAGATTAAAACATTAAATGTTCCTCTACAAGAGAAGAAAATGTATTGTTTATATAATATTTTTTATGAATTAGGCAATCAAAAATTTATAGTGTGTTAGATGCTTCTGATAGTTAAATATTTAAGCTGATTATAAATCAATTAGTTTCTTAAATTTTTATGTATTTGGATTTTATGTGCATAAGCATTTTGCATGCATTTTGTAGGTTTGAATACATTAATAATATACTCATAGTTAACTGATAATATATGTGTGCCATATTATAGAAAATAAATGATAAGCAATTCTATCTGGGAGTAAATTAATCAAGAGTAAGCACAGATTTTAATGTTTTATTTCTCTTTCCTTGTATCTTCTGTTACAGTATGCTTGTCAGTTATATGAATCTGAATCTGTGCCTGTCTATGTCTTCAACAGAGGGATTTTGGTCTGTATTGATTGAACAGAACAGAAAAGATAACAAAGGGGAAGTAATGAGAGACTCTTGACAGAGTTTTACAAGGGATTAAGTCACTGACTCTAACTGAACCCAACTGACTCAGATAACAAACAGTGCTACAAATATCATTATTTATCAAGCAATATCCTTATGTTGCATTGAACAGTTATGGTGGATAGTCATATATGTGTAAGTGTACCACATACATGACTCATGTCCATGGAGATCAGAGGAGGATATTAGATTTCCTGATTCAGGATAGTCAAACTCAAGAGGTTTCAGAGGAAATATTATTAGTAAGTGGCCAGAGGCACTTTTTATGATAATTTGGAAGAAAATATATCTATTTTCTGCTCTTGATCAAAAAAAAAAATCTGCCTGAGGCTAAATTGAAGAGTTTTGGATTAATGGTATTGGCAGAGAAGATTCCAAGACAACCTAGTATTGCCTTTGTTGTGTGGGTATTAGTGGTCATTCATATGCAGATCTATAATGAAAAGAACCAATCTGAGCAAGGGAAAATGCAAAATGTACAGTCAATGTTCACAACAGTACCCCCAATCCCTGGTCCCAACTTCTATCTTAGCCAGTGTTCTATTTCTATGACAAGATACTAAGACCATTGCAGCTATTATTAAAAGAGAGCATTTAATTAGAAGTTGCTTATATTTTTGGAGGTTTAGTCCAATATTATCAGAGTGGGAACCATGGCAGCATACATACAGACATGTTTCTGGAGAAGTAGCTGTGAGTTCTACATGTGGATTCACAGGCAACAAGAAGACAAAGACACTGAGCCTGGCTTGGACATTTGAAACCAAAGAGCCCACCCCCAGTGACACAGGTACTCCAACAAGGTCACTCCTACTTTAACAAGGCCACATTTCCCAATTCCTCTCAAATAGTTCTACTCCTTAATGACTAGACATTCAAATACAGTAGCCCATGAGGAGTATTCTTAATCAAACCACCACAGAAACCACGAAGGGAAATGCTCCTGTAACAAATGCTTAAAATTGTGTAAGAAGCTTTGGAACTGGCTGATGGTAAATATCAAAGATATTTGAAGTACATGCCAGAGAAAAAACAAAACAAACAAAAAGATTACCATGAATAGACTCTCTCTGTAAAAACATGGATGATTGTAGAGAATATTTAATCATTTAATCCAGCATTGTGACTGCTCTAGAACAGTGGTATACACACCTTTAATCCAAGTGTTCAGAGGACAGTGGTAGTGCATGCTTTTTAATCCCAGCACTTGGTTGACAGGAAGCAGAGCTCAGAGGGAGTCAGTTCAGATAGGAGGTGACATCTGAGATGAGTCAGAGTGAAGGGCAGGCAAAGTGACAAATCAAAGGAAGGGTTACCAGAGTGAGACAGAGTGAGCACATATTCAACTCTCATGATAGAAAAGCAGGCTCTCAGCACAAAGAAGCAAGAAGACAGATGGACAAGACTCCTTATACTGCCACAGTCAGACTAAGGCAATATAGGATAAGGCAGAGAAGCAGAGAGGCTGACTAAGGCAGTATGGAGTACAGTATGGAGTAGAGAGGCAATTTGAAGCAGAGACACAGAGGATAAGAGAGAGAAGCAGTATGAAGGAGTCTATGGAGTCTGCGGTAGAGACACAGAGGTAACTTGGCAGAAGAGGTCAATATTAGATGAGAAGAGTTAGTTTGAAGCCGAGAAGAGCAGTACAGTCAGACAGTCAGCTAGAGTCAGAAAAATTTAGTCAGAAAGTCAGCCAGATCAGAAGGTCAGTTTGAACCAGTCAGCTTGGAAAATAGTTTGAGTTAGTACAGCTAACCAGAAGAGTTAGTTGGACTTCAGTACAACTTTGAGTTCTGAAGGAGCTAGGCAGAGTGACTCAGTCAGCAGTAAATTTTAAAGTCTTAAATATTTTAGTTGTACAGAGGCCTAAACATTTTAGAGCTCCAGGACTAGGAACAGGGATTCAATTAGGTAAAGAATAAAAAGCCTTTTGCCCTAATCAACATTTCCATCTGGCATCTACATCTACAGATGGTAAATGTAGTTGTTGGTCTTGAATGAGGAAGAACAGATAAAACGTCTCCCATCTTAAAGAAACTATATACCATCAGAGCAGAATACTGGCAGGATTATGAACATAGTGACCCTGGTGAAGTCTCAGCAGAGGAAGAGGGTTATATAACTGGAGACTAGAAGGAATACTTATTATAAAATGGCAATGAAGTTGGTTACAATCATAAGTTGACACATTGTGTTAAAGAAAGGAGTTGTAAGTGACAAACTTGTATTTTGAGCATTCTTAAGAAAAATTATTGAAGGAATAGATAGTTTCTCCCTTACTACTTTTGTAAAATGTGGAAAAAGAAACATAAGTCAAAAGATTGTTGAGCAAGAAATAAACAGTATTAAAGAAGGGGTAAATTTACACCCTTTCCATCTATAAAAGAAAAACAAAGTGGGAAGCATCTTCCATTTTTGTCATGATAACAGAAGTACTAGGATTGAAACAACTGGTTCACATTGACAAATTAAAACCTGAGGATTCAATTTTCCTCTCACCTGGAGCCAAAAAACACCAATGGAATTAACCAGCAGAAATACTGACAGTTGGAAATAAAGACTTGGGAAATGGGATAGAGAATCTGGGTACAGCCTGATAGGCCTGTGTTGCTGTAGATGTGGATGTAAATGTAAATGAGATTCACTCCAAAGTAGATGTTGGTTCAGGTCAGAAGACAGTTTATGTTTTAATCTAATTCACAATTTTAGCCCAGAACTCTGGAGCCCTAAAGCATTTTGGCCTCTTTACAATCTACTTTTAATTCTTGAACTGGAAAGCTTCTGCCTTCATAAAATGTAGAACATTTAAACTGCTAGCCTGGATGTAGAAGACTTCAGCCTTAACCATCTGAGACTTACTGCTAACTGACCCAATCTAACCAGCTCTTTCTGAACTTTGCCTTTTCATCCTGCTTCTCAAATGACTCTTCAGCCTTCTTCTCAACTGATCCTTCAACTGATATACTCTGTCTACTAACTCTGACTCCTCTGTGACACCCCTTAACTGAGCTGAGAGCCCACCTTTACTTGTGAAATTTGGGCATGTCCTTACTCTAACTCTTTCTATGATTAATCACTTTGTTCGCCTTTCACTCTGACTCATCTCAGATATCACTTCCGGTGTGACACTGACTCCCTTCTGAGTTCTGCTTCTCCTGTCTGCTTCCACTGTTTTTTCTTGGTATTAAAGGCTTAGACCACTATTACCTTCTGAATACTGGATTAAAGGTATGTTTACATTCCATGCAGACCACACGGGCTTCTGAATGTAGCTCCTGGAATGGGACCCTTGCTTCCACCTAGGGCTGTTTCTCTACATATCCCCTGCTTTCTGTTTAAGATATAAATTGTGTTTTGAAATTAATTTTTACACAGTTTGACTAATAAAATAGAAACTATTATAAATCCCATGAATTTATCAGTCTGAATGTCCTTTTAAACATCCACTTCAGTTGTCCATGAGCCAGGCATTCCCTGTCAGTAATGGAATAACTCACCCACAAAGTGACTATTGGAATCTCAACTTGGTAATAGAGACTTAATGCATGTTACCATAGATAGCATGGCCTTAGATTTATCCAAAAACAGAAAGAGGGAATGAGAATAAGGACTCCTAGAGACAGATTTCATAATGCTTTATTGACTTTAATGTTTTGAATGTCAATAAGGCAGGAACAACAGCTTCAAAAGACACTGGACTGAAGAAAACAAAACACAACACAACAAAACAAAAAACAACAAAAACTCTTGAATCAAATCATCCTATATACTATAAGGATGTGTTAGCATCAGAATGGAAGTTAGGGAATGTGTTACATTGTTGAAGAGGATTTGCTTTTATTTCCACAGAAGATGAAAAACTGTGTGTACCATCAAAATTGAAAAAGATTTTGAAGCTTCCTAACAAAAAGAAATGTAAACAAGCTAGCTGAAGAAGAAGAGTATAGCTCCTCAGACTGGAATCTTGACAAATGTTCAGGATTGATAGTTGCTGTGATTATGGAAGATTATCACATCAATGGCTCTCAGATCTATTATTGAGAGTTATATAGTAGCAATCAGTTAGAGTCAGTTAACAGGAGCAGGTGGAAGAGTCCATTGAACAGTCAGTTGAGACGCAAGCTGAAGAGTCTTGAGTTCAGAATGAACTAGTTGGGGTGGCTTAGTCAGGAATAGAGGCTTAAGCATTCTAGATTGTATGGAGGCTGAAAAGCTCCAGGGTTCCAGTACTAAAGACTTATGATTTAATTAGACAAGAGTCTAAACTGTCCTTTGCTCCAAACCAATGTCTGTCTACATCTGGTGAATCTACATCTACATATATATTCATATCTATATCTACAGACATGTCGGCCTAGGTTCAGTCTCCAGCACAAACACATATAGACAGACACATAACTAAACAAATAAACAATCAAGACAGAAGTAAACAAAGAAAAACAGAGTGCTAGAATCTTGGGACTTTTTCAGACCTAGCACACAGTACATAATAAAACATTCAAGAGTTCGGAAATGATGTGGAATATTAACTACCATCACATGCCCAAGAGTACAGAATTATACCTACTGAGATTTTGAGCAAGTTACAGGTTTCAAAAGGACAATGTAGCACTGCATAGTAGCTGGGAATAAACCTACTCTGGATTCTGGACCACAGAGGGATGGTCTCTGTACAGAGGGAATAGGGCAGGGCTGCCTACTTAGCATACTCTCAAGACAAAGTAACTTGTCAAAGATCACAATTTCTGAGCCATAACTAATGAAATTTGCCTTGCTACATGTTAGCCTGCAGGAATGTACCATTCTTTGAGAGAATTTCTTTCCTATTGTAATAAGAATGCCTATTTTATATTTGTGTCATTGTGGCATTTAGGAAACACATGAATTGCATGGCATTATACATATATAGATAGACAGGAATTTTACCTTAGGGTAGATTGCATGTGGAGGCTTGCCCATTTCTGATTGAAGTGATATTTAGATGAGACTTTACACTTGAAAATGGTGCTGGAACAAGTTCGGAGTTTAGGGTCTATTGAAATATGAATAATGCATTTTGCATATAAGTAGGGCCTGATCTCTCCAGAGAGCAGAAGAAAATATGCTAAGCAATGAATTAGATCTTCTCCAAGAATGTATTAGAGCTCTAACTGCTAATATGGCAATATGAAGAGACAAGCCCTTTAGGGAGGTGATACAACTGAAGTAGATCAAGAATAGGTCCCAATCCAATAGAAATTGTATCCCATTAAAGGATGGGACAAGAGCTCTCTTGTGCTAGATAAGATGTCTCTTGCCTCTAATCGCAGCACTATAGAGCTGAGCCAGAAAGATTGATATAAATTTGAGACCAGATTATACTACATACTGAATTACAATACAGCCTGGGTTGTAGAGTAAGATCCTCACTCAAAAAAAGAAAATAAGCGATATCTCATGTGAATAATGAATAACTGTGAGACAAAAAAAAAAAGGATAAAATTCTGTAAACCAAAGAGAAGGCTCAATAAAAATGAAGCCTGTTTATACTTTAATACTTAGATTTCTGACTCTGGAAATATCAGAAACTAAAAGTCTCCAATTTAAACTACCTAACTTCTGATATTTTGTTATGGTATATCAGGTAGACTAATATCTCTGTATAATACATTTGTATATACAGATATACATTGTAATAACATTAGGACTAATATGTTGGTGAATATATATAGAGTGTGTGTGTGTGTACGTGTGTGTATGAAAGAGAGAGAGAGAGAGAGAGAGAGAGAGAGGGAGAAGACAGTTGGAACATGGAAAGATTAGATGTATGTATAAAATCAGAAAAAAATTCTGGTATTCCTTCTCTAGTATATATGTCAAATGTTTTTGACCCACCTCATGATTCAATTTATCTGACAAAATTTTTTCCTGTAAAAGTATGTTCAAGAAGATTTCATTATAATATTTAAAGTTTTCTTTAGGCCCAGAGAACTATAAGTTATGCTAGTATTAAAGTAGATTTTATTATGAAAATTGCAGGTATGATCTAGAAGACAAATGCATCCATCTTCCAGAATGGAATAAAATAATTCTAAATAATGTTTCATTATTTTCATTTGTCAAGCAAATTAAATGTCATATTGCTCACATCCTTATAACCTAAATGAGACTCTTATGATGTAGTTACAATAGTGTTACAATGTCCTTTTTGGGTTATCAGTGTACTGATAAAGTCACTACAATAACATAAAACACTGGTTCCTTGGAGGAGACCACGCAAACCATTAAGAATAACTAGAACAACAGAACAAAAAAGTTTTATTTTAATGCACTGGAGAATTACTTCATTGACAGCACTTGAATAATCAAGACCCTGCACAGAATTGTAGTGAAAGTGCCCACATTTCTTTGTATGTTTTGCTTGATGATTTATGCAAAGGATCAAAGGAAAATGAAAACAATCAGAGATTGGGTAATCTGTTGAGACAGAAAATGTCAACATAAATTGAAGACACGAGATAGATAATCTTAGCGAAAACAAGAATCTACAATGTGTAGTAACTGCACAATTAACATTTAAGAAATCAGAGGACATTCTCACATTATACTTGCTAATGGCCAGGTCTCCATGCTTTTCCCCCCTGCATAAGGCAAGCTCCTCCTAAGCTTCTGCAATTCCTGTGTCTTAACCACCTAACTCCCCATAGAAACACCTGTAGCAGAGACACTCACAATAATTACATTAGTTGTCTTTCAGGTGGATGGGTTCTGTAGGGTAAGAGCTCATGTCTTCATGCCTGCAAGACAAGCACTTTTGCCCATTAGAAAATCTCCACAGCCCCCTTTTGCATATTTTATTGTCTCATCTTATGTGCACTGTTAGTGCCTTTATAATCAGATTGGATAAATAATTATCAAAATCACAAAACTCAATAAGAGTCTATTTCTATTTAAAAATTAAGAATCTGTTTCTCTGGAATCATTATCAGTACCAACATTTGTGATATAATCTTACAGAGCACCCCTAGAAACTCAAACAGGATTCCCAAGTTAGAATCTTTAGGTAGTTATTTTTTTCCTTTTAAATTTTTCAACTGTGGTACCCACACACAGTAACAGGGATAAATCAACTTTAGTAAGTTTTAAATAATAAAACACATGCTGTTTGTAGTAAATTATATTAGTAACAGCAATCTCTAGGGTAGTGTGTGGCCAAACAATCCATATCCTAAGTCCAGGTTACCACAATAATAACCACCAAGGAATATTCACATATAATTAAAATGTGATCTCATTAGATGAGCATATACCAAAGAGGGCATTATATATGATATTGAAAAGACAAACTGAAATCATTATTAAAATGTAAGCTTTGATAATATGAAATGAGAAATCAGAGAAAACCAGCTAATACTAAAAATGGCCATCTGAATGAATAATGTACCATTTTTGACAGTATATAATCTCTGTATTTAAAACCTTCACAGTAGCAATTAATATTATTTCTTTAATATTGGAATCAGCAGGAAAATACCAATATAATCCTACTGAATTGATTGACAATCAAAACTCAAAGGAATTGTAGAACCATATGTACAAGTTTGGTGATAATTACTGCATTAGATAGATTATATAGATCTTTCTATCTAATTAGGTAGATCTTTCAAAGACACAAAGTTGCAAAAATGTATCATCTATTTTACCAAAAGAGGATATCAATGATGTGAGTTATCCTTTTTTTAGCTGTTTTCCTTATCTTTCTTTTTTTCATTTTCTCCAGTTTTTGAAATATGAGTGGAAATTGCAACTGATCATAAACATTTGAATCTGAAGAAGAAAGTTACCATCAAATATACTTTAAAAATCATAGTTATTTAGAGTTGTGGAGAGATAGTTCAGTATTTATTAGTGTTTGCTTCACTTGCAGAGGGCCAGAGTTCTATACACAGCACATGTCAGCAGACTCACCTGTAACTTCACCACCAGGATATCTAATGTTCTCTTCTGGCCTCCATAGAAACCTGCACACACACATACGCTTACATATGTACAGGTGCATGCTCATACACATAAGTAAATAATATAACAAGTCTTTTGAAATTTAAAATTTCACTACATGAAATTCTATGAGAAATATATAACTTTTCTCTAAAACTGTGTTCAATACACCTTAGGTTATTGCTAAATTATAAGAAAGAACAATGGAGTGCTGAGGATCTATGAAGGTTAGCTAATCACACCAGAAGGAACTTTTTGACTGCTGGGTTATTGACTGATTTTAGCATCAGCAGAAAAGAACAGCATTGGAGAGATTACAAAGGCTTTACAACATGAACTGGAAATGTCTTTCCACAACCAGAGTACTCTGTTGTTAGCTTCAAACAAATAACTGGATTTTGACTTTAAGATGTGGTGTTCGTAGTTACTGTATATGAAGGTGTTTTAAAAAGTGATGAGGTTTCAAAAAAATAAAAGAATATCTAGTTATCAGCAGCTGTTAGAAAAGACATTTTTACTCGCTATTAAATAATATATCAACTTATTTTAATTATATCAAATATTTTCATTTTAATTCTTCTTGAGAAGGACTATGATACAGGAAACCTGAAATATTATTTCAAAGACCTTAATTTTTTGATATTTCTAACATTATTGCTATAGTCACCAAAAACACAGTTTCTTTTATTCTTTTTGTAACTCACTTTTTTTTTCCCCCATGTCAGTCTGCTACTCTTACTATCCTTGACAGGTTCAGGTTGGGCATGAACATTGAAATCCAAGAAATTTACATCTTTTTCTTGAAATGTGTTTATTTTCAAGCTATTTTGGTGAGATTTCAGTAGAGCAAAGAGTGAAATTTATTTTTATGAGAAACCTCAGGCATTTGGATAGATGAAGTCCTTGTAAAATGATTTGGGGCATTGAGTAATGATAAAGAAAACCTACTGTTCTCATTTCAGTATTATTTCTCAAATAAAAGGAATGAAATCACCCCTACTCCAAAGTAAAAGAATATTTTATGAGGCTTCACCACAATGGGAAAGGATAAAGTGATTGCTAAACTGAAGCTTAGAGGCAAGGTCATTTGTTTTCCTGATCCACTTCTCTACTTCTGACATACATCCTGTATATGCATTTGAATCTAGCTTCTTGAAAACTAATCTTGAAGAATATCCCCAAAATTTATTCAACTTATTTATAAATTTTTATTATTAAAAGCTCAATATTTATTAACCGTAAATTTAAACCTATCATTACTTATTCAAATATTCCATTATTTAATTGTTATGAAGTTTTAGTGATTTTTTTTTCCTCTTAATAAACTCAAGTGAATTGAATGTCTTACTACATCTCCTTTGCCTTTATACTTACGGACCTTAATGTAGTTGTTGATTTAGTTAATTTTTCTCATGCATTCATAGCAGAGGACAGTTTATTCTTTGTCTAACTCAATTCCTAGTCCTTAGAGGGTTTCAGCCTCTGTACAATCTAATAGAACATTTAAGCCTCCAAGAATCACTGCTGACTAAACTCCCTCTGACTAGCTCCTTCTAAACTCAGAGCTGTACTGAACTCAACTGACTTTTGTTGGCCAGTTCAACTCATTTGCTGTTTTGGTTCAAATTCTTCTCCAAGCTGCTGGTTCAAAGTGACCTTCTGAGCTGGCTGACTGTTTCTGATTGAATTCTGCTAACTCTAGCTGACTCCTGTAACTTCTCTGACTGAACTGCCCTGCTTGGCTTCAAACTGTTCAAACTCACTGTTAGCTGACTCATTCTCCCAAACTCACTCTCTTTCCATTGAACTGCTTCTGTGTCTCTAGGTCAGACCTCCTCAGACCATCTGACTATCAGAGCTATCATGGAAGCTGGGCATATCCTCACTCTGACTCACTCTGTTAACTCTTCCTCTGATTCATTACTCTGCCTGCTCTTTATTTTGATTCATCTCAGGCATCACTTCCTGTCTGACACAGATATCTTCTGAGCTTTGATTCCTGTCTCTGCTGCCTCATCTGCTTCTATTTGCTGCTGTATTGGGGATTCAAGGTGTGTGCTACCATTGTCTTTTGAATACTGGAATTAAAAGTGTATACTAACATTCTGCCTACCCTAGAGCAGTCATGCTGATGGATTAAAAGAATAAATGTTTCTCTACAATACTGGATTAAAGATTTCAAAAATTATACATGTTAATGTATTCCCCATGGACTTATAAACAGCAATGTGCAACCAATTGTTTCTGACTACCAAATGTAAAATTTAAACCTACAAGATAATTATTTTTCTTATTTAGAGTAATTAGAGGTTGAACATTTTGTTCCTTCTCATGAACATTCAGAATATTGTTGACATATTCCTTTAATATATATGTTTGTGCTTGTTGAATATATCCTCAGTTGCTGTAGAGATGAATAAAACCAGGTAGGACCACAGAGTTCATCATGACTGACAGTTTTCCTTTCTATTCTGTATATGTTCCATAGGCTGTGTTGCTATCCATATCTAAGGAAAATATAATGTTTACATCCTAGAGAAAATATTCACTTCTCTTTAAAAGCATTCTACTTTCTTTTTTTTTTATTCTGGCATGAGAATACTACAGTCATTTCTCAGTTCTATTTTACCACTTGAAAACCATCATGGTACTTGAGTGTATAATATAAACTCCATTAATTTAAAAATGGATGCCACAATCAGTCATCATCATCATTCTGCTTAAATGTTTCACGCTCATTTTATAAAAGCACTCTCTAGCAGAACTTGGCCAGAGAACTTGATCTAGAAAAGAGAAATAGGATTTCTGCTGAAAACTTAAAAAGAAAATAATTAAAAGAGGCAATGATGGCCCAGGCCATTTTGACCTCAGTACAGCTCCTGCCTTATTTCAGTCTTAGTGTACTTTGGATGTGAATGCTCTCATTATCTCAACTGAGAAACTTCAAAAAAATTACTTTCTGATTTTTAAAGGTAATTTCCTCCCAATTCAAGATCACATGACATGCTATACATTCTCAAGATCATCTTTCTCAAGTTCTTTGAAATATGTTCAGCGAGTGTATTGCACATTGAATAAGTAGCCATCTTTTAATATTTTCATGATGAGATTCTTAGTGTGGGAAAGACAGCTGCTTTGTTACTGGAAAACAGAGACACATTGATGTTAGGTAAAAAAATACAACTCTCATTGAAGTTCTACTACTGCTCTCCTCCTTGAGTCCCTCTATACACAAAATGAAATGGTGTTTATGGAAAGATGATATCAATAATATTACATTTTAGGAAAGGAAATCTCTAAAGAAATTAGATGAGGGAAAAAGAAGATTACAGTGGATGAAAGAGGCACCATTTGGACAAAGAAAACACTAATTGTGAGTATGTTGGTACTGACACTCTTGTGCATCAGATGATCCCTCCCTCGAGCTGTTCTTCTGGCATTGTGTTTACTTATTTATTATATTTTGAAGTAAGTATCACTGTGTATTCCAACTAGCTGTCCTTGTACCAGTGATGATCCTCTTGCCTCAGCCTCCTGAGTGATAGAATTACAAGTTTTAGACTCTATAGCTGGCTCACAATGTTGCTTTATTTTTTATTTTATTTCGTCAAGACAGAGTTTAATTCTTTATCCCTAGCTGTCTTAGAACTCACAAGGTAGCCAGATTCGCCAGAAGCTTATCATATAACCCAAGGTTATATCATATAACCCTCAGCCTCTCAAGTGTTAAAGCATAATATATAATAGTATACAATTGATATTTGCTTACAGCAATATCTAGTTTAGTGTACTGGTTGACTTTTTATCAGATAAAGTTTGCTGAAGCCTTATAAACCCTTAGCTTAAAAAACCACAATAACTCAACATTTCCACCAGTGTTACATAAATATTAGAACCCAAACCAGGATTGGGTAGATATTTTTGATGAGGTAGCATCTGACCCTAAGATGGTAAAAGAATAGAATGAGAAAGAAGAAGCAATGAGATTGGATCTATGGTTGAAGGAGAAAAACAGTGAGTGGTATAAAAACTGAAGATGGGGTTTTGAAGCCAAAGCATGATAGACATCATTATCAGAAAGTATAATTTCATTGAGAGTATTCTTGGTAAGAAAAGAAAAGAAAGAAAAGAAAAGAAAAGAGGAAAAGAGAAGATAGCTTATACTTATTAATATAAATATTTTAAAACTAGTTGCTTGTTGCTAACACAGCTACTAAATGTGAATCTCTCCAGGCTCAAATCTAGCTGAATAGCCATTTAGACACAAATGTCTGCAATAGGATGAGCAGGCATCTCAGAGAGAGGGAGGATGGTGTGGGAAGAAAATTTCAGTTTCAATTGTTTAAGCATATAGAAAAACTGTAACAATAGAAATGTGATGAACCACCAAAATGTGGGAGGGCAAGAAATGGCCTTTTAATCTTCCAAGATCAGGAAATGCAACAAGGAGAAAAATGTCAACATGGGCTATTAAGTAAATTCTCATAATAACTGTGAACACATAAACTTTCAGTCTAGGACTGTGCAAATTGCAAAAACTCTGCCCATACAGTGTGTATCATATAAACTGTAAACTGCTTAGTTCTTTTTATCCATGCATGGTCTATTCTGACTATATATGTATATATATATATATATATATATACATATATATATATATATATATATATATATATATATATATTCTCAAAGAATTTTGAACAAGTAAAAAAAATCTAAAAGTATCAGAAAAATGACTTCTACATTATAGGGGTATGTAAAAACCTTTTTAAGTGACTAATTTCAAGGGGTTATAATTCTTACTAATATTAAATTACAAATCTCATCCTTGCAAAGCAAATCATAGTAGAATTATCTGACCTTATAAGAATGAAAATAGAAGGCTATAATCTCGATAGAAATAATCAGTTAAAAAGAGGTATACTCATTCTAAGTAATTATTTAAACCACTGTAATCAGGAAATTTTACAAATTCTTTTGCAACTTACAGGTTTACATATAATACTTTGTTTTCAAAAGAATCTTTTACAAAATTACTATTTTATATTTAAGATGTTGGCCAAATATGAGATAAATGATAGATTTTATAAATTGTAACTGCATGAGCAGTTTATGTATAATCTGTAACATTTCTTTATTCATTTCTTTGTCTTTTGCCACAAAAACAGGTCTGGTGAATCACAGGTTGACCTCTTTCATTTTTCTGATCTTAGTATTTGAGATATTAATCCCTGCAAATTCTCTATTCCTGGATATTTTCAAGAGAGGTGGACACATTAATGTTCATGTCAGTGCTGAGCTCAAGAGAATAAAGATTATTGCAAAACAGAGAACATGGCATAATGTAATTGTGTGTTATCAACTATCTCCTATGAATAAGCTTTTCTAATACATAAATAAAAAATAGCACTGCTTTTATCTTTATTTATTTCTCTTTTCAGTATTACTACCTTTCCCTGGTTGGTTTGATACTTATTATGTAACCCAGACTAGCCTAGAATTCATGGCACATCTCCTGCCTCAGCATCTGGGAAACCTACTAAATATCATTCTGCAAATGATTGTGACAAAGCCTCTAGAGGGACTTAGAATTAGTGTCTATTTAATAATATTCCTATTATTAGCAATATTAGTACTAAAAAGAATTATGAACAAGCTCAAACACAAAATGAGGAAGGGAAAGACCCATGTCATATCACAGAACATAAGAGAGTACGGTTTTCAAAATGTAGAGAAACCATAAGTTCAGAGAAGACACATTAATATAGTAATTAAATTTCCACTTTTCCCTCCCACTAAGAATATATTAGACAAAATTTTGTTTCAGTATATAAATACACCACACATTATATGATATATTTACATATATATATAGATATAGATATTGTGTGATACACAAATTGCTATTAAATTATACAACAATATTAGTAAATATATCACTATGTTGACCAAAAGTAAGTTTTCAAAAATATAAATAAAGAATTGTGTAAACATCTAAATCTCATTGGGAACAATTTTCACTGATCTGATGAAAAGTAACAATGGTGTTCTGAATAAAAATAATAACTGCAGAATCTTTAACCAATGATTCTATTATGAGCACTGCTGCTTGAGGTCTGATAATAATTGCAAACTCATAACAGCATTTCTAAAAATACAACATTCTGGTAAACTAATAGGCGACTCATGTTGTTTTAGTGATTATCAGAATATATGTAAATGTTCACATATAATAAATTTAGTTCCCCAACATGGAATTTGCTGATACAGAGTTAAACTAAATGTTCATCGTAATAAAAATCACTATTAAGTGAAGGGTAAGTGAAAGTTCCTGTTAGCAACGTATGAATAGCTGATTAGTCTAGTCTCTTCTTTACATAAGGAAGCAATTTAGGATCCTGATCACAATTTATCCCAGCCTGAACTGAAGTCTCCAGAAGAACATTACTGCTTCCATTAATGTAGATTTTGCTAGCTAACATTTTTCCTCTGTGACAGTTTCATATTCACAATTGTTTAAGTATGGTCCTCTACACATATAATTTTATGATTATATTTTAAAATATAATGATGCTATAATTTTATATCTAAAAGTCATCAGTACCCTAATAACTTTAATGCATTTAATCATTAATATTAATTATTAAAAATAGATGTAGACTTGACTAAGTCAAATTACTTTGATTTGGGACTTTCAGCATATTTAAAAGTGATCCAATTTTTGTGTTAATCATCAGTTACAAACAAATCAATTATGTCCTAGTTCAAAATTACAGAAAAAATATTGTCTTTGTTATATACATGAAGAACAACTGTGAATTTAAGGCAATACTGTTGTAGGTAATTAATCCATCAAGGGTTTAAAAAAAGCAAGAAAATATTTCCATATATACAAGCTTGCAAGACCTCAGTAGAGGGAATGGTATCATGGCAAGAGTCGCCTTCAACTGTCAACTCTGACTCCATCATCCTCAGCACTTTTATTAAATCAAAGCTCCTCTTTCTTGATCCAATGCCCTATTTGCCTGATAAAAGAAATCTCATGGCTTGACTCCTCCCACAGCCTTCAACAGATAAGCGATGTGACCTTTAAAGTGGGAGAGCTCAAAGCCCAATGGGAACAGTTCACTTCCATTGCCAGAGGCTGGGGTGAGTGCCATGAGAGACTTCCTCAAGGACAACTTTAGAATGCAGCTTCATTTACTCTGTTGATAAACTGTGGACAGGTATAGGCAGCAGGCCTTTTACAGAAAGCAACAACCATTTACACTTGTAAAGTAGGCCTTTCAGCTATAGAAATCACACATGCGGTAGCACCTCAGGCTTTGGCACAATGATTATCGTTAAAGGTACAAGGATGCACACACAGCAATCAGTAAATACAATATCTGGAGATATGTTCAAATGTTCCCCAACAGCATATCTTAGCAAACATATGAGATTTACAGACTTCTAAATAAACAGCATAAATCAAAAGTAAATGGGACATAAGTCCTGGGTGGCATACACTAGATAGAACTGAGAGTGTTCACTGAATATGGATTTATCATACACATTTCTTATAAAAATAGATTATTATGACTGGTTCGCAGATTAAAATAAAAGAAACTGACAAGTTTCTTTTTCAGAAAACTTTTCCAGACTCAATTAACTAGTAAAGAGTTCTCTGTAATGTATCTAGCCAATATTTCTTAGGTAAAAGAAAAATAAGCTATATTGGGAATTAGATTTAGTTTAATGGTTTTAAAAAGTGGTTTTCAATAATGTTAATTTTAAAACATTAGTAACTTTATATGTGAAGATATTTGCATTAGTGAAGACACTATTTTTCAGAGCAAGTAGATTGATGCAAATATATTTTTTGAATTTCTGAGTAAAATTTTATTGTTGGCAAAAAATAATAGTGGCTTTGGTGCATAATGCTTAGAAAGTTTCAGATGCTCTTCTCAGCCTTGTAGTTATTTCAACTCATTTCACATATCTAGCCACCTTGCTAGAGATAGGGGACATTCCTGTTATTTTATAAGAAGAGAAAAATGAAGACCACATAGGAAGGCAGAAAGTAATATACACAAAGTTATATAGGAACAGAAATAATGACCTAGGTTTATAAAGCTGCCTGGTTTCAGGTCTTTCCTTTTAGCTAGTATGCCTTGTAGCTTTTCAAGACACACATTTCTACTTATAAAATGATGATCTCAACTTACTTGTCTACCACGAATAATCATTGGACATGAAAGAAAGGAATGTCAGCAGTGCAAATTCCTATAGAAAAATATAGACTCAAAACTGGTGAGATGGCTTGGTCATCAAATGCCAGAGACACAAACATGGAGTTGACTTTAGATCCCCAGATTACATATAAGAAGTCTGAAAGAACCTACTGAAAATTATTCTTGATACTGGAAGCAACTTAGTTTAATAAAGTGATTAATTTATAAGAAAAGAATCTTGAATCTCAATAGAAAATGAGAAGTCGGGCCATTTACCTGAATCTCAGGTACCTGATCTATTAAAGCATTCCCAAGGATAAATATTTTCATGGACCACAAAAATACATAGAAAAAAATGCTGTGAACATCAAAACATTATGTGAAGATTCAATAATGTCTTAGCTTTTATTTTCACAGCTAGCACTATTGTAAGATAGCAGACATTTTAAGAACAGTATATCTTGCCTTTTAAAATGCTACTGAATATTTAAGAAGTTGCTGCTTACTTTAAAAATTCCTCCATGAACAGAATAACAAAATATTAAAGGTCTAATGTAGCATAATTGAATGATATAACCATGAATAAATATGGGACTAAGTTACTCCTTAACTTTATCAACTTTGGCCAGTGACTTAATTTATTTCAAAACTTTTCATATAAATATTACAGTGGCGTGGCCTGCACACTTCCCCCCACAGCATCATGGAGCTCAGAGCAGTAGTCTTTCCTAGCAACCAGGTCTTCAGCCTCAGAAGAGTTTAAGACAAGTGACCTGTATGGCTTGGATCTGCTATGGTGTGGCCAAAGAGATGCCAGATAAAGTAGAGCTAAGTAAAGAGGAAGTAAAGTGTCTCTTTGCTGAAGCAAAAAGAAAACTACAAAAAGAACGTGGCAGTGAGGAAGAGGAGGCATGTAGTCCTTCAGAAGATAGCATGTGGAATGATTGTGCCCAGGTATGACCTTGCGAGGCCCTGGAGGATGGTGAACCACGGAATGTCCGTGCACTACATGATGATGAGCTGACTGAGCATAACTTGGATAAATGCTGAGAGTAATGACGAACCTCAGTTGGGTCTTAGAGTCTAAGGCAACAATGATCAAGATCCATATGTCATCCTGAACAAGATAGAGAAGCATGAGCATGAAGATTGCTTGACTAGGCCTACTGACCACCTTATCCTTTGTGGCTGTATTGAATAAAAGCAATGGAATTTAAAGGTGCATGATTAAAATCAAGAAAAGGAGTCTTTCTAGTACAGCATTGTATACCTTTGTGTGTGGAATGGATATGTTTCTACTGGAAATTACATTGCTGTGGGAAACACAACTACTGTTATTGAGGTGTGGTAAATGTATATAGTGGACCTGCTAAATCCAGTCTTCACATAGGGAGGTAAGTTTTCAGAAGAGGAATGAGGAGTAGTAGAAAGAAGAAGGAGAAGAAGAAGGAGAGAAACAGGAGGAAAGGAGAAGGAGGAGAAGAAGAAGGAGAAGAAAAGGGAGGAGGAGGAGGAGAAAAAGGGGAATAGGATGAGGGGTAGGAAGAGGGAGAGAGAGGAGGAGGAAGTGGAGGAGGAGAAAGAGAAGAAAGGGGAGGAAAAGAGGAATTCCTCAGCACATCAGTGTACTGCTACTGTCCTTTACCTTTCCTGGAATAAGACAATCAAAAATGTGCTGGCAAATACATCAGCAGATAGCAGTAAAATTCCTCTGGGATGTATCTATGAAGAAGCCAGCAGCCAGGCTTACTGCACAATAGACAAGGTCCAGACTCTTCATTTTCATCCATTTGAAGCAAAACACTGATTTTTGGGTGAGGTGATTATTGAGTGGCTCTGTATGATTGCAGAAATCCAAATCAGAATCACTGCCTGTGACAATTCAGCTGGATGATCCAGAAAGAGATCCTGATCCATTTCTCACCTCGTCATTTTTTGGCAGTACAGATGATGGCTTTGTATAAACCTGAATGCAAATTCAGATAAGGCATTTTCTTTGCTTAATGCACACAACAATGTGCATGATCTGAGCACACAGATCAAAGACTGCCTTGTTACGGCTTCAGCAGACAAATCTGTTAAGATCAAGTCTCATTCATTCTAGAGGCATGATACTGGGAGTTTTCTTTTGCTCTTCATGTTGTCCTGATTCGCCACTTGTTCATGTCTTTGGAGGTCAGAAAATGTGCTTCATGTTTTAGACATAAGCACTGTCTTCTCAGTAAATGAAGCATTTGGAAGGTGGGAGAGATTGATTATACAAGCCTTTAAAAGTTTCATAGAGGTACTTTAACCATGATTTCCTGTATTCATTCTTTATTATCAAAGTTGTGTAACATTTTTAATATTTTAAAGTTTAAAATTTTATAATTTTGCCATTTTCAAAATGGCCTGAATGCATTTATCTTATCTTAGTTGATTCAAACCTAGATATTGATGGTGTCAGTATTGGCTCGAACTTTGAGCACAAATATTTATAACAGTATTATACAAAAATAGTTGAAGTAGGTATACATGTTGATAATAAACATGAATTCTCTACAATTTCATTTTATAATTATAGTATTTTAGTTCAGATAAGTTTAGAAAAGAGATAAGACAAATATAAACTGTGTAGAGAAATAGGCCTGTGTGAATGCTAGGAAGGGTCTCTATTCCAGGGGTCTATTTGAAGGAATCACATTCAGATGTCTATGTGGTCTGAATGGAATATAGAAAGAATGTTCCAAATGTTGGTATACACCTTTAATCCCAGTATTCAGAAAACAGTGGTAGCAAACATCTTTAATACCAGTATTCAGAAAGCACTAGTGGTCCATGCCTTTAATCCCTAAGATAGAAACAGAGTGTGGAAGCAGACACAGGAAGTAGAGCTCAGAAAGAGTCAGTGTCACATAAGAAGTGACATGTGAGATGAGTCAAGGATATTGCAAAATGACAAATCAAAGAAAGAGTTAGCAGAGTGAGTCAGAGTGAGTACTCACCCAACATTTACATGCTCTCAGCTCAGAGGAGTCAGTTACAACAGAGTCAGTTACAGCAGGCAGAATGAGTCATGAGACCAGCAGTATGGAAACAGGACACAGAGACACAGAGACAGTGAAGTAGTCTGATTGAGGATAAGTCAGAGAAGCAGAGAAATTGATTGAGGCAGTATGAGGCAGTGAGAGCATAAGGAGAAACACAGAGGCACAGAGGCAGCTCAGCAGAAGTCAGCATCAGATGTGAAGAGTCAATCAGTATGAAGACAAACAGAGCAGTTCAGTCTGAGACAGTCAGGGAATCAGCCAGAGTAAGCTGGAGACAAAAGAGCTCAGTCAGAAACAGTAGGCTGGCTCAGAAGATCCTTTTGAACAGTCAGTGTAGAGAAGAGTTTGATCTAGAACAACAAGTGAATTGAGTTGAGTTCAGAAGGAGCTAGTTAGAGTGGCTCAGTATGAAGGCAGAGGCTGAATTCTTCCAGTTCTAGGTTTAAGATTAGATTGCATGGAGGCTGAAATGTTCTAGGCCTCCAGACTAGAACCAGTGATTTAAATAGCAGAAAAATAAACAGCCATTTGCACAGAATTAAAATCTACAAAAATGTTCTTGATTTACACCATAGTTTTAACTCTATTTCAATTAAAATTGCAAGGGTGATTTTGATGGTGCTTTATAGTGTAATTCTAAAATTCTAAAAGTTATTTAAATAATATACAAACCTAGCAAAGAAAATGGGTTGAGAAGAAAGAATGACATTGCCACCTACCTGAATTCATTTTGAGCTTCAGTTAAATAATTCTCTTTATGAAACGGTGCACTTATGGAAATATATTTGAAGGAAGTAAAATGCATAGTCTACAGATAGAATTTGGTATATAAGATATACTATAGTATTATATTCTAAAAAGTATATGAAAAACAGATCAATCTAAACTATTTTGACTATGTGTGATATTAAAAAGGGAAACCATAGTTTATATATCTATGGCATCTTTCTTTTGAAAATGAATTTCTTACATTATGAATGAATGCATTATTGATACTTACCTTGGCATATGTCATCTGTGTACATTTCTATCTTGATGAATGTGTCCATCATCCTTCTGGTTAGTCCTGCTGAAAACTTATAATTAGATTTTTTTCCATACTATCAGTAGCCATTCTGCTAATAAACTTTACCCCAAATCTTTACTTTACTTGCAAAATTATCATAATTGATATATAATTTTACTTTTTTACCTGTAGTCTTCATTCTTCCAGTAGATGTGCAGGCACTAATTATATCCTTCCTAAATGCTAAATTAGATGGATTCATTTTAGTTCAACAGCTATCTGGTATGGAATACAATCCTTTAGGAATTCTCCACCATTGTTCTTTTTAAAAGCAAAATAATGTTGTCGTAAGTGACCCTGCTCTTTTATCTCCTCCCTCTCTGGCCACAAAGCTTGTCTCACTATCAGTTTCTATTAGAGTGGTGTCCTTTCAAGTTCTCAAATGTACTCTGTTCGTGCTATATCAAGAATGAGTGAACACAAACTTTTCTCTGTGTATAATGTATAACGTCCCTTGATCTGACCTGAACTCCCAATCACCTTCTTAGCAAAACTTTCCCTGTGACTATTACACGGGCTCAAAAACCACCACCTATGTTTTCACAGGCATCTTCATGATTTTACAGTAATAAATAAATAGAACTGTGTGCATAGTAGGTCTCTCTCACTCTACTATATATTGTGCCTTCTTGCAAAGCAGAGTACTTGCCATAAAATCCGTGCTCAATAAACACTTATGAGTCGAATGGATCATTATAAAGAAAGGTGCATGCATTTTAGCTTTCTAAGTTGTTTTATTTCTAGCTTTAAGAACACAATTATCTAATCTGTGTTCCTCTGCCAACCATTTACCAATGTAATTCTGGCATAAAGCCTGTAGCATGAACTTGGATCTCATGGCTTGACAGAAACAATCTCTAAAAAGAGAACCACACTTTACAAGCTATTCTTTAAAAATATTTTACATTTTTCCAAAAGCCTTGTTTTTCTTTCAAAAGTGCCACATAATCTTCTACTTCAGCATATCTATAAAGCCCTCTTTCCACCTTTGGTTTTGCAATGTTCAATTAGGTGACTGATTTGCTGAGATTGATTTATGAAATACAACCACCATAGATGGACATTCAGTGGTTTCAAGTGGTATCTTATTATATTTAGTTCAAAAACACTTTGTTTTATCAGATTAGGATCCTGTAAGGTTTTTTTGTTTCTTTTTTGAATGAAAGCCATTAAACACTCTCATGTTGAGAGTGATCTTTTTAAAACAGTGTTCTTCTTTTTTCTTCAATGATAACATGAATTTGCTTAGTTATTTAGGAAATAAACTTATTATGTTTCAGGCAATGTACCAATAGTGACTGTAGAAACATTTGCGTGAGAGAGACAGAACCCAGTTGTCTACGAGTGTTGTCTCATAAGGATGATTTATATGAATTTTCAGATTTGACTATTACATGAAAATTCTGTTTGTAGTTATTCTTTTAAGAGTTGATGATGATTGCATTGAACCAGTCTTGCCCGATAAAGATGCTGACTCTGAGTTGCAGATGCAGAAACAGGGCAAAAATGATTGGCAGAATTTAGGCAGTGTACACAGAGATTACTCACAGAACTCTCAGCAGTACTGCAATCTAATGCATATAAAGTTCTTGCAAGAAAAAATATATTACTAGGGCTCAATAAAGTCTTTCCAAATCAGAATTTCTATGAGCAGTTAACAGATTTAAAGTCATTTAAGAGAAGTATATTTTTTTGTATATTCTAAGAATAAAGTATTTAGTAATGATCCAAAGTTCAATTTATGTATTTGTGGAAATGTAGGCAATGTATTATAAAAATTATCAGAACTATGTGACTTCTTCAGAATATATAAGAACACATAGGGATAATTTACTTACTTTTTTCTATTTTAAAAATAAAATACTCAAATTGAAAAGAGAAAGTATAGCTTGACTCGTGGTTTCAAAACTTTAATATATCTGCATTGATTTTATTGCTTTGTGCTTATGATATACAGCTGAAATGCATAAATAGAAAAGGAGACCTGTGTATAACATGGTGGCCAGAGAGAAACAGGCCAGAGTCTCAATAACCCCTGAAAAGAGCAAGCCTTCAATGATCAAACTCCCTTCCTTTGGGCCTCACCTAATACTTGTTTCTGTATCTCCCAGACAGAAAATGAGCCTTCAGAATGTAGGATTCTAGGATCATTTAAGGAGGAAATTATAATAGCATCATTTTTAGAAATTTAATCTTCTTTAAAGTCATTAGTTACACATTTCATGTGTATTTTCTCTGCAATTTTTATATTTATTGTTATTCTCTCTATTTCTTTCGAAGTTAACATAAGACATTGACATTTTCAGTATTTTTTCAGTATTTTCTTCATGTATTTTCAATAAGTTACCAATTTTATAATGGCCTATATTAAGAACACATTTTGTAATTCATGAATACAATGAGGTAAAATTAACTCAAGCTAATCAATATGTCTATTACCTCAGATACCATTTTAAGGCAGAGAACATTTGAAAAGTTCTCAGTGATTTTATTTGAATGTACAAAATAGTGTAACTGACTGTATTCACCAGACTGAGAAATAATTTTAAAAAAACCCAAAAAACAAAAAAATAAAAAAACAGAGTTGATTTGTCTAGGGACTGAGATGTTCATAATTTGAACATCATAGCCCCATTCTTTCCACCTTCTAGCCTCTGAACCCATGACACTATTTTCTACCTCCATGAGGCTAGTTGGTTTAAATTATATGAATTCATAAGAACTTGCAATATTTTTCCTGTACCTGGCATATTTCCTGTAGCACAATATATTTCTACTCTGTACATATTGTTTCAAATAATAGGATTTCCTTCTTTTGTATCTCTAGATAGTATTCTAGTATGTTCTTATACTAGATTTTCTTTTTTGTTCTATTAACTTAGATAGACTTACAGGTTGATTGCTTAACCTCTCCACTGTGGATATGGTTATAGTGAGCACAAGAGTACAGATGTCTCTGTAGTACATTGATTTCAAATCTACTAAAATGCATCATAATCAATGCAACCTATATGTTACACTTCAAACTTCCAGTAGGATAAAGTACTTTCATGTTTTACTATTCTTGTTTCTTTAAAAAAATACTTTTTCCAATTACTTAATGTTCTTTATCACCGATTATCAATATTATATAAGTGGTTTCATCATTTTCCTAAGATATTTAAAAGTATCTTTATCTACTTGCATGATAAAAATATGCATGTTTTGAAGTGTGGAAAATATGAAGGCAATATAACATTTTACTAAATTTACATTGCAGGCTATATATATTCTTTATTCATGGCTTTGATCTAATTGTGAGTCGATGTTTTCATTTGAATAAGTAATACTTCTAAATTATCATATTTTGAATTTCATATGGAAATAATTTATTATATTTTTTGATATGGGATTACCCAATGGTCATTATGCATTTTATTAGAATATAATGTCATAATTTCTAAAGGGGAAATGCAATATCTTAGTTTATCAGTACTCTTTCAGATAAGAAACATTACAAATGTAAATACTGAGAGTCAGTCAGTGTATGTAAATTTTCTTTGGGGAATGGGTGTTGTTGCTATTGTTTTGAGACATTGCAATTTTAAGAAGTCCTGGTTAACCACCAACTTATAATTTTTTAATTTTTTGTCAATAGACAGATATTAGATAACTAAACAAAAATATCTGTGCATGGGGGCAAACTTGAGATGCTGTGGGAAATAGTTCATAAGTTGGTGATTAACCAAGCTGTTTTAAAATTAAAATGTCTCAAAACCACAACACTCCTCCTCCAAGAAAAATAGTGAATCTACAAGCCAAAGTCTTTTTACAGATAGGGAAAATGGCCCACTTAATAAAACATTAAGTCCAGTATTGCAGTAAATACTCTACTTGCATAATATTCACTATTTACAATAAATTACATAAAATTCTCTATAAGCTATATTTAGAGTTATATTAACATATACATAGATATATGACTATATATAAAATAGAAATACCCATATGTGTATTACATTAACATGAATTTTTCTCCTAATAGATATACTAGTATGTTCTCTAACAGTGTCATCAATATTAACAGATCTGAAGTAATCATGCACTCAAGCTGCATCCTCCTAATAATTCATATCAGTAAAGAATGCAGCCACTTTACTGTGAATTTAAGTCCTGAATATAGGAATTGTTATTGAGACTTAATTATCTGTTTCCTATGCATGTATATATATACATATATATATATATATATATATATATATATATATATATATATATATAAAACACAAATCATGTCCTATTTCTAGTAACTTAATGTCTCATAAATTAAGTTTCTTGTGGAGCAGAACCTGTTCAGGGAAGTACACTCTAACTTCACTTAGTTGTTTTTTCTTGCTTTGTCCATGGTTGAATTGTCACTTTAAATATATTGTCTAAATAAGTAGGTTACATTTTTTGTGAGACAGATTCACTGTGTCCTGTTTACCAAGTTGCCTGAATCTGCTGAGAAAAGACAGCCACAAGTACAAATTACAAATAAGCAAATATATTTCACACCGAAGACAGAGAACATCAGAACCCTGAATTCACTGGAAGCAGTCACTCAAAGCTTAGAAAGCTTCTGATTGATCAGAGTCCTTCTACATATGCCCCATTTGCATCACAGCTAAAGAAACTCAAAAGGCAGCTGGGTTTGTCTACTTTGTGTATCAACACAACACACTGGGAAACACAGGTCAGCCCATTTCTAGAGGGGATTGGAACAGATTAGACTGTCAATAAAATTCCTCGATCAAGCCGTGTCACTCTCCCAACACACCCTACGGTGATTCCTGAGAACAAAAGTGCTTCCGTGTCACCTGGAGAACTACCTCCACTTTCTCCGCTACCATAATTAAGAGCAGAGTTGACAGTTTCCTGAACATTCCAAGTAAAATACATTGTATTTAATAGGAAAAATTGTATTCGGTCTAAATATGAATCCTTTGAGACTGACTTTTCTATTCCATATGCTTTGTGAAAAAAAAAAAAATTTTCTCTCACCAAAGATGTTTTATCCGATAGGTGGGTCATTGTAAACATTGTGCTCAGGAAAAGAAATAATGAGAGTATATGAAGCCTTTGGGTGTTTTAGTAAATATATTAAGGATAATGACTTTTATGACCTATAACTGAATGTGTGTGATGAGATACAAATGGAAATTTTATAAGATACAGTGCTAAATATACTATGTTCTCAGGGTTATGTTTTCACAATTTACCTCAATGACAACTTATTAAATATTTATTTTTAAATATTTGGTCATTATGTATTGATATATTAACTTGAGAGTAGATATTTTCCCTGAGTGCTTTGAAAATATCTTTGAGATTTTCTGAAGGAGCAGGAGAACTGGAGGCCATGTACTTGGACTTACAGCTGTTTGTATCCAGAGAGGGCAATTCATTTTGTTAGTCTTTGTTTTTAATGGGAGAGAGGCTGTCATTCTTTGTCACTCTCCATCATAGTAAGAGGCTTGCAGGGACAAAAAACATTACTGTTATAATCAGTGTTGCAGATTGGGATTTGTGAAGTGGAAAATTTAACATTGTGTACTTGTAGGATCAGTGCACAGCATTTTTCAGCAGGTTGCAAAGGAAGCTGAACTATATTGGAATCAATAAGACAGTAACATACAAATCTCATAGAATTATAGGAAGCACTTATGTGAAAGACATGTGTACATTCAGATTTTATGTAAATTAAGAAAGGGTTAGAAATTTTTCTTTTCATTCCTTTTATGAAAACACACACATGTACACACACACAGATACACACATACATACACACACATATATATGTAATATACATGTATATATACATGTGTGTATATACATATACATACACACACACACATATATATATCCTAAGTCAACATTGGTATCCAGCAGCTAGAATTGCACATGTACAAGTACACATGTTCATATTTCCCATGGTTTGCCCAATACCTGATTTTTAATGGACATCTCAAAATGTAATAAATATTATAGATTTCTTGTTAACTATATGGTAGGTTAATTTCTCTCTGAATGGAGAGAGTAGCTTGTGAGAGATTCTCTATCTGGGGAGAGGAACACTCATAAGAAACTGAAAGCAATATAAATGGTATTGTTTTTCAATATATTTCCAGTATTCTGATGGTGGAAGTATATTCATGAGTATGACATGATTAAGAAGAAGAGCATATAATGGGTCTTCAGTCATGAGGTGAAATTCTTATGTATTATAATGTTAAGATCCATATTTAAGGGCTCTAGAGCATGAGTGTGCTTTCTTCCATTCTTCCACTATGGGAAGACACTGGTTTGTGCACCCTGGAGAGCTTAGCCCCGAGCTCTCTCTTAGATGATAGTGGGACTTTCTGTGAAATCTCACCAGAAGTTAGAAAGCTTGAGGCTTAACTCAAAGAAACTCAACACAATTTCCTGCACAATAATGCACAGGATACATAATTTATGAACAGAGGTTTGTTTCTTTGAAGAAGGAGCAGTTAATAATGCTCAGATTCTGAGAGCAAGAAAACCTCTTTCCAAACTGTATAGGCTTCATTCAATTAAATTATTAAATTAAAAGGATACCCTAGGTTGAATAATAACATGAATGAGAATGAACACAAGTGATTTGTGATAGATAACTGGGAATTCTAGATTGGGGATGAAATGAGGCATGTTCCTTGAGAAGCAATAAAACAAACAACAACAACAACCAAAACCTTCCTAATTCTATAAATTGTCTAGGCCTCACTACATGTCCTTTATATGCCTTATCTCATTTAGATAGCAGTCATTTCATTGAGGAGACATCTGTAGAAATAGAGTAAAACAGATGCCTAGGGAAATTCAAGAAAGGAGTATGAGTTTTTGCTTTAGCATACTCGAAATGTTCTCTATAATTTTGAAGGTCTAAAATTTCTAGTCTGTTTAAAAATGTGATGTGATAATTATTTGTAACTTCATCGTTAGAGATAATATTTGATACAGATATTGTGAATTATATATTGAGTGATTTAATTATACTGTAAGGCCTTTGTTCCAGAATTTTTTTCTAATATATCCTAAGAGGTTTTTACTTTTGCTTTTTTGTAGTTTTCTTTACTGGGTGATGTTTGCAATTAAAAAATGAAAATTTGTTCTTTTAAAGAAAATTAAAGAGATATTTATTTATTTATTATTTATTTAGTGTGTGTGTGTGTGTGTGTTAGTGTGAGGAACACACATACCAGGAGATGCATGTGCAAGTTAAAGGACAACTTGTTGGGATCGCTTCTCTCCTGCTACCATATGAGTTCCCCGGATAAAACTCAGGTTTTCAGGTATAGCAGCGAGCTCCATTACTCACTGAACCATCTTTCCAGCCCCAGACTTTGTGTTTTTACTGTTGGCTAGGATTGCAATGCTAATTGTAGCAGATGTTTTATGAAATGATGAGGAGGACCACAGTGACATATCCTGAGATTGTCTTCAGTTAACCAGTTACAGTGAACTCAACTTCACAATGGAGTGATATCAAATAAATTATTTATGTTTCGCATACACATAAGTGTAACTATAATAATCAGGGAAGAGGAGGCTATCAATATAAGAGCGATATGACATGAATGGTGTTGGAGAAAGGAGATTGGATGGAACTGGAGAGAGGAAAGGGAAGGGGAGAAATTGATATAATTATATTTTGATTAATATTTATATAAAAATAAACATTTACAAGAAACAACTGATTTCAGAACATAAACATTGAATGAATAATTTAGTCGAATAAGTCAAAATAACCAGTCATTTCCTTCTCAAACTAATCTAGAAGGACATATGCTTTACATGCTTATCCTTCTTAGCATTATAGTTTAAAAACGAAGAGCTGGGATCATCGTATCAATTCTTAGTGGAGATTCAATTAAATACATAAACATCAAGCATTTTAACATTAAATACTATTATGTCACTATTGCAGAATATGAAATTGTGGTTAAAATTAGTAATTTATACTGAAATTCAGGCTCCAGTTTTCATTTAATTTAGCACCCAGATACTCCTATTCATTTCTTTAAACTATAAAAAAAAAAAATCTTAAATTGGAGTTTAAAATACCAAGTTGGAGACCCTCCCATGGTTGTCTCATATCAGAGCTAAACTTTTCTTTTCTTTTCTATAATTGCACATAAAATGAAAAAGAGGGCTCAGCAGTGTTTGAGGAGAGATATAAAAGCCAAACATTAATTTTATTCAGATGAGATGATTTGTATGCAAGCTGATCAGGCTACAAGCTTATCTCATTACAAGATCAAGGCTGTGAGTGTTTCATCATTTCTCAGATGCCATTAAGTTTAATAATAAGACTGCCTGTATTGTGTATTAAAAATGTGTGTCAGTTCCCAATTCTGTAAAATGGTGAAGTGTTTGTGAATATTTATTACCTCATCTTTAGTGCTCTTAACTTTGTTCTAAATAGCAAAGTTAATTGCCTTTATGGCTCTAATTGCATTTTTTCTGAGTGTGTTCTATCCCCTTCCTCTTCATGTGCAGAGATATTAGGAATATGTAGATTTTTCTGAAAAGCAATAATTGACATGTGAAAACTTGCACAGGCATATAATTGAACCATGAATTCAAACACAGTAGGTTTACTTGGTCTCTTGCAGGATCAATTAACTCCATGCTCTTCTCTGTGGGAATACAAGTAGCCAGCCCTGCTGACTTTAAACAGTTACAGAGATACTAACTTTTATATACAATTCATTTTAAGAAATTATTATGAGGCTAATTCTAAAGAACATTAAATGGAATAACTGCAAAAATCTTTCACAATGGTCATTTAATTAGTCATTCATTTCATTTTTTAAATAAATAATTCTATATTAAATAACTTAAAATAAATTTCTCCACTCATTGTTTATATTCTTCAATTTGAATTTCTTAAATTATTGTTATTCATTTTTTTTTACCACCCTGGATCCCAGAAAACAATTTGTTGGTAAATAAAGATCTGAAGTGAAGAGAAGAGGTTCCAAATGTCTTAGGAGACAGCTTTACTATTCTCTGTCTTCCTGTATACCACTCGTAAATAAGATCTCCTAGAAATATATTAAAATATGCAAGATCTTTGCTACAATCATTAATGTTAATACGAATATAGCCTTAAAATAATTATAAAAATGTTTAAACCCATATATATGAAATTTCTAGATCACTGAGACCTATGTTTAGTTCCATTCTCTGGTAATCCTACATTAGCAGGTTCTTCGCCATCAAAGGAAGAGTTGCTGTTTATCTGTGAACCAATCTGATGTTCCACAGGGATGATATTTTTTTCTTGATACATGCATGCTATGTATGAATGAAATCTATAGTAATAGAAAGACTTGTAGTAGATGATGGATAGATTTATGCTACTGTGCATCTCTCCTCACCTCATCCAGCTTCAAAATCTTTAATATCTAGACCCACCTTTCCAAGTCATAGTTAAGTGTGAATTGTTTTCCTAGTGATGAATAAATATCTAAAATCATGTATAAACATATTTCATAAAAATCTAATGGTTTATAACTTTAAAGATTACAAGTACAAGAAAAATTCATCCAATGTTTTTAGATTGACCAGTGGTTTAGTCTATCTGAAGAGTTTTATGCTGTGGGAAAGATTTTCAATTTATATGGTAGAGCAATTTCAAGTAATATATTGCTAGGTATAAAATCAGCAAATGTATGAGCAAATAGATGTGAAGATATGCATTGTTATTGGAAAAAATAGAGTTTATGAAGAAAAATCATGTAAGGCCGATTGTTAGAAATTTCAGATTCTAAATTTCAATTCTAATATCTTTTGTTGAAAGCCATAGGATATTTTTGCTTACAAAAAATGACACCATACATTGTTTTCCTCTCTCACAATTCCTCCTAGATTCTACTCACCTCACTACCCTCTCAACTCTTCAACTTCATGTTCTCCCCAACCTGTCTCTCAAAAACACAAACAAAACAAAACAAAATAAAAACAAGCAGTAGTGATTATCGCTAAAGAATCACCCTCCTCCACAACAAACAAACAAAACGACAGCAAGTAAAACCATGGAGTTTGTTTTGTGTTGGTCAATACTCCTAGGATCTGCTCTGAAGTATGTTTGATATAACCAGTGACACTCCACTGAAGATAATCTCTTTCTCCCAGCTGGTGTCAATTGTAAATAGCATCTTGATTCAGAGTATGACTAATGTTCACTTCCCCTTTTCGGTGTTAAGATTTTGTCTGGTTTGAACCTATGCAGGTGTTTTTTGTTTTTTGTTTTGATTGTTTTTTGTTTTTGTGTGTGTGTGTGTGTGTGTGTGTGTGTGTGTGTGTGTGTGCTGTCTCAAAGATGCAGCTTCCTTGGATTTAATCATTGACTACAATAGCATTGCATAATTTATAGAACAGAATTATATAAGAGAATAGAACAACTGTAGTTGAGTCATAAAGGAAAATTACATATAAATTCCATCCAAGTATGATGCTTATTAGAAGCAAAGAGCCTCAAGGCCATGATTGGATTTGGTTGTGGAGATAGCATTAGACAGAAACCATTAGAAATGGAGAGGCCCTTAAAGCAAAGGAAAGCCTTTCCTTTTAAGTACGGAGATAAGCTTTACTAAGAGAATGGCAGAGAAATGGGCGGAGAGACACACAGATAGCTGTCATGAGAGAGAGGAGCTACATCAAGAACACCCTTTAGAGAAATCCAATCTCTCAAGCAGAAGTCCTTCTGAGCAGTCATCAAATCAATATCCCCAGGAGGATTGGGGGGATAGATCTGACATTTTATAACCTTTTAGGTGTAGCTGAATTTCATATTATGTGATTTAGTTCAGCATTGCATATGTGACAGGGGATATCAATGACCCAGGTATTATAAATTGAGAGTTTTCAAATCACTGAAAAGACTGATTCTTAACTTCCTTTCTAAGACAGAGCTGAGGAAGACATACCTGATGTAAGCTGTAGCCTAAAGTAGACAAAGGAAGAGAGAGAGAGAGAGAGAGAGAGAGAGAGAGAGAGAGAGAGAGAGAGAGAGAGAAAAGAAGAAGAAGAAGAGAAGAAGAAGAAGAAGAAGAAGAAGAAGAAGAAGAAGAAGAAGAAGAAGAAGAAGAAGAAGAAGAAGAAGAAGAAGAAGAAGAAGAAGAAGAAGAAGAAGGAGAAGGAGAAGGAGAAGGAGAAGGAGAAGGAGAAGGAGAAGGAGAAGGAGAAGGAGAAGGAGAAGGAAGGAAGGAGAAGGAAGGAAGGAAGGAAGGAAGGAAGGAAGGAAGGAAGGAAGGAAGGAAGGAAAGAAAGAAAGGAAGGAAGGAAGGAAGGAAGGAAGAGACGTGCCCTTTGTCTAAGAAGAAGAACCAGAAGGGCCTCCACATCAGATAACATTCAAGTTATGAGAGTCTTGGACAGAGTAGAGAAACAGAAGACTACTGAAGTTCCCAATCAATCAAACAGCAAAAACTCTTTGTAATTATCAATACAGAAAAGTAAATGGAAAGCAAACAAGGTAAAGAATAATGTCAAAGGAAGCAGAAGCAAAACCAGGAGTTGAAAACATGAGGAGTTTAAAAAGGGAAAGAAGTTGGTAAGTAAGAGAATGAAGGTATCTAGAGGAAGAGGAGAGGAGAGGAGAGCGAGTTTGACTTTAACAACTATTTTACTCCAATGATAAAATATATACCACCTAGGGAATTGAATCAAATATTGTTTTCATAAAATATAAAATGTATTAGACCAGTAATTGCTGCAAACAAACATAAATAGGATTTCCAGTGGTTTTCAGCAAAGAAAATTGCACTGGCCACAGCTAGGCTATAATAGAATAAAAAGACTGTACTATGACTCATTGACAGATACTGTAGTAGACATTCTCAGATTCTTGAGAAAGAAAATGAAAGAAATCAATGTTTCTTCAGGAACTGCTCAGTTCCTGAAATTGCATGATACCTTGTGTGTCTTGTTCTTTCATTCAAAGAACATCCCTCACAAGCTGCTCTTACTATGAAGGGATATCATAAAGCATCTTCATTTAATCTGCATTAAGCATCTTCACTTAACTTAATTAATTAAAAGGTATATCCTTTAAAAAATGTATTTGCTTTATTTTATGTATGTATTTTGCTCATGCTTATGTATGTGGACCATGTATATGTCTGGTGCCCACACAGATCAGAACTGGAGTTCCGGGTGTTTGTGAGCCACCATACTGTTTCTGGAAACTGAACCTGCATCCTGTAAGACAAGCAAGTGCTCTTAATTGCTGAGCCATCTCTCCAGTTCATGCTTTATCACTTTTATATGAAAATATCCTTGTGCCCCACCTTGTGGTAATAACCCATTTTCAAGTCTCTCTCAGGTACTGTGTCCTTAGCCTTCCAGAGTCCCAGTGTCTGACACTCGGGATTTCTTTCTCATGGCAGAAAGTACTGTGCAAAAACTGTTTTTGGCATGAATATTATTCTGTTTCTCTCTTTTAAGAACATAATTGTGTGTGTGTGTGTGTGTGTGTGTGTGTGTGTGTGAGTGTTGGAGGAAAACTGAAAGGTTTATTTCAGCTTACTGTTAGAGTCCACCATGAACGAATGTCAGGGAAAGACCTCAGGCAGGATCCTGAATTCAGAAATGGAAGCAGAGACAAACACTAATTACTAACTTGTTTCCCATGACTTGTTCAACTTTTTTTTTTTTTTTAACACAACACAAGACCATCTTCACAGGGGCAAGCACTGCCCACAGTGGGCTGGGCACTTCCTTATTTCACTTTGTTTACTATGTTCCTAAAGTAATTTATTTATTTTTTGTATTGTTTTGTTTTTACATCATTAGAGAGAAAAAGAGAGTGATTCAAAGAGAAGAATAAATGATCAGCAAATTAACACGATCTACATTTCTTTTCTGTTTTTTTCAATCATTTCTGAATATGAACACAATTAATTTCCTGACATAGTAATCCATAATGAGACACAATTTCTAGAGAAAACACCTCTGAACACCTGATTATCTCAGAAACATGGATGTTTTCACAAAATTAAAATGTAATTTGGTCTAGGTTCGGCCAAATTCAGGAGAAGAATTTGAGGATCTGCTACCACGTAATTAATGTCTAATTGTTGGTAATTATGTTGTTTAGCTTCATGCGCAACCCAATTTATTTTATTTTTGCAGGAGAGTCCATGCCAATTACACCCTGGCCACAACTGTCAAGGCTATCAACAAATTAAGTACTGATTGCTAGGGCTGCATGATAATGGTCTCTGAACAATTTGCATAAAGTAAGCTGGCTCTTAAACCAGAAAAAAGCAAGACTGTTGAATGTTGTATTTCCCTTGTCAGTTCTAAGTACCCACTAATAGCTAGCCTAGCCAGAATTTAACGCGGAAGCTGGAGATGGATAGCCATAAGAGAACTACAGATCTATTTCTTTCTCTGTTTAAAATATTTAGGGACAATTTAAAATCCGTACGGCCTGAGAGAAAATTTAACAAGATTTGGCATTTAAACCTCTCTCAGTCTGCTGTTGCTCATCACGTACATTACTGCAGCTGAATTGAATCTTTCCTATTTTTCTTCTATTGGTTTGTCTTCCTGCAAAATAGTCAGCTCATAGCAGCTGAAGCAATAAAGAATGAAAAGCATGCATATAAAGTTCTGATTGTTTTATTGATTAAATATTTTGCTCACAAAATGCTCCTTACAGTAAAAAAAATAATAATAATAATAATAATAATAATAATAATAATAATTTAACATTTCCAAGGACTGGTTTTTACAGTTTAACCTATGAATATTTTTAATGTTCTTGATGCAGAGACAACTTCAATAACTTTGAATTTAGGACGTAGACCTCTAGTAAACCCTCACTATAGCATTAATTATGCTCCTTTAGCTGATAGCAGGCAGTAAAGGAATGTCACTGGAAATATGTTACATATTATAATGATGACATATACAACGGAGGGTCCTGATAAAATGATTCCTCAGGGTGAAAGCATTTGGGCTTATAATTCATTGGAACAACAATAGCTTTTAGTGTTGTACAGTACATCACAAGAAAGGCAACTTTGTGATAAAACATAATGCATCATCCCCTCGGTCATACACTCCAATTTTTTCTGACCTAAGGAACGTTTTGTCTCTATTTTAATCATAGTACCATTATTCTTATTTGCATGGTAAGTAGATATAAGAGCTATACTTGAGGGTATAAGCAGCAATGTAATTTTGATTAGGGAAAGCTATCAGCATCTGTAGTCTACAGAGTCTTCCTGATAAAAGCAATATTTCACGAGCTGAAACAGAGGAGCATTCATTGCCATGGCCTACAATGACTGTATGTTAAAGCCAAAAAGAAAAAATCTGGGTTTAAAGGCATGCTATGGGCCAGCCTATATCAAACAGTCTTTGCTCACACTCATTTTCTCTTGCCTTAGTGATCTCTTTAGGATGCCTTTTGTCATCTAGTGGCTTCCTGATCTTCAAACCCCAGAGTAGAGCTCTATTATGCTCTTCATTTCTATCACTGGAATTTATTGACATAAATTATGTGTGAAGCCCTGAGCTAGGGACTGAGTTCACAATGGAGTGGTTAACATGCTTCTTGTGCTAGAAAAAGCACCATGGAAATGAAACACATAAATCATGACCAGAATGAGATCCCAACCCTACAATATTCCTTTTGGCTCCAACCTCTTTCCACTAGTTCCTGTTGCTATCCATGCCTACTTAAGCAATATCTAGTATCTGTTAACATTTAACATTTCTGC
This sequence comes from Cricetomys ansorgei, assembly GCA_026225945.1. Lineage (NCBI taxonomy): Eukaryota > Metazoa > Chordata > Mammalia > Rodentia > Nesomyidae > Cricetomys > Cricetomys ansorgei. The sequence goes on from JAMJFZ010002812.1 coordinate 5,373,075, forward strand.
AAATAATAATTTTTATATTCTTTGCTTCTCGTTTCCATTTCTTCCTAATATGTTTTAAAAGTGTTGTGTTTCTAAATATGAATAATCCATATTTGCTTTTTGATTCTTCTTAGCAATGAACACTGAGAAACTGAACTAAACTAAAAATATCAGAGGACCTCTAATGACTAATCCTATAATCTCAGCCACTTGGAAAACGGAGGCAGGAATAAAAATCTCAATTTTAAGGTCAGCCTGGATGTAGAGCAATATTTAATCTTTTAGTCTAGAAACATGGCTGCTGTGGGAAAGGATCATATTCATGGCCTGTATGATCCCACTGAAATGCAGCAAATGCCTTTAAGTAACCCAACTAATACGGCAATGATGACACATGCCTTTATTTCCACTCTCCCAATACAAAAGGAAATAGTCAGCTCAGTTCACAGCTCTCAGTGCATGGTTCTCAGTTCAGAATTCACAGTCAGTTAAGAGTTAAGAGAAAAGCAGTAGAGATAGAGAGATGGGAAGGAGACTGAGTCACAGCATATCTAGTCAACTGAGAGGCAGAAAGTCAGAGGCAGAGTCAAATACAGAATGAGTACACACACACACCTTTAATCCCAAATCTGAGAGTGAATCAGAATGATGATTTGGAAGAGTGACCTCTGAGTTCAACAGAGTGAAGAACAGGCACAGTGATGTGACAAATCAAAGGAAAAGTTAGCAGAATGAGTCAGAATGAGGATATACCCAATTCTCACGATACAGAAGCAGGCTCTCAGCTCAAAGACTCAGGGAAGTCAGTTAGAAAATCAGTCAGATAAGACACAGAGGCAGTTCAGCAGGAGTCAGTGTCAGACAGGATAAGTGAGTTTGGAAGAAAGAGTCAGCTAACAGCAAGAGTCAGTTTGAAGCCAAAAAAGAACAGTTCAGTCAGAGAAGTTTCAGGAGTCAACCAGAGTCAGAAGAGTTCAGCCAGAAACAGTCAACTGGCTCAGAAGTTCGGTTTGAACCAGTCAGTTTGGAGAAGAGTTTGAGCCAGAACAGTATGGAGTTGAATGAGCCAGCCAGAAGAGTTAGTTGAGTTCGGTACAGCACTGAGTTCAGGAGTTAATCAGAGTGAGTCAGTTAGCAGAAAGTCTCTGAGACTGCTACATTTAGCGAATCTTCACCTACACCTAGGATATAGAGTGAAGTCAAGTGATAGCTTGAACAAGTTAGTGTGGCCTTGTCTCAAGACTTAAAAAAAGATTTTAAAAAAGTCCAGGTGGTGGTGGCACACACATTTAATCCTTGTACTGGGGAGGCAGAAGCAGGCACATCTCTATGAGTTCAAGGCCAGCCTGATCTTCAGAGTGAATTCCAGTACAGCCAGAGTTACAACAAGAAACCCTATCCTGAAAAACCAATAAACAAATGAATGAATACATAAATAAATAGATAGATAGATAAGTACATAAGATCTTTTAAATTCCCACAGGTCCAAAAGATATAGACTATAGTTCCTTTTCCCTATCTAGCAGCATAATTATCACAATCATCTCTATGTACAATCTTTCATTCTGCATCAACTGAGAAATATTAGTTTGTTCCATAAAGAGCTGCAACTAAAAGAGAAAGTAGAAATATACAAAGCTACTTTTAGTGTCAATTTATTGAATATGCAGATATTCATTTTTGATATGAAATACCCTGGTTTTGGTTAAGGTAACATTGACAAGAAAGTGACTCACCCACCAAGTGAATTATTTTTCCTCTCCTTCTCCTTTTCTTCTCCCTCTTCCTCTCCATCTCTCTCTGTCTCTCTCTCTCTCTTTTACATGGAAAAAACTTGTATATGTATGTGCAATTCCTCTTCAAGGGATAATAGAGAAATGAATAGTTCTTCACCACCCAGGGAGAAGAATCCATCTCTAAGCTATGGATCTTGATTATAATGGCTGGATTTTCTTCCTTTGTTGAGTTTGTCTTTACTCTGTCTCTTCATCATTTTATACCTTTGCCTTAGGGTTTCATAGTTACATGATCACCTGAATTTCAGACATAAAATATAGATGTTGTTAGCTGATCTTGAATTCCAATTCTCTGTTGCAATAAAAGAATCATTCTAGCTTAACTTTCATCAGAACATGTCATTAATGGGATTGATTGCAGCCATGGGAAAGGTCATAGAACTGACAAGGTTTCCTTATAACTTCTGTCCCTGCATATGAGTGTTGTTTGGATCCTGATATAAAACCAGAATCAAGACTTCTATTGATAACTCTTTACGAGAATAATTTAAAAGGACTATGCCTTTTGTAGACCTATTCCTTTGGCCTTAGAGATTAAATAGTTTTTTGATTTTTGAAGTAACTCTACCAGGAATAGTCTCATAAACATTCTTTTTTTTTTTTTTGAGCTTGAATTGTACTATCTGTTTGATTCAAATTACAGGCTTTTAGTTATGATCCACTTAACACCTCTCAAACTTAAATAGTTTTTTTTTTCTTTCTGACAAAAAGCTAAACTTAAATGTTAGGTATAGGTGGTAATTGGTTAAATTACTTTATATTTCAAGTTAGAGAATTAGGGGGCATCCAAAGAAGCAATCATAAAGCTCTACCCACAGCTAATGAAAAAATGTTCAGCCCATAGATGGTCCTTACAATGTTGAGTGGAACTGTCAATTATAGCTGTTAACAGCAATAGTCCTCCCTATGTTTTACACAGATACACAAAAGAATCTATGTGGCCTAAGAATTCGAAATTGGGAAGTCTTCAATTGAATTCTACACTGTTTAATTTTTAATTAATTATCATCCAAGTGAGTTGGAAGAAAATTCATTTTAGTAAACATTGATATTTCAACTTAAATGTAATTCATTTTACTTTTCTTAATATTACTTGATAAAACATAGCTCTTATGTTTGTGTATATTGTATGTATGTGTTTAAATCTGCCTTTTCTACAATCCAAATTGTGGGTAGGTAGATGTTTTCTCTAAATCCCAAACTTAATTCCAGGCTAGTGAAATGTTACAGCATTAGATGGAGATAAATGAAAAAACTGTATGGGTGATATATACAAGGAATGAGAAAATGATCCAAGACTGAATAAGGAAAAAGTCAGTTATTTACAGAAGAAGTTATGGAAATTATTATGGAAGAAGACAATGATGAAAAAGAGTCAGAAGTTTTAAAGGAAATAGGAAAGAGTAGTGTCTTAGCTTATACCTTTGGAAACAGAAAATGCAATGAAATTCTTTTTTTACTTATTAGAAACATGTTACTTGAGAAATGTATAAGAAGTAGGAAGGGAGAAGTAAAACAAGAGTATGATTTTAGACAAAGACCCAGTCACATTTTGGGTTTCTTATACACAGTTTAAAGTTGAAATTGATCCTGAGAACTGTTCTGACAAATGAGATAAGCTAGACTTTTATAGTTCTCCTAGCATAACAAAGTCTTGTCTTCTTTTTTACTAAAGTTGAGCTCCTTTCTTTTCACTGAAAAAGGGTGGTGGTTGTCTGTAGATGGACCTGAAAATTCCATTACAGGTGTCAGAATCGAGAATCATAGGAAGTACAGAAAGGAATTTCTTAATGTGTTTAGGGTGTATCTTCAAAATAGTGTAAAAAATATCTGCTAACAATGACTTCACATAATCCCAAAAGAGTTTTTCAACATGCTCTATTAACCAAGTATTCTTAAGAGTTTAAGGTAAGTTAAGGTTAAAAACTGACAATGATTTATTAGAATAAATAAACTTAATTAAAGACAGAACTGGTTATATGACAAATGATGTTTCATAAGACTTAAACTTTATCCCTTATGCCATAAGAAATCAATGAATAGTTTTAAGAAGGAGCCTGTCAAACTCATATTAGCAAGTATCTCAGTGAATACAATATAATAACAGATGAAGATACTTGATTAAAGATTGTGAAGGTAGAGAAGATACTATAAAAATGACAGTAAGAGATGGCAAATGCTTAGGGCATTAAGAATAGAAATAGAATTTCTTCTATTTCATTTATAAATACTGAACTGGGAGATGCCTCACTAGTTAAGAGCACTGGCTGTTCTTCCAGAGTTCAAGTCCAGCAACCAAATGGCAACTCACAATCTGGTGTCCTTTTCTGGTGTGCAGATACATGCAGACATAGTACAAGTATGCATAATATAATTTTTTAAAAAAAGAAATACTTTGCCACTAAAATAAATAAGAAATGTTTCACAAAGAAAAAGAAGACATCGCACTAAATGGCAATAGATCACTATATTTACAAAATCAGAAAAAATTTACTGACTTAATAGAAGTATATAAAAAGACTGTTAAATAAGCTCTATTACAACTTATAAAGGTTATATCCATTGACTCTATTCTTTTGGAAATATCAGAGAGCTAAAATGTGAAAGCATAATATTGTCTGTCAGGTATCTTGAGATCCAACTCAATGAGTCAGATCATTTCTTATGCAAGTATGAGGTTCTGTGTTTAAATGGTCAGCACTCATGTAAAAGCTTATATGTGACTGCACATTTCCATAACCCCCAACTGAAGGTCACATATAAACAGTAGGATCTTGTTTATTTGCCAGCCTAACTGAAATATCTACTTTCCAGTTTAGTGAGAGACCCTGTTTCAAGTAGCAAGGGGTGGGGGCTATAGTAGAAGACACATGGCATCCTCCTCCAAGAGCCCCACATGAATGTGCCTGGACACATACTCGCATACTCATGTATATCAACATACACACATACAACATACAAACTATGTAAACTGGGAGGATGATTAGGGTCCAAGAAAGAAATTTATACATCCTTATCTTGTTCTAATTATCATAACTGAAATAAAATGCTTAAGAAGACACAGGAAAAGCTTTCCAGGTAAAAAAGTGACAAACTGATAGAGTACTGTGTAATACATTTGGAATTCATACCAGATCTTATCCAAAACATTAAGGATGGCGAATATCTGTGTGATTTAACAGCTGACCTGGTCTGTTACTGTCATATGTATTAGACTAGCACATGTAACCTTTAGTCCCACCCATTCTTTCTAAAGTATCTGACCTTGTGATCACTTTCCCATTATGCTTTATCTCCACACTTTCTTTATCTTATAACACATACAAGCACCTGACATGTTTTTGTGTGCATTTACTTTGTATCTTCTACAGTCAACTATGTAGTCAAGTAAGACCATTAAATTTTGATTAGTATGTTCACTCAAATGTAATGCATCATTCTAGAGAACTGTTTAGAATCTAAAGATATATGAATTTTAAGTGAATGGGTAAATACATACCCATCAGAGTTATAATTTGATTATTTTATAGATTTTACTTGCACAATTTACAAACAACCCACAACCACGGAAACAAATTTCTTTCACATATTAACTACCTATGACAAACAGAATTCAAATTGTCTGGCATAAAGAGTCTTTAATTATTTTAAAATAAAGGAGAAAATATTAATCTCAAAGAAAATAAAAAGTCTCTTCTGTTATCTCTCCACAGCTAAACTACATTGCAAAGTTCACCAAAGCATATCAAAATTTTAGCAAATATTTACTCAGAAAACTGATTCATGATATTTGCTATAGTTTACCAATATCATGTCTGTTTTAAGGTTATTATCACTTCAATATATCTTGAATTTATTAAGATGGTAGTATATAAAAAAATAGGTAATAAGTACCTAACAGGCATTAGATTGGTTTATGTCTAGGTATACATGATACGTAGGCTTTAGTTTATATATGCCTAACATATACGTAATACTCAGATATTCACTCTTTATATGTCTCTGTGTAGATCTTAAGGTTGATATGTTTTTTTCATCTTCATGATATTTAGATACTACTAGAACAAGGAAAATATAAGCATTTTGGAGCCAGAATCTGTTCAGTCTCATACTCAACAACATACATAAAGATATCGTATCACTTTATAAATTCTAAGTATTATTTTGTGATCATTGAAGGAAAAGACAAAAAACAGGAAATACGTTCATAAAATTTATATAGTTAATTATTTTTTAACTTTAGAGCTTTTTGTTCTCATTTTTGTAGCACTTTATCAGTATTCCTTGGGTAATCACATGAGTCAGTATTGCCTACAAACTTGCAAAGGAGGAACTGAACCCTTTCCCCCAACATTCATATAATATCCTGTTCCAGAGCTCCATTCTGAACTAAAAACAGAAATTTAGGTTTGTTAATACTAAGTAATCGTATTGCATTGATAGACTGACCATTGGCACATGTTGAAAAACAACTATAAGCTTCACTTTAGAAAACGGGAAAAAATATGGATTCAGTGACCCAAACATTGTCTTGCAGAACAGTCTTTGATGATGTGAAATAAAGGAAAACTTCATGTGTAAAGAAGTTTCTTTTTCTAAGTTTGGCTGAAACACTACATTGTAGACTAGCCTGTTATTAGATCTCTGCATGCGACAAATGGCTCTCTCTTAGCCACTTTGTCTCTGCACTGTCTATCATCCCAACCTTGAATATCAGCACTCTTTCTTGAACGCATTAGTCATTCATGAATAATGACATAAAAGCTTAACAATGCTCCAGACAGAGAGCCTTCTATTATACTTTTCTAACAACCATTAATATCTATAACACTCAGCAGTTTTCTAATTTTCTTTTATAAAGGACAAGCTATAACTGCATGACAAAGTAGCATGAGGTCCAAAACTATTACCAGTTTCATTAGTGAAAGTGGGAAAAGAAAATAAGTGGAAAAATGGGCTGTACCACTATTAGGCACAAGAAACTATGATTTTAAAAATAAGAAGGAAGGGGTGATCATTGCATTTAAAATACAAACTACAATGAAATGCATACCATATCAGAAAAAAATTTACATCAAAATCTCTTAGATCATAAGGAATTTCTATGATGGAGAAGTCTTTTCCTGTTTTTACATGGTGAACAGCATCAAATTGATCTTCTGTTTGCAATAAACAATCAGTAAATTCGTAAATTCTTTCAGAAGTTTAGAAGATAATGCAAGTAGTAGCATCTTCATTTACAAGTAAGGAGACTACAAGCATTTTTTAAAAGCACATGATTTGCATGAGTGATAACTAATTCCCTGAGGAAGATGATTTCTCCCACTCTCAGCATTCCCCAGTTGTCTTTGTTCTTTGTCTAGGTTGAGGCCCCACAAGTTTTCACTTTTAATGTTAGCATGTCTACTAGTGCATCATTGTTCAAGTCTTATTTAAACAACCATATTCATGCTACTTCATGGGTATATCCTCTTTGACATTTCTAGGAGATACAAACTGACACCAAACTTCCTGCTCCTTTGGCTCTTAACAATTTCTCTTTATCTTCTTCCTTAATGAACTCTGAGTCTTAGGTACGGGATTTGTGATGTAAGAAATTGAAAGGAGACCTTTATCGATACTTAAATTAGAATTTGTTGGAATTTTATTCTTTTTATTAGTAAAGTTACATGAACTAAGACAAAAACTCTTCAATTTTCTATAGAGGAAATGCAAGAAAAGTAATCTATGCAATGTCTACAGAAGCAGTTAACTGATTTAAGTAGTAATTTCTTTTGTCATTGTAGATTAATTACTTACAATATGAGTTTAGTTAACAATATAAACAAATTTGATATTTTATGTCAATTTGTTTCAGTAATTTTTTATCTTACTATTTTAAAAACATGATAGGTACAATGAGCTTCATGATTAAAGTTACTTTTTGAGCTCACACTAGAAAGAAAAATGTTTCACTTGTAGCTTTTAAAAGTGAAAATCACTGGTATATAAGGTTAAAAGAAAATAACGGAACAGGAATAGTTACAGTGGGCTAAGTAAACAAAGCATAGGCTAGAAGGATATGGAGATGGATAAATAACACTAAAATCTTTTTTAAAATGTTATATGGAATCTTAAGTAAGTATATATTTGCATACATATATGAGCACACATGTGTATCTACACGCGCGCACACACACACACACACACACACACACACACACACACGACATTGTCAAGCTGGTAAGAAGGAAAAGCTCTATTGGTTAGTTTTCACCGTGGTGGAAGGTGATATGCACACTACCAGAGAAGAATAAAAATCATACATTGCTATGAACCCTTCGAGCTACAATAATGAGTGGCCTAGCAAGACATACCCATTTATATTAATAGTGGGACAGACATTGTGGGAATGACCAACCACCTTTTTATTGTATTTATGTCCAATTCTACAAGAAGAAAAGCACACTTAGCACCATTGTTGGACTAAGAGCCGAAATCCAGACAGACTATAGGAGTCTATTGTAGCCACTGGTTCAGGATGAAAGGCTTTTTTTTCTGTGCCTAATTCAATCACGAGTCCTTGGTCCTGGAGTCCTGGAAGCATTTCAGCCTCCATACAATCTAAATTTAAGAGTAGAACTGGAAGCCTCTAGAATAATCTAGAATGTTTAAACCTCTGTGATTTACTGCTGACTGAGCTACTCTGATTAGCTCCTTTTGAACTCAGACTCTTGGATCAACACATTTAATGTTCTGGCTCAGGCTCCTGTCCAAATTACCTGGTTCAAGCTGACCTTGTGAGCTGGTTTACTGTTTCTGGCCAAACTCTTCTGACTCTGGCAGACTCTTGTATCTGCTCTGACTGAACTGCTCTGCTCAGCTTCATACAAACTCACTCTTCCTGTCTAATACTGACTTCTCCCAAGCAGGCTCTATGAATCTACTTCAAAATTCTCAGACTGCTTCTGTGCCTCTGTGAACTCTCAGTGCTCCATTCTGCCTCAGTCAGCCTCTCACTTCTCTACCTTATCCCATACTGCTTCACTCTGACTCTCTGAGTTGAAAGTCTGCTTTTCTATCATGAGAGTTGGGTATGTCCTCACTTTGACTCACTCTGCCAACTCTTCCTCTGATTTATCACTTTGCCTGCCCTTTACTCTGATGTTTTACTCTGATGCTCAGATGTCACTTCCTGTCTAACACTGACTCCTTCATTAGCTCTGCTTCCTGTGTCTGCTTTCTGTTTCTGCCTTGCAGATTAAAGGCATATTTCTTTCTGAATATTGGCACTGAAAGTATATAACATTCTTTCTACATTCCATCTGGACCGCACAGGCCTCTGAATGTAATTCCTTAGATGTGATTGGATGTGATCACTTCATACACACTTCTGAATGTGATGCATTCATATAGACTCCTGGATTGACACTTTCATATGTACCCTTGGATTTGATCCCTTCCTATCTATTACACAGACCTACTCCTCTACAGCCTATGCTGCTAAATAAACATAGAATTAAACTAATTCTTAATGACATCATTATATGTATACAGATCAACCTGTCTTGCAACTCTCATCTGATAAGCTTATATTTCCAGGAGATGATAAGTAACCCCGAGATCCAAAACTGGCTAAGGTGCAGAGACTCAAGGATTGGATAATGATCAATTCTAAATGAAAAATATATACTGCTCTTCTACATACCCAGAAGGCTAAGAGATCATCGTGAAAGGGAGGGAATAGAAAGTGTCAAAGTCAGAGGTGCTGGATAAATAAATAAATACAAAGAAACATTATCTCTGGACACAGCAAGAAAGCTGGACATATGACTTAACAATGTGAAGTCAGTGTGTACAAAATCTACAAAAGCACAAACCAATTCAAATCCCAACATGGAGATGGGAGTTGGCCACACAATCCCATTACAAACTGAGGAGCTACTGGCAATTACTATCTACTGAAAAATGAGAGGTCAGTTTTCTCTAAGTGTAGAGTGTTTGGTAGTCAACCACATTCAAGAATATTTAGATAGCATATATCATTATTAAAGAATAAATAATAATAATAAAAAACAGGACACAAAGTTGGGCATGGTTACAGAAGGGAGTGGATCTGGAAAGAGTAGTGGGGTATGGATTAATATGATCAAAGTACTTCAAATATACTTCTTAAAAATTAATAAAAATGATGTGAAAGATACTCAATTTTTCTATGTAATTACATAAACACATTAAGATTAATGGTAGTCACTAGCTCCAAAAGCCACTGAAATACAGCATTAGATTTGGAAATTTAGTGAACATGATTTGATATTTTCTTTTTTTATTTCTCATTATCTAGATATCATTTTACCTGCATATTAATCATTTAGTTTCTCTTTAACTGAAGTTTATATTAATAGTTTTCCACTTTGTTGTTTTATTTTCTTAATTATTAATGGTCATACCTCTGTTATTTGGCAAGAGCTCTTTGTACATTCTAGTCTTAAATTGTGTTTCATGGCTTCTTTCTAATTTACAATATTATTATCTTATCAATGATTAGACAGAAATCAACTTTTAAATAGCTTTTTACATTCATTGCCCAAAAGCATCCCATTAACAAAGGCAATTTATTCAGACTCTCAGCAAAATATTTGCATTTCAGAGTCATGAGATCATCTTCCAACACACTGTACTGGAGAAAAGAGATCACCATGTATTCAATGTTGGAGAGGGGGAGGATTCTGACCCTTTAATCTGCCCTTGGAATCCTTATTCTGTAGAGGAATATTTCATCATTTAATCCAGCAACATGGATGCTCTGAAAATAGATTGCGTTGAAAGCTCTGTGTGATAACTAGGAAGGGATCAGATCCAGGGGCCTATATAAAGAAAACATATCCATGTCTCCATAGGCCTGAATGGTGCAGATGGACTGTAGAAAGAATGCTAGTACACACCTTTAATCTGAGATGAATGAGAATGAAGGGCAGATAAAATGACAAATCAGAGGAAGAGTTAGGAAAATGAATCAGAGTGAGGACATGCCTGACTCTCAAGGTAGAAAAGCTGGCTTTCAGCTCAGAGAGTCAGGTAGTATGATGCAGGCAGACACCTGATAAGACACAGAGGCTGACTGAGGAAATCTCAAGCAAGCAGTCAGTTACAGAGACCTTATGAGGCAGGCAATCTGAAGCTGTCTGAGGAGTCTGAGGCAGAGACTCAGAGGCAGTTCGACAGAAATCAGTATCAGATGGGAGCAGCAAGAGATAGTTTGAAGCAGAGGAGTGAAGTTCAGTCTGTGGCAGTCAGAGAATCAGGGTCTTTAGAGTCAGAAGAGTTTGTTCAGAAATAGGAAGCCAGCTCAGAAGGTAGATTTGAACCAGTCAGCTTGGAGAAGAGTCAGTTGAGTTCAGCACAGCTCTGAGTTCAGAAGGACTTAGTCAGAGAGTTGATTAGATTTTACAAAGGATTAAACATTCTAGATTTTATAGAACCTAAAGCTGAAGCCTTTCAGTTCTTTTACTAAGATTAGATTGTACGGAGGCATAAATGCTTCAGTGATCCAGGAGTAGGAACTGATAATTGAATTAGCAGAAGAATAAGCTGTCCTCTGAACCTGAATCTATGTCCACATTTTTCACCCTAGTAGGCTCCCACATTTAGCCTTGGTGTAGAGGCTAGAGCCCAGCCTTGTTCCATCTTGGTATGTTCTGTTAGAGTGATAACCCTGGGAAGCTTTCTTTGTTCTGAGGAGAAGTGGAGCTGAGGTAGGTGGGGTTGCAGGGTGGATCCAGGTAGATTTTGACTTCTTTGTAGCTGCGAATCCCATTTACTTTAAAACAAAATAGGATTTGTTTTAATACCTTCCTATGACCCAAGATAGACTGATCAAGCAGTATATAAGGTATAATCCCTAACCATAAGAAAGGAGGATATTTAAGATGGGTTGGGAGGTTTAAGTGATTACAAGAATTTATGGAACTTTATCCACCTCAAAAGAAGGGGATTAGACAGGTGGCCCTTGGTATACTGGTTGTCACTGGCACACATGTAGAGGGGCACACAGGCAAAAATGGCCAAAATAGAGGTAGGTACAAAGGCTTATGAAGAAATTTTCACAGATAGACTGGATGCTGAAGACAACTCATCAAGGTCATATTTATATAAAATCATAAAAAAGTAACATACTGCCCAAAATAGATAAATAAGAGACTATATCACTGTTCACTTTCGAGTTTTTGGATATCTGGTGTCAGCCATTTTGTGCTGAATCTTAGCCCTCTTTCTTACCCCCATTGCCTCCATCAGACATGTTTTCACTGACTCATACCTGACAATCTGTATCTGGGCCATATTTTCTGGACTTAAATAATGTTAAACATAGTATATATAGGGAACTTCTGGAATCTTCTGGGAAGGGAGGGACTTTCTCTTTATTACATGAAATGAGGTAGTAAGGTAGAACAATATTTTATGTTACTATTCTACTGCCATAACAGAAAACACTCTGAAAGCCAATGGCTGGCTGGTCAGCCATATTGATATACTGAATTTGTACCCCAAAATTCTAGTCAAGTAAACTAATCAATTGCCTGTAATATTTAGAATTAGAAAAAGAGACAAGATGGAAGAAAAGTTTTTCAGACAGAGTTTGTTTGGATGCCTTGTAGACTGTGAGAATTAGCTTCTAATTTATCTATGCCACTGATGACCCTGGAAAACAGTTGTTTCTATAAAGTAATCTTAAAAACTGCTTGATCAACATAGGACTAAAGTCAAAGAAGTGACTTCCCAGTGGCTTTTCTAACATGGTTTTATTTCTTTTTAATATCCTATATTGACAAAGTATCATTAAAACCAATGTAATTATGTCTTCTTTTAATTTTCTTGCTATCTTTTACATTGCCAAGAGTTTTGAAGGATATATAAAACTGTCTGATACATGAAAGCTTTAGCATTTTTTAAAATTAATGTTTGTTTTAAAACACATGCACATGTACCCACATTAAGAGGATCATGGTGTCTTCAGTTACTCCTATTTATGGAATTGCTTATATCACTGTTCTGCACTGAGGCAAACATGTCCTCCCAGATTAATTGGAAGCTTAATGAAACCACTGTAAGTAACTAGATCATCTGCAATGTTGATATTTCTGTAGCATAATGTTTACTTTCTTCATTTATATAATTAACTTAGATGAAATGCTTGTGCAGTAATGCAGAGAAGTTATGGATTAATTGCTTATTTAATAGCCAAGATGAAATGTGTCATGTAAATTTTAAATATACCAATTAGGAGTTTTTTACATTGCTGCACTTAAAATAAAATTGTAAACTAGGAGTTATCACATAGTATAATATATAATATTGGATAAATAATAAGGACATAATTTTAGTAGGTTTAGTATATTTTTGTCAGGATTTTGAATGGAAAAAGTGAACATATTTCTACAGTGAAAGATTATGGTATTATTTTTGCATAGAAGCCTAATGTGAGGTATTTTAGTAATAATAATAATATTTAAATTGATATGAATTTAATAATAATAATAATAATAATAATAATACTAATAATGTATACAACATTCATTCCATCAAATTTCACAATTGTGAGTTCTTAAATTATCAAAATAACTACATAACATTGTAGAGGAACATTTATTCTTTTAATCCAGCTGCTTGGCTGCTCTAGGTAGGAAGAATATAAGTACAGGTCTTAAATCCCAATGTAGCGCATACATTTAATCCCAATTCAGAATGCAGTGGTGGCATACACTTTTAATCCCAGCACATGGGAGGCAGAGGCAGAGCTCAGAGGGAGAAGTAAAGAGGAGAGCTCAGAGAAGAAAGTGAGGAAGAAGCAGATTGTGGAAGCAGAGCTTAGACAGAAGTGAGGTGGTGAAAGCAGACAGGAAGCAAACAAGAGGCAGAGCTCAGAGAGAAGCAGAGAATTAGTTCAGTCAAGAAGTTTGAATGCAGTCAGCTTACAGATAGTTCCATTCGAAAGGAGAAGCTGAGAATAATAGAGCCAGACCAGAATAAGCTAAAAGAGAAAGCAGAGAGTCAGATGCAGATGATTTACAGTTTGGAGTTCAGAAGACAGCTAGTCATAGTAAGCTCCGTAAAGTAAATCTTGGAGGCTGAAGCCTTCTGGGCCTGGGTTTGTATCTTTAAGATTAAAGTATACAGAGGATGAAACCCTCTAGAAGAGGGGATTGAATTTCCACAAAATAAACTGTCCTCTGCCATGACTCATGAGACAAAATAATTAAATCACCGCATACATACACATCTATATAACATTTTAAAATTCATGCCTTTTATTTTCTAGCAATGACATTGAACTTTAGAATTTTAAAAGCAGAAACAGCTTTGAGGCTTTAACTATGTATCAAAATTTTGTGTAAGCTCAAAAATATGAGTCAAGAAAGAGTGAAAAAAGCCATTACTATGTATTTCACACATGTATTTTCTTTGCTTTTGACAAGATATTTACAATCAAAAAATTTTGGAATAAACAATTTGTATAAACTTGGGCAAAATATCCAATTCAATAACCTAGGAAAATCAGTCATGTATTCATCAGATTTAAATGTGATTTATTTTTATTTATAGCTTCCCTCTTTTCACAAGCACAAGCTAGTGCCTTTTGCCAATTTGCTTTTTAAAGTAGCATATGTTTAATAGTGAATTGAAAGTTCTTGAAGCTGAGCTTTTGCACTGATTTTTGCTGTATAGCATAAGCATAATACAACTTATATCTTTTCTGCATATGAAAAGTCCGAACTTGATAATGGTAATATAGGTACTATGACATTATTGTGACACTGCCTGTAACATTTCCCTAAGCCCTAGTTTCTATCTAACTTTTATTCAAAAATAATTCTTAATGTAAATAGAAATTTGATAAGCATCTGACATAATAGTATTTAAGGAAATTCTTAAGAGAGAGTAGTAATTCCATTAAATAAAATATACCTAAGAATCCATCTCTTATAAGAATAACATAACTCTGCAAACAGATCTTCTTTTTTTGGTTTCTGGGTCCCAATCTCTTGTAAAGCATCATGAATGCAAGATGAGGAAAGTAATGTTTCAGACTCATTTTGCTAAAGTGAGACCTGCTGCAAATGGAATTTTCATTTAATATTTTATATATCCTTTGCCCACAAATTTTGTTCTCATTTAAAAATGTGCAATATTATTTTCCATTGAGTAAATTTGCTTTTCTTGAATTCTATTGAAGTATCTTATTTAATAATTACCACACTGTTCAGTGAATAGCAGAAAATGATTCCAGTTTCATCATTAATGTACCTTTTCTATTCACAACACACAACCACTTTAGAATGGTATATTGCCATTTTATATCTATATGAAATGTCATAAAAATGTACAAGTGTCCCCAAAAGCATCAAGAAGATTATATTTTTTCTAGTTATTTACTGTTTTAGTAGCTTTACCAATATGAAGAGAATATATTTATTTAGTATGTTTTCATTTTATTACATGTGAATTTTCATAGTAATCTTTGCTTTTCCTCAAACTATATTCAAAATATTCTTTAAATAATGAGGTATAGAAATTTGTCTGATTTAATACTATAAAAGCTTGTTTATTTGTTTATTATTTGGCATATGCTAGGAAATATTTAATGTGTCAATGAGAATATCTATTCTGTAATTATTGAATGGAATATTGTGTAAATTATTGCTAGGATTCTTTAGCCTCAAACACTATTAATACTGAGGATTCATTTTTAATTTCACAAATGATTAATTTGTGATTGATTGTTGAAATAGTGTTTTATTAATGTTTATGTGTTCTTTTAAATATAACAAAATTTCTTTTATGTAATCGGATGCTCCATCATTAGGTACACATATATTCCAATTATTTCCTTCTTATTGAATTGAGTCTTTTATGGTTAAATGTTAATTTCCTTTATATCCTTTTAAAAAGGATTTTTCACATGCAATTTATATAAATATATAGATGTCTTTGTTTGCTTTTGGTTTCTGTTTCTATAGAATATCTTTTTAACACTCCTCTAACTCTCTATGTATCTTTACTACATGTCAGTTTCTATTAGGTAGTATATTGTCTCAGCTAATTTTATGTTACAATCATCAAAGTACAAGACAACAAATTAAGTGGAAGAATTATTTTTTCACATTCCTGTTTTGAAGATCTTCCTACAGAATCCTGGGAAGGATTTTGAAGAAGAGAAAATTTATCTCATCATGGCAGCCAAGAAAAAGAAGGAGATGTAGAAACAGAGTAGGATAGTTCTGGGAATGGCTCAGTGATTAAAGCACTTGCTATACAAGTATGAACACCAGAGTTCATAATCGCATGTCAATAAGTAGCCTGCAGACTGCTGCCTGCCTATATTCCTAGCACTATGGAAATAAACAGGTAAAGACAAACATTCCCAAGAAAGCCAGAATCAGTGTCAAATTCATCAAGTGACCAAGTAGAACCATCAAGGGAATTACTCCACGTAAACTTCAAGCCTCCACATGCATAAACACATTTACATGAACATTCATCATATCAAACACATTAAAAAAGAGACCGAGGGAGAGTGGGAAAGTAAGACAAGATGGAAGCCTTGATGACACATCTTTAACGACTAGAATTTGCTTCTTACTTGTAGCTCTAGAAATTGATTTGGAGCAAAATCCGCTTATTCTTTTGCTAATTCAACCACAGGTTCTAGTCCTGGAACCTTGTAGCATTTTGGCCTCAAACTGGAAGTCTTCAGAATCAGCCTCCATATAATCTAGAACATTTAAGTCTGTGAGAGACTTATTGCTTGCTGACTGAACAACTGACTAGCTCCTTCTAAACTCTTTGCTTCTATATCGTAGATTAAAGGTGTGTGATACCACTTCCTTCTGAATACTGAGATTAAAAGTATGTGCCATCCCTGCTTTTTAAATACTGGGATTAAAGGTCTATACCAACATTCTTTCTGTCCTAGAGCAGTTATGCTACCAGATTAAAGGATTAAATATTCCCCTACATTACTTTTCACTGTTTCCCAATAATTGTATCATAATATGAATTCAATGAACACATTAATTCATTGATTACCACAGAGATCTCATGATCTAGTTGTCTCAGAAAATGCATCCATAGAAACACCCATTATTAATTTCTTAATCTAACCAAATTGGCATAGTTAACATAGTTAACAATAACTATCACAACTAAAATTGACTATAGGTTCTCCCTCCCAATCACTCTTTATTTTTTACTTTGGGAAGCTCATATGTTCCATTCATTGTCATTACTGATAAAGATGTACTCTTGTCATTCTTTTATCTATCCTTCATTACTCTCTTCATCACTTATTGTTCATCTTTGTATTTGGATAGATTTCATGTTAGCAGGGTTTAATCATCTGTGCTGTATCTGCTTAAATTTTTACAATTCTATTTTATCCCTTTACTTCTAGTATAGAAGTTTAAGAAAATTCCTTTGTCCAACCTTATACTCTCTATTTTGTTGTCAATCCCCAAACATACTTCTACATATGTCAAGTTCATTATATATTAACAAAATCACACATTTTATTTCAATAAAATGTTTTTTTCTTTAACCAAAGCTGTGATTTCTTACACAAGATAATTTATGAACTGTCTTATTCGCTCTTTTGGAAGTTATAAGGTCAGACATAGTAGAACTTTGAGCAAAATAAAACTGCTCTTGTGAGACAAAGCACCAGAAATGTCATTGCAGTACATAGTCAAAGGGATAATTAGCTCAAAATGAAGAAGAAAGTTATTTCTCTAGAGTAGAAGGTTCAAACCATAGCATTAACCAGTTATGAAGTAGCAATGTAAAGGAAGGTTACCACAACATGGAGAACTATGAAAAGCTAAACTGACAGATTTTGCTACATAAACAGGATCCATAATCTGACTTTCAGTTTAGTTTTTTTCTAGATTTTACAAGTGATAAGGTCAATGGTTCTTTAGGTCAATAGTTCTCAACCTTCCTAATGCTGTGACCCTCTAAGATAGTTCTTCATGTTCTGGTGATCCTTAATGATAAAATTATTTTCATTCCTACTTCATAACTATAATTTTGCTACTGTTATGAATCATAATGTAAATATCTGATATGCAGATAGTCTTTGGTGACTCCTGTGAAAGGGTCATTGTGACCCACAGTTTGGGAACCACTGCTTTAGGTGCTTCCATTGAGGGCATTTGAGGTGAAAAGATTTCTATGTGTCAGCTCATTTAGTTGACATTATGATTTCTCTCCTTAAGTCCTAGAGTCAATCCCTCAAATTTAACAAACCTCAAAGGCCTCCATGTCCTTCTGTTAATATATTTACCAGTGAATCCAATGTGCCTTTCTCCATGTCTACCTCATGCCAATCAATGCATGCATCTGCTTTGTTCTGGATTGAAATAACACTTTATTAGATACCAACAGTGAGGTCCATTTCACAACCTGAATGGTGAAAATCCCAGTTCTACAATCTAATAATGAAAGTTTGCTTTTATAACTTCTTGAGACATTATGTCTTTTATTCCAGGTTTCATAACATTGATAGCAAGTATTTTTACTGGGGACAAATTCAGAATTAATCCTATGGAACATGAGAATAATGTTAGAGGAGTACATTTTAAGGGAGAAAATATTACAAAGCCTTATTGAGTTAATGACATAAAAGGTATGATAGTCTTTATTCCGCAGAACCTTCTAATAAGACAGACACATGAAGAGTAATTTGAAAACATTAAAAATTTCATGCCACAGAGGGAAAGTAACTGTTAATTAAATATTTCTTTATGTTTCTCTAACGTCTTATATTTGTAATAAACTTAGTATAAGTATACTACTGTATCTATGACATCCACTTTCATGGATGTTTTCTGCAACTATTCTCAGCCAGTCTTGAATTTCAAGTATTAATTCAACTGTCACTTTACTCTGGGTCCATGATAACTCAAAAATCTTCATTTATTAAACAAACCAGATAAAAGGTATAACATAACATTTAACAGGTATTAACATGAGATACTCTCTCATATTGAGCATCTATTAGGGTTCATACTAAATAGTTTACTGTTAATAATATCCTAAGAAAAATTATTTTCCTCATGCTAATAGAAAATACAAATTTAGTTAGTAACCACTTAACAGAATCTGTTATACAATCTGTGAGTTAGTTATTTGTATTAACATAATAAAATTTATAACATAAACAACTTGAAGGTTTATTTTGAACACGGTTTCTCAGAATTTTATAGTGTTACTCAAGTTGTTTGCCTTGTGATGGTCAAGAAGCCATACAAAAAAGACTTCTTCCTTGTTATCCTTTTTATTTAACCTGGCTTATGCTGACTATAGTGCTGACTATAATCATTGGAAGATTCCCTTCCTCAAATAGTGTTCCACATGTCAATCATCTCTATAATCACCCACTCAAACATCTTCAGAAATGTGTTTTTCCAAAGTCCTCTTCATTGGGCAAGTCAATCAATTAAGATTAAACATCACATTGTGCTTTAGAAAATAAATTTGAATTGTATTTGTCTTTGTCAGTGTTCTGTTGCTGTGAAGAGACACCATGATCAGAGCAATTCTTACAAAGGAGAGCATTTAATTGGGGCTTGCTTATGGTTTCAGAGTTTTAGTCTATTAACATCATTGTTGGAAGCATGGTGAGAGACAGGCAGATGGTGCTGGAGAAGTAGCTGAGGGTTCTACATCCAGATCCACAGGCAACTGTAAGATAGAGACACTGGGCCTGACTTCAGTTTTTTCATGAAACCATGAAACAAAAACTTCTTTTATTTCAAATATCCTAAACATTTATGTTGAAAGGAAGGATATTGTAGCTCTTTTGTAAATAATATCTGGCTAATTCATCAGTCAGATTTCCAGAGGAATTGAGAATAAGATATCAGGTAAAGATCTCACTTTATTACCCTTTTCTAAAATATCTTATTTTCTAGTACTTTATATTGGGAAAGATGAATGAAACAAGGACATTAGGTACATCTATAGAATTAAATGTACCTAAAAATATTCTGGAAGTAAAGGAGAGGGAAGAATAAAGATTGCAAAGCACTATTTAGGGAATATTGAAATGTCATCTACCTTCAAGGTGAAAGAGATTTTAGTTACAAAGTGCTAAATGTTGCCATAAACTTGAAGCTCACTTCAAAAACTATTATCTTTGATTATAAACTTTTCCATGCATGAATATGTAGATAATTTGCTTTTCAGTGTTCATCTCAATTCCTTTTAGAGAATATTTACCTGTTAAAGATTCAGAGTTTGAATTTTATTTTTGAACAAGTGTAATGATACCATAAGTATATGTCCAGTTTATACACACACTAAAATACATAAGTATTTGATATTTTATAGCAACAGTATTTGCCCGTAGTTGTATTTTTCAAATAATCACATTATTGAAATGACTGGTAATACACATTCAGCCCCAGGTGACTCTCTTTACTATTCAGAAGTGATTACAGAAAGATTGAAGAGTTATTTTGCATTCCATTTGTGATTGTCTTTTTACTGAACTTGGTTAATATAACATACTTCTGTGATTTTAGGTTTTAAAGTAAGTACAGTCCCACTGGGAATCTGTTCACATAAACGTGAGTGTAAAACACGTGGCCACTCTAGTCAAGCTTTCAAAAAGTGCTTTTAGGAGAGACTGGAAATTGAAGCTTAGGTTTAAGACTTCCCTTAATGTGCACACTTAACTATTTCTATTTCTATTTATGCATATATATATGAATATATATTTGTACCTTTTGTATATTTGTACATTTTCATGTATATAAAGAACATAAATATATGTATTCATATATATACATGTATGGATGTGTATAATTATATATGTGTATATATATATTATATATAATATATATTATATATAGTATATATATATATATTGCATATATATATATATATATATATATATATTATGTATAAAGTCAACTTACAATTTCTACATTCATTTAATATGTTTGAAAACCTTTGGTCCAAAATAACTAAAGACTCATTGGTGTGTTTGTCATTTCCCCCAAATCTAAAAGTATATTTGAATTTATGTAATCTTAAATGCAATTAGACAAGTTTTTGTCTCTAGCCATAGATTTATGCATTGATTTCATATTATTCTTCTTCTCATGAGTTCATGGCAAAAGGCAGTTTATTCTTTGGTAATTAAATCCCTGGTTCTAGAGGGTTTCAGCCTCTGTATAATCTAATCTTAAGCCTAGATCTAGAAGGTTTCAACCTTCAAGCATTCTAGTCTATAAACCTAATCTTAGAATGTTTCTACATCTGAGACTTACTGCTGACTGAGCTCACTCTGACTAGATGTCTTCTGAATTGCCTCATTACTCTGAGCTGTATTTTTAACTCAGAACTGCAAATTGTAAACCATCTGCTTCTGACTTTGCTTTCTTTATGCTTATTATGGACTGGCTCTGATCCTCTTGGCTTCTTTTCTGTCTGTAAACTGACAGCTTCACTAAACTAACTCTCTTCTCTCCAACTCTTCCTTTTCCATCTGATCTTCTATATGAACTCTCAATCTGAATTGAACTGAACTCTTGGTCTACAGACTGAGAGTCCCCTTTTATATCACGATAGTTGGGGATTTCCTCATCATGAATCAGTTGCAGCCCTCATTCCGTTCAATCTCCATCTTCACTCTGCTAACTCTTCACTCTGACTCAGTCTCAGGGTTTGGTATTAAAGGTGTCACTACTCTTGCCTTCAGAGCATTTAATCTGGACCACAGGGCCTCTGAATGTGATCTCTTCATACAGGCCTTTGGATGTGATCCATTTCTAGCCATCACGTAAGTCTTTCAATGTGATTCTTTGTTAGAACAGCTGTGCTTCTGGATTAAAAGATTAAATGCTCTTTTACATATGTCCATAGTCTTGTATCACATATAGACAAATAATAATAGTGACTCTCTCTCTCTCTCTCTCTCTCTATATATATATATATATATATATATATTATATATATGAGAGAAATTTTATTTTATTTGCAGATTGACAATTACAAACATTTATTTTCTGTTTATAGAATCTTGACAAATGGGTGATATGTAGAGGAATAGCCCTGTGTGAAAGCTAGGGTCTACATTCTAGGGGCTAAATTCAGAGGCCTATGTGGTCAGGATAGAATGTAGACACACCTTTAATTCTTGTATTTAGAAGGCAGTGGTAGCGGTAGTCCACATCTTTAATTCCTAGAGGGGAAAGGAAAACAGTGGAAGCAGACACAGGAAGCAGAAGCAGAACCCAGAAGGAGTCAGTGTCACACAGGAATTGATGTCTGAGATGTGTCAAAGTGAATAGCAGGGAAAATAACTAATCAGAGGAAGAGGAAGAGTTAGCAGAATAAGGACATGCCTACCTCTCAGGAGAAAAGGCAGACTCTCAGATCAGTAAATGGAGTTACAAAGTAGTTACTTGCTTACTTACTTCCCAAACACCAGAACAGTCAACCTTGTTGCCACTAGGCAAAGATCCAACTGAGAGACATGGGGTATTCCTCCTGTCTTTATATTAGTTGCTTGGGAGAAACCACAGAATTCCCTTTCATTTAGCATTAGTAATAACAGAGGACAGGATCAGCCTTACTAACATTCCTTCTACCTTATTGCAGCCATGCTGCCAGATAAGAGATCAAATGTCTATCACACAGCCACTTGAAGGTGATCCTTTCCAAGAATAACTATGCTGCAGGATCAAGGATCAAGAGTTCCTTTACACAAGGAACCTCTACATTGATTTAAGTAGTGGCTGAACCAGTGTTCCTGTTTACCAGCAGTGAATAAATGTTCTCATCTTCATAGCCATGTGTTTGTTTTAATTGTCTTCCTCCTCCTCCTCTTCTCCACTTCTTTTCCTTCCCCTTCTCTTTATTCTTTTCATTATCTTCTTTTTCTTCTTCTTTAACATTTTGAATGGGGTGACATGAACTATCAAGGTAGTTTTAATTTACATTCCCCAGATGGCTACCGATGTTGATTTTTAAATGTTTCTCACCTTTATGCATTTCATCTTTTTAGGAGTCTCTGTTAAGTATGATGCCCCATTTTTCAATAATTGGTTTTGTTGTTTAGATTTTGAGTTAATTTTATGTTCTATATAATAACACTTTGTGAGACATTCAGGTGGTAAAGACTATTTTTTCCCATTCTGTATGCTTCTTATTCAAGGGATGATGCCCTTTAATGTGCAGAACATTTTTACTTTTGTGAAAGCACTTTTGTTAAGTTCTATTTTTAATGCCTATGTAATTGGGGCCCTGTTCTGGAAGCCCTTTCTTATGTCAATGTATTTAAGTATAATTCCTATTTTTCCTTCTATTCCATTGAAGATATCAGATATAAAATTGATGTTATGATCCATCTGAAATGGACTGTTCTGTAGGAAGAGAGTCAAGAATAAAGTTTCATTTTTAAACATTCAATTATCTAGCTTGAGCAGCATCATTTGTTTATGATGCTGTCTTCTTTTCCAATGTTTTTTTTTTTTTTTTTGGTTTCTTTCTCAAAAGACATGTGGCTATAAGAGCATAGATTTACATGTGTGTCCTCAATTTTATTCCATTGTTCAATGAGTCCAGTTTTGCACCAGTACAATATTATTAATTATTATTATATAGAACCATACCTTAATGTGAAAACTGGCATGATGATATCTCCAGTAGAGGTTTTGTTGTTATTGTTGTTAAAGCCTGTTTTGGCTCTCATGGGTCTTTTGTATTTCCTTATGAAATTTGAGAATTTCTCAACTTATGTGAAGAATTTCTTTGCAGTTTTGATGAGATATGCTGAATCTTCAGATTGCTTTTGGTAGGATGAATATTTTCACAATATTGACACTTCCAATCAATGAGCATGAGATGTCTTTCCATCTTCTGTTATTTTCTCCAATTTCTTTCTTCAGTCTCCTCAAGCTTTCATTGTGAAAGCCTTCTATTTCCTTGGTTAGAATCATTCAAAGATAATTTTGCAAGGCTTTTGTGAATAATATTATTTTCTTGATTTATTTCTAAATGTAAGTATTTCCCATTTTAAATTTTGTTTCATTTAGTTTTTTCTTCAAAATTCATTCTTAGGGTCTCACAGAGACTGAAGCAGCATACATGGATGGTACAGGGTCCCCTACATATATCTTATGATTCTCTAGCTTTGTGCTTTTGTAGAATGCCTAAAAGCTGGAGTGGAGGTGTCTCTGACCCTTGAAACCTTGGGACCCTTTTCACCTTGCTTGACTCCCTAGTTCAACCTTGATATAGGGGCCAGAACCCAGCATTATTCCATCTTGACATGCCCTGTTCTAGGGTAACCCTGAGGTGCCTGCTCTATTCTGAGAGGAAACGGTTGGACATAGGGATGGTGGTTGAATTTGGGAGAGAGAGTAGATGGGAAAGTTTGGAGAAATGAAGGAATAGGGGGATGGGGTAGGGATATAGTATAGGAGGAAAAAGTAAGTAAATTTAATTTTAAAAAATCTTTATCAAATTATGTTTTCACATTCTAAATTGCTTTCATTATTTCATTGAACTGTGTTATTGTGATCTTCCTTCTGAGATCTATTTAATTTCTCTTTGTACTTTTTGATCATGTTTACCATTGTTGCCATTTTAAAATTGATGTATTATATATTTTCTCAGTTATTTTTCTCAGGAGACATTGCTATGTTACTATTAATATTGGCAAAGACTTATTGTTTTGTTTATTCTTGTGTGGGTATTAATGATAAGACATACTTCTTAGTATGGAAACCTAGTGTCTCTTTGTGAGTGGATATTAGAATCTCTCTTGACTGTTATCTCAAGTCAGATGATTGATAATCTATATGGGACTTGGGATTTCAGTCTTTGGGAAATTCAGTACTGATGTTTCAATGAGGTCAGTAGTAATCATGATTCTGTTCAAGTAAATGGAAGAGGTAAAAGATTCTCATAGTCAAGCTTCAGGACTGTGAAGAAGGTATTTAGAACTTGTTGTTGATGACATTGATTCATGACAAACAAGGCTTATCTTTGCCTAATTAAATCTACAATTCTTGCCCAGAGCCCTGGAGCCTTAGAGCATTTGATCTTCTTTAAAATCTAGTCTTAATCCATGAACTTGAAGGCTTCAGCCTTCATACAATCTAGAACATTTAAACTACTAGCCAGGAACTAGAAGCCTTCAGCCTTAGCCTCCAAGACCTGCTGCTGACTTAGCTACTCTGACTAGCTCCTTCTGAACTCTTAAACTTCCCGTTCAATTCATTCTCTGTTCTGGGCTTCTTCTGCTAGGCTCTGTTGTGTCCCTGTATCTCTCCCTGAGCTCTCACTGGCCTATCCTCTCTATGTAACTGACTGCTTCAACTGACTGCTTTGTAACTCACTCCAGCCTCAACTTCAGGAATTTCTCTGCAACATACTCTGTTCTAACCCTGTAACTGACTCTTCTGTC
Source organism: Cricetomys ansorgei (assembly GCA_026225945.1). Taxonomy (NCBI): domain Eukaryota; kingdom Metazoa; phylum Chordata; class Mammalia; order Rodentia; family Nesomyidae; genus Cricetomys; species Cricetomys ansorgei. The sequence continues at coordinate 5,398,305 of JAMJFZ010002812.1, forward strand.
TCCTTCTCAACTGACTCTTCAGCCTGATTCTCAGCAGACTCTGTTCCTGAATGATTCTAACTCCTATGTAACTCACTTTTACTGAACTGAGAGCCTGCCTTTTCTGGTGAGAGTTAGGTATATCCTAACTCTATTAACTCTTTCCGTGATTAGTCATTTTGTCTGCCATTTATTCTCACTTATCTCAGATGTCACTTCCTGCATGACACTGACTCCTCTGAATTCTGCTTGCTGGGTTTGCTTCCACTGTTTTTTCTAGGGATTAAAGGCATGGACCACCATTGCCTTCTGAATACTGGGATTAAAAGTCTTTGCTACAACTGCCTTTTGAATATTGGATTAAAGGTGTGTCTAGATTTCATCCAGTCCACACAAGCCTCTGAACATAGCCATTGGAATGATGACTCTAGCTTTCACACAGGGCTATCCTTCTACATAGCCCCCATTTCTGTTTAAGATATAAATTGTGCTTTGAAAATAACTTTTTCACAATTTAACTATTACAATAGAAATAATTATCAATTATGTAAACTTATAGTCTGAATGTCCTTTTGATGATTCATTTCAGCCTTCAATGCAATGATCCTCTATAGCTACAGTAATCTTCAGTCCTGACCATCTCTTAAGCTCTTTTCCATATTCCTTCAGAAAATGTCCATTTCAGAATTACAGTTTCCCAGTCTGATGAACTATAGTCTCTCTTTAGCTAGTTTGTTGAGCTGTCTTTCTGCTAGGAAGCTTCTCTTACTCAAATTGAATCTTTATCAATTTTGATGAAACCCACAGCTTTTAATCTCCTCCAAATTCTATTTAACACATTTAACACATTCTCTAACTTCCATTCTGATGCTAATACATCCTTATAGTATACAGGCTGATTTAATTCAACATTTTTTTCTACAGTCCAGTGTCTTTCAGCAGTTGTTGTTCCTGCCTCACTGGCATTCAAAAAATTTACAGTCAATAAAACATTAAGCAGTCTGTCACTAGGAGTCCTTATTCTTATTCCCTCTTTCTGTTTTTAACTACCTCTAGGGCAGTGCTTCCTGTTGTAGCACGGAAACCCAAGTCTAGGATCACTACTGTAAAAAGAGTAGCAAAGGAGGTGGCAGATGACAGGAATAGGATAGCTGGCTTCAGTAATGTCAAAGGGAAAGGAGGAGTTGCTGGTTTGAATTTGAATTTAGTGTCCTTCCCTATAAGTTGGCAGCCTGAGCTTAGTGTCTACCCACACAAGAAGCCAAGTATGCACAGAGTGGGCAGATTTGGTTATTATAGTAGGTAGTTGTATAGTAGGTATATTGGCAACAGAAATCAAAGTTCCTTGCCTAAGGGTGAGGGTAGAGCTCTTTGTAGGGGTGGATTGGGTTAGCTTTAAGATTTTGGGCTTCCTTGACATAAGAGAGGGTACAGGAAGGGGTATATGAAGGCAGGAGTAGAACATGTCCCTCAAGCAGGTCATGAGAGTAGGTCTTAACTAGAATTTTGAAATTTCAATCTTATCTAATTAGAATTTTAAATTCAAAATTAATGTGAATGTGTGAATTACATTGTAAAGTATTGACAAGTTCTAAATCAAAATTAAATTTGTTTTAAATTTCCAAGTATAATGGATATATTGTTTATTCATATTTTTCAACTAAAAAAATCAAGTCCAAAAAGGTGAAGTTTGAGAGCTCAGTAGATCTAGCAAATGAGAGCTCATCACTAATGATTTCTTAGCACTCTCTGTAGGAGTCTATTGCCAACCATCTTCATAAAAGCTCAGCTGAGTATTTATTTTTCTTGTAATATTTTTTTGCAAAACAGTTATTATTCTCAATGTACTTCAAATTTAAAATCAGCCATGATTCAACCAAGGAGAATACATATTCATTTTCATAACCAATGGAGGAAATTTATCTTAAAAAAAATACACTGAAGCACCCGACTAGTCTCCTGAGATAATATATTACTCATAGAAATAATCACATGAATACATAGGAAGCATTTAAACTGCATAGATTAAGTATTACTATTTGTTTATGCAAAGCAAGAGACTGATGCTCATTAGGAGAAAATTGCATCATAAAGAAAAATAGAAAAGGAATTATAATATCAGAGAAACACTAAGTTCTCAACCAACAACAAAAGAATAAATACATAATTAGAACCTCCCAGATACTATGCATATGAACACACATATATACATGTATTTGTGTGTGTGTGTGTGTGTGTGTGTGTGTATGTATGTGTGTGCATGTATATAGTGAAGTTTAGAATAATATTTTAGGCAATATTAAGTAATTAATAATTTGTATGTATAAGTGGGTTATAATAAGAAGTAACTTGCAAATCTCTTACGGAAAACAATGGGGACTTCAGCTATCACTTCACTAAAGTTCAGTTATCTCAAGAATTTTCTTCTTGTTCATGCCTTAAATCAATAGCAATTCCCCTAATATTGGAAAAAATGCATGTAAAATAATATTTATAAACCAGGCATAAAAATTTATTATACTGTGTATTGGGAAGAATATATATGTTGGGAGAATATTTACAGATTTTCCCCACAAGCATTCTCCCAAAATAAGTTACAGTAAATAAATCATCAGTGATATAGGGAAATAAATGAGTTATTTATGGAAAATAATTTCTATTTCTGTATGTTTATGTTAATAGGAAATACAAACATAGTTTTTTTTCTTTCTTATGAATCTTTTATAAGAGTTTTATATCATTCTCTGCATCTTACCTCTTCTTTATAGCAAATGCCAGACAGGTGCCTCAAAATCCATGTGAATCAATCAATATACGTTAAGATAAAATTACTGTTATTAAATTACCACATAGGCTAACAATTAGTGCAGAAGAAGCTGAAAATCTGTGCATACAATATTTCTTCTCTAATATCACGTATTGGATACAATTTTGGACAGATTGGTTTGTTGTTTTGATGTTCATGTTATTTTTTTATTAGGAAATTCTCAACTATTCATTAAGAATAAGAGAAGGCCCTGTAAATCAAGGTAAATATGCTAAAGATCATATGAACTCATAGAGACTAAGGCAGCATGCTCAGGGCCTGCACAGGTCTGCACCAGTACCTCTGTGTATATATCATAGCTTCCAGTTCAGTTTTCTTTTTTTTAATGAGATTCCTGAATATGTGATTGAGGGAATCTGCCTCTTATGCCTCCTCTTCAGCTTTTTTTCCTTCTGGATGTTTGTCTTGTCCAACTCTAGCATGTTATTTTTGTTTTATTCTATTCTATTATGTTTTATCTATTTAGCATATATTATTATTATCCCTTAGAGATCTGCTTGTTTTCTAATGACAGAAAGTGAGTGGATCTGCATGGGAGGGGAGACGGCAAGGAACTGAGAGGAGTAGACCATCATCAGGATATATTATGTGAGAAAAAAACCTGTTTTCAATAAAGGGAAAGTAAAAAGAGAATAAAACATTGATCAATCAAAGAAATAATAAAAGAATCAGAAGTAACTTGTTTATCTTTGACTCTTACTGGAAGAAGAAATTAGAGTCTATGAATGTTACCACTATTCCTCACAACGTGTACAGAGCAATTTAGGCGTGGTCAAATTGGAATATTTGGGGAAATTTGCTAGAGTATGACCCCTGGCCTTGATATATTCAGCACATCACATTTAGTTGTGTTAAAATATGGAATTCTGCTCTTTGTATTTAGGTTCCTCTCTGACCCACTTCTCTCAATAGTGTGTTATTAGCAAAGATGAGTGATCTGAGGCCAGATGAGACATGACTCACTGTACCAATCAGATCCCTGCTAGGAGCAATGAAATCTGTTTAAGTATGCTCAACTCAAAAGTCTTTCCAGTCTGTACAAGGAATCAGGTCCTTCATGTAAACTTGCATTTATCTAAGTGTTCTGGTAATCCAATAGCCAAACACTTACATACAAAAAGGTATGCATTAGTGACAAGATTATTCTCACCATAAGAGTCATGTTTTATTTTTATATTAACTCTAATTCAACAATTTTTATGGCTCTTGCTGCTTATTGAGTTCCAACTTTAATTTATAAACAATTAACATGAATATCTAAAGGTGAAGATAATAAAAAGCTAAACTTCAAGAACGTAACACTTTAAATAAGAGTTAACCTCTGATTGACATGTCTTTCACCTTTTTGCTTATTTTCTACTTTTTCAGGAATCTCCACCTTGAGATTTTCAGAAAGAAAAAGTGTTAAAAATCATGAAATTTTCTTTCAAAATGTGACCTGCTCAGTTCCAACATTTGAATTTGTGTTTCTGATTTGTCAAATAATATTAAAGATTATAAAAAGCTTAGATAATAGAAATTTAGAAAATTCATTTAGTGAATGAATATTCACATGCACTTCTATTAATTTTCCAACATTTTAAAAGACAATCTAATAATTAAGGTAGAGATGATTTAAAAACAGTTATTTAGATAAATAATTTGGTCTCTGAATTATCTTTAAACTACTGATATATGGTTAGTTTAACTAAATTCTGGGGATGGTGGAATGGAAAAGAATGAATAACCTAAGATCCTTGAACTAGAAGACCTCTCTCCTTAGGCAGGTTTGCACTCTACCTAATCTGTTAGGGCTGTATATGTTAGAAAAGAATGTATAGTTGACTCTTATTGAGTAAGCACCTCTCCCTTATATTCCATTTTTGTTCTATGGGAAAATAACAGCTAAATTTCAAATGAATATGGTCTAGGAAAGATAAAGAATGTTATTTAGATAGATAAAGAAAAGGAAAAGGTCTCAAGTAATTCCCTGTGCCTGCTATAACAAACTCATCAAAATGAGTGCCTTCAAATAGAAGAAATGTATTCTCCTTCATCTGTTGTTGTCTTAAGTAAGTGTTCCTTAAAAATTCATAAGCAAATATTTTCCAAAGAGGAACAGAATGATGTGGACCTTTAAGAAGTGAAGCTTATAGGAACAATCTCATAGATAAAGAACTTGTCAAAGCCTGACAATCTGAGTTTAGTTGGTAGAATCTGCATGGCAGAAGCAGAGAAAAAATTCCATAAGTTGTCCTCTGACCATAATAGCCATGCACTCATACAAATATAAACACAAGGGAGACACACATGTGCACACTTACACACACACACATATGCACTCACACCTAAGTAAATAAAAGTAAGAAGTGTTTTTTAATATAAGGAAATGGATTCCAGTGAAATATCCATAGGGCATTGGAGAAACACTTTCAAAGGAATTACAAAAACTTGCTCATCTTTGCTCCATGATGAGAGACCTAATCACCAATCACCGAATGGTGATAAAAGGTAATAAATAAAATAAATTAAATAAATAAACAAAATAAAATAAATAAAAAAATTAAAAAAGAGGTAATAGATAAAAAGGTAATAAAAAGAGTAAAAGAAGGAACTTAGATGAAATCTCCCATTTTCTGCTTCTGTTTCCCAGTCTTGCCAGTAGTAGGCAATTGTTGAAACTTTGAGAACTGTTAGCGAATAGACATTTTAGAACATTAGTTGCTTTAAACATTTAAAAAGTGATTTAAAGTCAATTCATCCAGTTTGTTCTGGACAGAAATCCATGAGCCCAAGATTGCACACCATTTGTTTATACAATACCAAATGGTCAGCCATGAAATCACAGACACAAGCAACTTTGTGCAGACTGTGCAGTACTTTCATATTATCTCTTTATGTTCCCATTCAGCCTGTTATCATATCAATTAACAAATATTATCTATGTCAGTTAGGACAGCAATTATGGATGAACAAAACACACAAGGAATATAGTAATAATTAATGAATATAAGCTATAAATGTGAAAAAGAGCAAGGAATGGTATATGGGAGGGTTTAAAAGTAGGAAAGGAAAAAGGGAAATGATGTAATTATATTATAATCTTAAAAATAAAATAAATGTATTTTTAAGAGGGTTTAAGGTCATATTCCCTACAAATTCTAGTGATTTCACCAACTTCTAGTAGCTGTTGCCATGCTTTGGCTTGCATCTGTGATCATGGTGCCTCTTCCTCTTGGAAAGATGCGAATATTGCTTTGAGAAGTCAAAGCATTAATTTCTTCAAAGAATATTAACACGATCATTTATTTTACCATGTAAGATACTTTCTATCCATTTCACTGATAAATTAACATTCCTAAGTTTCAAGGTTTAAGGCATAGGTATGTCTTCGTGGTTCTAGTCAGCCCACTACCATATCAAATAACAAATATTTCTAGGTCAGTTAGGATAGCATTTGTGTCATGGATATTCAGAACACTCAATCATTTTAGACATTATCTACTGCCTATCTTATCAAAAATATTTGAAATTCAGATATTTTCCTAAGAGCATAAAGGATTGCATTAGGCAGTCTAAACTTCATGTTTATTTCCTTCTATAAGCATGCATCTTCTCTATAGATACTTAACTTTCTGAGAAAGGACATGCCAGTTAAAGTATCTCTTAAGTTTATACAAATCATTCTACTTGTCTATTTCATGTTGTTGAAAATCTTTAAAGTTTATTATTTAAATTTAAAGGACTGTTCTCAATAAAACTTCCCAATTTATAAACATTAGTGAGTATTACAATTGTCAACATTGTGTAAGGATTTTAATGGATTCCCCATAATGAAAAATGCTGCATAGTTCTTAAGAAAGACTAGAATTGTGTAAAACTACTAAAAACATTATTTTGACTAAAATAATCCCCTCTTCTTTATGAGGCCTTTACAGGATTTACTTGTATATGTGTGTACATATATGTGTATATGTGTGTGTATTTAGCCTGATGCTACATTGGAAGATTTTTTAAGCTATTAAATATTTATCAAAGTAATGCACTCAAAGAAGAAAAAAACGTTCAGCCAATTGTATTGTCATTAATTTTAATAAGTGTTACTTTTGAGTTACTTTAAAAGTCCTTTTAAAAGGTAAATATATTTCATGTGATTGTCTCTGTTTTTTTGTTAATATTGTTTTATTTATATGTATATATAAGTTATATATATAGTACATATATATATATAGGTACATATACATATATATGTATGTGTATGTATATATTATATATATAATGTACATATATGCTATGATGTTTTATGTATATAAGTTATATACATATATAACATATATATGTACACATATATGTATGCATATACATATATGTGCATTTAACTTATAGAAAAACCTATATGTATACACATATACATATATAACTTATAGATAACATAAATAAAAGATGTTTTATTTTGTTTTAATATTAGAGAGTAGAAGTCCAAACAGGATGACAATGATACTGGCAATGTTCCTTTGATTACATCACATCTAACACTGTAATATTTCAATTAATAATTCCTTGAGAATTCTATACAAAATATCATGATCATATTCCCCTATCTCATCTCTAATTATCCCAATATTTAAATTTCCACTCCTTATCTTCCAAGTCTTTTACTCCACATCATCTTTGGATTGGTTATCTGTTTGTTTGTTTTTGGACAATCTCATGGTAGATCTATTGGTCCTCTGGCTCTTAGCAATCTTTCTCTTCCCTCTTCTATGATGGCCCCTGAACCTTAGTTCTAGGGCTTGAGTTGTAAATATATTAATTGGAGTCAGGTATCCATGGTCAAATTATTTCTGTTCTTTGACTAGGTTAGGCGTGTTTTTCTGTAATTATTTCTATCTGCTGCAAAAACTAGCTTCTATAAAGAGGAATGAGGGCTACAATTACCAGTAAAGGTAAATATTTAGAATGCAGTTTAAACATATTCTGGTTTAGGAAAGTGGCAATAGGAGGGTCTTTTTAAGGTCCCATTACCTCACCATCACCACCATGAGTAGCTGACTTAATTCAGTACCAAGCATCAATCCCTTCTCTTGAAAGAGCCTTAAATTCATTTTTTTTTTTTTTTTTACTATTGGTTATCCCCAGGATATAATTGTCACTATTGCACCTTTGAGAATATCCTGCCACAATGGCTATTGCTGTAGTTCATAGACATTATGTAGCTGTTGATTCAGGTTCTAAAAGCAGTTTATCCTTTTGGTTAATTCAATCACTGCTCCTAGTCCTGGAGCCCTGGACCATTTTGGTCTCAGCCTCTGTAAAATCTTATCACCCTCCAAGACTTACTGCTGATTGAGCTACTCTAACTAGCTCCTTCTGAACCCAGGGATGTACTGAACTCTGACTCTTCTAGTTCAACTCAATCACTGTACTGACTCAAACTCTTCTCCAAAGTGCCTACTTCAAACTGACCCTCTGAGCCAGCTGACTATTTCTGACCAAATTCTTCTGATTCTGCCAGACTCTGGCTGACACCTGCAACTATTCTGACTAACTTGTTTGCTTGGCTTCAAACTGACTGATTCTCTGATACTGACTTCTTATGCTGAACTTCTTCTGTGTTTCTGTTTCAGACTCCTCAGACTACTTTTATAATTAATCTTCATACTGCTTCTGTCTCTCTCTCTCTTTCAACTCTGAGCTGAAAGCTTGCTTTTCTATCCTGAGAGTTGGAGTATTCTTACTCTACCTCACTCTGCTAACTCTTCTTTTGATTCATCAATTTGCCTGCCCTTCATCTGACTCATGTCAGATATCATTTCCTGTCTGACACTGACTCCTTCTGAGTTCTGCTTCTTGTCTCCCAAGTGCTGGGATTAAACGTGTGTACCACCACTGCCTTCTGAATACTGGGGTTAAAGGTGTGTACTAATATACTTTCTATGTTGCATCCAGACTGCACAGGCCCTGAATGTGATCCTTTCATATAGTCCCTTGGATTTGATCCATTCCTTGCTATCACACAGGTCTTTCCATATGATCATTTCCCAATGCAGTCATGTTGATGGATTAAATATTCCTCTACACAATTACCACTATATATGACTAATGATTTTCTTTTCTCTCTTGTAAATTTGTATAGCTCCTTCAGATACTTTGAGAGCTAGTGCTTTGGGAGTATGCTTGTAGGACATGTCCAGATCAATTCTTCCAAGCACTATGTCTGAAGTATGTGGTGTCTTCAGAAATAGGGTTTCACTTTCTTCTTCTTGAGGCATCAAAATTAAGAGCAATAACCTATGTTGTTATGTGGTTTCTAGGACTACTCTATCCAACAATTGGAAAGAAAGTTTTTCATACCTTGTATTGGGATCTTGATAAGCATTAAAGTAACAGCTATTACTAAGGATAAAATAAATGAAATTAAATAATAAAATAAAATAAAAATATCATATAAACAGAAATATACTTAAAATATAGAAATAGTGAACATTAGCCTTGTTGTATAATTTTGGGTGTGTCATTTCTCTTAGACAATAAAGTATAAATTCACCATCATAGCAAAACTGAACATTCCTTTTCAGACCTACATAAATATGCATGGTCCTTTTTGATATTCTATTTCTCAGTTATTCATTTTATATCAGCATATGGTTCCTCTCTCACTAAATAATCTCTGCTGTGATGAAGCATGCTGGTTAAATCTCTTAAATGAGATATAAACAGTCACTATTCATAATTATCTTGTATCTCTTCTCTGTCATCTATGATTAATTAGACAAACTGGCACCATAGATTTCAAGTAAGAAGTATCATTCATTTAAAGATAAATTTCATCGGGGAAATGTTTTTATTTATTGACATATGAAATTCAGTAGGAGGTTTTCAATTTGGAGATTTAAGATATTAATTCCATTAATTTTTGTCTATAATGATAAAATCATAGTGTTCATTCTTCAAAGCTACTGCACATACTTTTACTGAATTCTTAATCACTTCACTGTGTAGCAAGGATATATTTATTGTCTTAGGATTTATCTAGATTATTTCTTTTTTACACATCTTTCATGCCATCACCACCTTCAACTCAGAATAGCATTTTTAGAGTTATTATATTTCCTCCATAAACACATTGTTTTGGAGTTCCCACTGTGATTTAAATCAGTTTAAACAGCCAAGGTGATGTGAGTATCTAGAAAGAGTTTTACATAATCACTTATAAATTTAGAAGTGTATTGCTTTATAAGGTAATTTTCCACTAGAGATAATGAAAGTTTGATTTCTATTTTTGATTTATTTCAAATTTGATAAATTTTAGATCAACTTAAGATGTAGTAAAATGGCTTATGATGGTTTAACCCTTCTTTGTATGTATGAAAATATCTAGAATTACTGAGTAGACATGTCTTTAGGCCTATCCTTGAAAATGTTTCCAGAAAGAATTAAATCAGGGAAAGACATTCCCAATGTGCAGGACATTATTCCATGCATTCAATAAAATTGTAAAGACAGGGTACCAAATTAAAAAAAAAGACAGGTAAAACCCAGAATTCCTTGTTTTCTACTTACTGGTTTGTACACTAGTGAGGAATCTCAGGAGAACCAACACCCAAAACTGATCACATCCATGCCTTCCTTAACACAAAGAACTCCATCCTCTCAACCATGACTCAAAGTACACTGTATTCCCTGTAATTTTCTTCTTGTTAAATATTGGGTTGAAGTAATGAGAATAATAGCAAATATAGGAGATATACTGACATGTAAAATCAGTTCAATGTAAGGCAAACTATATATTTCATGGCCTTTAATGCTAGATTATGGAGGATTATGAAATAATTTGCTAGAACACTGGTGGTTGAGCATAAACATTCATTCTTTATGGGCCAAACTGACTATAAAGGCAGCCAGGAAAATTATGGTGGTAAAAAAAGTGACAACTGGGAATTGACCTAGATGCCATTCATAAATATTCCGGCAAAGAACCTGGGTATATTCTGTCTTTTTTCACAACGCATGATTGAGGAAGTATTCAAAAGTACTTCAACTAAGTCATTTGTCAGAGAAGCTTTCAAAGCATCAAAGGATACAAGCACAGTTTCTCCGTATTGTACTTAGAGATACAGTGATAAATAGCACATAGATTTAAAAAATATACAAAGCAGTAAGGCAAAACACAAGAGAGAACTTAAAATTAGAGGCATGGTGTTTGGGAAGTTTATTTTTAGTTGTGTTTGAAATTGTTTTATGCACTGTTGGGTGAGGGACTAACCAGGTCTAGGGCATTTTGTATAGTTTGCAAGTATTGGATTTCTTTGGGATTGTTTAATTGCTAATGATCTGCATGTGTTATCACTAGGATACCTGAGGAGCTCTGAATGATAAATACATCTGAGCTCAGACGCTTGGGGTTTCACTGTCAAGAATGGCACTTGCCATGATAGTAGCTCCCTCTGCTGAGGTCTGGCAGGCTTTCACCTATGAAAAAATGCCTCCCTGTCTTCCTTTCTGAGCCCCCCACAACAGTCATACAATTATAAATGGTGCCTAAAGTGGGGCAAGACATCATTCTCACTAATCCAACAAGGAAGAAGAGAAAGAAACCCCAGATCTCAGAAAGTCTGGTAAAACACACTCAGGGAAGCTACCAGAGGATAGAGATGAAGGTATTAATTGAAGGCTTCTGAAGGAAAAGGAGATAGTGAAAGGAAATAGCCTCTATGAAGAGAAAAGACTGTGAAATTAATAAATAAATGAGGATAAAAGCTCTGATGTGAAAGCCACAGAATGGAGATCCTAAAGGATTCAGTTGGGAGCAAGAAAAATCAAGGTTCTTACTACTTTTCTTGATCATGGATCTGACACTCCCTCCCTCTGCTGGTGATAGCTTACTGCCTAACCAATTGGCTTTTCTGGTAGCTGTGTTGTATGTGTGTGAACCTCAAGATAGTGTGTTTGAGATCTATGAAAAAGGGTATATGCTTCCCCATAGCAGTGGTGAGAAAGAACTCCAAACTGCCATAATGTTTCAACTGGAGATTCTTCCTACTGCCCAGGACTGCCTGCTATCATGGAAGCCCAAAAGCCACTTAATTAAACTAAAGTTTTGTTTTGTTTTTTTCCCCTGCAAACCTGTCTAATAGCTGTAACTCTACTCCACAAAGGAACTCTTCCTGCAGAAAAGGACTAGTTATATTTTCCAGACTCTATCTTAAAATCTAGAAAGTGTTTCCTCAGGGTCAGCATACAGAAACTGTCTTCCAGCACTGGGCCAGGTCATATCTCATGCAGACAGCCCAAACTTGGTACTGTAAGAGTCACCCAACTGATGCTGGTTTTGAAGGCATGAAGGAGTCTTTGAAGAGCAGCTGAGGCTTGGCACTGAAAGAAGCCAGGAGAGACCATTAGTGAAAGTGCAGCCAAAGTAGAAGTTGAAGGCCCAGAATGAAGGGGTCATGTAAAGAAGTTGAGGGTTAGCACATGAAAAGAGCCCAGAAGAGGCTATTGGTGAAAGTGCAACCCAGTTGTATTAAGGGACCCAGCAGTTTTTGAGATCCCAGAGCTATAGGACAACCACCAAGAAGAGCATCAGCAGTGGAGTGAAGCCAGCCAAAGTCTGAGGGATAAATGGTGTGTGCTGCAGAAGGCAGAGCCAAAGAAGCAATCCAAGCCCTTTGAAGGAGCCCAGAAAATCATGAGTGAATTCCAGATAATTGGACATTGATAAGGTTTTTCCGTTGTCCAAAGATGTTGTGAAAAGCATGATAGATGTTTGGTTTAATTTGGTCCTACACATTAGCAACAGTCATGTTTGTTCCTCTTGTAAATAGCTTTGCTGATGTAGTATTAAAATATGTCATACAGATAAAAAAGCAATTTTTTTGATTGGCTTATACAGAAAAGGGCAAATGTTGGGGAAGTTTATTTTTCGTTATGTTTGAAATTGTTTTATGCACTGTTGGGTGAGGGGCTATCCAGTGTGTCTAGGGTGTTTGGTACATGATCTTCATGTACTATCAGTAGAATACCCGAGGAGTTCTGAAAGAATCAATACACCTGAGCTCAGATGCTCAGGATTCTACTGTCACTGATGGTGCTTGCCGTGGTGGTGATTCCCTCTGCTGAGATCTTGAAGGGCTTGCACCTATGAAAATATGTCCCTGTCTTCCTTGCTGGGCCCCCACAACAGCCATACTACTATAGTATTGTACACTTTAAGAGAAATCCTTCTCTTAAATTTATCTGTCAGTTAAGTGGTTACAAGAACAAAAAGTAACTATCATATTTCCTGCCATGCTGTATTACAAGGGACATTTTAGCTTTTGATTCTCCATTCTTAAGGTGTACAGGGAAAAGGATCTTGCCTCATTTTGACCTCCACTAAAGGAATTATCTTCTAGGTAACTAAAGTGGGATAATAAATTATCAGTGGGCACATGACATTTTTTCTCATTATAAAAACTATCTAAGCCATGTTCATGAATATTTAAAGTCATATCCCTATCCCACTAACTAAAACCCAAGTATCTTGGAGGAATGAACATATCTTACAGAATAATTAATGAATATTGTAGATATTTTAATGAAATGTAGATTAAAAAGTTTAATGAGTGCTTTAAGAAATAAATGAAAAAACAGATAAAGGTAAGAGGTAATTATCACTGGGGCAAGAAACAGAAATTCTCACCAGTTTTGGAAATAGTCTAGATAGTAATTAATATTAAATATGTTTACATTTTATTTTAAATATTATATACATAATAATATAATAAAATCAAATTATCAGAATAATTTGGCAACACAAAATTCTGATGTTTGAAACTAATGAAACACTTATGAAATTTTGTCCACAAGAAAATTATAACATACATCAAAATATAGAAGCTCCACCTTTGAATTTCTGGAAATTGACACAAATAATTTAACAATTATGTGGATGAAAAGAAAGTCCTCATAATAGAGACACTAAGTATTCAAAGGAAAAATTCCCATGTAAACTCTGAGAATGAATATGATTCTTACTAATACCAGAAAAACAAATATTTAAGGAATAAGTGACAGAAAATGTTCAATTTCAAAGACTCATGATTCATCTAAATCATTCAATAGATAAGAATAATCTCTTAAAAGAAGGTATACAAGAAAATATATATGAAAAGATCTTAAAATGGTGTTAAATATTAATTTAATGTGAACTTTGGTAGATTTTACTTAGGGACAGTTGTGATATAGCAAGTTATGAATAAGTAGATTGTTGGCTTGGAAAAATTATTTTAAAGAATTAGATAATCCAGATATAACTGTTTCTGGAAATTATAGTTGACCTAAAATTTATTGGAAGGATAGTATTTCTCCCATATTTCTTTCTCATTCTCTCTGAATGGCCATGAGAAGGAGAAAAAGAGGTCCATAAAAATCATTTTAGCTTTTTCATATTTTTCCTTTTAGCAAGCAGTAGAATCTATAGCTTATGCATTTTTAATTTCCTTTTTTCCTTTTATTGAAAATAGAGTCTTTTCTCATATAATATACCCTAGTTACAGTTTTCTCTCCCTCTCTCTACGCCTCTGTTTTTCCCCACTTCACCTCCCTTCCAGATCCAAACCCTTTCTGTCTCTCATTAGAAAAGAATGGTTTTCTAAGAGATAACAACCAAACATAATAAAATGTTAATATGGTAAATCAAAAACTATCACATCAAGTCTGAACAAGAAAATCCAACAGAAAGAAAAAAGCCCTAAGAGCAAGCACAAGAGTGAGAGAGCAACTCATTCATATACTGAGAAGTCCCATAAAAATGCTAAACTGAAACCTATAATACATATCCAAAAACCAGGTACAGACCTGTGCAGGCCCTGTACTTGCTGCTTTAGTCTCTGTGACTACATATGAGCCTTGCTCAGTTGATTCAGAGGGCCTTGTTCTCCAGTGTCCTCCATCCCTTTTGGCTCTTAGACTCTATCTTCTTCCCCTCCAATGGAGATCCCTGAGCTTGGAGGGAGGGATTCAATGGAGATATCCTCTTTAGAGCTGTGTGTTCCAAGGACTCCCTCTCTTTCTGCATAATATCTGGCTGAGAATCTCTATATCTGTTCCCATCTGCCACCAGAAGCTTCCCTAATGATGACTAAATAAGATATTAATCTAGGAGTATAGCAAAATATCATTAGGAGTCATTTTATTGTTACTTTTTCTTCAGACTAGTAGTATTTGTTTTTACCCTAGGTCTCTGGACTATCTGGTCTCTTGTCCTTGGTCACACAATCAGTGTAAGGTATGGGTTCCATTCCATGGAGTAGGCCTTAAGTCAAATCAGATATGGATTTGCTACTCCTACAAGTTTGCTGACACCATTATCCTAGCATATCTTGCAGGTAGGACAGATTGTAAGTCAAAGATTTTGTGGCTGGGTTGGTGTTTATATTTTAATTTTTGGTAGCCTGAAGAGTACTTTCCTGAACCAAACACACTAGAATGGAGACATGAAGACTCCTGGAATTGATGGACATTGAGGGTTGTAATGGAAACTTAGTGCAGTGGAAACTGTTAAAAATATACAAAGGTAATCCTATTGAGGACTCCTAATAATGGAGGAGTCAGAGCCCCAACAGACCATCTCTTGTGATCAAACAAGGTTTTCAGTACCAGGACTGGGTTGTATTCAATTAAATTGTTGACCAAGGAGGATCTCATAGAAATTCCCAAATAACCCAGGTTGTTGCCAGGACAATGGATTGCCTTCCAGAAACTGACAGCAAGACATGTTCCTGATGACAACAGCCACACAACGCATTGAACATGAAGCTGAGCTGGTGCCTCTCATGAAGCTTATACATTCTATGTGTATGGCTTAAGGATGGGGATTACCTTTCTTAGGAAATGTTTTTTTTTTTTTTTTTTGGTTTTTGTTTTTGTTTTCTGAATACAGTGTCATTGGGAAAATACAAAAAAGAACTGTAGCAACTGACACAAATTATACTAGTATACAAAGTATATCAGGTAGATGTTCTTTTCGTTAGAGAAAGTGCAAAATGACCAACCAGTAACTACTACAGTCTACCAACTATTTTCTATTAGAATTATCTTGAAAATAAAAGGTTAGCTGTTTAATAACACAAAGGTATTTCCAGACAAAGATGCCATAATGGGATAGATAATGAAAGCACTTCAATGCAGAGATTGGTTCTCACTGGATATATACCTGGAGTTTCCTATCATAGGAGACTTATTTTAAATAAAATTTCATCAACCATTACACTTAATAAGGGAAATGTTAAACTAATTTTCAATGAGTGAATAATGCTTAAAGGCACCTACTTACTTTCTTTCTTTTATAGTGCTAAATGTTTGTGATAAATACTGAAATGAAATATGTGGGACCATGACAAATAGAAATAGCATATTTCTCATCCTACTGTGAATTTTATCATTCATCTCTTCCAAAGAGTCCCATGTATTCATTAATTTTGAATTAATTGCTAACTAAACTATAATATAAAATTTCACTATGATATTAAAACAATTAAGATCTAGGAGATGTGACTAACAGTAAAGAGTTACATTTTGTTTTGGGATCCAGATCTAAAGATTGTGTGTAATCCATACGACAGTTAAGCTTCCTTTACAGATTCCAAATCAACAAAGGTATAGTTGTCATGAAACTCCTAAATAGATGCATAGGTTGTTCCAATACTGTCACTATAAACTTATTTTTCAGAGAAGAGAACGATAGACACTGAAAATAGTTGTCTACAGGAAATTCCAGAAGCTAATCACAGAGAAAAGGGTGTTATTGAAACATACTTTAAAAGGCAATGGGCTGTTTTTATAGAATTAAAAAAAATCCAAGTATTTGGAAAAGAATGATGTTAACATTTTAATTATGTGATGGCAAAAGAAAAAAAAAAACATTAGCGAGGGGTATTTATAAGAGCCACAAAATGTGTCATAATACAAAGTAAGAGGGAAAGTAAAGTTTTTAGGGGCAAGAGAAGAGTGCTGGGGGTTACTTTAGAAGGAAATATGTTTTTGTAATGTAGACAATAGCATGGATAGAGATGAAGATTAGAGTGTTTTGAGGATAGTTACCAGGCAACAGTAAATGATGAGTCAAAGGAGCAAGCATATACCTCCTAGGTAATAATGTTCTTGCGATAGACGACTTACAAGAAACTTACATTTCAGTTGTAAAAATAAATTTAAAAAAACTCATAATGATTTAAGTTAACTCTATTATTGTGTTATTACCTAAGTTATTATAAGTGTTATTACATAACAAGGCATGTTGGTAGCTAATGGTGCTATAATTTGTTGTCCTCCATTTTTTTTCATTGAAAAAGATTTTGTGCATGGCCTTACAATTGACTTATTTTTACTTGAGCATCGAGGGCTTATGTGGTTACCTGACAGAACTGTGGTCTGCAAGGAAAGAACCATTAGGCTGTTTGACAGTTTTCCAGTGTATTTTCATCCTGTCATGTATCAGTGAAGAATGAAGACCCAAGAATTACTACATGGTGACAGAAAATGCTGTACTTACGTTTTGCTTCAGAGGATGGAGTTAAAAGGAAAAAGGAAGACAATTTCTAATCCTGTCTGTGGTATTAGAGAATATGGCTTAGTGCCATTGGGATTCTCTCTGGGGAGCTATTATTAGATAAAGGCAGGCTAGTTTCTTTCTTATAATGTCTTTGTGTGTCTGCCAAATGCCAAAGGCAGGTACTTACAGACTCCATGATTCTTCTGCAGCAGCACAAAAATGTTAAGATACATTTAAAGGACTTTCCAGTGAGGAACTAACCAGAAGCACACCTGTGTGTCAAGGAATATTATACTTTTGTTTTCCTCTACAATTCTATAGTTTTGTTACCTTTCAGTAGAGTGTCATAAAGTAAAACTAGTGTCAGTGATCTGTGTTTTAATTTTTCAGTATTTATTTAAGATTGCTATTTTTTTGTTTGCCTAAGACTTTCAACCATCTCAGGCCATGGTCTAATACTATAAAGACACTGCCATTTACAGTTAAACACTTGTTATCTAATTAGTTATTTTATGTTCTGCCTTTTTTTACTTTTGTCTAGAGATATCAAAATGCATTCACGCTTCATATAAAACAAAACTGCCTTGAGGATCCCTATGGATCATGCATCATGTAGAGCCAGTAGAAGGAATGATAAAAACCCATAACAATGTTCTTGTTAAAAAATGTCAGAGATTATACATTAAAGTTTTGTGGTTTTACATTACTGATTCAATTCCTGAGAAATGTAGATTACTCAAGCATATTTATCCTTTTCTTTCCATTCTTAATGATTTAAAAAATATATATCCGGGTGGTGGTAGCACATGCCTTTAATCCCAGCATTCAAGAGGCAGAGGCAGGTGGATCTCTGTGAGCTTGAGGCCAGCCTAGTCTAGAGAGTGAGATCCAAGACAGCCAGTTTACAACAGAGAAATCCTGTCTTGAAAACTCAAAAAAAATCTAAAATAACATTTTTTTTCTTAAAAATACATTATAACTGATTCCTCAATATTTACAACATTTTTAGGCTGAGCAGCTTAGATTACATTAAGTTTTTTATACCTTCAAAATATAAACATACATACCTTTTACAATTTGATTATTCTTCATATGACATTTTACAAAAGATGTGAGGTATTTTTTAAACTTCCTTTGTAAATCATTCCAACAAGTAAATCAGGTGAGTTGTGATATCTTCCATGGTTTAACTCTTTAATGCCAAATTTAACAGTCATCTGGGGTCAATAGGTTTACAAAAATAGATTTTAGGGGAAATGTAGGAAGTTAGCAATTCTCTTGCCCATATTTCTCAAAAAAAAAAAATGCTAAAGGTTGCAACTGCTTCTGCTACCACTGATGGTAATGATGAAAACAATGGCCATGACAACAGTGGGAACTAATTACCATATTTATTTAACTAATAATTATATGAGAAAATCTTAATCAAATATGTGGCTTATATTTTCAATATAAGGTTTCAATACAAGATTATGTGTGTTTACAAGTCAATAGGGCCATCAAAAACTGTATGGATTGAAGGCAAACCCATGATTCAGTAAAACACAACTATACTTGTGTTAGAATTTTCATCACAACACAGGAGACTAGAAATATGTTGAGAATATTTATAGAAATATGAGAGAAAGGTACTGAAAAACAGGTATGAATGCCCGGAGAATAATCAACTTTAGTTGAGAGTTAAAAATAAGCAAAATAGGGGCTGGAGAGATTGCTAAGTGATTAAGAGCATTGCCTGCTCTTCCAGAGCAGGTCCTCTTCCAGAGGACCCAGGTTCAATTCCCAGCACACCACATAGCACCCACTATCTGCAACTCCAGTTCCATGAATCTGGCACCCTCATACCAAGGCACAAAAAAATAAAATTAAATAAATTAAATATAAGAAAACAAAACAAAAAAAGAGTAAGCACCATGGATCAAAATGTTTTCACTGTATTGGAGTTAATATTCAGATAGTTATCACATTGAAGATTTCTAAGTCTGGAATGTGATACTTATCTGAAGATTTTTTTCAACTCCAGCAAACACTAAATGGACAAAAATTTAAACAATACAAGGTGGGTAAGTTTTACAAACAAATGTAAGATGAGCAATAGGTCAAGTCATAATTTAAGTATTTAACAGTTCAAAGAGAAATATTGAATTAATAAGCATAGATTTCCCCCTAAAGATTAATATATTTAACAAGTAGGATGAAAGAAAATGAAAATATGAATAATTTGAAATACATATAGCTACTAGCCAAGGCTATGGTAAAGATATTTTTATTTATTTATCTACCATATACTTTAATCCTACAACTGTGTTTCCATTATGATACTGTATTGTACCTATGGAACATAAATAAGAACAAATTATGTAGTCGCTTACAAATAACCTTCACCATGTTAAAATATAGATGATATAGTATACAGATTTAATGAAAATGCAATAAAATACACAAAAGCTTTCTCTGTGCTAGGCTTTTTTTTCCCTGACATTTTACTGAGCTTTCAATATTTGAATTTTGAACTTAACATTTTCCTTTACTTTCTTTTACAAGGATGCCTAAAATTTTGTTTATTGTATGAATACTTAATCTTCTTTAACTTGATTGTATAGATTTTTCATTAGAAATAACAGAAAGCATAATATTAAATTGCTGAAATCTAAAATACCTCAAAATAATATTAAGAAGTTCATAATTTTGGCAACCTTATAAATTTTTGATAATTTTCATCTTTGACAGTATAGAATAAAGAGAAAACAAAGTAGTTTTATAAGGAAGAAACTTACCAACAGCCAGTCTTATATAGACTGAGAGCAGGCAACCAAATTAACTGCTTCATTTACATATTTACTCAAACTTTAATTACTAAGTGTAGTATTTCCTAACTACCTTTTTAGAAAGTAAACTTGTTTCCCTTACCATTTCTCCTCCCCAACAGTATATTTTTACTTTAGATTCATCACCATTTGACTTTAGGTAAAACACTTTTTAAATCATTACATGCAAAATGCCGGATTACTATGCCAGTGATACTAAAAATGAGTTAGAGGAGATACACTGAAAAAAATGGGTTGAGTATTCAGAGCAATCAATGAAAATGAAACAAACACAAATTTACAATGACATGAAGCTTTTGAGTAGAGTGAAAGGGACAACAGAAAATCCCAGGGAGAATTCACAGGAAGGAGAAGTTGAACTCTTAAATAAATTGAGATTAGAATTTTGTTCTTTATATAATAAATACAATTACAAAAATATAACTGTGGCAAATACTCTTTAAAACAGCTATCCTAAAACTTACTATTGGCACTGATACTTAAGATAAAAAATAATCTTATGAATAATTTTAGAATGCCCAAAGAAGGAGCATATATAAATCAATAGAGCATGTTATAATTATTTTGTTATGTAGTGATCTAAATTACCATGGAATTTATAGGAAACTGCTGACTGAGACACTCTGACGAGCTCATACTGAATTCTGACTTCTTGTGCATCTCACTCTTATTGTGGCTCAAACTTTTGACCTTCCAAGCTGACTGTTTCTGAGTGAACTCTTCTCACTCAGCAGACTATGACTGGTCTCTGACTGTCTCAGACTGAACTGTTCTATTTGGCTTCAAACTAAACTTCTTCTTCCTAGCTGCCTCTGTGTCTCTCCCTGAACTTTCACTGCCCCATACTGCCTCATTTGGCCTCTCTGCTTCTCTGCCTTATCTGCAATCAGACTTCTTCATTGTCTCTGTAACTTTTTCCCATATTGCCTGCTTCAGACTGCTCACCTCATATTGCCTGCTGAAACTGACTCTGCTGTAACTGACTGCTCTGAACAGAGAGCCCACCTTTCTATCATGAGAGTTGGGCATGTCCTTACTCTTACTTACTCTGCTAACTATTCCTCTGATTAGTCACTTTGCCTTCAGTGACTCATCTCAGATGTCACTTCTTTTGTGACGCTGACTCTTTCTGAGCTCTGCTTCCACACTCTTTCTATCTTAGGGATTAGATGTATGGACCACCACTGCATTCTGGATACAGGGGTTAAAGATGTCTGCTACCACTGCATTCTGAACACTGGAATTAAAGATGTGGGCCAACATTCTTAACATTTTTCTACATTCCATTCAGACTGCACAGGCCTTTGAATGTGATTTCCTCATATAGACCCCTGGAATATATAGACCTTAGCTTCACACAGACCTATTCCTCTACAGAAAACATTGCTCCAATTTCCCCATACCATTTTACTAGGAATTTAATATTAATATATGCATAAATATGTATGAATATATTTTTTGAAAAAGTCGTTTTAATGAAATGTTTTAACATTTCCAATATTTTAAAATTTACAATAATTTTTCACAGTATAAAGATTTTTAGAAAAGTAAATGTCATTCTGCTGGGTAATTTTGTACTAAAATTAACAATATGCCATTCACTACTTCCAACTCAATAGGTTTATTTTCCTTTTTTCCCTGAAGATGCCTAAACTGTGGTTGATATGTGCTAGTATTAAACTCCTATTAGGAAAATCTCACACTTGACAAATAGATATACTTCAGATTGTCTCTAAAGAAATACAGTAAGACAAATGATTGTTGTCTACCAGTTTCTTTTGCAGTATAAACTTTCACTTTATTTCCTGTTACTCAAAGAAATCATCCTTCTGGGAAAACAGAGACACATAGCAATGTTGAAAAGAATAATGAAATTTTCAAAACAAAAAGACCTTAGAAATCATTTAACCCAAAGCCTTCATCCTGAAGATAAAGGAACTGAGGCCAACCAAGGGTCACAACTTGTTTAATGGCATTTTCAGAATTAGGAATCCTGACTTGTTTATATACTAGTGTTTGTTTCTTATTTCTTATTTTGTTTTTTGCTATTGTTCTATTTCTTTTTTTTGTTGTTGTGCTATGGTCCTTATGGTATCACCTTTAAAATAAGATTCTCAGAAAGGCCAATCCATGAAACATAGTTTTTCTAACAGAAACACTTGCCTGGAAGGAAAAACTTCCAAATCACTCAGCTGCTATTAAGAGCTCCCTCTGGACTAGGGACCCTAGACAGTATATTTCACAAGCTGTAATGAGCTGGAAAATGTCCCGACTCTCTGGTGACATGAAAGCTTCAAGATTTAAAGTATTTTTTTAATGAATTTAAAAGAAACATTTCTATTGTCTTCCCTGTGGACCACATCCCATGAGACATGACCTGCATTCTGTCACAGCAATTTTATGCTTTAGGATATCACAGCAATGTTTCAGGAGAACTGCCCTTGTTTGTTTAGAACACTTTTTTTTCCCCATTAATCCTTTCAACGGCGTGGTATTACAGGTCTCTTTTTATTTTTTTTTGTAACAGAGCAACTGGAAAATTCATCAACTTACATATTATATTCATGGCAGGAGTAGAAAATGTCAGACATGTTACTACTATATTTCATTTACTACTTGTAATATGTAGTATCCATTGTCCTTGCCTAAAAATGTTCTTAGTGATGGTTCCCTAGTCTTATCAATTCTGCTGTATAAAAACATTCTCCTGAATATCTGAGATTTGACTTTTAATGAATGTTTGTATTTTTATTTCCATTTTCTACAATTATTATTAATTTAATCTTTGACAATTTTATACATAAAGATTCCATCCTTTCTAGTTCTCTCTTCACTCACACCAACCACTCCCTCCTACCTTCCTAATATTATGAGTTTTTGTTTTGTTTTTAATCTCTTTTTCTTCTTTTGAAAATAGTTTTTATTTTCATAAATGTTTTGATTATGGTTTTCTTTCTCTCAACTCCTCCCAGATCTCTACATCCCCATTCATTCAAATCCCTTCCTTCCTTCCTTCCTTTCTTTCTTTCTTTCTTTCTTTCTTTCTTTCTTTCTTTCTTTCTTTCTTTCTTTCTTTCTATCTTTGTCTTTAGGAAACAAACAAGCATCTAAAATAATAAAATAAGATTAAAAAATAGAAACCCAGAATAAGACAATTCAAACAAAAGAATCAGAAGAAAAAGTGCCAAAGAAATAGCACAAGAAACATATGTAGACACAGAGACAAACATCCTATTAAAACACAAAATTGGAAACCATAATATATACACAAAAGATCTGTAATTGTTTTTAAAATTAAGAAATAAACAATGCCCTGACAAAGCATCATAAGCATTATGAGTCAAAGGACCTCTAAAATGCCATGGAGTTCATTATGTGTTGGCTGTCTACTGGTGGGATATGGGAACTTCCTGCTCTTATGAATGGCTTTTATACCCAATGAGATCCCATTGGAGAAAACAAATTTTTCATTTGCAAATTATATCAAAAGGAGTTAGTCTCTGGGTTAAGCATGGGGGCTTGCACTCACTTCTTCTTTCCAAATTAGGACCCCATTAGGCCCAGACCTGTGCAGCTCCTGTGCATGCTGCCTGTCTCTGTGAGTTCATGAGTGTTGGTCCTGCTGTGAATTTCTGTACTTTTAAAAATAATTTATTAGTTCTTCAAGAATGCTCTATAATATTTTGTTACAGTATCACACCCCAGCTCCAACTCCTCACAGACCGTACCCCAACTTTGTATACTTTTTATAAGCCTATTAAGTCCATTTGTGCATTCTGTATATTCTTGATTGTGTCTAATTCCACTGGATCATGGTTGACTTACCAGGGGCTGCACTCTTAGAGAAAATTTTGCTTCCCACTCTGAGCAGTGATCAATTGCCAACAGTCTGCCAGTTAGCATTTAGACTTTGTGCCTACCTCCGCTCTCCATTCAGAGATTTGTTTTGGTGTGTGCTTGCACAGGTCTTGTGCTTTGAATTTAGGTGGACAGAAACTAAAGGTACTGTTATACTATAGACCATAGACTATAAAATCTGTTGTCATATTATAGACATAGATTTTCATTCAAAAGCTGTTTTATCTTGTCTAATTCAACTACTAGTCCTAGTCCTGGAGTCCTGGATCCTTTTGGCCACTTACAATCTACTCTTAAGCTTCCACTACTGACTGAACCACTCTGATTATCTCCTTCTGTACTCTGACTTTTCGGTTCAACTCATTCATTGCTCTGCTCGAACTCTTCTCCAACCTGCTAGCTCAAACTGATCCTCTGAGTCAGCTTACAGTTTCTCAACTTCTCTTCTGACTGGATGATTCTGCTCTGCTCAGCTTCAAACTGACTCACTCTTCCTAATACTGACTTCTGCCAAACTGCCTCTGTGTCTCTGTGTCTGTCTCTGAGCTCTTCTTGCTCCATACTGCCTCAGTCAGCCTCTATGCTACTCAGTCAGGATGATTGCTCACCTCACACTGCCTGCTATAATTGACTCCAGCTGTAACTGGATTGCTGCGCTGAGCTGGGAGCTCTCCTTTCTATCCTGATAGTTGGGCCTGTCCTCACTCTGACTCACTCTACCAACTCATCCTCTTATCTGTCACTTTGCCTGCCATTCACTCTGACTCATCTCAGATGTCTCTTCCAGTCTGACACTGACTCCTAAGTTCTGCTTTTTGTCTTCCAAGTGCTGGGGTTAAAGGCATGAACCAACACTGCCTTCTAAATACTGGTATTAAAGGTCTGTACCAACATTCTTAACATTCATTCTATATTCCATCCAGACCACACAGGCCTCTGAATATGATTACTTCATATAGACACTTCCTAGCATTCACACAGGCTTATTCCTCTACAGAATATATATGAGATTAAAATTAGTTCCCTAATTTCTATCTAGTAAACATTTGTTTATTTTTTTGATCCTAGATTTTCAAATTAGTGTCTTTTTTATTACATTCATTTCTATTATCCCCCTAATCACTGTAGCAACAAATAATGGCAGTTAACATGAATTCATTACTGATCCTTTACATCTATAGGTTAGTAGGGTTTCTGGAGCACAATATATTATCTCCAGTTTTTACCTGTGTTTCACTGGTGTTGTTTCTTCGAATTACCATATGTGTTTACTTCACTGTGGACTGGGAAAATTGTTACAGGCAAGCAGATAATCCCTCTGTCACCATTAACTTTGATTACAGAGAAATGATTTCTATTCACAACAACTAAACATCATTCACTTTAAATATCTCTTCTCTAGAGTAGTACATAATTTAATATTCGAAGCATGATCTAATGCTTAGAAAAAATGTTATTTAAATCTATTATTTATGCCTTGATTCATTATATAGCTTCCTTTTAAAGACACATTCATGCTGATAGCATAAGCTTATTATAAAAATTAAATACTTTAATTATCTTGCCTATTTTTTATAGTACTGGAAAACCATAATTGCACATTTCATGTTATACTAGGAAGCTAGCTTTATGAGGCAGCATAATAAATTGAATATACTTCCAGACAGTTAACAAAACTTGTTTCTTTCTCAATGCCTACTAATTTTGAATAAAATATATATGTCCTTTTTACAACTATGGATATTTTAATAAGTAGGAAAATCTGGTTGATATATTTTACTGACAATCAAATTCATGGTTCTCAAAATGAATAATGAGTATATGTTGTCTGACATATCTAAGTAACAAATGGAAGCACAAACCAGTAGAATGATCCTTCAGGTATTTTCTTCTGTACCTGGAATTCATCTGGTTCCAAATACTTAAACATTATATCTGATTATTTGAATATGAAAAAAATATGTTACATAAGTGACTAAACAATTCCACCAAGAAACTCCCTATAGCTTATAAACATTTTCAGCAAAGTAGCTGGATATAAAATTACCTCACAAAAAACAGTAACACTCCTATATAGACATGAAAAATGGACTGAGAAAGAAATCTAGGAAACAACATCTTTCACAATAGCCTCAAATTATATAAAATATCGTGGGGTAACACTAACCAAGCAAGTGAAAGACTTGTACAATAAAAACTTCAAATCATTGAAGAAAGAAATGGAATAATGTATCAGAAGATGGAAAGACCTCCCATGATCATAGATTGGTAAGATTAATATAATAAAAATGGCCACCCTAAAAGGCTAATGATTCAAAGGAATCCTCATCAAAATTCCAATAAATTCTTCACAGATCTTGAAAGGACAATTTTTAGCTTCTTTTGGAAATGCAAAAAGCCAAGGATAGCTAAAACAATCTTGAACAATAAAAAAAAAGACCTGCTCAAGGTCTTGCCTATCTCAATTTTAACTTGTACTACAAAGCTACAGTAATAAAAACAGGAAAGCATTGGCATAAAAACACATATGTTGACCAATGAAATCAGATTTAATATGCAGATATAAATCAATGAATCTATGGACATCTGATTTTTGATGAAGAGGCAAGTAATACACACTGGAAAAAAGACAGCACCATCTTCAACAAATGGTGCTGATCCACCTTGATGCCTGCATGCAGAGCAATCCACATACTTATAATTCAACACAAAATCCAATTCCAAAAGGATCAAAAAACAAAAATCTCAACATAAAACTAGTTATACTGAACATGGCAGAAGAGAAAATGGAGAACATCCTTGAACTCATTGGCAAAGAAAAAGACCTGCATAGAATGCCGTTAGCAGAGGCATTAAGATAAAAAAAAAAATTAAAAGCAGAAACTCATGAAAGGCAAAAGACACTCTCATTCAGAAAGAGCAGTAGCATAAAGAATGAGGAAGGATTTTTTATTAACTACATATCTAATAGAGGGCTAATATCCAAAATATATAAAGAACTCAAGAAACTGGATATCAAGGAAATAATCTAACTTAAAATGGGTTAGAGATCTAAACAGAATTCTTGATAGAGGAAACTAAAATGTTTGTGAAATACTTAAATGTTCATCGTTAGCCATCAGGAAAATTGAAATCAAAACTACTTCGAGATTTCATGTTTTACCTATCAGAATCACTATGATCAATAAAGCAAGTGACAGTTCAGGCTGGTGATGATGTGGAGGAAGAAGAACATTGCTCCATTGCTGGTTGGAGTGAAAATTCTCACAGCCACTGTGGAAATCAGTGTGGCAGTTATTTGGGAAGATGGAACTCTATCTTACTCAAGATCCAGCGATACAATTTTTGTACATATATCTAAAGAGAACTTAATCATACCACAGAGATATTTGCTCAACCATGTTCATTGCTGCTTTAATCATAATAACCAGATACTGAAAACAGCCTAAATGTACCTCAACAGAATAATGAATAAAGAAAATGTGGTATATTTACACATGGAATATTACTCAGACATTAAAAAATTACATCATAAAATTGGCAGGTAAATGGTTGGGACTAGAAAAAAAATATCCTGAGTGAGGTAACCCTGACTCAGAAAGATAACTATGGTATGTATTCACTTACATGTGAATATTGAGTGCTCTGTCAATGGTAACCAAGCTACAATCCATAGAATCACAAAGAGTTGATATCCTCCCTTAATTGCCCCTTTAATATGGAAACCTAATACAATAGAAACTTCCTAAAACATAAACATGAAGCAGAACTCAGGAGTCATTGTCAAGCAGGAAGTAATTTCTTAGATGAATCAGAATGAAGGGTAGGCAAAACGATAAATTGGAGGAAGAGTTAGCAGAGTGAGACAGAATGAGGACACTCCCAACTTATACAATAGAAAAGCAGGCTCTCAGTTCAGAGACAGAGGATAGGCAGAGAAGTAGTAAGTCTTGGAGGTTTAAATGTTCTAGGTTGTATGGAGGTTTATTAGATAGTAAGGAGCCTGAAATGCTACAGAATTCCAAGAGTAGGATTGGGAATTGAATTAGGCAAAGAATTAAAAAGACATTTTCCCTTGAATCTATAGCAACATTGAATGTTACACATTATAAAAATATATCATGAAATACACCATTTTCTATACATATGTATAAATTTTTATATTTCAATTGAAATAACAAAGATATTTTGTATATCCACTTTAGTTTCCTATGTAAAAACAAAATCATCATATGCTAATTTTTATATCTTTTTGATTGCTAAGCTTGAATTCTTTCATAAATTAAAAAAAATTTCAACACTTTGTTGTGACCATACAATATTTCTTTTACTAATTTTAAAGACAACTACTCTAATATTATATTTCTGTTTGTTGTTATAGGTTTTTAGTAGGCACTTCTTTTTCTGCCTGATATTATTTCCATTGTCTGGTTCATTATAAAATTACATTATAAACAGAAATCAATTTTTCATGAAGTCTTTTGCATCCATTAAGCCCATTATATGCTTTTAACAATCTCATAATTTCTATTTTTAATAAGATTTTAACCGAAATAGATTTACATCACTTTTTCTCCAGCCTTTCCTCCCTTCTGCCTTTCCCAGCTATCTTCTCTTGAATCCCTCCCAAGTCTACTACCCCTAACAAGCAGCATTTTTTATTTGATTAAAATTTGTCTATGCATATGTATGCATGTATGTATGTATATGCACAAATATATGTAAATACAGATAACTGAGTCAATTTTAGTTGTTTGTGTGTAAATGATTTCAGGGATGATCACTCTGCATTGGATAATCAATAAAAGGGTTCATCTCTAGGAGAGTCTATTTATCTTTTTCTCAGAAATTAGTTGCCTGTAGCTACATGCTTAGGGTTAGGACCCCATGAAATTTCTCCCTTCCAAGAGAACATGTCCATTGATATTGCCATTGTTCTGGTCTTGTTTATGAAGTCATTTCAGGGGAGACTATTTCACATCAAACTTCTAGTATACACTGGGGATGGACTCCCCATGATCTTTTGACCTCTACAGTGTGTCCAATTTTGGTTTTTCTTTGACGGTCTTCATTTTCTGTAAAGAGAAATTCTTTGATAAGAATGGTAGCTACACTTATCTGTGGATGAAAAGATAAGAATCTAGTAATGATTTATGCTGGTCTAGCAAAGGAAAGTAGCAGATGATTTCCTCAGTCCTACGACCTTATGGCTCCAGTAAGCTGACTATGTTTCCAGAATCAGACATGATTTTCCTTCTGTTAAGTAGGCCTTTAAGGCCAGTTAGATTGTTGTTGGATGTCACTGATATGTGAGTGTCACTTTTTACACCTTTATGCACATTTTGCAATGCTGGTAACTGCCCTGTTTCATAAGTATTGCAACTGGGCAGGAATATTTAATTGTTTCCCTCCCTGGTAGCTAGCTTGCAGAGTATTTTCTGGAAATATGGGACCAAGATCTTTTCAAGTCAGAAAATCCGTGTTGTTGGAAGTTACTTGGACCACCATAAAACATTAAACAGGAGGATTTCTTGTGCCTGTGTGTATATATATATATATATATATATATATATATATATATATATAGTGTGTGTGTGTGTGTGTATGTATGAGTGTGTGTGTGTACATTTATATACACACATACACACATATATATATTATATATATATATATATATATACTCATATGTATTGTGTATAATTTTAACTATATATAAAGAAATATGATTCCTTGACAGATTATTAAATAATTTTATTTGTCTCTCATACCACCTTCTAAGGGTTTTATATTAAGGGCTACACAGTTAGAGATGATTGTATATTGATAACCAGAGTACTGTTATAAGCAATTGAAAGCAATGTGTTGTGAGTTATTTTCATTGATTATTCTTCAAAAACTGATTGGCTCAATCTCAGTGAGATCTTTCTAGTGGTTTTTGATTTTTTTTATATGATGTTATGATTTTTAGTTTGACTTTTATTATGGATCTATATTTTCTTGGTATCCATATATTCTCATGCTGTCTTGGTACTTAAAGTTCTTCAAAAATCAAATGCCTTTAGGCTGTGGCATTTTCAAAAATGCATTAACATGACTGATTGTACCTCCATTTCTGCTTTGTCATCTTCTTTTCCTTATTACATATCTCTGCATTTAAAAGAAGTATTACTCTGGAATTTTATCTTATAATCATCTAAATTATTTTATAAATTATAAGTTTATTGTTAATCTATACTTAAAGATGATCAAAGATATTACACATATAAAATATTTTAATATATGTGTTTGTCCCCAATGTAATTTGAAATGATAACAATAGTTTCTCACTTGGTCAGTTCTGTTAAAGTGACAATATATTATTACAACTAATTGAAAAATTAGTGTTCTGTTCATATAGCTGATGCAAGATTTTAAAAGCCATAACTGACTAAAGAAGATAGAAAGAAACAGTCATAAACTGAAAACAGACATTGTTATGAATCCAAATTTATGTTACCATGGAAACTTTCTCAATAAGGTCTAATGTCATAATAAAATATAAACATGGAATCCTTGCACCTGTGCAATATCCAAGTACATGTGGGATGTCCAGGTACCTGCTTGAGGTCCTAGTGCCTGTGTGGTATCAAGGTACCTGCTAGATGTTGATGTCCTTGCAGATTGGCCTAGTGCCTGCATGATAACCAGGCATCTTCAGGATCCCCTGGAGTCTAAAGCATGTCCTGGAGTCTCTGGGAGGTTCAGATGCCTGTAGGAGGCTCTGCTGCCTTTACGATGCTCAGGTGTCAATGGGATATCTTGGTGCCTTTGGAAGGTCCAATCATCTGTGGGATGCCCTGGTACCTGCAGGATGTCTGGGTGTCTGACGGATGTCCAAGTGTCTGGTTATTGGTCTAGTGTCTGCATGATGCCCAGACATCTCTGAGATGCCCTGGAGCCTCAGGGATGCCCCAGTGCCAGTGGACTGTCTTGGTGCCTGCAGGCTCTCCAGGTTCCTGCTGGAGGACTGGTAAGTACCTGTAGACTTGAGCAGTGAGGCCAAACTTCAGGTGAAACCTCATCATGCTTACTTATGTGCTAGTATGGGCCAGATGACTGTCCATCATCAGAGCACCTGCTGTCTCAGCAAGTGTGATGATGACTGAGATCCGTGCTGCTGCCACACTAGCTGGAAGTAATTTTCTTTTATTTTTTGGGTTTCTTTGTGTTTTGTTTTATTTTGTTTTGAGGGCACAGGGGAAGGAGGTATCAACAGACAGGACTAGAAAGAGTATGTTTGTGATAAATTGTATGAAACTAAAATTATTAATAAAAGCATTAAAATATATAAAAATGGGAAATGTGCTGCTTAATATCTTGCTTGAATTTAATAGAGGCATATTAATAAAGTACCTTCATCCTCCTGGTTAGTTCATTGTTCAGCAAATATGTACATTTTTATTATCTCCAAGTACTTTTAAAGCATAAAAGAAACAAAATAATCTCTTATTTACTTTGCAATGTAAGATAATAGTCAATAAGTAATAAGTAAGTTAATTATTATATTAGAATGATATATATTAAAGAAAAGAAAAGATAACAAATTTAGGTATATTAGAGTACTGATTTGAAGAGATAACTTAAGTTTCATGGTTAGGATGGACTTTTTATAAGATTAAATTTTAACAGTTTCTTCAAGGAAGGTAAACACTAGAGCCATGGTTTATTACAGAGAAGATGGAGACAGAAAATCTAGACGTAAAAAAACAAAAATGGAAGGAAGGGAAGATGGAATAAGATAGAGATTAGTTAGGGATAAGAATATGAGAGAGAGAGAGAGAGAGAGAGAGAGAGACAGAGAGACAGACAGACAGACAGAGAGACAGAGAGACAGAGAGACAGACAGAGAGACAGAGAGGGAGAGAGAATTTGTGTGAAGGAAATAATGAAGAGAAGAATGGGAGGAAAAGCATCTGTTAAAACGTCCTGATGCCTCATAAAGATGTTCACCAAATATCAAAAAAGAATATGTGGCTGCTTCTGGAGAAGTTTGTAAGATGCAACCAAGAAGGCATATAAGACAAAACCAAGAAAAAGCTCAGAACAAGAAAAGCACTTTATAATGTAATGGTGATCATGAGCTTTAAAAGAAATGAAAAAAAAAAAAAAGATTACACTTTACTTTAGAGAATTTGATTACATGGCAGTCTTTTTAGTGAAGTCACTGAAAGTGGATTGTACAGAAGGGAGAAGTTTAAGAAAGTAAAACTATGGAGAAGAGTTACTATGTATTTATTAATTTTAGATAAGAAATTACAGTAGCTGGGACAAAAGCTTTATTTTGGTAAACTGTGGCTGAAGAATCGATGTATGTTGTAGGATAGATAAGTATGGCTTGCAGGTGAGTTTGATATGAATTTTATATATTAATTACTCTAATTGATCTCAAAGACTAAAGTAATATAGAAATATATGATTTTAAAAAATTAGTAGTTTCATTGGCTTTCCTTAATGTCATCCCACATATCTCACACATAGAGCTATAAGACTGGAGTTATTTCTATCACTGATATTAATATTTAAAGAAATATATTAAGTTAAATCTGCATTTCATACATATACTTAATTTTCAAGTTTGGAATCCCATCAATAACTGAGTTACTAAAAGAAAGGGTTGCATTGTTTCAACATGCAGGATTCAAAGAGTAAATCTAGGTTGTACTAGTTTTGACTTTAATTTCTATCCTTTGAAGTCGAGATGTCTCCTCCCAAAGAAAAAGAAAAAATAAAGGAGTTTGGTGATGATATACTTATTAAACAAATAGTTAAGGATAAATCAGATGCATTATAAAGCCAAGCTTCTTTTTTTAACTCTTCAGGGACCCAAAGGCACAAATTTAAGAGATGAGATTCTGAAAAAAGATGAAATCAACTAGAATAATATGACTACAGTCATCCCTTAGTCACTCAAAAAAGAGGTAAGGTGTCTGAGGCAGGAAGGAGGGGAATCAGTCTAATTTTAAGGAACTATTAATGCCGTCTCAATGAAGGTTGAGGTGATGCAGAAGAGCTCCTAGGGTGAGCTTCACACAAAGCTTCTGCACTATCAACAGAAAATTTCACACAGAAGTTTCACAAAATACAAAGCCATTAAGAATTACACTGGAAGGAAAATCCCTTCAATCTTCATCCATGAACCAAAATATCCCCAGCTCCTACTTATGACCAAAGTATACTTTTCCTCTTCAGTACCATTCTGAGTACCATAGCAGACTGCTGCTCAAGGAGCTTCTGGGCATCTTTGATAACACCATTAATTTCACTTCATACACCCACTTCCTGAACAAAGAAATTGGCACTCTCTTGGGCTGAATTCTACAAACAAATTTATGTTTCTAATACCTTTGTGTAAACCATTTTCTGTACTTGTCTCTTAGGTTAATACCTATGAATTAGGTAATTACACATTTGCTCAATTCATGCTTTAATTAAAGATAGTAAGAAAGGAGCTTATAATTAAAGGTCATTTATTAAATTAACAATATACCAGTCAGTTATTTTTACTTTATAAATCTCACTAGGCTACATTATACTGTATATATTGTATCTGCCATCCTTATCAGTCAAAGCAGGCATTTTTCCATGAGTGAAAAATAGACATATTTTTAACTCATCTTCTAAATGTTTATAAAACTCTGCAAAATTGCCAAATTTTCTGCAATTCTTATTTGACTTGAATAAACAGAAAAACATGGGGCACTGAATAAATAATATAATGAAATAAAAACTATTTTTCTTCACTGAAGTGGAAATCTTGAAGAGGTCAATCTGAATAGTCTTTTCATAAGAAAAAACATTCTTGGAAGCCTTAAGTTATACGCAGGTCTATTACACTGAAAACTCTCTACTTCCTTTAGGAATTATGTTCACTTTATATTTTAACAAAATATCCATTCTGGAGTGTCACTTTGCGTTTTCCTCGCCATGTCTAAGAAATAAGGAACAAAAATTTCAAAAATAGCTTTGTGATCATTCTCCTGTTGTGTGTCTTGCCCATATATTTATTCTAGGCAAAAAAATGCCCTTTTCCCACTTCTCTTTCTGTTTCAGGGTATTGATTGGCAGACCAGGAGGTAACATAGTTTGGACAGTGTTGGGGTCTTATGGAGGGGCTGCTGCTTGGGTCTCCATTACACTAACATCATCATGTGAAAGCAAGCTCAAAGGGACCAAATCTTTTCATTTTGTCTCTTTGGAATCAACTCAAATTCAACACTCACTCTGAAGATTTCTCTAAAATAAGTAAACTTATCTGTCCATTACAGTTTCTCAGACTACATAAGAGCCTTCAGCAACTATGAATAGAACTTATGGCAGATTGAGACTTTCAATAGCCTCTTCCTGGTCTTACATGTATATGGCTTCTAATAGACAGGGATAAGTAAGTTTGGGGGAGTTACTCATTTTACAGACAGGTGGGATTCTAACTATTACCAGCACTGATGTTATCCCAGTTCTTTAAGATAATAGTCCTTCTTTTATGAAGAAAGAAGGAATAAGCTAAGGAGTGTAAGCAAGTCTACAAATCAAAGATGAATTGGTGAAAAATGAGTTACTGTGAGTATTAGAAAGATATTAACTCTTCCCAAGGAATAAAATACAGTTTTATGTGAATTGAGCAAGATGTTCTTATTGTTGCATGTTTTAAATCGCACTGTATTGTATCCTACCTCTAACCCTAACCCAAATAATGTGGATACCCTTGTAAATATTCTCAATAAACAATGGACCATGCATTAATAAGGTTGGAAATGGGAAGAATTTTAAGACAAAAGCTGACAGACTATTTTACATCAAAGAAATTGTTAAGCTGTTAAAGCAGTTGTTAGATACCTTTTGTTATAATTAAATTAACTCATTATTTTATCATCCTCATAGAGAGACTATGAAAAAAAAAGTCTAGTCTGTCATGTCTTCATATTATGTTCCATGAGTTAATTTCAGTTCAAATCAAGAAGATATATTGTATATGTTGCCTTGGGGAAATTATGAAATCTTTTGTGATATTCTTTTTATAAAATTTAAAAAGTAAGAACAATATCAAACATTACTGTACTTGCTTCATAAGACTGTTCTAAAAATCAATGACAATATTAGTTTAAATATCTTTCAGATTTAAATAACTGAAAACTTTAAAGTGCAATTGATGGCAAAGTTTATTGATTATTGTGTAAAGTATTAAAAGAAACTCATATGTGCATGAATCTACTATTCAGTTCATTTTTCTTGCTGAGAGAGGTCATGAGAGGAGCTTGACCATTTTTTTGAGGCACACTCTGAAATACTTTTTCCATCTTGCTGGAGATGATTATACATTTTATACAAACTACTAAAACAAATAGAGAACTGCCCTATTTCTCATGAGGTCTTGATTCACATTGTCTCTTTCTATCAGATTTTAACTTTGAAACATCTATATGCACCAAAAGTTATGAAGGTTTATTACAAATTTCTGGAAATTTTGGCCTTCCTATTACTAACTAAAACAGTACCTCCCAAAAATTTAATGTGCTAATTAAATAACATTTTCATTTGCATTTTCATTTTTTTTTGTAAAAATTCATCTAAGCAAAGACTTACTTAATGTCTAAACATGAAAGTAAGTTAATGTAATCTTAAAAATTCTTAGATTTTCTGTGGAATTTGCTTCATTTAAGAGGTCCGGAAAGGACAGTCAAATCAAAAATATTTTCTCAGATAACAGTATGTGTAGGATTCAATTCTGTTTGCCTGGTAATTAAGTAATTAAGAAATACTTAATTAGTGGGAAAGTGTTATATTAATTCATCCTACTGGTCATCTAGAAAGCAGTCTTTGCATATCTACTGTGTTCTGAACACATACAGAAGATGAAAGTCTGCAGCTTTGGATCCTAAGTTTATAGCACTAGGAAAAACAGTCTAAAGACTTGCGAGATGATGAAGCAAGTGCTCTAACTTGAACCCTAAAAAGACATCTAAACGATTACAGAATAGATGATGGATGGTTAGGATTTTATGCAGAAAAACAGAATATAGGTCAAAGGGCCCTGAATCCTGAAGTATATTAGCTACATTTGAAAAATAGCAGTTAATCACTGTGGCTGCAGTGCAGAATATTCTATTGCAATACATTATGTATCTGATAGACTTATTAAATTGAGAATGGGAGAGTTTAAGTAATCAAGTTTTTGAGATACTGAAAAAGCAATGAGATCAGAGACAAAAATGATTTTACTTGGAGTGTATTTTAGAATAATATTTGGGCAGCAGAGTCACAGTGTTCACTAACCTAGCAGGAGAGAAGGGGAGACTGAGAAGAAGACTAAGTTTTGTGTAAACAAAAATATTGCTTAGTGGCTTGAGGCTGAGAGAAAATAACAGAGCTTGCAAAAGTTGGCTGAAAAAATGCAGTTAGGGCTTTTGTTAAATTTAACCCTTCCCTGCTGTTATCATCAATTCTGTCCCATCACCAAGAGTAATTCAGGTGGCATTTACTCTCTTGTTCCAAATTCAGGACAAGATCAAAGGGAAATGAGATGTCATTTACCCTCCCTTGCCACTCACTTTAAGTCTATAAATGGCTACAATGTTTGAAGCTTTGAACCATCACCCATAATGTGAAAAAAAATAACAAGTATATAATCATTTCACATTAGCATATATAGTGATTGTTGATCTCACCGTTCATAATAATCCTGTGTACTTCTACTATGAATATTAAATAGGTACATCTTTGCTAAAGGGAGGTTCTGGTGGTCCTTACAGGCAGGTGTGGCTTTCCTGGATAATGCTAAGCTGTACAATTCTCCAAATATCTAATAAGATTTTATCTCTACATTCATAGTACAAGTACAATGAATATGTTTCCCTTACACTTAGTAGATCATGGCTTTGCATTATCTTTATGCATATATCTTATTCTTCCAACTAATGCTAATTCTTTGAGGCTGAGAAATTA
Organism: Cricetomys ansorgei; assembly: GCA_026225945.1. Lineage (NCBI taxonomy): Eukaryota > Metazoa > Chordata > Mammalia > Rodentia > Nesomyidae > Cricetomys > Cricetomys ansorgei. The sequence goes on from JAMJFZ010002812.1 coordinate 5,435,287, forward strand.
ATCACAGCCCAGATATTTTAGTAGCAGGTGATTTCTAAATCAGTACTTCCTGTGTCAAAACAGTAGCTATACTTTGAATAAAGAATCACTCCTATCCTAACCATTAGTAATGATTTTCATATCAGAGTATTCTTGTAAGTGCAGATAAAAATGAAGAAAATACAAATCTTTTAAAAGTGACTTAATAAATGCCTACTTCTTGTGAACAGTGTATAAATTCTAAGAATACAAATTTTTGCCAAAATAAACAAAGTCTTATTTTCTATCTAATAGGTAAGAAAGGTATTAAATAACACATATATTTAAGGATGAGCTGACAACACTAACAAAAAATAAAAAAAGTGCCTGTATAGAAGAAAAGTACTCTTTCAAAACACCCTTTCAAAACAGGGTATTTCAAAAACAGGGCATTCAAAAATACCCTTTCAAAACAATTTCTTTTTCTTTATGATTGCATGTCATACTAAGTCATGAACAACTTGGGTCCTTGAACCCTTGTTGTAGATGTTTATTTGGTTACATATAAAATAATTGTTTTGTGCACTGTTGGGAAAAGGGCTGCCTAGGCATTGGCATTTTGTACTTTCTGGAGGTGTTGGATATGTGGGGGATGTTTGATTGTTCATGATCTGCACAAGCTGTGGAGTTCTGTTTCAGTGAAAACACCTGATCCGGGACACTCAAGGTTCCACTGGGATAGTGGTTCCCTCTGCTAAGGTTTGACAAGTTTACACATCTGAAAATGCCTCCATATCTTCTTTGGTGAGCTGCGACAGTAGGTGTACTACTTCAGTTGGCAACCAATATGGGTAGTCAGTAAATAAAGAAGGACAAGACGTCATGTCTGCTACATACAACATGGAGACAAGGAAGAAGAAATAGAAACTTGAGACCTCACAGAGTCGTTTATTATTGTTTTTTTTTTGTTTCTTTTTTTCTTCTGTAAACCTGACTACAAGTGGTCCAGATATTTGTGAGGCAGCCCTGACAAGACACATCTGCTATGGGGATGATAACTCAACTCTACCTGGAAACCATTTCTGCAGAAAAGGTTACCAGTTTTTCCTGCAAAACAGACACTATCTTAAAATCTGGAAAGTGTTTCCTGAGGGTCAACATACAGAAGTTGTCTTCCAGAATTTGCCAAGATTGTATCTCATGTTGTCAGCCAAACTTGGTACTGTAAATGTCACCGAGGTGGAACTGGTTTTGAAGGCATGAAGAGGTCATATAGAGCAGCAGAGTTTTAGCATCATGAGAGGCCAAGAGAGGCCATTGGGGAAGGTGCAATCTCAGGAGCAGTTGAAGGCCCAGATCAAAGGAGTCATATAAAGAAGTTGAGGCTTGGCGTGATGAAGAGAGCCCAGGAGAGTCTATTAGTAAAAATGCAGCCCAGTTGCAGCAGAAGACTCTAGCATTCTGAAGATGCCAGTACCATGGGATGACCATCAAGAAGAGCAACAGAAATGAAGTAAAGCCAGCTGAAGCCTGGAGGACAAGTTGTGTATACTGCAGAGACAGAAACAGAGAAGTTACCCAAACCCTTTGGAGAAGCCCAGAAGATTGTGAGTAAATTCCATATAATTGGACATTGATAATGTTTTTCTGCTGTCCAAAAACATCATGAAAAGCTTGATAGATGTTTGGTTTCATTTGGTCCTGTTCATTAGCAACCATTGTGATTGGTCATCTTGTAAGTAGTTTTTCTGGTGTAGTATTAAATTGTGTTGTAGAGACAAAACATTTTTTGTTTTATACAGAAAGGAGGGAGTGTTTGGCACTTTATTTTTTGCTATATATAACATAATTGTTTTGTGCACTTTTGAGAAAGGGGCATCCTAGGCCTTAGCATTTTGTATTGTCTGAAGGAGTTGGATTTATGTGGGGGATGTTTGATTGCTTATGATTTTCACATGATATCAATAGAGTATCTGAGGAATTCTGTATCAATAAAAACACTTGAGCCAAGATGCTCAGAGTTCTACTGTCCAGAATGGCATTTGCCATGATGGTGGTTCCCTCTGTTGAGGTCTGATAAGGTTTATATCTACAAAAATGTCTCTGTGTCCTTGGTGAACTGCCATGGAAACTTACTTTACAAACCCTGACTATGGCCAGTAGGGGGTGAAGAAACTTTAGAAACACAAACACACATACTATGAAGCTATGATCAGGTGGGTTCTCTACCTTAGCTACCTTAGTACCCTGGGGCTTTAGTGTGTTTATTAGGCACAACACAGGCAAAGGAGTAGCTAGTCTGAGTAGGAGTTCTCTGCACATGAGCAGAATGCATCTGTATAAATGCAGGGGGAGGACACAGTTGCTAGTTATTGAACACGCTGAAGAATCATCCATAAAGACTCTCAAGAAAAACTTTGAAATTTCATCATTACTCATGAGTCTCACCAGTATGGGTAACAGTGCTGCCAGTTCCCCATTAATCAGTGGTAGAGCCCTTGACAGGCCACATTCATACCCATGTCAAAATACATATTCAAGCAGGATTTCACTTATTCAGTACTTTATCTACTCCTTATATCTCCCTTTTCTTATTTCTTAGATGTTCTGGAGAAACTTTCACCCTTAGATCAGGGATAATTTGCTGCAATGCTTGAAACCAGACTGTAACGATGAGAAGGAAGAACATAGCAACCACCATGCTTCACAAAAATAAAGACTCACTCAGGGATTTCTCTATGCCCTACTGTCCTAAGCTTATTTCTCCAGACAAGTGTTCATCTACATGCAGGAAAGACATGCACCATTCTGTGATTAATTGACTCTGTGGATTAGTTAGACCCAGAAGAATGACACCTAAGGTCAATGTGACTTTTTTTACTGTTGTTTTTAATATTTATATTAGCTAATTAAAGAAAATGTATAAATTGATCATGACATGATATTTTAATATATATACATATTCCATTGTCAAAAGGATGTATCAAGCTACATAAAGCATGCATTAACTTATATACGTATCATTTTATTCTCTTACAATATAAAAATATAAAGAGTAGTTGTTAACTGTAACCATCCTCTTATATAGTAGATATGCTGAAATTATTCCTCATGTACAGCTAATATCTTGTATCCTTTGATAAATGTCTCTATACTTCAGCTCCATACTAGTTGCTGATAACTTGGTTCTTCCTAGATTCCTAGGAATGAAATTACTACACCTACCTTTTGAGAAAAGACAAGGTTTTCTTTTTTCTTTCAAGGCTGACTGGCATGTTATTTTTGATGGATAGATAGAGATATTACTTTTACCTTTCCTTTACCCATATATCCATTGGTAGACACTGATGTGACTCTGTGGTGGCTCCTTTTATAGTGTACCAATTAATATGGGATGAAAGGTATCTCTTCATCTTAGTCATATAATTTCTTGTGATTATATATCCAGTAGCAGAATTATCAGATCATGTTAGCCTTATCTTTTGAGGAGTTTTAATATTTTTTCCTTAGTGATTATACTACTGACATTATTACCCACAGTATTCAAGGATTCCCTTTTCTCAATATTCTCTGTATGCATTAGTTCATCTCAACCTTCCTAGTAGGTGTGAGGTAATTTTATAGTAAATTTAACCTGAATTTCTTTCATGATCAGTGATGTTAAGTATTTTCTCATTTATCTATAGTCATTTGTGTGTTTTCTTTGAGAAATATCTACCCAGATCTTTTTTCATATTTTAATTAGGCTAATTTCTTTTACACTGCTGAATTAACTTATCAGATAAATTGTCTATAAGCTGTTTCCTATCGTGGCTTTTATTTTTATTTCATTGGTTACAACCTTTGTGTACAGAAGTTTTTATATTTGGTTTAACTCAGTTTATCTAATTTTGGTTTTTTTCACTATGCTTTTGAAGTCTTATATAAGATATCATCGTTAGGATAAATATTACAGAGCTTCCCCAGTTTCTGGTTTCAACAATGTTGAGTTTTAAAATACTTTTTCTTGTCTTTTTTTATAGAGTAATACAAGGAGTTCAGCCCAAGTGTCACAAATAAGCCTGTACAGAAAACCTTACTTCACAAGAATGGAAGCTAATCCTTATTCAGTGAAAGGGCAATATCATTCAACCTGAAATATTATTTGAAGATCATTAATTTGCCTTTTAGTTATCTATCCATAGTAAATGGAATGTTCAAGATTGAGCTAGTAGTTTTATTTACCAAATGTAATAAATTAATATTCTAGTTGCAGCATTTCTTTTGTAATTTTTACAAAGAAAATTTGTAGCTACTCATCTCATTTAAAAGTAACTTTAAACCACAGTAGACATTCACAAGTGTAGGATGATGTAAGTTGGGAAGGAACTCTTTTTATTGGTCTCCAAAGATCTTTCACTCTGCTTGGCTGACTTTGCAACTACAATAAAGTGCAGCCAGACTCCAGTAAAAAGAAATAAAGTGAACACTTTGCTTCATGGTACCTTTGCTGTGGTTTGCATTTCACCACTGGCTTATAGAGATGAAATCTATTACTCCGCAAGCATTGCTTGCACAAATGAAAGATAAATTTTTCTCTTAGATGGGAAAAATCACTGAGACTCATAAAATATTGATGATGAAAGCTCTGGGAATTAAATATATCCCTGACCATAGGTTTCTCTTGACAGTGAGGCACAGTCAGTTTAACCCATTTTTCTTCCTGTAAGATTCACATCAAGAATGATATGGAAAGAAAGGAATACAAAATTTAGGAGTCCTATGAGTATAGATTTTTGAGAAAGGTAATCCTTCTGTCTTTCATTTTCTATCATGCATTGTGTTTCTTATCTGTTCTAAATTCAGCTGAGTGATAAAACATGGTCGATCTGATGCTTGAGGCCGTTCAAGTGCTAAGAGGGGGAAATAGTCTTGGAAGAATGCAGAAAGTACATATCTTAATGTAACATATAACAATAACCAACATTGATGTCATGGAAGAAATCCATGTACTCCATAAGTAGGTATGGAGTACATTGAATTACATTCATTAATATATCCATACAAGGTAATGAGTTTCATGATAGTTTTCATATATTTACTTACATAATGACACATATATATGTGTCATTATACTTTGCTCTAATTTAACCCTCTTCACTACTTCCCACTTAATGGTTTCCTTCCTCCACCAAAAAATGCACCCCTCCTGCTTCCACGTCATACATATTTCTGTACTCAGATTATGGTGATTGAATATGCATTTAAATATGTATGGATATTAACTAATGATATTACTTTACTTATCTAGATTTTTTTGCATTGCTAACATTTCAAAGTCATTATAAATTTGTAAGCATACTTTTTCACCTTATTCCATTTGTAGAGTGCATGAGACAACTATTATTGCTGTGAATAGTTTTTAATATATTTATCCAAATTTTATAAAAAAAATTTACATTACTAGAAAACTAAAGTTTAAAGAACTAATTCTCTTATGAACATTTTATTAAATTATATATTATGAGCACAGATTTAAAAATTATATATGGCAGTATTCATAATAAATCTAAATATTGGAAATGTATTGAAAATAATGAATTATTGTCATTAGCATTTTATAAGAAGTCCATATAAAAACTCTCATTGTTTTAAATATTCTTTGAAATATTTTATTCATATGTTTATTGCTTTTGAATGATGTCAGAAAGATGGGCAATTATTGTTTTTCTCTCTTAAAAGTAAGAGCACATCAAAAAAGTAAACAATTATAATCTACCTAAAGTGACTGAAGCCATACTTTAGAAAATATCAGAGAAATGGCAAAATCCCTGAGTAATAAAAAGAATCAAGAAAAAAGAGAATTAGAATAAATCAAAGTGGCCTGTAGTCCATATTGCTGTACTTATACAGACTAAGAGCCTGTGCTTTTGTTTTGTAACCAATGTGACCTAAACTCTTATAGGTCAATGTGATCATGGCCTCAGACCTACTGTTAGACTACAACCCACCTTGAGGACTATGACCGTGGTGAATTTCAATACTCTGAACTTCAGAATCCACTGACCTTGTTCACACAGGTAGTTGAACCCTTATAGGACCACAGTGTTGATAGACTAAGTTAGGAAGAGCTAAAAGCTGCAGTTTCGAAATCTACATGATTCCTTATGCAGTGGCAATAGGTTGAGAAAAAAATTTGATATGGATCTTGTAGTCCTTAATATCCTAACATTGTTCCAAGAGTCAACGATATCGGCTCTGTCCTACTAAAGGGCTCACTACACAGATTATTGACAACAATGTTAGCCCAGCTCATTGGATAAACCAATACATAGCCACTTGACTATCCTTGAATCTACAAATACCTGTTTCTGGATCAATATACAGCAAGATAGAGATGGTGCTCTTTACAAAACTAGCACCATCATACTCTCAAACACTTGCAGCTTAGCCAGCTGGAAAAAATTACAAATAACAGTTTTAATCAAACAAACAACAAACAAACCACTACTACATCAAACCACAGAGAGATCACCATCCAAAATCAAAGTTAACGTACTGTTCCTGACTATTCACAGGAGAATGTCGTTCCTCTTGTGGTGGGGAAAACTTATATAACAAAATTTTATCACCAAACTTGTTGCATAGCAGCCATGTAGACACCCAAATAAGTATAAACATGCAATATCAAGGGAAATTTAACATAATTCTTCAGTACTAGAATACAAAGAAGGTTATGAAATGGCTAAAAAGGAATCCAAAATAAAAATCCTAAGAAGTCCATTAAAATATAAAGGATAACCATGCAAATCCTATACCTAGGATTCAGAGAACATCGCAGAGAAGTGGACAGAAAGATAGTAAGACCCAGAGGACCAGGACATCTACTGAAAAACTGTGTCTTCTATTGATGACGGGAAATTTTTGAAATATGGTTGTTTAAACAACAATGAAAATTCTAATTGACTTGTCAAGGCACATGGTAGAAATCTCTCAAGGCCCTACGGACATAAAGAGTTACAGAAAATGGATATCAAGAGAGGGAGGGAGAATCAGTCTACTGCAATAATCAGCACTATAATTGGTTATTCAATAACAAGTAGCACCTAAACATACATAATATGAAGAACACCAATATGACTCAGCAAGTTGTGTGGGCATGTCTCTCTCTCTCCCTCTCTCTCTCTGTCTCTCTCTCTCTCTCTGAGTAAAACAAAGAAAAAGTTCATGAATTTGAGAGGGACAAGAAGATAGACAATATGGAAATAATTGTAGAGTGGAAAAAGGAGGGTATGAGTTAAGTAGACACAGAACAAATATATGAATCCTCAAGAAAAATAAATTCATTAAGTAAAATGTTATTAGAAACTTTAAACTATACTAAGTACATATGAAAAATAATGACATAGAAACCCTGAAATAAGAGTTGTAAGATTTTGCATAATATATCAGGCAGAATATATACCCATATAACCAATGTTTTATAATATTGTTGTACAGTTTTTGTCATGGAAGTTTAATAGGAAATACTTTCTTGATGCTATTTTCATAATCCAAAACTTAATAGAAAATATAAATGAATAAAATAAAAACATATTGTTTATATAAAAGCTTAATAAACACAAAGTTTAGCACTCCTCTTTGTGCATACACAGCACCCAGATAAACAATGAATTCAAAGAAATAACTTCTGAAATAAATAAGAAATCTAACAGATATTTATGGCAAAAAAATGAATAAACAGAAATTATATGCGTAGAGGATTTAATGAATGATATTGCCTAAGCTAGTGGATCCATAATCACAGTCTAGATTAATAACATAAAAAGTTATAACTCCAGTGCAGATATTTTGAATGAACTTAGATGATTAAAGAAAGAATAAAGAGTTCTGCAGAGACAGCACAATGACTAACAACAAATGCAACGCTTGCAGGGGAATCCTGGTACAAAGACTGAGTATCTCACTATTGTCTGTATCACCATTTCCTGGGGATCGAAACTTTTGCTCACACTCAGTCCACACACAAATAATATGCAAACACAAACACATAAATAAAAACTAAAATAAAGCAAAAAATCAGAAAAAACTAGTTTATACATCTTGTATTAGCTAATGTTCTTTAGAGGAATAAAACAGAAAGAATCAATATTTACTGCATAGTTATTTGCACAATATAGGATAAATAGTCCAAACATAGTTGTGTGTAGGCTAGAAAAACTAAAATCCTTACATGTACTCTCTTTGTGAACATGGGTGCCTCAACAATCCCAGTTTGGTAATGAAGGCCTTGAAATCCACAGGTCTACCATTTACTATGGACGGGCAAAGAAGCTGGATTTCAATGTAACTTATAGGGTAACTTATCACTATGGAACAAAGGTGAACAGGCAAAGATGAAGTCCTTTTCATTCTGTCTTCTTTACATACTGATTACCACCTGAAAGTGTCATCCAATCTGTGGGAGAGTCTTCTCCATTTAAAGCTTTTTTGTAAATACAGTTACAGACTTGCCAAGAGGCATTTGTCTTAGTTGACCCATAACCAACTAAGTTGACAGCCAAGCTGTGAGAATCCATTAGAGAAATAAGCAATTATGTTTTTAAAGTTTCAGAAGAGATAGTAAAATGTACAGAAAGGATAATCAACACATTAATATAAAAACAGTTCTAAATTTTTGAAAGACTCATGGTAGTTCTAAAGTAGGTACATCAATTAAGCTCTTTTGCAGGAGGCTCCATGAAAAAGAATATCTACAACCATCTGTTAAAAGTCAGTGAATTAGGGCAGTAAGATTCCTCAGCAAGTAAAGGCATCAGCAGCCAAGACCGATGACCTTCTTGAATACCTAAGACCCAGATACTAGAAAGTCAGAACTTACTTAAACAAGTTGTTCTTTGACCTACACATACACACCTATAAACAAGAGTGTGTGTGCACATGCAGACACACACACACACACACACACACACACATGCACACACACACACACACTCAACATATACACATGCATACAAAAATAAATAAAAATGTTTTTAAAGTCAACAAATTCTAAGAAGAGCAAGAAAATCTGCTAAGTTGTTCATCAGAAGCGCCTCAGCAGAAGAGCCGTATTTCAATGTCTTAAAGTGTCTATTGTGTAAGGCTTTCACTACTTAGATTTATCTCAAGGTACATTTTTTAAGTAGATAAAAAATACCTATTTTTGGTTAGATGGCTGTGAAAATAATTTGAATAAGAAATTGAGTATATTAATTTGCTTTCTGTGTGGTTACAAATATTTTTTTAGAATAAACTTAAGTCTCAAACCTTCATCAGTTACCCCCCAAATTTAGGAACTTGTTATCCAAACAGAGAATAATAACATAACATATATTTTGAAGCTATTGTGGAAAGTACTGTTTCCCTGATTTCTTTCTCAATATGTTTGTATATAGAAAGGCTACTGATTTTTGTGTGTTAATTTTGTATTCTGCTAGTTTGCTGAGAGGGTTTGCAGTTGTAGAAGTTTTCTAGTGACATTTTCTTAGGGTCTTTTACACACAAAATAATATCAACTACAAATAAAGACACATTTCCTTTCCTATTTGTATCCCTTTGATCTCCTTCATTTATTTTATTGCTCCACCTAAGTCTAAAGTACTATATTGAGTAGGTATGAAGAGAGTAGATATCCATATCTTGTTTCTGAATGTGCTTTGAATTTCTCCCATCTAGACTGATGGTAGACATTGGCTTGCAGTAATTGCTTTTATTATGTTGAAGTATGTCCCTTGTATTCCTAGCCTCTACAGGTCTTTTTTTCATGAAGTTATATTGGGTTTTGTCAAAGAACTTTTTTGCATCTAAAAAGATGGTCATGAAACATTTAAATCATTGAACAATAAGAAGTCAACTGATTCCCAACAAGAAGTTTCACCTCTACTGTCTAGCATCCATAGTACTGGAAAATAATCTGCACACTACTGGAGGGGAAAGATACTTAATAATATCATCCAGGTACAAATTCTTCAACCTATAAGAGTGACCTGATCGCAAGATACGCAGTTAAAAAAACTTTAGTTCAATTAAGAAAACAAAGAGTACTCAAAATCAGAAATGATAAAAGAGACATTGCAACTGATACTCCAGACAGACACTGTGTCTTTTAAGACTGTTTAAAACTATACAGCAACAAATTGGAAAATCTAGACAGAATGTATTGAACCATGAAGTAACAGCAACCCTAAATATACCAACAATAAGAAAAATAAAATTATGGAGCAGGAGAGATGGCTGAGTGGTTAAAAGCACTTACTTCCCTTTTACAAGACAGATGTTTGGTTTCCACTACCCATAACGGGAAGCTTTAAATACTAAAATAGTCACAAACTAAAAACTACAGGCAGCTTAAGAATGCCATTAACCTTGGCTTCAGAGGATCAAATACACTCCTCTGGATTCTGTGGGTACCCCGATGCATGTGTTCACAGAGACAGACTCACATACTTATACATAATAAAAAATAAAAGTAACTTTAAAAAAAAAAACACAATTGTATCCATGATATTCCCTAAACAAATCAAGCAAACCAAGGCAAGGATTGCTGGGGTGTTTGTTAAATTATATCACTTTTAATAAAATAGTCACTAGTCATTCTCAATATATTATAAAAAAAATTGACAAGGAGGGGATTCCTTCACACTCCTTGTGAAACAAATATTACCCTCTAATAAAACCAATCAAAGGCATAACAACCTCCCGGCACCACAAAATTTTGTAAAATAAACAAATATAGAAGCAAATATTATCAACAAAATAGTAATAAACTAAATTTAATAGCACATCCCAAAAGATAAAATACCACAACTATAGAAGCCCTACCCAGGGATGCAAGGATGTTTCAGTAGAATCAAAGCAATACACATGATGCAGTGCACAGAACAAAGGACAGAATCTCAGAATCATCTCAATATATGCAAAATAAAATCACTTAGCAAAATTTAACAATCTTCATGATAAAATCTTTGGAAAAAAAAGAAGAAATATACATAATGTAATTAAGATGAATCATTTCTTTCATGACAAGCACACAGCTAAATTTATACTGAGCAGGGAAACTCTAAAATTGTTTCAGGGAGAAACAATGTCCTCTTCTGGCCTTCATAGGCACCAGACACACATCTTGTGTTTAGACATGCATACCAGGCAAAACACTCATATACATAAAATAAGATAAATAAATTTTTAAAGTTTTTTTCTATGATCTAAAATAATAGGATTATATCCACTTTTATATCCACTATAATATCATGGAACTACACAAGATTCTAGGTAGACAAAGAACTCTGAGCAATAAAAGTAAAGGTGGTAGCCCTACCACCTTATTAAGCATAGTATTGGAAGCCCTGGTCAAATCAGTTAGTTAAAAGAAATGAAAACATTCTAAGCTGGAAAATAGGAATTCAAACTTGTTTCTTAAAATGTTGTACCTGTTGCTGAATGCAGTCCCAGGACCCTTGGGGCGGAGATGAGCTGGTGCAGAGTCAACCGCACAGAGTGCAGGAGTGAGGACTGCAGCAAAAGCAGACCTATTTATTCCAGGAAGAGAAATCCCTTTTAAACCCTCACCTAGCATCCCATTGGCTTCTGGACTGCAGGCCACACTTGTGGCTCTTTTGAATTGGCTTGCATCTCTCCAGTCATCTGTCTCTGGGTCCCTTGGCAGGTTTGCAGGTTGGCTTGAACAGGGAGGTTTAACTGCTCATGTGCCAATGATGGGCTTATCCCCAGGCTTCCCTGGGCATGTCCCAGGCAGGCCCTAAGTGAGAGCCTAGCTGGGCATGTGTGTGTGTGTGTGCGCGTGCGCGCGCATGCTCTCGCACACACTCGGCACGATCTGGCAAGTCACATGTGCACTCTTTGACAAGCCTTGCATACACACCGTTTAGTGGCAGATGCTGTTCCTGCCACACAAACTCTTCCTTTTGAAGGTGGCATCCTCTATTGTAGATAAAATCCTAAAGACCTTGTTAAAATGCTTTTAGATTCATCAAACAAACTAAGTTTCAGGTCTTAAAAAAATCAACACATAACAACCATCACTGGTTCTACACACCAATAGTGAAGTAGCTGAAGAGAAACCAAGAAGGAAACATCATTTACCAGAATCACAAAAGCTAATAGCTGAGAATTTATCAAAGTGTGAATCACCTATATCATGAACTATAAGTCACTACTGAAAGAAATTTTAAATAAATCAGACAAAATGGAGAAATTTCCTGTCCATGAATTAGAAAAATAAGTATTGTTAAAATGTTCATGCTATCCAAACAATAAGTTAATTAAATGTAAAACTTGCCATGGTTAATGACAGTTTTAGCAAAACAAAACTTATAATCATAAAATATTATGGAACTACACAGATTCTAAATAAACAAAGTACCCTGAGCAATAAAAGCAAAGGTAGAAGCCCTACCAAACTTGTTTATAATTACATAGACATCACAGTACTACATAAAAATTAATAGGCAGAGTAATAAAATAGGATCAAGAAATAAATCTGTATGTTTATAGCAAACTGGTTTAAGATAAAAACACTAGAAATGGAAATTGGAAGAAACAGTTTCTTCAATATATAATTCTGGGATGACTAGACTTCCATCACAAGTAGAAAAATGAAATTGGATATATACTTCACCATATAAAACATCAATTAAAAATGAACCAAAACAAAATGTAACACCTGAAATTAATTAAAGGCAATGTGACAAAGAAGTTTTCACAATGATCGAGAAAATTATTTAGGACTCTAAGATCAGAGATAACAAAAGTAAAAATTGTCAAATGAGATCATATAATTAAAAACTAAACTAAACTTAAATATTTTGGACATGTTTTTCAATAGAATTTAGAGACAATTTATATAGTAGAAGATACTGCTTAAAATATTTATACCAAAAAGTATTGGTAGCCTGAATACAGAATGATCTGGGGCAACTCAATAGTCAAAGAACAAATAACTTCAAACTGGGCATGGATCTGAATAAGCATTTCTCAGAAGGAAGTGTGCAAATACCAGCAGCACATATTTAAATGTTTGCCATCATAAATCATCAAAGAGGTGAAAATTAAGACCACAAGGAAATGCCACTTCCCTGCAGTTGAATTTCTATTGGCAAAAAGACAGCAAGAATAATCAGAAGAGTAAATTCTCCTACACTGTTGGTAGCCTCCATGAGAATCAGAATGAAGTTTCCCAAAACATTTCAACAAAAAGTTCCTTGTTTTCTAACATTTATACTATAGAGTGCTTATCTAAAGAATATGGAATCAAAACAAGGGAACACAGAGTTATATTTGTAAACTTATTACAATATTATTTTTTAATGTACAAAATGAAACAAGCCTAGGTGACTTTTTGTGGGATACAGTGATACATGAATTTTACTATGTATAGACAATGGATCTACTTTGTCGTAAATAGAGTACAAGCCTATATTTCCCAAATGCATGATAGACCTGTCAAATGCTATGTCAAATAAGTAAGGCGAAGAGAGATAAAGAGCTAATGTTTTAATTATAAGCATTGATCTTTAGGTTTGAATTTAAAATAGTATTCACCTGAACTGAGAAGTGGGAGAAATAGATGATTAAAGGGACATGTGGTTTAGTTGAGTAGGATAGGTTAAATATTTAATATAAAAATGCTAACACATTTAGCATTTCAGTTTATGTGTACAATTCTGAGTAACAAAAGAGTATAACTTGAGTTACAAACAATTAAATATATGTTTTACTAAAATTTATAAGGAGGATTTTAAATGTCTTCTACACATAAAACATGAAAATAATTGACATACGATATCAAGTACTTTGTTCTAATCATTATATATTACATTCATATATTGGATTAATAAACTACCCAAATAAGTATATATGATAATTGTTGGTTAAAATGATGAAATAGGTTTATATGCAAAATAATATAACTTCCAAAACTACTATTCAATACAATCTTACCTCAAAATACGCCAAGTCCAGACAATCACTAAATATTGAGAGAGAATGCTGGAAACTGCTCTTGCTGCTCTTACAAAGGATCACAGTGCAGTTTCCAGCACCCATGTTGGGGCAGCTCATAACTGCTTATAGCTTCAATTCAGTAGATACCCACACTCCTACACAGACAACTCTACACAAGTGTACATTTTCAAAAATGGAACAAAAGATTTGCAAAGCTAAAAAATATTCTAAACATCAAAAAAGTAAAGATGCTTTAATCCTTAATCTTCTTACTAAACATTGGCAATTTCTGAAGTAATAATTTAATTTAGTTTTTGAAATAAATACCAATACATATGTACATATATATTTATTTATTTTATGAAACAATCCATTACAATGGCTTCTCTGTCTTTGTGCTTGTGTGTGTGTGTGTGTGTGTGTGTGTGTGTGTGTGTGTGTGTATATGTATATATATATATGTATTCTTGGGACTTTCTTACTTATATACAATGGAATATGATATCTGATTCCCCCATTTCCCTCCTCAAACTTCACTTTGCCCCTCATAGGTGGTTTGAATCAGAATCTCTCTCAGAGGCTCAGATGTTTGAGTACTTGCACCCTAGTAGGTAGAGTTATTTGAGGTAGGGTTAGGAGATGTAGCCTTGCTGAGGGAAGTGTGTCACTAGGGGGAGTGGCTGTGAGAGTCCAATAGCCCAATAACTTTTTCAATGCACTGTCTAGTGCTTGCAGTTCAAGATTTGAGCAATAGCTTTCCTGTTCCTGCTGTCATGCCTTTGCTCTACCATCACGCACTCTAACCATCTGGAAATTTAAGCCCAAATAAAGTCTTCTATAAGTTATCTTGGTCATGATGTTTTATCATAGCAATAGAATAATAACTAAGACAATTCCCAACATTCTCCTTTCCCAGCTACTTCTCTTCTTCTCTTTTTTTAAATCACACTAAGTCCAGTTAATGCTACCTAGATGTGCAAGGGTTGGAGGCCATTCACTTTTTTTTAAAAAAAGAAAGAAAAGAAATGAAAGAAAAGGGAATTGGTTCTCTCATAGCAACTATTAATTGCCAATAACTCCACTTTAAGGGGTAGAGCCTAGATATCATCTACCCTATGTCAGAATTTTGAATGGATTACTTTTTTTCTCTTTTTCTCTATTGTTTGAGAACTTAATACATACATATAAAGTATTTTGATCAAATTCACCAGTTATTCCTTCACATGAAATTCATCCCTTATCCCCTTAACAACATTTCTCTCCCAACTTCACATGCTGTCTAGTTCTAAACCCACTGAGTCTATTTTGTGCTCTTTGTAAGTGCACGGATATAGGACCAGGGCATGGATAGCTCATCAGGCACAACAGCCATGAAGAAAACTGACTCTCCTCTGCTCAGATAGATTTATTTTATTTCTTTGATATATAATATTAGGTTGGTTAATTTTCCTTTATATAATCCAATATTTTGCTTTCATATGTGTCAGTTCTCAGGTACAACCAACATAGCTTCCTTCAGTACATATTCATGCACAATTAAACAGTTTCTAAGAATCCTGTACCTACAATATGTTTGCTCCTGCCTGGTACCCTCTGGCCCTGTCTGCCTACTACTGCTGGTGGTGGATGAGTTGGCTCAGAATCAAGAGACACAGACTCAGGGAGATGTGTGTTTGAGCAAGCTCTCTTTGTTTAGGAAAAAGGAATACACCCTTTACACCCTCCTGACTGCTTCTATTCGCTCCTTAAGCACGATCTCCCTGAGCTATCCATTGCTGGTTGGCTCTTATGTAATGTCATCTGTTTCTAGGTATCAGCACCAATCCGAACTTGAGCAGTCTCACTGAGCATCCACTCCTGCGTGGCCACTGTCTTTGTCTAAGTACATGACAGCCGGGTGTTTGTGGAGGTCTTACTTCCTCCTACATACTCACATAAGTTTAAATGAGCATATTCTATATTGTTGATCAACCTTTTAAAAATTCATTATATATTACTGTGAAAAACAAAAGATGATAAAATATGTGTGTGCATGAGTGTGTTGTTGATGATGATGAATGGAAATGGCCTACTAAAGACAAAGCTCTATTATAAAACATCTGGCCTTGAATAACAGTATGATATTCTTGGTCAATGCACTTTTACCTTAATGGATTAGCATGGGGTAAGAAAAGCCAATAGAGACAACATTGAAGATATCTTAGTTAAGAACATGTGGATTTCTACAATTAACTGTGATCTTAAAACGTTAATATCTATTAGAAAATTTAAAAAAAAAAACAGCATTATTTATCCTCCACGGAGCTATATCAGCAATCCAAAATAACACTAGTTTAGTGCTTTATTTTTAGTAACAGAAAATGGACTTTCATGTATACAAGAAAACAGTAGTGCTAAGTAATAACACCTTTTTTTCCTATTCTTCTTAAAAAAAACAGCATTATTGATCCTCCACGGAGATATATCAGCAATCCAAAATAACACTAGTTTAGTGCTTTATTTTTAGTAACAGAAAATGGACTTTCGTGTATACAAGAAAACAGTAGTGCTAAGTAATAACACCTTTTTTTCCTATTCTTCCCTTAGTTAAGGTTAATGTAAACAAAATTGGAAGGAAGCAATCTTTACAGAGTTTCTTTCACATTTTTATTGTATTATAGCTTTGGTTTTCTTGTGAATACCCTTGTTAACATAGTCTGGCAGACATTCAATAATAGACTCTGTTTCAGGCAATGAATTTATAATGTTGTAGCAGGAACAATCTCCTGAATGTTGTAAGCCCTTATTGAAAAATCAATAACATGGATAAATTTGTAGCAAACTACACTATGCATTTTTAGGTGAAGTGAAACTCAGTACTATAGACTAAAATTACTTTCATAGAGAAAATATCCCAGAATGTGACTAAAGTATTGTAAAGTTTAATTCATTGATTAGTATAAAATCAATTATGTTAAATGCTAATTATATGTGTTACAATTATATTTTGTTATATTATATATAACTTAACATTTTATTTGATAATTTTAATGCATTTAATTTAGTTTAATTCAACAAAGAAACATCTCCTGATATATACAATAAATTATGCTAAATGTATTTTATGTGTTGTTTCTACTTATAAAACATAGTTAATATAAGGATAATCCAGTTGCATAAAAATAGCAAATTTTATAGAATCTTGCTCACTTTTTATAGATAATGAGTCATTGAACTATAGTAGTAATATCGAACATTTTTTTTTCCAGGTGACAGTTTTTATACAGGACAGATTATGATAGCTTCTTTAAGGTAAGATGGGTTACACGGTTGTATTCTAATTGACTATACATTTTATTAAAAAGAAATGTTCCCCCAGCAAAATTTGCTAGTAGTAGCTGCATTTTGCTTGAATTTAGGGATCAAATTTTAGAGCCACTAGTTCTATGTTCATAATCCTTTTGTTCAACTGTACTACTTTCACAAGATTTCTGAAGATGTTTCTAAGACAGCCACTGAGCAGAGTGCATGTAGCTTTATGTTTTGATTAAAACAGAAATATATTAACCATTAAAATAGAGTAATGGATAAAAATTAATTAATCACTTTATTAATTAAATGGATAAAAATAAAATATTGTATGACAAAAATCTAAAATATGCTAACATAACTAAAATAAGTAAGCTGTCTTCTAGTGATCCTTTCATAGGTATATATTAATATCTTAAATTTTCTTAAATATACAAACACATTGGTTTATTAATTTTCATGAACCCCTAGACTCTTCAATTAATTTCATGGGTAATTTTCCTCTATCTACTTTGTTATTCAAATGTTGCCTATTCATACTCAATAGACTGGCCAGATTAGAAAATCAAGGGGTTTTGTTTAAAAATATGCTAACACTTGAAGCTTTGTGATTTTCAGATAAGTGTAAATGGAAATATTTTTCATTTTGACTTAAATTCAATAAATAACCTCAGCTAACCCTTTACTTCAAATTAATTTATAACTTCTAAAATTTTTCAATCCTTTTCCTTCCATAACTCTGCTATACTTTTATGATTTCTTTCCCTTCCCTAAAGCTAAAACTTTTTGCACATTAATCTTAACAAACTACTAAGCCTTGTCAAGGGAGAAAATGGGTATGAACTTTGAGTGGATTATTTGAAGAAAAAGAAGTGATTTATGTTTCTCTTCTAATCTTTTAAACACCTCAAATAATTTAAATTTTAATGCTTTTGAGATTCATGTAATTATCATTACTACATACTACTTATCTACGTAAACAGTATATGAAAAGCCTATTTAATTTATGTTCACTAGTGAAATTAACAATGGAGTGCTTAGAAGTAGGACATGGTTAGACATTGGATAAGAAAATCTTTTTTTGTCTTACTCATCGCAATGGTTCAAATGAGAAATGTTCCCCATAAGCTCATGTATTTGAACCCTTGGTCCCTAGTAGAGATGCTGTTAAGGGAGACTGTGGAACCTTTAGGATCTGGGTCTTGCTGGAGGAAGTATGTCATTAGGGGTGGTCTATAAGTGTTCATGAGTTCATTCCATTTTCTGTTATCTTGCTCTTCTTTCTTTACATGAATGAAATGTGATTTATAGGTATAGATTTATGGCAGATGTAGAGGTTGATTTAGTTTAAAGGCTTCTATTCTTTGTCTATTTAAATCACTGGTTCTTAGTATTGGAGGTCTGGAGTATGTCGGGCTCCATACATATACTCTTAAGTTTAGAACTGGAAGGCTTCATTCTCTACACAATCTAGAAGGTTCAAGCCTCCACTTCTGACTGAGCCACTTTGTCTCGCTCCTTCTGAATTCAGACTCTTCAAATTGCTTCTGTGTCTCTGTGAGCTCTCACTGCCCCATTCTGTCTACTGTAACTGACTCTTGTTTTTTCAACTCACTCTTGTTCTGGCTCAAACTCTTCTCCAAGCTGCTGGTTCAGACTGACCTTCTGAGCTGCTTACTGTTTCTTATCAAATACTTCTGACTCTGGTAGATTCTGGTTGATTCTCTAACTGCCTCTGACTGAACTGTTGTGCTTGACCTCAAACTGACTCACTCTTTCTGTCTGATACTGTTTTCTTCTGCTGAACTGCCTCTGTGTCTTTGTGTCAGACTCCTCAGGCTCCTCAGACTCCCTAGTCGGACTGCTGGCTTCAGACATCTGCTTCTGCAATTGACCGATGCTTTTGACTCTTCTCTGAGCTGAGAGCCCCCCTTTTTCTATTGTGAGATTTGGATGTGTCCTCACTCTGACTCACTCTGTTAACTCTGATATATCTCAAACATAACTTCCAATCTGACTCTGATTCCTTCTGAGTTTTGCCTCCTGTGTCTGCTTCCACATTGTGTCTGACTTAGGTATTAAAGATACAGGTTATCACTGTATTCTGAACACTAGGATTAATACCGGATTCTATCCATACCACATAGGCCTCTGTAGGTAAACCACTGAAATATAGACTCTTCCTAGCTTTCACACAGCCCTATTACTCTACAATGATCTCTTTGCTACCATGCCTTCTCTATCCATGATGGATTATATCTCTTTGAAACTGTGTAGTAGTTGGAATGAAATTGGTCCCCAGAGGGAATGCTAATATTAGGCGGAATGGCCTTGTTGAAGTAGATGTGGTCTTCTTGAAGTATGTGTGACCTTGCTGGAGAAAGTATATCACTGGGGGCAGGGGGCTGGCTTGGAGGTTTTAGAAGTTTAAGACAGGCCCAGTGTCACTCTCTCTTTCTATTGCTTACTGCTCCAGATGCAGGAATCTAGGCTCCCTGTCCAGCTTCATGTCTGCCTGCCTGCCACTATGCTTCCTGCCAAGTTGACAATATACTAAAACTCTAAACTGTAAGCAAGCCCCAGTTAAATTCTTCCCTTTATAAGAGTCACCATGATCATAGTGTCTCTTCACAGCAATAGAAACTGTAAGTAAGACAAACTACAAACTTAAATAAGCCCTTTCTATCTTAATTTTTTTTTGTGGGGTGAGGTGTCAGGATATTTTGTCATAACAACAAAAAAGTAACTATATACTCATTTTCATTTGATTTATAATAAAACAGCTGTATTTCATCCTATGGTATAAACACTTACAAACTTTTGATTAACAAATTCATATGCTATTAAATCAGCCTTATTGCTGTTAAAAGTATCATTATCATGTTCCTGTACTTTATTGTAAATGACTTATTTGCTGGACAGTCTAGTTTTACCTTAAAATGGCACTTTATATATCAGTATCTTAAAATGTAATGGGAAAATATCACAACATAAACCTTCAAATGGTAAATTTTGAACCCATCAATAATGAGTTCATTTTTCCAATCAGTTTTGCAATTAAATTATTTCTTAACAATGTCCAGTAACAGAATTTGATTCTCCCCAAATATTTGAAGTAAATATGGTTTATCTTTCTTATTATATTGCAGAGCAGAGATCTGTGATTAAATTCCATACTTCTTGCCATTTCACTACTCCAACTAGCCAAGTCTCACTCAAGAAAGTAATAGCAAAAATATCCAACAGAAGAAAGTGGTTAAACAAGTAGAGTTGAATTTCTCAGCTTGATGTAACAATTTTTTCACAAGCTATTGACATTTTAGTATTCAATATTAGCCCATGGGAAATTTTATCTCTTCATAACTCTGTTATTAGAGAAGTGTCAAATCTTGAGTTCAGAATGCATGCATTTTGGCCTAAGCATGTTAAATTCTGTGAGTGATTTAATCTCTCCAAATGCATTATTAGCACAACAAAAACAAGTTTCTTTCAGCTTTCAACTTCAGATTTTGAACAGATAGATTATCTTCAAGTTCTCAGCTTCCGTGTTTCCATTTCATGATACTATTATTTTGCATAAAACTAAATTGACTCACAGGACAAATAATAAATACCAATTCGTGTTTCATCATGTGTGTTGGAAGTTAAATAATTCCCATTTTAGTTATAAAATAATTAGTTTGAAAATGACAGAACATTGCTCAAGAATTGGGAGCACAGCCATGCACGGATTCCTTTTCCAGACTTTGAGCTTTCCTTCATGGTCTACTAGAGAAGTCACTTCACTACAGACAAACAACATTCTATGAGAATATTTTGTTATATCAGAAAGAGAAATGCTTCAGAACATCAAGCACCATAGTTCTCAGATGTTCACTTTCATTTTAAATTCCCATTGTGCATATATGTGTATGATGATGTGTACAAGGAGTACATTTGCCAAGTCACACATGTGGAAGACAGAGAAAAACGTTGCATTGTTGTCCTTTCTGTATGAAAATGTTTTTGATGCTCCCACTAATCTGAGAAGTTGGAAATCTCCTGGAAAGCTTTCGAGTACAGTTTGATGAACAGAGGACTTAGTGACTCGGTATCCTTTTTCTAAGTGAGTCAACATGTAGCCTAAGCCATTCTTGGTTGGACTTAACTAGTCTCACTTGGCTTAGCTCACAAACAGCTACTGGAGTGTGAAGAGGGTCCTTGCCCTAGGATGGCCTTGACTAAGACGGCTATGACTTCTACTCATAAGACAACATGACATAGGTTTGTTCCCAAGGCATTGTGAGCATGTTTCAGAAGAGAGATTTGAACCACAAAAGTTTTTTTTTAATTCTAAAATTATAATTGTTTGTTATTAATACAATTAATACAATCATGTATTATTAGTGAGCTCATTTGGTGAAATTCTTAAAGCTAAATTCATGTTTTAGAAGCAGGATATATGTGATTGTGAGTGTTTGTGTGTGTGTGTGTGTGTGTGTGTGTGTGTGTGTGTGTGTGGTGTGTGTGTGATGTGTGTGTGTATGGCAGTGTGAGTTCATGTGTGTAAGAACAGGTATTAGTACAAGTACATTCAGCCATTTATCTCTGTGTAGAGGCCAGAGGTCAACCTCAAGTTTCCTTTCTCAGAAAAGCTATCAAACCTCTTTGGAATAGGGTTTCTCATCATCTTGAATCTCATCAATTGGGCAATGCTACCTAGAGAGTAAGAGCCAGAAATCCTCCTGTCTCCCCTTCTCCAGCATGAGAATTCCATGTGTGGTCAGCATACATGGCCTTCTTATGTGATTTCTAGATATCAAACACAAGTCCTTATACTTTAAGACAAAGACTGTTCCAACCAACAGAGTCACTTTATCAGGCCCTAGATTTCTGCTTTTGATGAGATAAAGTATAAAGTTATATAACAAATGAAGTACAAGTAATCAAAGGAATGCAGGAGTCTTCAGCAGTAAATTCCACAGCATTACAAAATAGTCACAATACACATTTTTATTTGAATTATCTTTGGTACATTTAACTTTACTGTTTATGATAGAAAACCCATAGTGATAGAAATAAAAATAATAGTGATGACATTTAAAAATTAGTTTTGACACTACATGATACATGTTCACCTATGTCTAGAGAACCAGGTATAAGAAAATACTTGGGATGTAACAGATGAATAAAATGAGTATGAGTGTGAAACTGATAGCAAGTTTGATAATTTTTTTAAATTTATTACATATAATACAAATACTATTTGAGTTGAAAATATATGTATAGCCAGATTTGGCAAAATTTCATTATACTCAACAAAACAAAGGATGTGCATCAAAATTTCACTTTCAAAGTAGGGAAATAATTCATCTTTGTAATCATGACGATATGAGTTGCTTCATCAGAATCAACATCTTCAAAGTCCAGCATGGTGCTATGTCCTTGTCATCTCAGTGCTGGTAAAGTGGAGCCAGGAGATTCCTGAGGTTTGCTGGACAGCCATATTATCCTACTTGGTGAACTTTTCAGGTCAGTGAGAGATCCTGTCTTCAAAACATAAGGTATACAGAGCCTGAAGAACTGAGATTGTTCTTTGGGCCCCAAAATATGAATTCACAACTATACACAAAACTTGTATCAACATGAACAAACACAAATGCTCACACACATAATTAATTATATCAGATAAATGTGAAATACATATAGTTAGCACATTTCATCCTTATAATTAGACAAATATGGGAATCACACTGTTGCTTAAATCATCAAAAATGAACAACTAGATGCCAGATAAATAAGCATTAAATAAATTTAGTATATGTAACAGTTAAGTGTTAAAAGTTTTGACACCAGTATTTTCCTTCAATCA
Source organism: Cricetomys ansorgei (assembly GCA_026225945.1). Taxonomy (NCBI): domain Eukaryota; kingdom Metazoa; phylum Chordata; class Mammalia; order Rodentia; family Nesomyidae; genus Cricetomys; species Cricetomys ansorgei. The sequence continues at coordinate 5,458,367 of JAMJFZ010002812.1, forward strand.
GACAAAACGTGTATACAGTATATACTACCTGACCCTCTACCTCAAAAAGGATGGTACTATTAAGATTAGAAACACTTAGATTTTCATAATCGTCATTCCCTTTAATATCTATCTGCCTCAGTCTTGTATAATTGACTATGGAAACTTATGTATAATATCAATGAATAATTTGTGAAATTAGCAAAATGTCAAAAAAAAAGTGAACAGGGAAAATTGTAGGAAATTCTCCCCCTACAAGTTGAAGTAGTTTTAATTAGACCCCAAGAATTATTATAATATAGGAGCGAGATATGGCTATTTATTCTAATTTCTTCTGCTAGATATTTCTCTTGATATTTATTTTTTCTTTGTGGTACTAGTGGATTTAATCTAGGGCCTGTGAATGCTATCACTGAGAAACAACCCCAGGGATCTTCATTTCCAAGTTGGTAATGGACAAGTCAATCCTCTTAATGTGGATACTTTCTGACGTTTACAGCATGTAAACATAGTGGATGCTGTAATAATGCTATGGGGTTCTCTGGTCTTTTACCAACTGTGTACTGATATGTCATTGATATTAATAAATTTATACATGCTCAAAAAACATTCTCTCTCCTTCTTTACTCCTTTTCTTCATTCATTCCTTTCTAAAGTTGTTTCCTTAGGTGTCATATATTATTGTGTAGAAATAACTTATTCAAATTCAACACACAAAAAATAAACATAATTCTACAAGCTCATCTATACTAGAGTGAGAAGAAAGGATTAAAAGAACAATGTGTACAGAAGTGTGTAGGCTATTTTGGGCAGTTTCATTCTGTGTACCTCACTGTGATCCTGAATATGAAACAGATATAAATCTGCTTTTCTCAGTTATCATTACCCCTGGGGTTGAACTTTTTATTATATTGAATGTGATTGTGCTGTTCACAATGAATTCATTACATCCATGGTGCCAAAACCAAGCTGATTATATCTGGCACTTAATAGAAAATGCACAAATGCATATGAGGCAGTAATATCACTGACCACCATAAATTCAATTTCAGGCACAGTATCAATTTTAGATGTTATATGAAGGTGTTATTGCTCCTATATTGGAGTAGACACATTTGGTGCTTTTGTTGGTAACTGAATTTAATGGCTACATGAAAGACTAAAATACTATATCCTGAGAACAATTTTGCATTCTTTCAAATGTACTACAATGATAGTTGAGACAGCTTTCACTAGGTTCAGTTACATCCTTATCAAGTTGAGGTAGTTAGGTAGAGTAATTGGCATTGATTTATTTCCTCTTGGCATAAGGGTGAGTGAATGATCTTCACCCTTCTTCCATCCTGCAGGTTCTAATTATGTTTGATTTTATGTCAGTTTTGAACTTTAATAAGCAATAAATCATATATGACCACTTAGTTAAAGATATTGGTCTCTATATCACAATATAACTCATATTTCACTGAGCAGTAATGCAGATATATTTGTTGTATCTATATGAAGCATTTTCTTTCCCTTTAATCTCTTTCAGTTATAAAAATATGATATTGGGGATATAAGATGTACATTATGTATTCTGGGCAGACACTGTAGCACGTTAGCTATGTTACCAGCTCATACCTCTCATTAAAATGCACCTACCCAATATGTTGACCCAATAGATTATCACTAAGCACATGAAAACACAGAAAGTTTTTTACTGATTTTCATTGTTGACTTTTATCTAGTCAATTTTATCATTAGCTGTGATTTACTCCATGTACAAAAGATGGTATGGTATACCAATCTCCATATTATAAACTTCATCTCATGGTTGAGTGACAAGGATACTGTTACCATAGCAGTTTTCATTCTACAGATCACTTTCAAGTTTAATTTCATAGACATCACACCAATTGTTCAAGACCTGTTATCCTTTTCACCACCATGAGATGTTAGGTTCAAAAACCTAAGGACAAGTTTGTATAATGTTGGTACTTAAGAGTAGTGTGAAGATGAACCAAAGATTTACATCTTTGAGCTTCCTTTGTGTGAAATTGCACATATTCACTGCACTATTCATTGCCATATTTTTTCTTTCTTTCTTTAAAGTAAGTCGTTAACAATTTTATATAATCATTATGTTCATTTTGCTGTTCTTAATAGGCACAATAAACATAGTCACAACTCCATTGCTCTCTGTAACTAAGACATTTGTTGGTTGTCATTAAATAAATGTTCTTATATTGTTCCTCAAGATGCAAATGTAGGAAATTTAAATTAAAACTCTAGATGCTCTTTTTCCTATAATAACAGTGCTTTCATTCCTCTTACAATGTTAAAGAGTGCTACACACATTAAATAGCAATATGAAGAGGCAACCTTGGGCAAGAATCTAAGTGCAGTTTGTCTATCCTCTGAGGTCCTTCATTAGGTCTGAGGGACGTATCCTCACTCATGTCGTGCATAATCACTGAAGAATATAATAATTTATATTATTATAGAAATATATATGAATATATAATATTTATAAAGAATATATAGAAATATACATAAAAATATAAAGAAATAATAATTTATAATCCTTAAATACTTACGAAGTTTCTATCATCTACTTTTCTTTGGTGATCCAGACTTGGATAGTTTTTAAAACAGTAAATTGTGATTATCAAAAGGCTGAATGCGAAATACAGATTCTCACAGCTAACAAAGATTTTGTTATTATTTTATTTTTGTTTTGCTGGATTTTACTAGAACATGTCTAGGCGAAAGCAGTTTGAATATATTTAAATAGACGACTTAAAAACATACCAAAGAAACATTGTGTCTGCAACCTTTCCCTGGTAGGTATGCTAATTACTTATCAATGACAACAGATTCAGTCCCCTCCTGGTGTTAGCTGGATGTTAACTCTTATTTTCCAGGGCTCAGCCTACTTTATAGCTGTTCCTGTTTTGATATGTTGCTGCTCCCTATATTTGCCTTAAACTAGGGAGAATTCTAACAAGGCTGGAAATCTTTTCCTGTAGAGTCAATATATTTACTTGATTGACTCAAACGTTAAACAATAAAACTATGTGGAACTATTCAATTAAAATGAGTTCAGTCTTTTTACACACAGAGAGTGTAAACATGATAAACATCAGTCATAAAGAGTAAACCAAACAATCCACACAGTTTATATTCATGTCAAAAAATGCACAGTATCATTCTGTCACATGTTTATAATTTTTATTTTACTAATTCATTCAATAGTCACTTTTTTACATAATCCATTGGTTGGCACATGGCTATATTTTGAAATCTTATAGTCAAAATTTCTGTGTTATAAAATAGAAGTGTGAACTCCAAAAAATCAATACATTCAGGTTAGGTCAGAGTTAAGAATTCAACTTGTGTCCATTTGTTCATTTACCAAGCATTGTTATTTTAAAACACCAGATAAAATAATAGCCTTCCCAGTCAAATGTTGATAGACTGAATTCAGAATTAAGAAACTGGGTATTAAAGCTTTTCCTAAAATGACAAGCCAATAAGGAGAAAATTCAGAATGATCTTCCTTATTTACCTGGCATCCATATTCTATCCCTTAATCTGATGCCTAAATAAGGAGGTATTTTGAGTTGCTGTGAAACATAAATAGGAGTTAGTTAAGCATTCAAGAATGAAGAAATTTGAGGAATAGGAAACAATGAAACAAATGCATGATGAAGTGGATGCTGTCATTCAAGAAAGGAAGAGGCTTTTTTTTTTTTTTTTTTTTTTTATTTTGCTAGATAGTGATTCCTGAAATGGAATCCTTATAATTAATCCAAAATGTTCGCAGATTTCAATTTCTAACATTTCTACTAGGGAAATACAAAGTGTTTATTATTTGATAAAGGCATTCATATAGGTGAATAAACTAGAATAAATCAGAACTTTATAAAGACCCTGTTGATATCAGCATGATGGATGCACTGAAGAAATCAGTAGTTTTGATTTGGCAATCAATAAAACCCTGATATAATGATGGTGACACAATGGTTAGCAAAGTATTTTGAAAAAAATAATGATCAAGAGCATAAGCTTCTGATTTTGATCAACATTTTTCACCAACCTACTCTATGATTGTCTTGAGAATTAAATGTGTAAAATTTACAAAACCCTTGACTTGTGTCTAATAAACGTGGTTGCTATAGTGACCAACAGAAGCAAAGGACAGATATCTTTCTCCTTTATGATTTACTTCAGTAACACTTTAGAAGCTGAGGAAAAGAACAGAGAATCAACTGGGCTGAGAACATGCAGAGTCCATGGATATGTAAACCCTGCTTTAGGAAAGTTGGCACCTGTTGGAGGTGTTTTCCAATGTAGGAGAAACAGCTTAGTCTAAGTGTATATAACTCCAGTTCAACTCCAGAATACTGGTGAACACTGAGCATGGGTTCAGAAACTTTATTGTAAAAAAATGACAAACATGTGCTTTACATCATATCATCATATCAGGTCTGTGGACCTATGACTGACTTGTAATAAAATTATAGAAGATAAATTCCCTCATTTTGCCTTTTCTGTTGTAATTGGACTACATTATCTTCAGACAGGCACAGTGGTAAATCTTGTAATTAGTTAGTTAACTTGTTAGGTTAAAATTTCCCTTGAGTAGTAGCTGTATTAATTGTTTGTAGTTTGTAATTGTTGCAGTGTCAAATATCATCATTCATCACAGTATAATTTGATATTTAATTATACTGGAAGAGACTCACCAACAAGAGACTTTATATGTTTGGGAGAAAATATATTCATATTTTTATCCTTATGGATTATTCAGGAATAGGTGACATAGAAATATGACAGATATATTACTTAATTAAGAAAAATGAATGGGATTTAATAACATTTATAAAAATTTATAAACCAAATCCAAATGTTTTCAGTTCTATATATGATCATACCTGAATAAAAACATGTAATCTATGATTCCAGAGTCACTTCTAATACTAAAAGCTGGCTTTTTCAGGAATAAACAAATATATCATCTGACAGGATTTACAGTTTAAGATCTCTTGTGTATACAGCGAGAAATAGTCTCAAGTCAAATTACAAAGGCTGAGAGCAATGATTTGAAAGTGATTAAAGCATAAAAGAAAAATTACTTCTAAAGAATTTTTTATGTAAAACAAAATATATACTGAATATATGGATGTTAAAATTGAATTTGACAATTTTTTAAACCCTTGAAGATGTAACAAAGTTACCAATCATTATTAGGCCATTATTTTATCCATTTGTAAATGAAGATTTATTAATACAACAAAACCCCCAAATTCTTTAGATTTAATCTTAAATAACTAACAACATTTCGTTTTCCATTTTTCTACTCAAAGAACTTGTTTTTAAAAGGCATACTCATTACAGATTGTTATTATATTTCGAAGCCATTTCTGGGATTTTCCTTGGATTTGGGATTTGCCCATATCTCTTCAATTAAAATATAATAATAATGTCAGCACAAATTAAAAGGAGGATTGTGTGACGAGTAAGCATCCGGGCTCTAGGTTCATCATTCTGGGTTTAAGTCATATTCCCTAGCACTTAAAATTTCTTTATCTTAAATGGAAAAAGAGCAAGCAGAGACAGATCCACCAAAGCAGAGAAATATAAAAATGCCACAATTAAAACCATGAGTTTGAAATTTAAAAAAAAAAAAAAAAAGGTAGACATTCTGGAGAGATGGTTCAGTAACAAAGAGAACTTACTACTCTTATAGAGAAAAAAAATGCAGGCTTGGGTCCTAACAGCCGCATGGCTTATATCATCTATAGTATAGATTCTATACTGTCATTTTCTGGGGAACTGAAGCCTCTTCTGGCCTCCACAGGTTCCTAAATGCATATGACACACATACATACACTCAGGCACCCATACACACAAAAATAAATCATTACCTTTATTTTAAAACTATAGAAAAGAAATAATTAAATGTCATTACTTTTGTTTATTTTAGAAGTAAGGCCCTAGCTAGTTTATTATGAAATTTGAACAGATGATAATACATAAAATTCCTAGCATGTACTGGTACTACATTATCTCAAAGCAGTCTGTATCTGAAATTACACCATGGTCCATTAAAACGCTTCATCTTGTCTTTAATTATATGTCAATGTCATTTGCAAAAGTCAATCACATGATCATCACAATGCTCACTAGTGCAAACCACTGGGAAATTAAAGAAATGGTACTTGAGATATGAGTAAATAATAAATGGTAAAGGAGGTATCAAAATTACTGCACATGGAGTGAAATTTTTAGATAAACAAGATGGTAAAATGAATTAAAGATGTTCCCATTATAATATAAATTTTCTCTTTTGGAAAACATTTGGAGGGATTTGCTGGAGACATCCCATTTAGGGCTAAGTGTTCCAAGTTCTCTCTGTCTCTCTCTCGCACACACTCTGCATTCAGTGTCTGGCTGTGGATCTCTGTTTTTCTTTCCAACTGCTGCAGGAAAAAGTTTCTCTGATGATGACTGAGAAAGACAGTGATCTATGAGTATGGCAGAACATCATTAGAAATAATTTTACTTCTATATTTGTTTTAAGTACAGTAATATTTGGTTTTACCTTAGGACGCTGGATTATCTAGTCTCATTTTATTGGCCATGCAAGCACAATATTGGGTATTGGTTCCAAATTACGGAGTGAGCGTTATGTCAAATCAATTGTTGGTGGATTACTCCCACAAGATCATGCAACCATTACACTAGCATATCTTGCAGGCAGGACACCATTGTAGATCAAAAGGTTTGTGGGTATCTTGGTGTTCATGTTTTTCTTTTGGTAGCATGTAGAGTAACTTCCTGTACTAAAGATGCTAGAAAGTAGGAATGAAGGCTCTACTTAGGGATCAATTCAATTTCTCCATGTTCATGCAGTTTTGTAACTGTTGTCTTCATCACTGGGGCCTTGTGTTTGGTTTGTAGAGAGCAACATGTAGTCTTTGCAACAGTCTGGGTTATTTAACGCGTCCCTCAAATTCAAGGACAACTTCCTTTACTATAGTTCTGGACCCTAGAAGAATTACAGTCAAGCAGATTGGAAAGCATAAGAAAATATATTTAACCATTCTGTCAAAAGCAATAACTCAGCACTCCTTACATTTATTGGATAAGTGATCAACTTAAGATGCTGACTATAGACACTGAGTCACAACAACACTATATTCAGTACATGGATATAATACAAGATTAGATAAAGTCAGAAGTATCTATCATAAATCATTGGCTGAACAATTTTAGTTATAATTTATATCTAAAATTAAGTATAAAGATATATTATAAATATTGATCTAGCAGAATCTTTGTAATATAGAATGGTTTGAACATTTGTAGACATATGTCTTAAGGGAGAAGGTTAGAGTTATGTTTTTCAATTATGTCATAATTTAATGTGAATATTCAGTATATATTAAATATTAAACGACATACCATGGTTCAGCATAATAGATTGAAATACATAGATATAATATCCATGTGCAGACATGTGCATATATGTGTATGCATGTAGAAAAAAATCTGAAATTTTAAATTGTGGGAAAAATTGTTATCTTTAAGTAAAATACAGATTAAGAGAAAAAATAATGATTAATATTACAATTATTATAATGATTGTATAATATTTATTGCAGTATTTGCTAATTATACCTTTTCTAACCTGGAACTCATTATGTAGGCCAAGCTAGGCTCAATATTTTGGCAATACACATATCTTAGCCTCCTAAATAATGATATCACAGACATGAACTAAAATATACATACATATATATGTTCATATATATGTGTTTGTATGCCTGTGTGTATTTGTGCATGTGTGCGGGGGTCCTGGAGTCCAGCTCTGGCCCCCAGGAATGGGTTCCTCAGCTTCCACGAAGGATGGTAAACAATCGAAATTAGCGATGAGTGAGAATCTGTATCTCACTCTTCTATGGGACCCTTAACTGGCAAGCTTAATGTTCCTTAGTCTGGCGGACTTCCAAAGAAGCACAAGACAGTCCGGGTCGCTGCAAAACTGCACGAGGCTTTTTTATTAACGGGCGCGTGTCTGAGTCTCCTTGGGGCTAAGGTGCAGGCGGCTTGGGGCGGGAGCCGCTGGAGGGTGAGAGATGTGGGAGGGTGAGCTTGGCAAGAGAGAGAAAACCCTCGGTTCAGGGCTTTTTAACCGGGTCCCCTTGCCAGGGCCCGGGGTCAGGGCTTGTGCTGTTCTGATTGGTTCAGAATTCCCAAATTCTGTGTCCCTTAATCTTGTTGGTCAGGTGCCGGCGGGAACCAGAGTGGGGGTAGCCACTTGGCACCTTTGGACTCTTGAGACAGGATGGTGCCTGGTTTTTTTCCTGGAAGAAAGAATCCCTGCTGATAGATGGTGGAGAGGGGGCAAATCTCCCCAGGTGAATTTGCCTGTACGTGACTGCTAGCACTCAGGAACATTCCTAGGTTTTACATTTCTTAAATCTTCGCAATAAACCTGGGTTGCTCTATTGCAATTTTTACTTCTGAATAGCATGGATGTGTTTCATTCCAGCCCACAGTAGCCAGCTCAGGGATTACTATTGGCTTATACAGATCTTCTTATTGATGAGAGAACATATGTCACTGTACAGTAAAGACAATAAAGGGGCAAGGCAGTTAAGGAATTCCAGTTCCCAACAGTGAATGCTCAGGACCCTTGTCAAGCTGAAGCTTTCATAGTCTGGGTAACCTGGACCCCAACACATGTATGTGCGTGTGTGTGTGTGTGCGCGCGCACATGTGTTGTCTTTCTAATTAACAATCATACATTAAGGCAAAGAGAAAGCTTGCCAGATTTTATGTGCACATTCATACACATGTCTAAATATAGGGATTAGAATTATGAGTTAGTTTTATTATATGAAGATGGCATGAACACATAATGACTAAGAACACAGTCATTAGGAACATATAAATATTTGGTTTGAATTGCAACATTCCTGGTGGAACTTGCTGAACCTTCATTAACGTCTTGTACCTCTTTCATTGTTTTTTGTTTTTTGTTTGTTTGTTTGTTTGTTTTTGCTTTGTTGTTGTTAATTTTTTAGAGACAGGCTTTCTATGTTGTAACTCTTGCTGTCCTGGAACTTACTTTGTAGACCAGGCTGGCCTCAAACTCCTGCCTCCTGACTCTGCCTCCTGAGTGCTGAGATTAAAGGCATGAGCCACCACCAGCAAATTTATTTAATTTTTATTTTATGTGCATTGTAATGGTGTCAGATGCCCTGGAACTGGAGTCACAGACAGTTGTGAGCTGTATGTGGGTACTGGGATTTGAACCTAAGTTCTCTGAAAGAGCAGTCAGTGTCTTAACTGCTGAGCCATCTAGCCAGCTTCTCTTTTTTAATAAAAAAAAAAACATATTATTGTCACTTATATGAGTCAAAGGAAGATTAAAAAATACAATTCATTATGAAATCCTGTATCATAGTACCTTCATGTGAGAAATTTCCATAAAATTTTAAGTATGTTAGTGATGTTTTTCAGCTCTAATAGATACTTTTACTCATAATTTACATATAATACAAACATGTATGTAAATATTGCTCTATGAATTTCTCAAAATTAGATATTTTTACAAAACAATTTAATTCTCCAATGACATACTTAACTATTGATTCTAGTAATATTAGTATTTTAGTATCAGACTATTAGGGAATGGCCTTAGAGAGATATATTTTATGTAACTCTTTGAATATAATTGATTTTCTACATAATGTCCTGATTCAGTGATGTTTTGATTTCACACGGGAAATGTTGCTAGGTAGATTAAATGATGAACATAGAAAAATTGGTTATCACTGTTCAGAATATTAATTTCTTCCTAAATTGAGTTTTTCATTACAGGTTTTCATTATGTACTCAGACCACAGCTTTCTAATCAATAAAGCAATTCATACCATAGGAAATGAAAAAGAAAACTGAAAAGTCAGCCTAGAAATTATGTTTAAGAGACTGACAGTAAATCTATGTTAATATTTATATTTTAAAATTCATTTTTCTATATTGAAAACCACTTGATAACCTACCTAAGAAAACTGTGATTAGGAGAAAAAAGATCAAATTGTAATTCTGTTTCTGAGGATAAGTAGGTTGAAATAAAGCTGTCATATATCCATTACTGTAACTGGGCTTAATCTTGAGCTTCACTCTATGAACTGAAGAATAAATAAATTTATATAATTTATAATTTTAATAAACGAGTTTATTTTTCCAATATGTCTAGAAAACAGATGCTTCTTGCTTCTAGTTGATCACTTAACTATGGAAATTTCTCTCAATTCAGCATAAACAAGTAGTAGACTAATAATATCATTTCTAATATCTCACTTATATGGAGCCTGAGTTTATCTAGTCATATATTATTAGATTTGCAAGTATATCTTCCATAAATATATAAGCAGTAATTTTACACAGTGTGAAAGAAAGCAGCATTACACTAGCATTTGCTCCATGAGAAGGCTGGCCTCAAACTATAGTTACAGGACAATAACATTTATCTTCAAAAATCACAATGTAAATACTCATGATATTTCTTTCCCTGTGTGTATATATGTGTGATGTGTTTGTACACATGTGTGATGGTGTTTATATGTGTTTGTGTGCATGCAGTCTGTGAGTATATGTATGCTATGGCTTGAGTATAGATGCAAGAAGATAGCTTTGAGTGTCAGTCCTGGCCTTCCAGCTGATTTGAGACAGGATCTCTCATTGTTCTCCTTTGCATAAATCAAGCTAGCTGCCCCTTGAGAATCTGCAATTCTCTTATGTTAGCATCCTAGGGGTTACTGACCTTTTTTTTCTCCTGGTTTTGGCTCTTACATGGGTCATGTTACTGAGTCCATTGTTTAAGGAGTACTGGGGATCTGAACTCAGATTATCAGGACTGACAAGGGTTTTAGCAACTCTATCATCATTGCAGTTCTTCCTAAATAAAGTATTGCATATTTGATCTGGTGAGATGGTCCAGTGGGTAAAAGTGTTTGTTGATAAACCTAAAACTCTGAATTTGAACTCTAGATCAAATATCACAGAAGGATAAAATTCACTCCTACAAGCTGCTTTTTGGAACTTCACATATCAACCCTCTCACACACACACACACACACACACACGAATAATAAATGTAAAATTAAACCAAATTATTTCATAATAGAACACTCAAAACAGGCTATTTTGTCATGATTTCTGGAGCGTATTAACTTGTACTACAGCTGTTGGATTAAACATTAAGAACATCGGAAGGGGCAACTATTCCTAACCAAAGCACATATTTTTTTGTTGTATTTGCTCTATTTGCTGGATACGAGGTTGTCGTCATCATTCCACTCACAGATATGTTGTGCCTGTTTAAGTTTCAATATTCCTTTCAAGGAACAATTATAAATAGGTGGTAATGAATTATTTATAATGGACTTTTTGGTTTTTTAATTTAATAACAAACTTTAGAAAATGAAGCTTACCTAAAGGAAAGCAGTACTCTCTTTAAGTGTATTATTTGAACATAGAAATACTTTTGAGTACATTGTTTCTACTCATACATGATATTTGTCCTACTGGATTCAAGTTGGTTTACCTGATCTCTTACCATACAGTACAGATACGTATGGTGACATTATCAAGATAGTATACTTATTTCCGTTTGTGCTCTACTGAAAAGTGTACATGTGTGCTTAGTCCTTCATGATCAATAGTGATCATCTTTTGTCTTATTTCTGCATTTTAATGGTAGAAGTATGATTGCTAATAGTATTCAATATTTCTGATTTAGTCAAATTTTAACTTAACTTGAAGCATGTATTTTGTGTCTCTGTTAAGCTCCTTTTGTAGATGATGGTAGACAAGAAATCTTGTGGTAAAACTAGTCTTGCATCATACCCCTATAACATATTTGCTCTAACGTGTACTGCTCTTAGCAATGAATATAAGTTGTATGTTTTAATAAACATTGTTTTTTCTAATATTCAGATGTAGTTTTCTGTTGAAGGTGTCATATGCTGGAAGCTTAGTCTTTGGTGTACTGTTGAGGAAGGTGCAGAACCCATAAGGGGTTATGTCCAATATGAGGTATTTAGATTGGGAGCATCACATTGGGAAGTCATCGAGGATGGTCTTGTGAAGTCTGTTTCATAATGGATCAGTAACTTTGACTGAGTAACCTTGAGGTCTGGAGGAATGTCTCAACAGTTAAGAGCACTTATACTTGCAGAGCACATGGGTTCAGTTTCAGCATCCACATGGTAGTTTCCACATATCTCTAGTTTCCAGTGATCCAGTGCCCTCTTATCGTCTCCCTAAGCACAAGACCTACACATGATGCACACACATACATTCAGGCAAAACACCAACACATAATTAAATCAAATTTAATTTAAAAGGAATAATCCTAGCTCTTGAGTCATTTTTGGCTTTCTATCTTGCTACATAAACACTCTTGGACTTTTGATGTCATGTACTAGGTGAGTCTCATTAAAAACAAACAGAGACAGATCTGCTGATTTTAAACTTTCAGCCTCCACTGAATTGAGTAAATGTTCTATTTTATTTTTTTATGAAGTAGAAGGTGTTAGTCTTATTACCTCAACAGAAAATAGAATAATACAAATATAATGTAATAATATAGGGACCAAGAAACAGACAGTGCATCCCTTTAAGGGAGCTGTTATTGACACCAAAATTGTTGCTTTAGTGTCTACCTCAACTCAGAATAGATTTCATGGTTACAGTGACACCGAGAAAAACAAAGTCCTGTGCTAAGAAAGTTTTACACTTCTATGATGAATTGCCTTCTAGTTAGAAACCATTTTTTTCTTCAAATCTTGACGATAAAAAGTAGAAATCAATGGAGAGATTCCATCCTGAAAGGGAAGCTGGTGAAGTAAGTGCAGCTCTTCTTCATTCAGTTAACTTCAAAACTGAAGAAGATTGCCTTTTCTTTCCAATCTTACTCTCACATTTGTTTTTTTTTTTTTAGTCGGTGCCAAGGATACCCCCATCCTGTCAGTACTACTAGTTCTGTCTATGTTGTAACTTAACCGTGAGCCACGAAAAATAAATCTTGCCATGAATTGCTATGAACCCTAAGGCATGGTCTAGCTGCCATCATTTTTCACCTCACTGCCACTTATGGCTAGAAATGAATGGCACAACTTGGGATGACAAAAAAAAAATATTCTGAGGGGGAAAACAATTACATTTGCTGCTATCAGTAGTTGAGACTTTTGTACAAAATATAATGATAATCGTGTTTATTTTGAAAGCTTTCTGAAGCTTTCGCTATGTCAGCAACGTTCTTTCTATTCATCAGAAAGTATTGACTACTGCCTTGAGGGCATGTTCAGCCTTCCACAAAGCAAAGGAGAAAAACAAATTGGGCAAGCATTAAAAAAATGCAAGCCTAGCAAGTCTGATACATGGGATGCACGTGTCAGACAGATGAACAGTTGACTGTAACACTTTTTTTTTTTGCATGGTTTCCTTATATAAGGTTAAATAGTATATACAAACCCCTGTATTTAAAAGACATAATTTACCTCTGTATTCTATTAATTTTAACACCTCCTAAACAAAGAATACAAGTTGGTGCCTTGGGGTAGATTAATGAGCAATAATTGATTTATATGGGTAGGAATTTGGTTGTGTTTCCCTTCAAATTCCTCATATGAGCATAACATATTTTTCACTGGGGAAGAGTAAGAAATATTATGTTTTTTTTTAATCCTGACACTCTGGGGACTGAGAATAGGTCTCTTTAATACTTAAATAGTTTGCTGCAGGTGGCCCAAATTCTAGCAACATGAAGATTTTGTCACTGCACCTACAAGCATCTGCATTGTAGAAACAGCTCTGCAGAGAACCAGTCATCTGCCACTTTCTATCAGCATCAATTCTTTAGTAAATTAGTATTTTTCCTGCACAGATTTAAACTACCACATAAATTACTTTACTGGTAGCTTCCCAAGGGGAAACATATTTTGACATTTTTCGAAGAGAGCCTATTTGCTTCCATGAACAACAATTTGAAGGAAAAAGCACTGATTCATAGTATTCTAATAATACAATGAGCATTTCATAATCTGTATGCATGAATTAATGAAGGCAAATTAAATAAATTCTAGAATATCTGTCCTTTTTGAGTGCTTTCTAGAACTTTCTGCGATATTTGGATTTTGATATTAGAAAAATCAAAGTACTTGTTTCGGTTTTCCAAAGCACAAAGGAAATACTGCTATTGGTCTTGTAACTGCCCACAATATTGATATTAGTTTTCCTTGTTATATTTATTATATATTCTAAAATTGGATTTATGGAAGTTATAGAACATTTCAATCCATTCTGTAATAAAACTAACTATTGTCACTATTCTCACTTTGCACACAAATACTTTATAAATAATGAGAGTCAGTCTACAGTGCTTTGTGAGTGGTTGAATTAAAGTTGATGTATCCATTACATTTTTGTGTTTAAGGATCATAGAGACTGCATTATATATCTGAGCCATAAAGAGGAGTTCTTGGCAAGGTTTTAAGAATGCTACTCTAAATTGGCCATGATGGCACACATCTGTATTTACAGTGCAATGGAGATGGAGGTCGGATGATAGCAAGCTTGTGGAAGGCCTGGGCAATAACAAGGACTCTTTCTAAAAATGGAAAGTTAGAAAGCAAATACTGAACTACGCAGTAGTGAAGTAGGTCTTTAATTCCAGCACTCAGGTGGCAGAGGCCTGCCAATCTCTGTTAGTTCACAGAGAGCTTGGTCTACAGAGTGAGTTCCAGGACAGCCAGAGTTACAAATTAGAAACCCTGTCTCAAAAAACAAAATGCAAAAGTTGTTCTGTAGAAAGGGAATTAAGAGTTTTGTTGACTGATATTTTTCCTGCAGCTATAAGTTCAACCTTTTTACACTATGTGAAAAGCACACTCATAGACACACATGCACATTGAAACCAACTTTGTTAGTATCAGCTATCTTTTATTAACAGCTCACTAGGAACTCAAGTGTAATGACTAAACCATTCTTAAACAAGTTCTATGCACTGAGAAAACTCAAATTCCTAACGAAAAATCATAAATATGTGTTCCAGTATTAAGAAATAAGCAGAAAGTCTTAGGAAGCTAAGAAAGTAGGGCAAAGTGTTAAGAGGTTTTCAAATGTGAAAAACAACTTCTAACTAAAAGTGGAATTCATTGGTAAATTCAGTAAGACAGTAACATTTTGGTAGCTTAATTATTAATGCTTACCATATGGGAATTGCAAATGGAAGAGAACAAATGTATGGAGTGGTACAATGAGAAGCAAAGATGAAGGGTGATTTTCTTAAACAGACTTACAGAATGTAAGTGCTAAGGGATACTGAAGCAGGACAAAGGAAATAATCCTAAGGAACACATGTCTGCTTACTCAATAATTTACAGGGAGCCTTTGAAAAAAACAAACAACTTTTGAATTGTAAAGCATCCTTCCTGACTTTCTGTATTCATCATTAAAGTCCTACACTTTTTTAACCATGGTCAGAGATTCTGAGCTAACAACACAGATTTATTTCACCCTCATGTTAAATAGTATGGCCACCAGCACTACTCAGTGTTAATTTCCAAAAGACAGTGCAACAGTACTGTTCACAGATATCTGAAGAAATTTCCTGAGCAATGATGTCAGGCCCAGGGTGATGATGTTGGTGACAGGAACCTTCACAAATTCTTTGATACTACCTGATTCTGAGTGCTAATTTCCAAAGCTATAATATGGCCTCAACCAAGGCTTTGGCTCTTTGGTCTGTGTTCTGGAAAATTACCTTTCCTTGTCATTCAGATTATTTGAAAACCTAGGACAGATATTGGTCCAGCATAGGTGATTCAACCCATATACAGAAATTGATGTCTCAGCAATATATCATTGGTTTTACATCTAAAAACTTTAAGATTGAATGCTTATATGTAGGTATTAATATACTATGTTTATACATATATGTGCATATAATTATACATACGTAAGTACATATAGGTTGTTCTAATTAAGTAGATAATCTGCATTCAGCAAATTTGTGGAAGCTCTTCAAGGACTTTGGAGACTGTCCAGAAAGGATAATTAGTTTAAATTGTGTTTGATTACTCCTCTAATTTTTTATTTAATAAGTTAAATATTTTATCTGGACTATCTGGAAAGTGTCAATCGTTCCATGAGTTATCAACGTGAGATTACAATTGAAAGGCTAGTTGCCTGAAAAGGATTACACTCCATTGCTGTGGAATTTGTGACATGGGTGGGGCTAAAAGTCAGGAAGGAAAAAAAGGAAGTGATGTAATTATATATCAATTTTTAAAAGTAATATATTTCAATTTTAATATAAAAGAGGAAGTGAAATTATTATATTTCAAATTTTCAAATTATATTTAAAAAATAAGAGTCAAAAATACGTGTTTTTTTCTTTCAACTATTGTTTCTACACTAAGGAAATAAATTTTAGTAAAACATTGTTACATATACAACCAAAACATTTCTTAAGACACAAAACCATTATTGTAACTGATGTTCTTAAGTGCTAATATGATACTTGAAGTTTATTTTCAATATGTGTTCATTTATTTAAGTTCTAGATCAAAATTTTACTTTAATACTACCAAATTGTGCAAGATGGGGTCTTAAGTCTGCCTCATTCAATAAAGTGAGTTTTCCTAGTAATTGGCATTCTGGGTAGATTGTACCCACTTGCTTTCTCTGACTCTTCATGGCTAATAATCTTATAGTATTTCAGAGAACACCTAAGGCCACCAAAGAACTCTTTTCTGCTATATAAGAGTCATGTTTATTTAATACCTCTTTATTTCCCATCATCATGTTTCTACCATACTATGATAACCACTAATATCTCAATGAATGTGGGTTTTTTTTTTTCATTATTTACAACTATTCTTGTTTAGGGTCCAATAGGAAAAATTTAAAAATAATTATATGTCATATTTACTTTGTTAATCAAACCACATAAAAATTTCTAATAGAAATAACTTCTTTGGATTTTTAAGTTCTTTTATTTAAAAGCAAAATCTATTTAAACAGCGATAGATTGAGACAAAATGAATTCTCTCTCTGTATGTGTAGATTCACACTCCAATACTTATAGTTCTAAGAAATCTAAGAAATTTCTAAGATATGATTTTGGGCTATTTTCATCTTTTGTGAGATGAACATTATAGTAAGATTTTACTTTTATATTTAGTTGTTTTTCTGGAGTAAGGAAATTGTTCAATATATAATTTGACTATATCTTGCTCACAATTGTTAACATTTTGTTTTATAAAGTGATAATTCTGTATTTTTATGCTGTTGTTGCTTATATTCAACTACATTTTAAATCAACCCAACAAACCATGATTCCTTGTGTTTTTTGTTTACTATTCTTTGTTTGTCTTATTATCACTAGCCTTTGTGAATGACTTCATTTTCTTATGCCTTGTTACGTAGTGAAAACTGAAGATTGATGTATTTTCTCTGTGGGTGTGTATGTGTGCATATGCATGGATTTTTTTTCTTTTAAATTGTAAGCTGTCTATTTGCATTTATTGATACCACTGTAGATGTTGATTTGTGCCAAAAGGAAGTTTATTCTTTGGATAATTTAATCCTCATTCCTTGTCCTGGAGCCCTGGAGCATTTCTGGCCTTCTTACAACCTACTCTTAAGTCTTGAACAGGAAGGCTTCAGCCCCTGACACTTATTGCTAACTCACTCAGACTAGCTCCTTCTGAACTCTGACTTTTCTGGTTCAATTCACTCACTATTCTAACTCAAACTCTTCTCCAAGCTGACCATTTCAAACTGATCTTCTAAAGTAGATTACTGTTTCTGACTGACAGATTCTGGCTCATTCTCTGCCTCAGACTGAACTGTTCTGCTCAGCTTCAAACTGACTCACACTTCCCTTCTGATACTGATTTCTTCTGCCAAACTGCTTCTATGTCTCTGCTAGCTTTCACTGCCTCATACTGCCTCAGTTAGTCTCTCTGCTTCTCTGCCTTATCCTGAGTTGGAATGCTTCATTGTCTCTGTGTCTTGTGCTCAGAGCCCTCAGACTGTTTCAGATACTTCAGACTGCCCCATACTGCTTCATACTGCCTCTGTATATTTATCCTCCAACTATCTGAGCTCAGAGCCTGCCTTTATATCATGAAAGTTGGGTGTGTCCTTACTCTGACTCACACTCTTCCTCTGATTCTTCACTGCCTGCCCTTCACACTGACTCATCTCAGATGTCACTTCCTGTCTAACACTGACTCCCACTGAGCTTTGCTTCCTGTCTTCCAAAAGTTGAGATTAAAGGCATCCATAAACATTCTTTCTAGCCTCGAGTAGCCATACAGATGAACTAAATGATTAAATATTTCTCAATGGAATCTTTATCAATTTTGATGAAACGCATAGCTTTTTGTCTCCTGTGAAAGTGTAAGCAAAATATAATCTCCAACAAAACACATTCCCTAGCTTCCATTCTTATGTTAACACATTCTTATAGTATACAGGCTGATTTAATTCATCATTTTTTTCTACAGTCCAGTGCCTCTTGGCAGCTGTTGTTCCTGCCTCATTAGCATTCAAATAATTTATGCAATCTATCTCTGGGAATCTTTATTCTTATTCACCCTTCCTGCTTATGGCTAAATCTAGGACAGAGCATCCTGTTAGTTGCTCTGTGCATGACCTATTCCATTGCTGACATGGAATGCTTGACTTGTGTTTTAGCTTCAACATTCTTATCTAAGATATATTCTTTGATTTAAAAATATTAACTATATTTTCCTATGTGATTTTTAAGATTTTAATTTATTTAATTTAGTATTTAGAAACCTCAGAGTTTTTTACTTAGTAGTTAGCTTTTTTCTATATTTTTTAATTATGCTATTAGTGTCCTTTTCTTCCCTTTATTTTAACTGTACTATGTTTCCTTCAATTTGTGTTCTTTAACTCAGGCCTGTTCTCTTTAAATGTTGATTTCTTGAGCCGACAAAGTAGAGAATAAGAATTTAAAAGCAGATGCAAGATAAAGGAAGGCCACAAGGAGAACATAACTTCCAAGAGAGACATACAGAAAGAAAGCTTCAAAGGTCTACAAAGAAATCACTTCTAGATTTTACCTGATAATTTAACAGTTCCTATGTATAAAGAAACAACAACAACAACAAAACCTATTAATCACCATAAAGTAACAGTTTAAGCTGGATTCTTTCTAGTTTTTACCTAATAATTTAATAGTTCCTGTATATGAAAAATGTAAAAAATATTAATCACCATAAGGTAACAATAAAGTTTAAGTCATTTTCAGAATTTAACAATAACAAGAATAATTTATGTGTCCCTGGATAAATCATTGAATATCTGTTGTGGAAGTTTATTTTTAGTTATGTTTGAATTTGCTTTATGAATTGTTGGATGAGGATCTGCATAGGTCTTGGTATTTTTTATTGTCTGCAGGTGTTGGGTTTCTGTGAGGGATGTTTAATTGCTAATGATCTGCACTTGAGGAGTTCAGAATCAATAAAACACTTTAGGTGAGGTGCTGGTGTTCCACTGCGCAGGTGGCTTGCCATGGCAATGGATCCCTCTGCAGAGGTCTGGCAGGGCTCCACCTATGAAAAATGCTTCCCTGTTCTCTTTGGTGAGCCACCGCCATTGGTGAACTACTACAAATGGTACATCAGTGTGAGCAGAACATCACACCAGCTAATCTGACATGGAGACAAGGAAGAAGAGAAAGAAACTAGAGACCTCACAGAGAGTCCAGTAAAATACACTCAGGGCAGCTCCTAGAGGACAGATATATGCAAAAATTATTAGTAGAAGTCTCCTGAAAGAAGAGCAGAGAAAGAAAGAAAGAAGCATCTATGAAGAGAAAAGACTGTGAAATTAATAAATAAATGAGGGGGTAAAAAGCTTTGAAGTGAAAGCCACAGAATGGAGGCCCTTAGGGATAAAGAATTCAACTGGGAGCAGGAAATCAAGGTTCTTCATACTGCTTTTCCTGATCATGGAGCTGATGCTCCCTCCCTCCACTGGTGGTAGCTTATTGTTTTACAAACTGACTTTTCTGATAGCCACACTGTCTGTGTGAGTTCAAGGTCTTGTGTTTGAGGTCTATGAAGAAAAGTATATGTTTCCCCTTAGTGGTAGTGATAACGCCGAATGGCCAGAATGTTTCAACTGGGGATTCTTCCCACCAGCCCAGAACCTCCTGCTTTTGTGAAGCCACAACCTGGAGTAAAAAAGCCACTTAGTTAAACTGACTTTTTTTTTCTGCAGTCCTGACTAAGAGAAAGAAAGACAAATGTTCTATATATTGGGGATGGTGATGAGAACTCTACCCAATGAGGGAACACTTACTGCAGACAAGGTGACCAGTTTTGTTTTTTTTTTTTTCTTTTTTCTGCAAGACAGACTTTATGTGAAAATCTGGAAAGTATTTCCTCAGTTTGAGCACAAAGAAGTTGTCTTCTAGAACTGTCAGAAACTGTATCTTGTGCTGGCAGTGGAACTTGGTACTGTAAGAGTTAACCCAGGTGGACTGGCATGAAAGAGTCATGAAAACAACTGAGGCTTAGCACTATGATAGGCCAGGAAAATCCATTAATCCATTAGTAAAGATACAGTCTCCATAGTAGTTGAAGGCCCAGAATGAAGGGTTCACATAAAAAAAAAAAAAAAGTTGAGCCTTGGCACCATGAAGAGAATCCAGGAGAGGTTATTAGGGAAGGTGCAGCCCAGTTGCAGCAAGGGACCTCAAGCAATTTTTGAGATGCTAGTACCATGAGATTTCCACCAAGAAGAGCAGCAGTAGTAGAGTGAAGCCAGCCGGAGCCTGGAGGACAAGCTGTGTGTGCTGCATAGGGCAAAGCCAGAGAAGTGACCCAAGCTCTTTGGAGGAGCCCAGAAGATCATGAGTGAATTCCAGATAATTAGACATTGATAATGTTTTTCTGCCATCCAAAGACATTATAAAAAGCCTGATAGATGTTTGGTTTCATTTGATCCTGTGCATTAGCAAGCCTTGTGATTGATCCTCTTGTATATAGTTTTAATGGTATAGTGTTAAATTGTGTTGTAAAGGTAAAGCAAATTTTTTATACAGGAAAGAAATGTTGTGGAGCTTTATTTTTCGTTATGTTTGAAATTATTTTATGAACTGTTGAGTGGAGTCTGCTGAGGTCTTGGTCTTTTATATTGTCTGCAGGTGTTGATTTCTGGGGGGGGGGTGTGTTTAATTGCTAATGATTTGCACCTGAGGTGTTTTGAAAGAATAAAAACACCTGAGCTAAGATGCTCAGGGTTCCACTTTGAGTATGG
The DNA here is from genome assembly GCA_026225945.1 of Cricetomys ansorgei. Classification (NCBI taxonomy): domain Eukaryota; kingdom Metazoa; phylum Chordata; class Mammalia; order Rodentia; family Nesomyidae; genus Cricetomys; species Cricetomys ansorgei. The sequence goes on from JAMJFZ010002812.1 coordinate 5,479,706, forward strand.
TGCTGGCCAGGACGGTGGTTCCCTCTTCTGAGGTCTGGCAGGGCTTCCACCAATGATAATACCTCGGTGTCTTCCATCCTGAAATCCCACAATGATGTGCTATCACAAATATCTGATTGCCTGATATAAGTCATAGGTGCTTATGGCCAGTAAGCTTGATACCAGTAGTGTATTATTCTGGCGATATGAAAAATGAATACCTTTCCTAAAAATACTTTATCATATGTTGCTGAAATTTTTGTGATGTTTGATAGTAACAATATGGTACTGATCTGATCAGTCAACAGTGAAGGGCTACTGAAGTTTCTTATAGATAGCTATATAGAAGTCATTTATCATATCAAAATACTTTACTAGGTACTAAGAGACATATACATGCTCTCAAACATTAAAACTATATCTCAAACTTTTGCTCCCTTCTAAGATACTAGTCCTACCTCTATTTTGACGGTTGTCATCACTTGGACACTAAGTTCCAATAATTCTCATTGCCTTGTAAGAATGATTAAAGTCTCTACTATAACTTTAGGACAATAAAGATAAATATGGATGATGGATGATTCCTCAATCATCTACAGAGATATTTCTCAATGTACCAATGAAAGGTGTACCTTCTATACTTTTCAGTGTATATTTTACTTATATATTTTACAGTTATATATATATATATATACATATACAGTGTATATATTTACTTGTATATTTTACTCCACATTAGAGTTCCTGTTTCCCTAAGCCTTGTGTTTCTTTCTTTTACATTACCAAAGGGAAATAATATATTTCCAACTCATTTATAGTTATCCACCTTTTAATATATATTTCATCCAAACAAGCAATTATCCAAATTCTTAGCTCCCCTTCTAACTCCTTGTTTAAGCCTAGGCACGCCATGTTAAGAAATTTGGTTTGACCCAAATTTATATTTCTCCACTATTTTCTTACATACTTTAAATGTATTCTCTTACAAGTGTTGTTAGAATTTCTGCCTGTGTGAATTGGAAAACTAATTAGGTCTTTCATAATGTAGTGTTCTTTCTCCTGGATCATACTTTGTACGTTTCTTTTAGAGCTTCACGATTATTGAGTATAGTTAGAGGTCTACAAACAGCGATGGTTTGTTTCAGAAGGTTCTGAGGGAAATTTAGAAAGTGTTCTGTTTTGTAACCACCTCAGAGGAGACTTTACTACTTTTTTCCAAACATAATTCTCTGTTTTAATAGTGAAGGGAGAGCAACTGCAGTTGAGTGTGATGAGGTTACATCTGGAAAAATAAGACTTATCCAAATTTAGACTCTCAGGAATTCTACCACCATCTTACAATTCCTCCAATCTTTCATCAAATGTTCCTGGATCACATTTATTTTGAAACAATGCTTTCATTTCAAAACCATTTCAGAATTGGACTTTTATTCTAACTCACCCAATCATATTGTATTTGCTTGACATTATGCCTTTTCCTTAGATACCCTTATATTTTTTATTCTCATAGTACAGTGCAATACAATACAATATAACACAATCAAAATCATAATCCTACTCTTCACCTGATGAATTAAAGGCCTTCTCCATAACTATTATTTTGATTACATGTCTCATACACAAGAATTGAGAAACTGGAGGTAACTAGAAATATCACATTAGAAGACAGAAAGCCTAGAAAACATCCTGAGAAACAAGCTCCCATCTTAACAAATCATTTCCTTTGGGCATTCTAAAAGTGAGATGTAAGGAATTTAAACTTTGGCAAACCTTTTCTTTAGCTTTGAGCTATAAATTTATCTCTTTGCTGGCTGTGTTTCTCTCTTCCTTCATCTCTCTCATTTTTGTCATTTTAATTGTATTGCTTCCTTTCTTCTATTATCAATCCTCTTGCTGTCTTTATAGTTAATTCCCAGTAGATAGCTATATATGATGATGCATTGAAAAATGCCAATATTGTATATGAACATTTAAATGAAATTTTAGCTCAAATATTTGAATGATGATATTTGGATGATTCACATTCCAAATTGTTAGTAACTCTGTGCCTCTTTTTCACAGGAGAGGATGTTTAAATTTTATCAAATGAAATATATTTTTCAAATACTGGATAAAATGAGATGCTTGCGAAAACGATCTACAGTGTCATTCTTGGGAGTTCTTGTGGTTTGCCTTCTATTCATGAACTTGTACATTGAAGATAGCTATGTTCTGGTAAGTTTTGGAGGCGTTATTTTTAGTTAAAAAAATGTCCTTAGAAAACCAAGTGTCAGTCTCGTTGAACCTCAACCTTAGGATAACAGAGTATTTGTTTGAACAGAATTATTTATGCATATTTTCTTTGTGTATACTTTTATCCCTATAATGTCAACATAATATTTTTTTAATCTGGTTGTTTTTCTCTCTTAAATATTATATGGTGGTTGATATATATAATCTAATATATTATTATATATTATGCATATTTCAATATTATATGATTGTATCATATACATAATTTAATACTGACAGTATATACAGAGTTCATATATATTTAATCATTAAGATTGTTGGCTTTCATGTGAAACACATAGACTAAATAAATTTTGCTTGATATGTTGTTATGTTATGACCTGCACTATTTTTATATGTTATTGTTGAAATTTTCTAGAAATTACTCCTTATTTTACCACTTATGTATAGTAATACTAAAATTTTCCTTAGTATTCCTTATTATTTAAAACATTTTTTTAATTTAAATATGTTTTGAACATAATCTCCCCCTCCCCAAAGTCTTTCCAAATGCTTCCCCCTCCCTATCCACCCAACTTAGAAAAACCCCAAATTTTCAAAATTTTGTTGTCAACTCCACAATAATATATATGAACTATGTTGTAGTATACTTGATATCATGTCACAATATATAACAGATCTTTGTATTTTGGATAACCCTAAATACCAACATGTTATGTATAAGTATTCATTAAAAGACATCAAGAGGTAAATACAGTGATATAGAACTTTATAGGTATTCAAGAGACATAATAAAAATACTACATGATTATATTATATGGTAACGATATATAAGTATGAAAAGTGAAATTTTGTATCTAAGGGAAATCAATGCATTAGTTACTATTGACTTGTTATTGCTTCATTATTTCATGTCTGATGATAAAAAATGCAACATTGTTTCTACTATTCTTATTTGAAATAGGCCATAGACATGTTGATTCTTATGTCATTGAAACTATTTATATATTTAAAATATTAAAATCTTTATCTTCACCAAAAATAGAACTCTATCTTACAAACAGCAGTATGAAAGTATCAATGGTGTTAGCAAGAGGGATTGTGACAATAATTATATGGAATGTTTATCAATAAATAACTATTTTGTGATATATGATTATGAGCTTCCTACTTTGTTGTTGTTTCTACTGAGTCATCCATAGGACCTTAACCAGCACATATTCTCTTAGGAGATATTTTGTAAACAAGATTGCTTTCTTCAGCTCTATTTTTTTAATGAACATTTGATAGAAACCTTAGTCTTGAATGTGTACAGGATTTTTGTGTCCAAGTAAACACTAATTTTAAAGGGCTGTCACGCTATCATCTAAAATCTGATAAAATAGTTGAATGTGCCATAGATTGACAGACTTTACCTAGACATGATTTATGTAAAAAGAAAATCAGAAAAAATACTACTATTGGTATGGATTTTGGAATAGCTTTAATTTAGCCTTTATTTAGAGTTATAAGATCAGATAATGTAACAAGATTCACATAGTGTAGATATTAATTTCTCTGGACAGGAAGACAAATTAGAGATTTTCATACTAATGATTCAAATTTGTGACAAAGATGTTTCTTTTATCTCTGTTGACTGGCAGAAGTAAATAAAATCTTGTAAATCAAGCAAGTGGCAATGGTGCAGTATTATAAGTCATGAGCTGTTTTGTAATTATGTGATAGTATCAAGTGAAATGTTAATCTATAATTTTTAATAAATTAAAAAAATCTAGCATATGCACAAATATATTTAAATCATAATAGTTTTTTTTTAATTCAAAATAAAATATCCTAGATATATGTCAGTAAGAAAAATCTGAAGTTGGTGCTTTGGTCTGAGAAATTTTGTGAAGTCATGTAAACATTGGTCTCTACTAAATACTTTTAAAAGTATGATTTAATTCTAGATTTTCTACTAAAACGTATTTTTTAACTAAAATTATTCCATCAGTATTAAACACACTACTAATCATATTTGAAAATCAGTCTATGCACAGAGGAAAGATTGTTACTTAGGTTTAAAAATGATTAATTTTAAATATGTACATCAAATATGAAAAAGATAAGCTGTAGGGAAAAGTAAATACAGCTTTATTGTAAATTCACTAATGGTATTTTAATTTAAACTTTTTATTCTGTAATAGATGATTTCTAGGTATTACATGCTGAATTTCAGCTCACAACATCAATAATATTAAATTTAATTAAAATTATGTTTTAGAAGGCTGGACACGTGGCTCAGTGTTTAAGAGTTCATAATGGTTGTGCAGAGGGCCCAGGATTAAGTTTCTAGCACCCACATGCTAGCTCACAAACATTTGAAACTCCTATTTCTGGGGAACTAATGCCCTCATCTGGACTCCAAGGACATTTACATTTATGTATGAATGTAAATTTATGTAGGCATACACAGATACTTATAATAAAAAATAAATACACATTTAAAAATTATTCCTAATTTTATATCATATAATAACATCATTCTTTCTTCCCTTTCTGCCCTCCCATACACCCATACTAACTCTCTTACAAATTCAGGGCCACTCATTTCATTAATTGTTGTTATACACATGCAACATATTATTATATATATATACACATACACACATATTACATATATATACATACACACATATTACATATATATGCATATACATATGCATATATTGCATATATATACATATTTTATACATATACATATATACACATGTTTTCAGGATTGATTATTTGGCATTCAATAACCAGTTAATGTTCTTTTTCCTAAGGAAAGCTATTTCTCCAGTTCATTATTTATTTGCCTGTAGCTGTCTGTGTAGATTGCCACCACCTGGCTAAATATTTATTTTTATAACTAATAAGTTTTCCCCATCCACACTGGCATGTCTATTGCTATTGTCATTCTTGAGCTCATGCTTTGACAATCATATTGGTTAGACTTTATGAGCATAGTTTCTGTTATTTATACAAGACAAATCTCATAGCAAACTTCATGTTTCTTTGCATTTAATAGTATTTCCACACCCTCTTCCATAATAATCCCTGAGGTTTCAGTGCAGGAGTTTTATTCCTACCCATCTATGAGACCTCTGAACCACAGCCATGACAAGCACAGCATAGGAACCTAAAAGGTACAGCAGTGACATACATACCTTGGTGGCAACCAACAGCTTTATAATTGGACTTAAGAAACAGTCAACAACAAGGAAATAATTCCTGGTCCTGTAAACATAGCAAACTGCCCAGGGCAAGTGAATTCATGGATCTTGGAGGAGCACTACCATATTGTTTAATCAGCATAATCCCAAGTATATTGTAAATATTTATTCATTTTTTAAATTGATCTTACTCTGTGTGTGTGTTTTGTGTGTGTGTGTGTGTGTGTGTGTGTGTGTGTGTGTGTGTGTATACATTTGAGACAGGGTTTCCCTATTGTAACTCTGTCCTGGAACTTACTCTGTAGACTAGGCTGGCCTTGAACTCACAGAGATCTACCTGCCACTGCCTCTGGAGTGTTAGGATTAAACTTGTACCACCACCTGTCTAAATATTTATTTTTATACCAAGATAAAAGTATGGTTCCAATCTCTCATCAATCAAACTTCTCTTTGCAACAGAGACCATTGAGTTGTGGAACCCAAACTATACATCTTTAACACAAGAAAATATTTAAATACACATATTTCTAAAATGTGAATATTTATTGAAAACTAGCACTCATAATAAATTGAATTTTCTGTTTAACATTTTTTCTCTTTCACCTTTCATTTTATTTTTTATAAGCTTATCTCTATTGGGTTTTATCTTGCCTCCATAATGTCATAGTGCATCTAGTTTTCTAAGTTTAAACTGCAATGTCTTTCTCTTATATTGCTGAAACAATAGTTGTAATTCACAGAAATCAGATGAATGGAATTAGTAATCTCTGGAGTTACTGATCACATTCAATTGAATGAATTGAGATTCAATTGAGTCTCTTTTTGACAGAAAATTTATTTGTGGTTTGAAACTATAGGCAAATTACTGGTTTAGTATATTTGCTTTTGTTTTAGAAAGCTAAGTGGCTTTCAGCTGGAAGGGAAGTGGAACTCAGTGGAAGAGATAAATTCTTTTACAAGGCAAACTAAGTGGCAGACACGTTGCATGCCCAATCAACTTAGCCTCTCAGTGTGAGCATCTTCAAAGTAGCCACCAGGGTATATATTTAGACTGTAGTGAGTCCACTGAATTGTATTACCATCCAGACAATGATTGTCATAAAGCTTTGCCTTATTACTGAGACACACACTATAGCATAGTTACTGCAGAAAGAAGGCATCTAGGGAGCCTGGGTATTCAGCTAGTTGCCTCTGAAAGCAACCAACCAGACAGGCTCAGGTGAAAGTTACATTTTTATTGATGCTGAAAGCATAAGGAATCTTGTTCTTGAGAACTGAATTAAGTACTTTCATATCTGTTTCATTTCATTTTATATTCTGTGGTAGCTTTCAACCAATATGAATGTAAAAGTTCTAGCCTTTTACATATTCAGGGAAAAATCCTTAAGAAAATTCTTCATATCTTGTGGTTTCCTTAAAATGTAGCCCCATATAATAACAAAATATAAAAATATATACAGCATCAAGACTACTGTGGATTCTATAGAAATATCTTCATGTACAACATCTATTGATATTGTATGCTATTACATTATTGTTGAACTAGGTAATAATTACTTTGCAATTACATTGAAGCAATATTAAATTGTTTGTTTTAATACAATAATTTTTGTTTGTATATCTACAGATCTATAGGTACAGATGAAACTATTTATGCATAAGAGGGTTAAGATATTCAGAATTCAGTGGATATTCAATTATAATATTTATAAGAATTTTTTACTTAAAAATCTTAAAATGCAGATACTTTGGATGTCTATAGCTTTTGAACATGATAAATATCCTATAAACATTGTTAAAAATGTCTTTGTTCAAATTATGCAAGTATATAAAACATAGAAATATGTTACCACAGGGAGAATATAAATTCATGAGAATACATGACTATTTGAAAAATCATAAGATTTTAAAAGTTTCTCAGGTTAATTGTATAGCCAAAAGTTAAAGATTCTAAACTCTCCTGTTATATTCCAGTATTTATAATTTTTTATTATTTAAAATTTTCTGTTCATAGATTCATAGATTTTAAAACTGGAATTATGTCTTCCCCCTTTGATGCAGAAATTAAGTATTCAATGTTCCAATCAAGGTAAAACTCATATGAGAATCTTATTCAGTCTTTTAGAACAAAGAATTAACTACATTTTTTATTAACCACAGAAAGGTACTCAAGGCCAAAGTCATTTAAAGCATTTACTTTTTCTACAGTCTTAGTGGCTTGCACGTAACTCAGTTAAGTTCCTAACATAAATAGTAGAAATATAGCTACATAACAAACACAGTAAAGCACACAACTTACCAAACAGAAAAAAATTACTTCCCAATCAGATTTTTCCAAAACATATGACAATAAATCATAGTGTATATGGCCAAAAACAAATTAACCTAATCAGGTACGACCAATAATTATTTGATCAGATTATCAAAATATACTACTGAACTTGTATCAAAGATCAGAGAAAAATGAAAGCAAATGAGGGCTAGCAGGCCACAGTTAACCTGAATTTGAACATTTTCTTAAATGTAAATGATTCTGTTGATAGAATTACACAAAATTGCACCATCAAAAAATTAAGTTGAATGAATATAAGAGATCTAAATCATCTTCACCAGAACACCACATGAAAACGTATGTTCCCATATGCGTCTACACACACACAGAGAAAGACTACAATATGGAAGATGAGATGCCAACAAGTCTGACCTCATTCTACTGACTAGGTATACATGTATTCTAATTGATGTTATTGGAGGACATTTTTGATATGAAATTCCAAAAGGTTGCGGGGTAGCCATGCTCAGCATTTTTTAATTATGTAACCTCTTAAGTTCGTCTATAAATGAATCAACAAAACTTTGTAACAAATTTCTCCAAATTTGAATAGCTTGTTTACAGTTAAAATTTCCTACATATTCTTTAAATTATTTGATCAACACTTATTTGTTTTCATTTGAATGCATTTGTACAAGAGTAAGTAGATCAGTAAGTCTCAAAATTTGGAAAATTATGAAGGAACTGGCCTCAGAGGAAAGGCCCAAATTGATCACCATCAAACAGTAAAGTCCTTACCTTTTGAAAATTTTAGAATAATGTGTTGACAATGGGGATTTTGAAGGAAAGATTGATTTACCAAAAATTGTCATTCATAGTGCATGCTTTAGAACAGCAAATGTGTTACAGAATAAAGATTAGAAGCGAGAAAGCTCAAAGCAGAGGCTAAGGGTCAGAAATTAGGTAAAAGTTGATGATCTTGTGGTAATGGGTTAACAATTGAGATTTTTGTAGCTTTTTAAACACATGCACTGCTCACATCTCCATTGTGTAAGGAGAGATTCCCCTAATCTGTGACAACCTTTTATTAATTTTCTGTACGTATATCATTTGCATGTAGGAAGGAGACAAGCAGCTCATAAGGGAAACATCCACACATCAGCTTAACTCTGAACGCTATGTTCACACTTTCAAGGATTTATCTAACTTCTCAGGAACCATCAACGTCACCTATCGTTACTTAGCTGCCACACCTTTACAGAGAAAGCGTAAGTACTCTTTAGCTTTATGATAAAAGCTGCATAAAAATGAATGAAATGTGTATAAAGATAATAATTTGTTACGTTTGTGTAGCAATAAAAGATTGAAGATTGATGTTCTCTGTAATTTGAGAAGGAGCCAACATGTCTTCAAATACTTTCTGCCCCAGTTACTATTAAAATGCCTAATTTCATTAAGAATCTTTTAGAAGTGTCCTGAGAACCAAAAAGAGTTAGAGATGCCCCATTCCTATTGTGAGGAGTCCCACAAAACACCCAGCTAACAGCTCTAACATGTATGCAGAGGACCTGGTGCAGACCCATGCAGGCTGTTTGATTGCCATTTCAGTCGGTGAGTGCCCATTTGAGCCGTCTTAAGTTAATTCAGTAGGTCATGTTCTCTCTGGCTCGTAGAATATTTCCTCCCTTTTTTACTGAAGGACTCCCTGAGTCCACAGGGGAGGAACCAAATGGAGACTTCCAGTTTAGACTCTCCCACCCCAAAACTGGCTGTGGTCTCTGCACCTGCTCCCATTTGCTGCCTGAGGAAGACTCTCTGATGACGATTAGGCAAGGAATCAATTTATTAGTATAGCAGGAATTCTCTTTCTTTCTTTTCTTTTCTCTTCTTTTCCTTTTTTTTTTTTTGCCAGTCGTGTTTGGTTCTACCCTAGGACTCTGTGCTAACCAGTTTCCAAATTTCTGGCCATCCAGGCTTGTTCTTATTTTGGGGTGCCTCAAGTAAAACCACTCCTTGGTTTTCCACCCCCACAAGCTTTGTACCACCATTGCACCGGGACATCTTGCAGGCTGGACAGATTGCACACAGAAGGTTGTGGGTGGTTGGTGTGCTAGTCCCTAGCCTGGTTACAGAAGATGTCCAGTCCCAGCTCCGTATCCTCCATTATTAGGAATCTTCCCTAGAGTCATCTCCATAGATTCCATGAAATTTCCATTGTACTGTGTCCCAATCACCCCCCAGATATATCAACAATTCCAGCGGTCTCTCCCTATGATGGCCCCCTCCTTTCCATACACCTAAATTCTCCTGCTTCGGTTTCCATCCTCGACCATTCCACCCACAAAATCTATTCCATTTCTCCTTTAACGGAGATCCTTCCATCCATCTTAGAGCTTAGCCATTCTTACAGGTGCGATATGGAATCTGAAAGTAGTCTTGATTTCCATTGCCCAGATGGCTTTGATGTCGACTGAGTGTTTCTCAGCTATTTGAGATCACTTTATTGAAAATTCTCAGTCTAAATCTATACCTCATTTTTAATTGGATTATTTAGTTTGTTGATATCTAGTTTTTTGAGTTCTTTATATGTTTCTCTTTTCTAGTGGCAAAATATAAGAATATTATGTTACAGAATATTTTATAATACTTTTATTTTTATAATTCAAAAACAGTATTTGTAGTATAGGATACATATAAGATTACTCATTAGGTACAATTTATTTTCCAAATAAAACATCAAATATACCTAAAACACCAAAGCCCTTGTGTAATTAGATAAAAATTCTAATTTTTTGTTGTTGATGTTGTTTCTGTTGTTGTTTTGAGACAGAGTTTCTCTGTTGTAACTCAAGCTGTCCTGGAACTCATTCTGTAGACCAGGCTGGCCTCAACTTCACAAAGATCTCCCTGCTTCTGCCTCCTAAGTGCTAGAATTAAAGGCATGCAGCACCACCACCACCCAGCTAAAACTCTAAAGTGTTCAATACATATTCGCTTACTAGATTTACTTAATATGATTACAGGCCTGTAAAAAAATAAAACTTATTTCTTTTCTGTTATTCAAAGCTGTTATTCAAACATTAGCATTCAATTTGTCTTCTGATTCCTTTTGCTCAGGGTACCTCACAATTGGACTGTCATCAGTGAAACGAAAAAAAGGAAACTATTTACTTGAGACAATCAAGTCAATTTTTGAACAATCCAGCTATGAAGAACTAAAGGAAATTTCAGTAGTGGTGCATCTAGCAGACTTTAACTCGTCTTGGCGTGATATCATGGTCCAGGATATTACACAGAAATTCGCCCATCATATTATTGCAGGAAGATTAATGGTTATACATGCCCCTGAAGAATATTACCCAGTTCTTGATGGTCTTAAAAGAAATTACAATGATCCAGAAGACAGAGTCAGATTTCGCTCCAAGCAAAATGTAGATTATGCTTTTTTGCTAAATTTTTGTGCCAATACTTCAGACTATTATGTAATGCTTGAAGATGATGTTCGATGTTCCAAAAATTTCTTGACTGCCATCAAGAAAGTCATTGCATCCCTAGAAGGAACATACTGGGTAACTCTTGAGTTCTCTAAGCTTGGCTACATTGGTAAACTCTATCATTCTCATGATCTCCCACGTCTGGCCCATTTTTTATTAATGTTTTATCAAGAAATGCCTTGTGATTGGCTATTGACTCATTTCCGAGGTCTACTGGCTCAGAAAAATGTGATCCGATTTAAACCTTCTCTCTTTCAGCACATGGGTTATTATTCATCCTATAAAGGAACTGAGAATAAACTGAAAGACGATGACTTTGAAGAGGAGTCATTTGATATCCCTGATAACCCCCCAGCCAGTCTCTACACCAACATGAATGTCTTTGAAAACTATGAAGCGAGCAAAGCTTATAGTAGTGTTGATGAGTACTTTTGGGGAAAGCCACCTTCGATAGGAGATACATTTGTTATTGTATTTGAAAATCCAATCACAATTAAAAAAATCAAAGTGAATACTGGAACAGAAGATCGACAGAATGACATTTTGCACCATGGAGCTCTAGATGTTGGGGAAAAACTTATGTTTAGCAAACAAATAAGACAATGTGATACTTACTTAAGACTAGGAGAATTCAAAAATGGAAACTTTGAAATGTCAGATGTGAATCAAAAGGTTCCATTTGACATACATTGCATGAAGATATGTGTTACCAAAACACAAAAAGAATGGCTGATAATTAGGAGTATCAGCATCTGGACTTCCTAATCCATTAAATCAGTATACTGAGTTTCTGAAGCAGGTCTTCCTGCTTCAAATTTTTTGCTATCTTCCTCCTTTGCTACTTTTGCCTTTTGGAGGACAAAAAAGGATAGAATGTGTTACAAGAAGAGTTAATCATCTCAGCAGTTTTGATTGTAGTTTTACTAAACACACCCTTGTATTTCTTCTTTTTGTTTTTGGAGTTAAATACTAATCCGTAGTTAAAGCTGCTTGCATTTATATATTTAAATGTTCACAGCACCACAATTTCAACCAATTGCCAAATGAGTGATCTGAAATATTTACAATGAGAAAATTCTCTTTTTGGATGATAATTAATTTAAAAACATGGCTGCCAACTATATATACTTATTCATGAATTGACAATTCATTACCTGATCAGACAGCTTCTTATTAAGAATCTATGAGAATAAGCAGTTGGTTGCAATTATAAATTAGAGTATTTTTCTTGTAAATTTAGACTTTAACTGACTGTTGTAATTCCACAATTAATACCACTTTATAGAGGTGTTATCTTTACAACAGACTATTTTGAGTAAGTAGGGCTATGGAAAATAGACCTAAAAACTATCATTCCCCTGGTTATTTATATGAAAGGGATCATTGCTCATTATTTTGAAACATTTAATTGAGCACCTTTTGTTAATAAACTTTCTGTGGGAAGAAGTCCATTTCTAACTTCCCTTTTGAAAAAAAAATAGTTAAGCTCAATATTTTAGGGTTACATTGGATATCTGTAATTAACAGACAAAGAGAAATGGCATATAGTTAGCTCATTCATATAAACATTTTCAGTACATGCAGAAAAAAATTGAAATTGATTTTATATTTTTGTATTAAAATTCATGTGATTGAAATTGTTGTAATTTATCATATTTTGGGAGAGTAAATGGCTGTCTTATGTGGGAGAAAAGTAAGAACTATAGAAAAGAGTTTGTTTCTGTAGTCAATGAACTATTTCTTAACAAAGCCAGGATGAAGGATTTTTTGTTCTGATTACCAGACAACACTCTTTACAATCTATGGAGATTGATCTTCCCAGAATTTATTTATGGTTTCTGTTCTTTCCTTCTCCCTTTCTCCCGCCCCCCCTCTCTCATTTCTTTCTCTTTATTTCTTTCCTTTCTCTTTCTTTCTATCTTTCTTTGCTTGCTGTGTTTGCTTGTTTATTTATTTATATGTTTGTTTGTTTATTTTTGTAATATTTATTTGTGCCTGCTTGTCTATGTGTGCCACCTTTGTTCAGTGCCTCCAGAAGCCAGAAGAGGATTTTACATACCCTGAAACTCAAATTACAGGCCATTTAGAGATATGAGTCCTGGGAATCAAACCAGTGTTCTCTGCAAGAGCACCAAGTACTCTTTCACTGAGCCATCACTCTAGTCCTATTTGCTCTGTGTCTTTTGTAGGTTTCAGGTAATTTGCTAGACTACCTTTAATCAGATAACAAAATTGGTCCATAAAGCATACATATGATCATGATATGTGATGGTTGTGATGTGTTTTTCTTGATGCTTTTGTGCTATATGCACACAGATAGTAACCAAACATTATTAGGCATTGGTCAGTTGTCTCTCTCTTTACATAAAAGAAATTCAGGACAACAAAGTGTGCTCTAAATACATTAGGGTTTAGTAATGTACTCAATGGTCACATTCTATTTACAGTTGATAGGCAGCCAAATGAACTGGGCTATAGTAAAGAGAAATAGAGGATGTTTCATATATAAGTGTTCATAGAAAATCAAATTCAGGTTAACCTATGATATGGCACTCTCCAGCACACATAAATGCATGTGTGTCTGTGTTTGTCTGTGTGTGTGCATAATGTGAGTGTCTGTGTGAGTGTAGTATAAAGACTATGTTTATGATACTAAAAAAAAAAAAAAAAGAAAGAAAAAGTAAAGGAGAACTGCATCTGTCCTGAAATACAATTCTGTGACTTATATAGTCCTAAAGAGATTAGGTTGTTTTATTTTATTCACGCTGTCAAAATCAATTAAATTAGAAAATCAGCATAAGAGTGAGAATTTTCATTGTCTTCTTGATACAGCCCCTATCGCACATCTGGTCGCATACATTTTCTACAGTGTCGGAGGAGACGCTAACCTTTTCTAAAGGTGCAAATACTAATAATTTGTGATAGATTTTAATTCTAAATTTGTAAGTAAATGAACGTATCTGTTGAAGAATAATGACCGTACACTTAAAAATAATCTGCTTTCCTGTTTTTTTTTTTCTGGCCTTTTTTATTAAGTAGCTGGCTATATGGTATTCTATATGTATTTCGAAAGTTAGAGTAATATATTTCTGCATTTTGGCCGATTAAACGTACACGGTTGTATTCTAATCGCATGAAATATTAAAATCAGGAATAATTCCTTGCAGTGAATTCCTATAAGCTTGTGCACATTGACCTGTGAGTGAGATTCCAAAAAACCATCTACAGAAACATAGATTTCTGGAAAATGCTTTAGTAAAGAGTGACAAGGGGAAGAGGTTGGGGTTGGAGGTCTGCTGAAGAATTACAAATGTGAATATGACCAAAAGAAGTCACATTTTATCTTAAGTTACTTTCACTCCTAAAACTGATGTTGACTAAGCTGCAGCCACCCAGAGGGGTTGGATGTTGTCTTTATAAGTTGTTACTGATTAGCTTACCTTCTCTCTTGCTTTTATTCTATTTACTTATCTTAGTTGTTATTATTTCATTTATGTGTGTGGGTATTTTATATTCATGTATGTCTCCTATGTATCACATATGTGCCTAGTGTCTGTGGAGTTCAGAAAAAGAAGTCAGATCCTCTGCCACTGGAGTTACAGATGTTTATGGGCTACCATGTGGTTTCTGTTATTTAAACACATCATCTGCAAGAGCAGTCACTGCTCTTAAACACTGAGCCATCTTTCCAACCTACCACTTTCTTCTGTCTTACTTTCATGTACATTAATTTTAAAGTTTCAACATACAAAATAGTAGGTTTCATTATGGCACTTTTCAAACAATTTAAGTGCCTTCTTCCCCATGTGTCATTTATACACAATGGAATTTCCATCAACTATAGAAAAAAAACGCATCTCTGAACTTTGCAGGGAAATGGAGGATGGTTCTGAAAACTAGTACTTGGTAAAGTGACTCAGACTCAGAAAACTAAGTCATATGTTCTAATGTTATATGTTATAACTTGTTCATTTATGTAAATAAGAGAGTGTGGAAATAGAAGACCATAAGAAAGTACCAGCAGATTAATGAGTTGAACATGAAGTAAAAATACTGTTAACTTTCTATAGAAACAATAGCCATGACAAAAAAAAAAAAGAGGTTAACAGTGAGGAAAAGGAGGAGTGAACTATTCATTGCTTTTTCTTCCTCTTATTTATTTCATGTTGTTGTTTTAAAATCTCAATTAACTTATTAATTTTCATTGTTCAAGAGTTTTGTTCATGTAATTATGTTTTATTGATTTCTCCTCTTCTTCCTATCAAATTCCTGACCTGTCAACAAACATCTTTTCTATCTAAATGCCGTGTGCTCTTTAAACCCCACTGAGTCCCTTCATCTATCCTGTATTCCATTAATTCCATTATTCATTCTCATTCCTTTAAAATCTCTTGTACTTACTAAATAATTTCTAACTTCAATCTAAACATAAATATGTTTGAATATATATATACATATACATATATGAACATATTTATATTTAAATCTACTATCCACATATGAGAGAGGACAAATGGTATCTGCCTTTCTAATCTAGATTACCTCATTCAGAATAATTATTTTCAGCCTCATATATTTATGTGAAATTTTCATAGTGTTTTATAGCTGAATAATATTCCATTGAATGTAAGTACCGGATTTCCATCAATCATTCATCAGTTGATATACAAGTAGATATTTTACATTTCCTGGGTATTGTGAATGAAGCAACAATGAACATAAATAAGAAAGTATCTCTGAAGCAGAATATAAATTTTTTTTCTACTGTCTTTGAAATGAAAATCTCACAAAGCTATCCCTATGCAACTCAATACTGTGTTCACTATATTAAAAAGTGTTGAATAAGGTCTAAACAATATTATCACAGGAGCATAGAGCCAAAACTACTGTTATTAGGTTTATCCATATTAAATCTGTTAAGTTTTATTTGATGATTTTTCTTCATAGTGATATGTGTGTGTATGATGTGTTTATATATAGTTTATATACACACATACATACACGGATTATATTCTTTCCTAAGAATACCCATTGAAAACAATCATAATAGGAAAGGGCTAGTTTGTTTTTAATTGTTATGAAAACAAAATTTTGACATATTGTAAGCACAACTTTGAATACACCCTATGATTTTTATAGAAATTTAACATGACACAAATATTAATTGACTACTGTGACTGGGTTCTGGAAACCTGGCTAGGGTATCCAGGGAATGAAGGAAGGACAGAATCACATACATATATACAGAAAATCTGGGATCTTGTGGGCCATGTCTTCTGATAGATATGTACCAACAAACCCAGAAACTCCACCTGGTTATTTTATTCCTCTGAATCAAGGAGACCAATTAATTAGAGACAGCTGAAAGAGGAAGAGACAAAGTAGTGATTCTTGGGAAGAGATGTCTACAGCAGAAGAGATTCAGATTACAGCTATCTAGGGAGAGTCTGTGGTTGATAGTTTGTGTACAAATTGTGTACATTATATTCTCATTGTAATACATAGTGCCAGGCAAATTATAAAATAGATATTGCCCAAGTATTAAAATATAATTTAAAACACAATGTGTCATTTAGATATATTTCTCTTAAGATAGCTATAGTTATGAGATTTATACACTCCATTTTGTGGACCAAAGATCTGCTTATATAATGCTAGTATAGAAAATCTATGCTATATAATAATGATATAAATGATATAATAAAGGCAAAAATCAATGAATTATCTAGTAAGAAAGACATATACTTTCCTATATGTCCCTGAGACAGGCTTTATTCAAAATTTGCCATTTGATAAATACTTTCTTTAAAGCATGATTCCAAGGATTAACAAATAGTTCTCATCACGCTCTAATAAATAAAAAACAATAGTTTAAAAGTCATTGTATTTATTTTAATACTCTACAATTGAGTAATCGCCAACAATTCAAATATATATATAGTTGCCCATTAAAAATGTTACAATCCTAAATTTTGACATTTTGCCCAAAAGAGTGTCATGTAGGATGACATAATCAACTTTCTAAAATCAAAGTAAATTCTATTCCAGTTATTGTGATCTGTTAACTTAAAACTCAAATAAAGAGGTAACAACTGTTTTTAATTTTTCATTATAAATATTAATGATCACATTTTTCTAAGAAATCTAAATATTTACTTTTGATTTAAAAGAAAATAAAAAATATTTTCTAATTTATAAAATTTGGTCCAAAATCCACATTAACCTCACAGAAACAAAATTTTCAGAATCTTTAAGAAAAAAATGACTTCTTGTTATTTGGCATCTTTTCTCACCCTGCATACATTGTGGATGCCATAGGTAGTAAAGTATAGGTAGTGTTTAGCAAACTTTGAAACAGCGTATCTTATGGTCTACATGAGTTTGGGTATTTAGATTCTTACTTCTGGGAGCTTCTCCTCTGTTTGGTTTCGGATTGTTGTTTGAAGACAAAAATGACCAAACTAAAATACTAAAAAATTAAAAATCTTTATTTCTGGTTTTTAAATTATTTTATCGGTTACAAGATCACATATACTTGTTTGATTTTTGTTTTGTTTGAAACAGGGTCTTAGACAGCTCAGGCTGATCTCCTAAATCTTATAAAGCTGAAGATGACCTCAAAGTCTTCGGCTTCCTGCCTCCATTTCCAAAGTGCTGGTATAATAAACATTTACCAACTTGCCCCTAAGATTATATATAATTTAATGTCATTTTATAAATTCCTTAATTTTTGAAAATTTCACAAATGTATACTATGAAATATGATCACATCTCCTTCTTGTTTTCACCTTCCAACCCAGCCCTTACATGGCCTCTCCCAAATTCATCTCTCTTCCTTTCTCTGTGAGTGTGTCTCCATCTCTGTCTGTCACACACCAAGTCCATTCCATTCATTGTTGCTTAGTTGTATATGGGTCAGTGAACATTTGGTGGAGTATCACCAGTGGACACACACTCAATAAATAATAATTCTCCCTCTTCCATGGACTGCCCTACTATCAATAGATCTTCAGTATGTGATGAGGCCTGGAAGTCATCAAACACATATATGGCCAGACTTGGGCTGGATTGATTTTATGTAGGACTTATGCAGACAGCCATAGCATTGTGAGGTCATGATTTCTTGCCAGCATTTCATAGCAATATTCACCATGACCTAGCTATTACATCCTTTCTGCCTCTACAACATTCGCTGAGCCTTGGTCTTTAGGGAAGAGTGATAAATTAGATACTGAAATCATCATATTACTGTTTGTCTATATAGTTAAAAGTAATATGCCAAACTCAGGTAAGTGAATAATTATAACCTTCATTTCCCTTCTCTTCCCATCCTTACCCTTCCTTCTGCATCCTTCTTTCTCATCTCTTCCCTTTCCTGTTTTTCCTCCTCTTCTCCTGTTACTCTCTTCCTCCTCCCCTTTCCCCTTTCTCCCTTTTATTCTTTCTCCCATTCCCTCTCCCTCTTCTTGCTCCCTCCCTTTTTCTCTGCCACTGAATCTAGGAATCTTCTTAATGAATTTCTAAATTACATGCCCAGCAACCCTAATTTTTTCACTCTTAACATTTAAGTTCAAAAACATATATAACTGGGGAAAAAAAATGTGTCATCTACTAATTTGATAGTCAGTCATAACAATAAATATCTTTAAAATTTTTTAAGAGAAACAATGATTTGGGAAATATTTACAAACTACAAAAAATACTTCTAAAACTTATGTGTGTATATAAAGCAGTTGGTCTACAAATATTGGGCATATGTTCTGTTAAATCCATAAATCAAATATAGTTCCTGCATACTATTCTGTTGATTTGCTGGTCAATCACTTTTTTAAAAAAATTCTTTTGTTTTTGGAATTGTACTTAAATTAAGGCCTATCGTCTTTATCTACCCTCCCTCCAATTCTTCCCATATACTTATATTAAAAGTGTAATGTACAAGAAAAATCCACTAAGTACATTTGCAACAACCTCTCACTCATTTGACTCTGTTGATGTCTCATTTCTCACATCTGATATGGAGAGATGCTGAGGAACATATGGAGTTTGGAGGAACAGTGGAAAGGTTTTACTGCAATATTTTTCCTATGGAAATTATCTTTTCTGCTCTGTGATAAATAGACAGGACCCAAATTTTTAACCTTAAATACTCTTCAAATTTTTACTCAGGCAAATTAAAATCTGACTCCATGAGAATGTCAAAAAACACATATATGTGTACATTTACCATTTTTATTTCCTTCACTAAACAGATTAAGTTTATTCTAAATGCCACCAGATTTCGGGTTAGATCTAATGCTCTATTTTGTTGCCATTTTTCTAAATGAATAAAGTTTCCTCAAAAGGATGAACTGCTATAAGCTGTATAAGTTAGTCTGTGCACTGAAATATCAGGTTTTTGTGGCTGAAATATTGACTCAGCTGTGAAAAGTGTCCGCTGTTCAATCATGAGGACTTGAGTTCTAATCCTCAAGATCCAAGCAGCAAGCTACCCAGTTGCAATCTTTAGGACCCCAATTCTAGCTGAGTATAGTGGAAAGAATGGAGACAAAAGGATCCCTGAAAATCATTCTCTTATCTTCCTCTAAAGATGCCAATGTGTATGTTTTCTGTTGGCCATCTACTGTTGAGCATGAAGTCTACACTTTAGTTTGTTTCCACAGTAAAATTCCCTTGAAGGAAATTAAATTTTCATCTGCAAATAACTTAACAATTAGAGATTTCTTCTGGGTTAGGGATGGGGGCATGTCTCTACTTCTCCTTTCAGCTCTAAGGATGTATCTAGTGTCAAACTTTACTGGCCCTGTGCATGCTATCATCTCTATGATTTCATATGAAATTTGTTCATGTTGAGTTAGAAGACATTTTTTTCCTATGATGTTCTCCAAACCCTCTGGCTCTTATCCTCTTTCTGCCTTCTCTTCCACAGGGCTCCCTGAGCCCTGAAGGGAAGGATGTGATGGAGAAAACCCATATAGGAATGAGTGTTCCAAAGTCTCTCACTCTCTGCATATTGTCTGCCTGTGGGTCTCTATACTATATTTGTTCCCATCTGCTGTAGATAGAAGCTTCTCTGATGATAGCTGAGAAAGGAACTGATTTATTTTCTTTTTAGTATACTTTTTGAAAATTTTGAACGTGTGTGTATACAATGTACTCCGATTAGATCCACTTTGCTTCTTGCTTCCCTTTCCAACCTCTCCTTCCTCTGAACAACATATTTCCCTCATAAATTCACATCCACCTTAAAATACACATATCCTATCAAGCCAAGTTCTACTCATGTGTGCAGAGTATGTGGCTACTCCTCAAAGAAATGTAGCTCCTCTTTCCATAGCAAGCATTGACTGCAAATAGCTTCTTAGACAGAGATGAGATCTTGGAACTGGCCCTCCTCCAGCTTGGTTGTTTTGTTTTTGATAGTCTCACTAAATAACGCTTGATAGCCTGAAATTGGCTATATGGATGAAAGAACCACCTGTCTTTGCTTTCGAGTACTGAAATTAAAAGTGTGAGCCACTGTGCTGAGCTGCCCACATTATAACTTTTTAAAAATTTATATATATTTTTCTTCTTTCATACAATACATCCTGATCCCCTTCCTTGCCTCCTTCCACTCCTCCCAGCTCCCTCCATCTCCTCTCTCCCTCAGATCTACCACCTACTCCCACCTACCAACCACTTCCCTCCATATGTCTCCCCAGGGAAAAAAAAAACTGTCCTCCCAGGATGACTGCTCAAACAGGACATAACAAGATGAAACAAGGCCAGGCATCAAGGCTTTACATCAAGGGTGAACTGAGCAACCCTGCAGCATCAAAATGGTCCCACAGGTGGATAAAAGGGGCCACTATTGATTTTTAACTGGCTTGATCTTCTACAGATAAACACAACTACTTATGTGTTCAAATGTGCAAAAGGCATGTCATGAACAGATGTCAATTTTTATAATATTGATTTCATTCTTATAACTTTTACTAGTATATCACAAGAATGCGAATTTTATGATAGGAATAATTACAAATGACAAATTTTCAAAAATTCTAATTTGAAGCAGCACATTAATAACAGTATTACAATGAAATGTAAGGATTTACAAGTTGTACTTTTACACAAGTAGCAATTTTTAATACACTACATCTTAACTTATTTGAAGTGGAATATTTACTTGAATATGTGATCTGTTTTGCCCTTTTAGAAAATGATATCCTAAGAATGACAGAGATGGGGATGAAGAGATGGCTCAGTGGTTAAGAGCACTGGCTGCTTTTCCAGAGGACCTGGGTTCAATTCCCAGCATCTACATGGCAGCTTACAACTCTCTTTAATTTCTGTTACATGGTTTCCAACATCCTCACACAGACATATATGCAGTAAAATCACCAATGTACATAAAAATAAATAAAATATTTAGAAAAAAGTATCACAGCGATAGATACTGTGCAGTTACAAACGTAAGTTTTCAGTAAGTCAAGCAACAAACTCTACCACTATGTTAAAATTCTAGATTGGTAAGTTCTGGTCTTTGCTCTTAAAGTTTAATATAGCTTACTTGAATTTTATATGCTTAAAATTGCTCATTTGGCTTTAAACAAATTAGGATTAAATCACTTAAAATATGTAAATTCAGAGCAGTCTATGAACAATTAAATCAATCAGCACCTTTCTGTTCTCAATGTATTGTGAATAAAAGTAAATTATTAGAATGAGTATACACATGAAAGTAATCTCCAAGATAATTTGAATGTATACAGAGAGAATCTATAATAGGAGTCCTTATTAAAAATAACATTTTATGACCATGCTTTGGAATAGTCAAGGAGGATTCTACATGTGTTTATTCATAGTAGGTTTAAAAGTGTTTGCTAACTTTGCCAAAAAATGCAGGTTTACTTTGAAATCACAGGAAAGATCCCTAAATTTTGTCACTTTGTGAAAAAGTTAAGTTTTTTTAATATAATGATTTAAGAGTATTAATTAATCTATGAAATGATTCAAAATTTACCATTTAATTCATACCTTAATGAAACTGCCTATCAAGCAATGAGTTAGATCTATAATTATGAAATTAAACATCACTTGTTATGTGTATAAAGCTAATTTAATTATTTAATTGTGTTTAATCAATTTGAGTGATCTAGGAAAGACATTATATTTCATCTGTTACTTAATCTTAATTAATTAATACTTTTTCTTCAGAAATTGAGTAATTAAAGCCTGATATTAATAATTCATACCCTATTAAGGGCAAAAATCATAGAGTGAAACTAAGTTATCCAGTTACAAAGAAAAGGTATATGGGATGAGAAGAACAAGAAACATACATATCAAGTATGTAATTTACAAATGAGTTCACTGTAGGCTCAATAAGAATAACAAATAAATAATATGTACTAGTAATTTTATATAAGCAACTACTTTTGAGATCAACTGAGATATTTCAAATTCATTTTCTATATTATTAAATAAAAGAACCATCTGAAGCACAAATTTTGACTAAACATGGAACGCATTCGAAGAAGGTTAAGGATCTACGTCAGTTGAAAGTGTTATCTAGCATACAAGAAGCACTGGATTTGATTGTCAGTACTCCAATAACTGGGCATGGTAACACACATCTGTAATATTGGCACTCAGGTGGTGAAGGACCAGAAGTTCAAGTTCAAACACTATGTAGTGTTTCAGAAACAAAACAAAGAACATAAACAGGGCTGGTGAAATGGCTCAGCATGAGAAGGAAATTATACCAGATCTGAAGACATGAGTTCAATTCTGGAGCCCACAGGTAACGGAAATAATCAATAATTCTAAGAGTTAACTGCCACTACCTCCACATGTATGCTGAAGTGTGCATGCCAACACACACACACACACACACACACACACAAACTACATCACACACTTCACAAAAAAGATAAAAAAGAAATTGTTTTACTGAATTGTCAATAATCACGTGACTAATCATGACAAAGGGGGAGATGTTTTTTTCAGCTTTACATAACTAAAAATGTGTGCTCATAATCAGTATTATATATAAATTATTTCTTAAAAATCAGAGTTCTTTTTTAATCAATATGACTTTGATGAAATTTTCTGGAAGATATGACTACATTAAAATAACATAAAAAGTTTAAGTGAATTTAAATAATAATTCATGTGAATCATTTTTCTCATTTAAAAAACTGAACATCTGCAAGACTGTGATGGTGTATGCCTTTAATCCAGGCACTGAGGAAGCAGAGGCAGGCAGATCTATGTGATTTCAAGGCCAGCCTGGTCTACAGAGTGAGTTCCAGGACAGCCAAAGTCACAACAGAGAAACCTTGTCTCAAAAAAACAAAACAACAACAAAACAGAAAACAAAAAACAAAGCAAACAAAAAAAACCAACCAATCAACAAACAAATGAATAACACTGAACATCTAAAACACTTATTTCCATAATTTATTTCACTCCATTCAACTCCAGACTATTTTCTGTTATTTAATTACTCAAGAAATAAAAGTAAAACATTTCATGAATATGGGTACTCTGAAGACTCCAAAAGTTGCAAATTGTAATTAGTTTATTATATGACTGCCTTTAAGGTCACCAATCACATACCTGCCAACTTGTTACATTGGCTATATGTAGAACTTGTTTGGTTCCCCAATGAATACTTAATTTGGGCTACTAATTTGGTGATTTAGAAGACATCAATGGACTCTAGAGTTACGTATATCAAATTAGCTTACATTACTGAGTCCTTAGTGCATACTTGATATTCTTCCAATGGGCTACTTTAATTACTTAACTCTAAAACGGTTTTAGTAATTTAACCATTAAAATAATGCTTATTGAAGTGCAGTGTGTGCCGAAAGACATATTATTTGATCAGTTTCTAATGAAACTGTATACTAATCCTTTGGAAATAAATAAAATACATAAACTGCATGTAAAATTTACTGAAAATGAATATTATAGACTACAGAAATTTTCCAGTAGAAGTATGCCCAAGGCTTTTTATTTTCATTTTTTTAGTATATTTAGTATATTTGATATATTTTAATGGTATCTGGAGTGCTTTCACAACTACTACAAAAAATCTTTATAACAGCACTTTGAGGAAGATTAACTGTCATTACAAATAATAGATTAGGAATGTCATGATTGCCACTAGAAAATTTGTAAAGGATTGCCCAGTAGGGATGAATCCAAACTTAGTTCTAACTAATGAAATAATATGTCTGGTTCTTTTGAAATGTATCTTCTTTGTTATCACTTTTTAATCTATTATTGCACAAAGGGACACGCTCTATGAAGGTACTCAGCCCATTTCTGAGCCCCATATTCATGGACTTTATCATAATGATTCTGAAGTTTCCAGGCATTTAATTGCTCTTAAGAAACATTAATGCACACCCAGAATTGAAGACCAAAGTGTAGTTCAGACACATCATACCAAGATAAAATTGTGGTGTTTTTCTTCAACACAATTGAACAGCTATGGGTTAACAGTGTAGAGTCCCTTTCAGACATTTCAATACATTTAGGGTGGCCATTATCTTTTTTAAGTATTTATTTTATCTTTTATATATTTTAATAATATATAATTACATCACTTTACCTCTTCCCTCTCATCTCTCCAGCCTCTCCTAAATACCTTTCCTCCAATTCCTTCTACATTTCTTTCCCTTGAATATGAATCTTTGTTTACTCTTCTATCTTTTAAAATTATTGTATTTTAATTGCGTAGGAAAGTGGGTTTTGTTGTGTTGCTTTCATGCATGCATATTAATCGTTACATATATAGAATATTGATTAAAATATAAATTTATTTTATATCAGACCAAATCTAACATTGCAACATTTGTAGTTGTAAATGTTAGTGAGAATGAAATAATATAAATAACAATGTATTCATCCCACTGTTATAAACTAATCACTTCCTTTTATTGCAAATTTAAATGCACTCATTCAAGAAAGGAGAAAAGCAACCACTTTTCCAGAGTATATTAGTTTGAGTGTAAACTGCACAACATATGGAAGAAAATGTTAGAATATATGCCTTTATTCATCATAGAAAAGGACATCCAAAAGCTCCAATTGGCTTGTGTTTATTTCTGTCTGGGAACTGATACCTTTACAGTTTATTTGTCAGGTTTTCAAATTTCAGATTCTTGAGACAGAGAGAACAAACATGCTGGTGTGTTCTCATTATTTAGTAGGTTAAAAATTATTTGCTATACCCTCGACAGATATTCCCAGAATGGAAATAAGTGTTTACTCATAAAAACTTAAAAAAAAAAATCAGAAATCACAGAGAAGACTGAATTTAAAAACAAACAAACAAACAAACACAAGCAGTGAAAATAAAGTATGTTTATGTCCACATAGAATTCATACTTCTTTATCTAATCCACATGTCAAAAAATATTCTGTATTCACAACTGCTCCAAGGGTCTGCTTCATTAATTCTACTCACATATTCTTAGGATTATGTTTTATCCATAATTATGCAAAGTAGAAGAAAATAAGAAAAAGAGACCAAATATGGTACAGGAGAATATGGCTGGTTTCCTGTAGACCAGTCTTTAAATAGAGAATAACATGAAAGGCATGTTGTAATGAAAAAACATGCCATTACTGATGTTTAGATTTAATAATACAAAATAATGTTTATTATTAATTAAGCTGCACACATTTTAAGAATGGTACAAGCTGGGAGGTGGTGTCACATGCTTTTAATCCCAGCACTCAGGAGCCAGATCTCTCTGTGAGTTTGAGGCCAACCTGTTCTACAGAGTGAGTTCCAGAAAAATAGAGAATTCCTATCCCGAAAAAGACCAAAAAAAAAAAATACAAACTTCTTTGTGACAGTAAATGAAACTTTTGCACTTGAAACTATTTAACACCATGTGTTCTCCATTTTGCCAGCCAATTATTTGCTGTCTATTTAGTGTCTTCCATTCTCTAAGTGTATCTCTTTCTAGCCATTGACTTAAAAGTAGATCTCATCTTTACCAAAGAAGTATGTCGTGGGAATTCATCTACTTTTTAATTAATTAAGAAATGATATAAATTGATGAAAAGTGAAACATTGAAAGCAATTGTTTCCCGAATAATTCTTAATGTTCTACGTCTTACGTTAATAAAAAAAGTATAGATATCTATATGAGTTTTAACTCTAGGTGAAATGCAGGTTTCATAGCCTCCATGTTTGGCAGAGAAGAATGCTTCCAAGGTATTCATAATAAACAACAAGAGGAAGTTAAAGGAAAGTTATTTGCATTTCTTGAAGGATATCTAAGCCTTCAAAAAAGATTCCAGTAACAGTTATTTGAGTCATTTTTTACAGATTGGATAATTATTTGGGCATACAGAACATATGTAAAATTATGTTACCCACATGACAATGCATTCCACATATTCATATAAGCAGCCTCTGTAGAAAAAGGAAATGCTGATTTGCCTCATCCACTGAACTGTCACAAGAAACAGGAAATAGAAACTGAAACTATGTTACAATGTTGAGAGAAAATAACTGCTTTGAGCAAGCACAATTTTTTTGTGGCTGAGGTGCAACTAAATTCGATTAGCTTTACAATTTTGTTCTCTTAATCAGAAAATAGAGCACATTTGCTACAAAATTGCCAATTTTCGGCAGGCGGATTCTCTTCTGTTTAAAGGATAATCAAAATAACCGTAGTATGGATGCTGTGTTTGAGGTTCTGATATAGTGCTAGCTCCTCTGGCTACAAAAATATCCAAGTTTCCTAAAACTTTCATTCCATGTGCTCTCTAGGCAAACTAGATATCACATCCTTATCACACCACAGAAAAAATATATGTCTGCCACAGAACTTTATATATTATAAGAATATTAAATCATAATAATTATTATATAAAGAATTATGTCCGTAGAACAATAGATGAAAGGAATGAAAGTCAATATTTTAAGTATATGATTATAGAATATTGAGGATGATTCTCTTTTATACAAACTGCAACAAGTTTGCTACAATACATTAACCTTTTTCCTAAATTTCGGGTTCTTCTTGTCTTGTTTGGCTGAATCATCGATCACCTTGATTCTAATTTTGATTTTAATCTGCAATGCTTTCTTGGTTCACCCAATGAATTTATCTTTACATACACTGAAAACAAGTACACTTTCTAATATTTTAATATTTTGTTGTTTCCTTTTTTGTAGTATAATGATGGGCAGTGTTTTTCTTCAATAAACTTTATAAAATGAGTTCTCACTTCCTAATCTCTATCATCACAGAGTAACCTTGCAGTCCTAATACAATTCCAGGACTTCAAAAAGCACTTATAAGCTGTCTAGTTCAAGAATTATGAATGAGTTATAGTATTATTTTAGGATCAATGAAAGTATTCATCGATTTACTTAGAAGTCTTTGAAAGTAGGATATTGCAAGTAATTCAGGTCAGCATACAATGAAAAATTCCAGAATATAAGAATGTTTTGTTATGTTTTCTTCAGTTATTAGGACTTGCCTGCTGTGGACATTTCTGCAATGTGAGGTTTGTATAGTGACAAGTACATGAGTTTCTTTAGAAATAATAGGATGTATTAGGCAAGAGAAAATGGGGGAACAACTAAATGGTGAAAAGTAGCCAGTAATTGGAATTTACAACTAATCTAGCTATATATTTAATTCTCCAAATTATAATTGAACTCCTATAATTCCTATATTACATTATTTTCATCCCAAAACATTCTGTTTTACTTATTCATTCTTCTTATTCTCTGAAATGACCGTAGTAGGAAAAGGAGATGGCTCAACATTCATACTCAGCATTTTTATCTTAGCATATAAGATTTTCTTTCATCATTTAATTTGTTCTTTTCTGCAACAAAACTATAAAATGTTCAGTATTTCAAGCTTGCTAAACAAAACCCACACACCTGGCAGTCCCAAGAAAGATTATTAAGTGATGGAGATAGAGGCTATAGGTCACTTAGTAAATCTGACTGAAGCAGAACTGGAAGGATAATGAAAGTCAACAACCATTTCCTTACCTGCTCTCAATGTGAGATACTTGATCTGGTGGCCCATACAACACATCCAGAATATTGTTTCTAATTTTTTATCAAAGTGTCAGTGAAGTAGCTATGTTATTCTTTAAATAGAGAGTGAATAGTATCTTATTCAA
This sequence comes from Cricetomys ansorgei, assembly GCA_026225945.1. Taxonomy (NCBI): domain Eukaryota; kingdom Metazoa; phylum Chordata; class Mammalia; order Rodentia; family Nesomyidae; genus Cricetomys; species Cricetomys ansorgei. The sequence goes on from JAMJFZ010002812.1 coordinate 5,508,037, forward strand.
CTGCCCAAAAATAGGAATACAATGTTTTAGGAATAGTATTATAAAATGAAAGTGCACACTGTACATAAATGAATATTTAAAGTTTCTGTACTGTCTGAATGGTGGTTCATTTTACCTTTTGAAGAATACAATAGTCCATGAAAGCAAATGTAGTTCACAATCTTACTACTTAGATTTGATGACAGATAGTGATTTTTGACAATGAGATATTTCCTCAATGCACAAGTTGCACATCAACTTATTATAATCTTCTAGCAGCTAAATTTCAAGCGAAAATTAAGCTCAAACATATCTTGTTGTTGTGGGGACTAATTTAGACCTCAAGCCACATGCATATATAATCTATATTATTATCTGTATCCTACCAAGAAGAATAAAATATTTAGTGCTGGACTAGGATACCAACTTATGATTCAACTTTCTCCACAAATGTTTCCCACTATAAAATGGCATGTCTTTGGATTCTTGTTCTCATTCTGTTGCTCAATGAATACTTCATTTCTTTTTCTGGTACTCACTGCTATAGTCTGTATAATGAGGTATGGGAAGATAGGAGAAAGATATTTTACAAAATTGATTCCTGTAGCAAATTGGTTTTCTTTAATTGGGTATTCCCTTAAGAGTCAGGAATTCATTAACTAATGGTATAACTTGGCTATGAGAATGAGCAAAATACAGTAAGTGGAATACACTAACATTGGACAATAAAAAATGTAGTAAAAGCAACAATCTTATTTGATATGAATTGCATCTTATAAAACATTTATGCATATATATATATATATATTTACATGATAGAAGATTAGATACTAGTTTTAGGAATTTTGGCATGATCTAAAGAGGCTGTAAAAGGTAGTGCTACACGGATAGGATAAATACTTAGTTAAATAATAGAGAGCATCAGCACTTTCTTTAAAAGTAGTTCTGTGAAGTGACTAAGCACAAATTGAATCGCTTAACTCTAAGGAAAGTTGACCTAGTATAAAATGATAAATATTTATATAAAATTTCTCAAGACAAAAATAGGAAAACAATGGAAAACCATGAGAAATGCTTAAACTCAATGAGAGATGGATAGAGACTGCTCTAAGAATCTACAGCACATTTTATAGTATATGTACAAGTGCCTGTATCAGACTTAGAGATGATTTTAATACTTTTAAAAAATAACTTTTCCCTTTATCTAAACAATAAACTATAAGGTACAAGTTATCTTCCTCATATCTAATGTAATTTATGTATTATATGAAGTTGTATGAAAGAAGAAAAAATAAATAAAAAAGAAAGCAGAGAACTAAAGATAACAAAAGCATCCAAAGAAAAAATGCTTAAAATTTTTTAAAAAAGACTTGAAGTTACAGTAGCTTTAAAAAATGTCAAAACTTGGAGGGAACTCAGCAAACTTTAAATTTTATACACCTCATTCATTTTAGAATACCTAGGAAATTTAATGGATGAGTTACAGCATGTCTCATTGCTTGGGTTTGAAACATATAATTGTAATTTAATAAAGTTATGGAGAAGTTCCTCTTTAATTCATCATGTACTTAGGCAGATTTGTAGGGTAGAAGATGATTTTGTTTGTGTTGTGTTACTTTGTGATTTTAATAAAATTTTAAATAGCACTTTTCCTTCATATATTTATCCATGGTACATTATCAACATTATACAATACAGATAAACAACACTTGGATAACTTCTATCTCTGATGAGATATGATTGATCCAAAGATTAGTAAAATGAATTTGAGACATAAATTTATATGATTTTGAGATATGACTGTTCTAATTCATATTGTATGAAAGATAATTTAGAAGTTAAATAATTCATCATCGTGTCAGAAGAATAATAAGTTACAGATGTTGTCATAGGCTAATGGCAAACACTTCTCTTATATAGACATAAACCAAGGGAAATGGTCTGAGTCAAATAAAGGTGTCTGAGTTTACAGGGTGAGAAAACAGCAAAACCCAAATTGATGGTAACTCTCAACACACTTTTCGTTCCCTGATCATTTAACACTCTCATCAGAGTCTTGACTGATGCCACTAACTAAAGCTACAAACCCTGTCGTAATCCATTTCATATCTAGGCCATTTTATTTGTCTGAACTCATTCATTCGACACTGGTGCAATTTTGCTTTCTTGTTCAACTATACAGTGGGAAAAATAACACGTTTTTCTTTGATAAAACAGAACTATTTTTAGTTATATTTAGAATTAATATCATGGAATCAAGGTCCATTTTCCTCTCCCTTCAGAGCCAACTGATAATCAGTTGACAATAGAAAACATCTACTAAAGTTGTTATACAAACCCCCAAACCATTATTTTCCATCTATATGCCAAGAGACTGAGATAAAAGCTAGTAAGGTATTTTCTGTGCACATATATCATTCCTAAGCCCTCAAACAGATCTAAACAGAACTATATGAAGACTCTGGTAAAGACTGAAGTGATATGATCTCCTTAATATATAAAGTTGCAAGATCATTGATTTTCACATTCTTGACCATTGTTTTTCTTTCAAAATACAGATCTCCCTTTTCATAGATCCCCTTCACCTTGCATTTATTTTACAAACAAGATATCTTCATTTAAAAATAAAAACTAAAAGTAAACAGAAATATAGCTTAGTTACTGACACTCAATCAAATAGATTATTCCAATAGGAAATTGTTTTCAGCGGAAATTGAATTCTGATGAAAATTTTTATGAGGATTTGCAATGAGAAAATATGAGGAACATCATCATCCACAACAACAACAACAAACAATTTAAGAGGCCAAGCCTATTGATTGATAACAGTAAGCATGAGATTGAGGCAGGAGGATCCTCATAAGTTTGAAGCCAGCTATGGTTACAGTGTGAGATACTGTCTCTGACAGAAAAACAATTGTATCATTTTTAAGGTATGGTCCTGGAGAGGCTTTCACTTATTTCCTGTCTTCATTGTACCAGACAGATAAATGATGATGTTTCCATTCCCAGCATGCAACCATTGAGTCAGTTTTCATAATAGGAAGACAATCTCTGAGTAGTGTAGGAACTTATTTCAGCTAAGTCTAATTCTCATATGTCTGCGGGTTTGTGACAGCTGACCGTGTCTTCACAAGCAAGGTTACTCTAAACATAATTTGGACCATAATGAAGTAAAGCAGGATTCTGTAGATGGGAATTATCTCAGCCTCATGTCACAAATTATTTGCTTCTTGGTAATCTCATTTGCCTGATTGGCAGTGTTTGAGGATAGTCATCATCTCATTGCCTAGTTTCAGGCCTGTGGCTTGGGTTAAATTTTACAGAAAAAGTTAGAAATTGAAGATTATAAAAAAGAGTTTGCGTTCTCTGTAGCACAGCAGCTATGCCTCTTTGTTGCATCCAATATTTCCAAATAATGCATCCAAATATGTTCTGTGGTGAATCTTCTCAAACCTAGAGATGGGTGTGCTCAAGTCCTATTGTAGTGGGTTTATTAAACTGCTTCAACAATATAAAAATTCTTACCTTAAAGTAGCTAAAATGTGTACATAATGCATATGTCATCTGAGTTATTTCAAAACAAAGAAAACATCAAAGTTGCTATGAAGACAACCCATGAGGATAAATGACTCATCAATTTTATTTTATTTTTTTGAAAACATACTTTACACTTCCAGGTTCCTGTCAATATTCTCGAAGGCAGACAATTGAACTGACTTAAAATTTGCTGCTCAATTGTTCCTGTAGCAAAAAATAGCAAGTATTTTTTTCTGAGAAAATAATATAATTCTTACTCATTCCCCCACAAAACAGGTTATATGCAAATTTGCAGAAAAAAAGTTTCAATTTATTATAACTACCTCCCGTTTATCCTTTGTCACTTAGAGGACTAATGTGAGGTTTTTTTTATTTAATTAATCTAATTTTGTAAATAGATGGCTCATGATAAGTTCAGTGAAAACTAGAGACATTTTATTGTAACTCTTGTGGATGTGATTTAATAACAAACAAATGTTTACTCTGTATTAAGCGTGTAACCAATCTCATCAGATGATTGACACTGGCTGATTATTAATGTGTACATATGTAAAACATGTAAGAATTTCTGATCCTCTGTGTGTTTTTAAGCGTGTGACATTAAATGTGAAAATAAATCAAACCATTCATGTATCCAAGTAAAAGTGATGGAAGTGAATAATGAGAAATGGCTACCTTGCCATCATAAATGGTACAATAAAGTAAAAGTTAACATAAAAAATTATGACTCAACTTCTAAGAAACTGAAGCCCTCCTAAAGATTATTGCATTGCAAAATTCCTAGATTAGGTGCACCATCTAGTGTGCAAGTTCCACAAGCACCAGCATGAACAACCCATACAGTTCACTTCCTTGCTATTTCAAATAAAATGTTTATTTTCAGTTTACCATTTCAACATTTTATTTTTTTATTTGAACAACATTCTATATTTGAGAAAATATTTGTTTATAAAGAAAAATATATAAGCCAATAATTGCATGTCATATAACCTTGCATAAAGTTTTTTTTTCCATTTCCATTTTTACCATTTTCCTGAACAAGAGTATTAGTTAAGAATCATAAATCAGGAGTATAAAATAATATGGCTTGGATAAATATATACTAAATTGTAGGAGAAATACAACACAAATGACAATGCTGTTCCAAGTACTGAAGAGTCCTTTGTTGATGACAGATATCAAGTTGGAGCTCCGTCTCCCCCATTTTTATTTTCAATAAATGAAAAAATATTAATTATGTAATATAACTGATGTGGGGATATGCAGGCTTCTTACAGTTAATAATCTACAAAATATAAATAAAATTCCTTGTTATTATTTTAAGACTAATTAATCATAACATCTACTTTGAATAAAGAATTCTCTCCTGAACATGAAAACTAATATTAAATCAAATGGACACTCCAAGTAGGTGTGAGACATTGAAGGTAAGGTCATGCGCACATTTACATTAACAAAAAGCCAATCTTTTCCAGTGCTATGAAGAAATTTCTTTTTAATTTGATGAAGTTTCTATTGAAACTGTAGACAGCTTTTGGGAGGATGGCTATTTTACTATATTAATTTTATCTACTCATGAACATGAGTGATCTTTCCATCTTCTGATATCTTCTTTAATTTCTGGTTAGAGTTACCCTTAAATGTCAAGACTTAATTAGATGAATTCTTAGCAAAACTAAAGTTGTTTACAAACATTTTTACACCAAATTTGGTGTAAAAATATTTCAAGTGTATAAATGTAAGTCCCTTATTGATTTGAAAATACATCAGAAAAATAAATACAAAGTAATTTCATTCCCATTCCTTAAATCCTTGCCTAAATAATGTAATAAATATGGTAATACTTCTGGCAAGTGGTGGAACCCACCTTTAATCCCAGCACTCTGGAGGCAGAGGCAGGCAGAACTCTGTGAGTTCTAGGCCAGCTTGGTCTACACAGTGAGTCCCAGGACAGACAGTTACAACAGAAAAACCCTGTCTTGAAAAAACAAAAAACAAACAACAGCAACAACAAATAAAATCCAAATTTTATATATACACACACATATATTATATACTGTACTCATGTGTGAACTAGAGTATCATTCCTTGTGGAATTAATTAGAATTGTACATTATAATCAATGCCTGGAAACTTCCATATTATTATTTTTTTATTTAGAATTATACTAATAAAATTCTTAAAAATAGGGCTGGAGAGATGACTCAGGAGCTAAGAATACTTTCTCATCTTGCAGCAGACCTGTGTTCACTTACCAGCACATACATAGTGGTTTACAACTATAATGGCAATTCCCGGGGAACTGACTTATTCTTTTAACCTCCATGGGCTCCTGCACACATGTGGTGCATATCCATACCTTCAGGCACACAAATATACACATACAGTTAAAAAATGTGTTTTAACATAAATATTTCTAATAATGAACCAGAATAAACATTTTTTAAAAGTAAGACATTCACTTTAATTATTGGTAGACTGATGATGGTAAGACAAATCTTAACTCATTTTTGCCCTGATGACAGCAGAATCACCCTAGAAACTATACACTTCTAATAAAATTATCACTGCTATTTTTAATATCAATTGGCAAAAATCCAGTGAGAAGGCAGTCATCAGAGGCATCGTGAGTGTGTAATTTTTATACAGGAAAGAATGATGGGCTAATAAATGTTTGAGTATGAACACCATAGCTTATCTCTGTGCAATACTCCATAAATCTTATGAGAGAATGTAACATTCAGTTTCACATGAAATTAAAGAGCCCATCCCATTTTATTTTCCATGAAAATGTAGATGATTGAATATGAAATACTTTTTATTTGAATGATTACCACTGTTTCCTTTTTATTCTCTCTAAAAAAAAACCTCTTTTGCAATTTTTAACAAAAGAAAAATTCATTACATGGGGAAATGACATGTAAATTATACACTCATAATCCATTATTTTTACACTAAGTAAAGAGCATACTCAAATGTTATTCTCTCGTTCTACAAAGAAAACTTATTAAATTTGCTTTCATTATCATCACTTTAAATAACTAAGCCCTTATTATACTAATACGATTCTTAGTATTTTCTCTATTAAGTGATAATTTACATTTAAAAACTGAAAATTAACAAGCTATAATTATTAAAATTGTTTACTGAAATATAATTGTGAGCAAATAAAATTCAGAAATCTGTTCCCTAATTTCAACATATGCAACTGTAGAATTTAGTTTAGTCAATAACCAAATAAATAGTCATGTAGATTATATATTGCTCATCGTTATTCCCTCCTCCCAAGTGAGGCCAGCACATAGAACTCTTACTTAGCCATAGTGATATTCCCAAATTTAGGAACTGTTAAACAATTCTTTACCTTAAATTCATTCATTGCATGTCTTTTGTTGGTGTACCATATAATTGAGTAACAATTTTCAGTGGTAAATTCTTGAAATTCATGTTTCCAAAATTCAGTGTTTGTTTCTTTTAGACATCAAATGCAATCATTTATGTACTCGAATATATTTAAGTCTTAATTTTATGAATTTTACATTCACTGAATTGTTTAAATTTTAAATGATGATTTTATTTTTATTTGTGTGTGTATGTGCACGTGTGTGTGTGTGTGTGTGTCTATGTGTATATATGCAAAAGTGGTTCAGGTTTTCACAGAGACCAGAACAAGGCATTCAATTCCCTGTGCTGGATTTATAGGCAGCTATGAGCCACTATTAATTGCAGCAAGTCCTCTTAACCTCTGAGCAATCTCACCAGCCCCTTTATTTACTTATTTATTTACTCATTTAATGAATGTGCATATGCTTAAGAAAGTCACAGGACAACTTTGTGTAGTCACTTCCCTCCAATTCAACCATATGGCTCCCAGGGCTGAAACTCAGGTCATGCCGCACACAGATTCTTCTGTGAAAATATCACACCAGATCATTTCATTTGAACATTTGCTCTCTTTTGTAACCCAACAAGCTAAGCCCTTGCAGTCCACATTTCTTTCAGCAAACTTGTCTTCCAAGCTCCCACCAGAACAACCCATCAAGCTCTTAGACCTTATTGCCCAATGTTCCAAACACTTTCATGACTCTCCAATAAAATAGTCCAATGATATAAAAAGTTGCATTGTATGTGTATATCTTGCAAGGTTGTTTTATAATGAAGTTTGCAGGGTTCAGAGCTCAGTAAAGCTGTTGATTACTTTTATCTCTCTATCAGCACACACAATGAAGGCAACAGAAAGAAAGTTTTCTGGTCAGTACCAACTGGATTTCTTTATATATGGTGACCAAATGTGTGCTGTATTCAGGAATGGGGTATTATCATCAAGGACCTGGGAGGTCCTTGACTAACAACTCAAGAGCAAGTACCACATATTTGACACTTTTTTTTTTCAGTAATCCAAAGCTGCTGGGAATAACATTATCCATTTTCTCCTGTTTAGGATAACCCCAATTAAACTCTTAAATGAAAATAAGCACACACGCACACACACACACATAAACGAAGCATATAAAATTATAAAATAGGTCTATTTTTAGTTGTCTGTTCTCTTCCATTTCAGGCCTACCCATGATTATCTTTTTAGTTTCTTTTGCTCTTTTCCTTTATTAAAATTTTTCTACATTCCCTTCTCCCATTTCATCCCAGATCCTCCCACTACCCTACCTATCTAACTTCATGATCCCCCCTCCTCTCGCAAAAGAAAAAAATTAATAATATATTACATGTATTTATTAGTTTGTTTATTTTAATTTGTTATCACATATGCCAGGGCATATGGATGGAGATCAGAGCAAAACTCAGAGGAGCCAGCTCTGGAGTTCCGCCTGTTTTGTTTGAGGATCAAACTCAGGATGTTGGGCTTGGCTGCGATGTCCTTACCAGCTGAGCCATTTAACAAGGTTGTTTTTGTTCTTTTTGTAATTCTCATGCCTGTGCTTCTCAGTACTTCTACTTAAATGTTTTGTTTTGTTTTTTCTGACTCTTACTAAAACTTGATAACCTTGCCTGATGTTGTTTCCAGGCTGCTTTTAAAATCACCATTGCACTAAATCATTTATTTTTATTCTAAGATTTATTAAGTGCAAACCTGTTTGGTTTTCATTTTAATTTTGCTGGTCTGAGCTGGAATTTGCAGGTGATGCTATTATTTTCCTCCAATGTATCCAGCACATTTATTTTAAAGTTGCTGTAATAGCTGCATTATCAGAGTCTGCTGAGGGGTGGTTTTCTTGTCTATGTGTCTCTTGTTTGTTATTCGTATTATTCCTTGCTACATTTCCCTAGTTGATTTATGGTATTTATTACATTTTAAAATGCAGAAGCTTGGGTTGGGTAGTGTATTTGCTTAGGATTCATAAAGTTCAGAATTTGTTTTTTAGCACCACATAAAACTCATAAACTTGTAAACTTGCACACCTGTAAACTCAACACTTCGCAGGTGGGGGCAATAGAACCAGAAGCTTAAGGTCATACTCTTCTTGCCTATATAATGATTTCGTTGGCCTGAGAAATATGAGATTTTGTCATAAATAAATAAATAAACGAATAAATAAATTCCAAAAACTCTTTGTGGTCTTGAGTGATGATATCTTTCTAACTACAATACATATTTAGCCTGAAAGTGCAAATACTGTATCCAAGCCTCTATTTGCATAGAAATAAGAGAAAACAATATGTTTCAAAATTGAAGTAAATATATAGTAAAAATATCTAGTAATTCCCAATTCTCTTTTTCTTTCAACATGTAGTCATGAAGGGAAGTCAATAACAGACACCTGGAACATTTAACGGATATATTAATCTGCTGTTGGAAAAAAATATCAGAGACAAACCAACTTTAAAAGATAAGACATATACTTTGACCCACACTTTTGGAGGTTTTGGTCCATGACTTATTGGCTTCCTGCTTTGGGTGCATAGATAGGAGGAACGATACAGCAGAGGAGCCCACTCATCCCATGTCCAAGTATCAAAGAGAAGACACCAGGAATCCATAGTTCCTTTCAAGACAACACCAACAATGAGCTAAAATCTCTAGCTATTAGCACCATTCTGAAAACAAAACTTTAACACATGGGCCTGTGGGAGGATATTTCAGATTCAAACTAACACTGAATATTTAGTAATACATAAGAGAAAAATTATCCTAATAATATAAGCCCCAAAATGAGACCCTACTTCTAGCAATCATTGTCCCAATAGATCTTTGCACCATGTGCTGAAATACTAGCTAATTTACATATTTGTGTCATATTTTCAGTCATAATCATCCAGTTTGTCTCTCAATGTCACCGAATGATCAAAGTGAATTAGAAACCAGGCTGGATAGATTTTTTAATCTTTGTGTCCTCTGCTCAAGCATGAAATGTCTTTACTTATATCAATAACTTCCTCTTCTCATTTACTCTCTGCTAGTGTAACAAAATGCTGACCAATACCGACTTGCTGAAAAGGAGGTTGTTTCAGTTTATAGGTTACAGTCCACTGTCATCGAGGAAAGCTGTAACAGTAGCTCAAGGCAGGGACTTGGAGACAAGAACTGAAAGAGAGGCCATGGAGGAATGCTGCCTTCTGACTTGCTGTCTGACTCTTGCTCAGCAAGCATCCTTAAACAGTCCAGCCAAACCGACCTAGGAATGGCATCACCCACAACGGGCTGGATACTCCTACTTCAATTAGCAATTAAGAAAATACCTCACAAACATGGTCTCAAGCCAATCTGTTCAGGACAGTTCTTCAGCTGAGGCAATTTCCTCCAAGGTAACTCTAGTTTTGTGTCAAGTTGACAGCTGAAGCTAGCTATAACACTTTCAATTTTTTTTCTTTAAATCTTCTAAACATTAAATATAAAGTATATTTTATTTGTGTTACTTTTCTTCATGTGCCAAAGGAGATTTCAGCACTGGCTTTAACAGCTTACATATACTTTTTTAAAACAAAGGTTTAGTAGGGATATCTATGTTTAATGTTTTTGCTAATGTAACAGATTAAGGCTCATTAGTTTGGTTAGAAACTTTATCCTTACATTCAGCCACCAAAGAACTAGATTTTTAATTGACAATTATTATAATTTCTACTAATCTTCTTCTCAAAAATTAAAAAAAAAATTCCAAATTTAAAAAGAGAAAGACTATCCTTCAGAGTTGTCAATCAGGTGGATTTATCCCTTTTCCATAAGAGGTAATGTGTCTTACTACCGTTGTTATGATTCAATTTGGTTTTAAAAGTATTATAGGTTTCAGCTGGGCAGTGGTGGCACATGCCTTTCATCCCAGAACTCAGGAGGCAGAGGCAGGTGGATCTCTGTGAACTCAAGGCCAGCCTGGTCTACAGAGTGAGTTCCAAGACAGCCAGAGTTACAACAAAGAAATCCTGTTTCAAAAAACAAAAATCAAAAACAAAGCAAAACAAAAGTATTTATAGGTTTCAATTGATGAAAATGTAAAAGAAAAAATAAACTTATATGTGATCACTTTTAACCATGTCAGCTGTAATCACTATGGCTTAAAAGAAACTATTTTACTGACATTTCTGCTTTAGAAACTTGTGTATATAAACATTCTATATTTAATGCCTTTTTATTTAGACAGAGATGTCATATCATTAATAGTTCTGTATTGTTTTAATGTTTCTCTATAATCAAACATAGGTGCTCTGGGGTTTACAGCTTGACATAAAACTGACATGAGAGACAAGAAAAAGATGCTGTACAATATTATACAGATTTAATCATGTTAACACGTGAACATCTAAGAGTTATTCTTTAAAACAGTGTTAATGTTTCTATAGTATTATTTCTAATGTTTAGAGGGATAACTTGAACATTTACCATTCAGTTTGCCCTAACTGTGTGGTTCTTTTAAAACAGAAATTTACTTTAAAAATGAGGAAATATTATACACAATCTTTTATATTTCTGTATTTTAAGAATGTGAATAAGATGTATTATATCATATTGAATTTCATTGATAATATTTTTACGTCAAAAACTCATCTCTTGAAGTTTTACATTAAAAAACAGGCCAGAAATAGTAAGTGATTTTTATCTGGAAAACAGAGGCATCTTATTGCACATCTGTGTGTTAGGACTACCACCTAGTGGTTAGCAATATTTATGCAGCCTTACATTTTCTTCAACGTAGATGAAAGGTGGAAATTCTCAGTCATCTCTCTCAGTATTCTGCACACAGAGGTAATGTAGCCAGTTGCTTCCTGCTCCTGTTGCCATGTCTTTCCAACCTTATTGGCTGAGCCAAAATTAAACTCTTCCCTGAGTTGCATTTGCCAGGTGTTTTGGCACAACAATGAGAAAAGTAATTCATGCCATGCACAAATAATATATATTTTAATTTGTATTTGACTGGCACAAGGTAATTTTAATGGCAGAGAAATGACCCGCAAAAGAGAATAAGAATTTTAAGAAGTTAGACTAAAAATATAAGTATTCATAATGCATTGGTCTGTATTTTTAGTATCACACTAGGATCATATTGATAATTATCAGCATTAAAAACGATTACAAAATAATATAAGTTGCTAACTAAGGCATCCCAAAATGTTGATGCAATAGTAGAGCACTTGATTAGCATGCTTCAGAAATTTTAACACTTTAATAAATAAACATTGAATGTAAATTACAAGTCTCAGAATTATTTGTCTCTAAACAGCAAAAACAACAGTCATAGCTCTCTGTGATGGTTAGTTTTTATTGTTGATTTGACACAACCTCCAGTCCCCTAGGAGGAAAGAACTTCTATTGAGGAATTGTCTAGATAAATTTGACTATGAGCAGACCTGAAAAACTTTGTCTCGATTGCTAATTGATGTGTGAGGCTCAATCTACTCTAGTCTGTCTTCAGGGTGGTGGTCCTGGGATATATATATCCTGGTTCTACATTGGTTTCTGCCTTGAACTTCTGCTTGACTTCAAGCCAAATAAAATCTCACCTACCCAGTGGCTTTTACAAGATGTTTAATACAGCCTCAGAAATGCAAACTAGGACACAATCTATTTCAGTCACATAGTTATTGTGGTAAGAAAAAATAGAAAATGAATTATTTCCACATTCTATTTCTAGGATTCTTTGATTGAATAATTCTAGGTTATCACAGAGAAAGCTGTATCTTCTGAGTAGAACTAATGCAATTTATTACTATCTTTATTAAATGGAGGAAGAAGCAGGCAATTGCAGAGGCTACATAATATGGAAGCAGACTGAAATGGTGGTATTTTGAGACAGATGCAAGAAACTCTTCACTTGTAAACAAGGGAATATTGATCGCTGACATCTTCAATTAACATTGGAAGGCCAAGAAGCTGGGTTCTGGTGGCAGCAAAGGCAAGCAACCACAGCAGTGTTGGAAGAAATAATGGGATAAAAAACAATTACCAGAAAAACAAAAATGGCAAACAAATATGTACCAGTGCTTTCTTTTTGGATCTCTTATTGTCTCATCTGGCATGTAAAGGCATCACTCACTCCAGGACTTGAACTTTTCCTTTCAGTAAATTCTTCCTGGAACTGTCCTCACACATGTGCACAGATGTGTATCTCTTTGTTTTTACTAGATCTAATCAAGTTGACAGTCAAGATTAACTGTCACAATTGCTAATACTGACTTTAGACATCTAGCCTTTGTAGAGGAATATTTAATCTTTTTATCTGTCAGCATGGACAATATGGTTGTTCTAGGGTAGAAAGAATGTTGATACACTCTTTGTATGTATATTTATTGTATATTGTATATGTGTGTCAACACACATATCTTTATTCCTAATATTCAAAAGGTAGTTATAGTGCATGCCTTAAAGCCCAGCACTTGGGAGAGCAGAAGCAGGGCTCAGAAGTAATCAGTGTCAGACAGCAAGTGACATCTGAGTCAGAGTGAAAGGCAGGGAAAGTAATGAATCAGGGGGAAGAGTTAGCAGAGTAAGGGCATTCCCAGTTCTCACAATATAAAAGCAGGCTCTCAGGTAAAAGAGACAGTCTGAGACAGTTAGAAAGGCAGTCTAAGGAGTCTGAGGCAGAGAAACAGAAGAAATTCAGCAAAAGTCAGTATCAGGTGGGAAGAGTGAGTCACTTTGAAGTCAAGCAGAGCAGTTCAGTCAGAGAAGTTACAGGAGTCAGCCAGAGTCAGCCAGAGTCAGAAAAGTTCAATCAGAAACAATCAGCTGGCTCAGAAAACCAATTTGAACCAGCTGCCTGGAGAAGAGTTTGAGCCACAACAGCTAGTGAGTTGAACCAGAAAAGTTAGTTGAGTTCAGTACAGCTCTGAGGTCAGAAGGAGCTAGTCAGAGTATCTCAGTCAACTATAAGTCTCTGAAGCTTAAATGTTTTAGATTGCATAGAGACTGAAGACTTCCAGTTCTAGGCTTAAGATTGTATAGAGGCTAAAATGTTCCGGGGCTCCAGGACTAGGACAGGGGATTGAATTAGCCTAAGAATAAACTATTTTTACCCTGTATCTAAGTCTAAAGCCTTCATGTCTGAATCATATAAGCCACTCTAATAAATTATATAAACATATATATATATATATATATACACACACATATATGTTTTCATTATATATACATACATATATACATATATACACATATACATATATATACATATATGTATATATATATACACATATATATATATATTTAAAACAATGTTGGCCAATAAAATGACAGAATAAGTGACATTCCTCTTTTTATATGAGGTTAGAAAGTTCAATAGAGATTTTGTTATTATGGTTATTGTTTTGTTTTGCTGGTCTGGTTAGGTATTTCTCAGCTTATATTAGATATTTTATCAAATTTACACTCCTTTAGCATAGAAGTCAGAATTATTTAACTAGAACTATTAAATACTCCTTTAAACAACTCACTGTAACTTGGTTTCATTGCTATCTGGACATTTGAGTCCATTGACACACATGTATATCTTCAGGTTAACTAATTAGCAACAATCAGTGATGGTGGAGAGATGAGCACTACTTTTCCACGCCAAAGTCACATACTCCTTTTTAAAAATCCACTTAGTACTATTAGCATATACACAATGTAAGGCCATATATCCAAGCATTAGCAGCACCTTATGAGCTTCATCTCTAAACTAAATAAACAAATAAATAAATAAAAAGAAAATTCTCTCTTCCATTAGCCAATAATTGCCAGGAACTCCTCAAATTGGGATGAGACTTCATAACTCCTCCACTACCTATTCTGGAATTTCTCTTTGACTTGATCTTGATCATATCTTGTGATAGAAATTTATTTGTAGTAATGTATAAAATGTTTTGTGCACTGTTGGGTGAGGGGCTAGCCTAGGTCTTGGCATGCTGTATTGTTTGAAAGTGTTAGATTTCTGTGGGGGTTCTTTAATTGCTTATGATCTGCACGTGATATCAGAGAGCACCTAAGAATATTAGTATCATTAAAAACACCTGAGCTCAGATGCTTGGGGTTCCACTGTGAGTGTGACAGTGGCCATGATGGTGGTTCCCTCTGCTGAGATCTGGAAGCACTTCCACCTACGAAAATGCCTCAGCGTTTCTCTTGCTGAGCTCACACAGTAGCTAACTACAACAAATGGCACCTGCAGTGTGGGTAGGACATCATGCCAGATAATCCAACTTGGAGACAAGAAACTCCACACCTTAGAGAGTCCAGTGAAGTATGCTCAGGGAAGCTCCTAGAAGACAGGAATTATATATTTGCAGAAATAATGAATACAAATCTCCTGGATTAAGGGAAGAGTGAGAAAGGAAAGCTTTATAAAAGACAAGAGCTTTATAAAAGCTCTGAGGTGAAAACCACAGAATGGAGGCCCTTGGAGATAAAGAGTTCAGCTGGGAGCAGGGAAAACAAGGTTCTTACTGCTTTTCCTAATCGTGGAGCCAGTGTTCCCTCATGTTGCTGGTGGTAGCATGCTGTTTCACAAACTGAGTTTTCTGATAGATTTCTGTATGTGTATGAAGCTCAAGATGTTGTGTTTTAGATCTATGGGAGGATTTATGTGTTTTCCAGCAGTGGTGGTGAAAAGAATGCTAGGCAGCCAGAATGTTTCAACCTGAGATTCTTCCCACTGGCCCAGGATCCCTGCCGTTGTGGAAGCCAAGGCTTAGAGCCAAAAAGCTGCTGATTTAAACTGACCAGCTTTTTTCCTACAAACCTGACTAAGAAGAAGACAAGCAGTCAGATACTAATGATGGTAATAAGAACTCCATCCCATGAGGGAACCCTTCTTGCAGACAAGGTGACCAATTATTTTTCCTGCAAAACCGACTCTGTCTTAAAATCTGGTGTTTCCTCAGGGTCAGCACACAGAAGCTGTCTTCCAGAACTGGCTAAGTATGTAACTAGTGCTGGCAGCCAAATTTGGTATTGTAAAAGTTAACCCAGGTGGTGATGGTTTTGAAGGCAAGAAGGGGTCATGGAAAGCAACTGAAGCTTGGCACTATGAGAGGCCAGGAAAGGCCACTAGTGAAGATGCAGCCTCAGTGGTCGTTGAAGGCTGAGATTGAAGGGGTCATGTAAAGAAGTTGAGGCTTGGCAAAATGAAGAAAGCCTAGGAGAAACTACTGATGAAAGTGCATCCCATCTTGCAGCAGAAGACCCCAGTGTTCTGAAGATGCCAGTACCATGGGATGACCCCCAAGAACAGTAGCAGCAGTGGAATGAAGCCAGCTAGAACCTAGAGGATAAGGTGTGTGAGCTTCAGAGTTCAGAGCCAGAGACATGACCCTAAGCCCTTTGAGGAGACCAGAAGATAGTAAGTGAATTTCAGATAATTGGACATTGATAATGTTTTTCTGTTGTCCAAAGACATTGTGAAAAGCTTGAAAGATGTTTGGTTTCATATGGTCCTGTGCATTAGCAACTCATGATTGTTCCTCTTGTAAATAGTTTTGCTGATGTAGTGTTAAATTGTGATGGTGTTTCATCATGGGAATAGTGACCTTAACTAGCACTAGTGTGCTGAGAAGAAATTTTGAAATCTGTATGATAATCACCTGCATAGTGAGAGCTACTCATACCACCCAGGTGAGAGTTGAAACTGTAGCAACCATATCAGAAACATCAACCGTTCTCTCAAGTTTCCAATCTCACTCTGCATAAGGGCAGATTATAGTAGAAACGAGTTGCCATCAGGAAATGGGAACTCTCTCTATGTAACAAATCAGAAAAGGTGAAGGGACTTTAGAATTGAGAGAAACTAAATATAAAGAAACACATAGGTTGGATCTATGCACATGGAAGACAGACTTCAATTCTGTTAAAACTAAGGCAACAAATTGCTTAAAATAACGGAAAGAATGAATGTGGCAGTACTTCCTTTTATTTGGTGGCAAATGCTTTTGATACTCAAACAAGAGAGGTCTCCAGAACTTCTGGCCAGAGATTTCAGACACAATGATATTCCTATGTTCAGAAGTCTATACACTAATTAAAGGATTCTTGCAGAATTTTCTTTTCTTTTCTTCCTTTTTTAAAATATTCTTTTTCAGGTAAACTGTCAATGTTGGGTTTCCTTTTGCTGTGAAAATTTCAGCTTAGGCTGCTGGTTCTGCTTCTGACCTGCTTCTAGTTGTAGTTTATGGGCTGATTTCATCCTTATAACTATGAAACTAAAAAAAGATACCAAAAGCATAAAAGGAAGTAAAACACCCAGAAGAATATATAGTTATTCTTCTTAGACTTTTTCTTAGCTAATTGCATAGGAGCTGGGCCACTGTCAATACTACCTCCAAAGCCCCTAACTACACAGTATGGTGGTTTCCACTGGACATCACAATGGCAGTGGTGTTTATTGTTGCAGACACCTTGCATATTACATTGGATTGATGAACAGTTACTTAACATAAAAGAATTATCAACACACTTCCTATCAATGCATACATGATCTGGACCACAAATTGTGCCATCTGTCACTGCTCCGATGTCAGCTATGTCTATACCAAAGTGATATTCAGTAGTCCAGCAGGTAACATTATTCAAGTGTGTCCAATGCACTGTTTCATGGTTTCTCAAAAGTGGAAGCTTTGTCACATTCTCACATTGAATTCGTCCACAGAGTACATGAGAGTTGTTGCATTTTATGTAGCCATAGCTATCATTACCACAGTTACCGAAACGGTCACCTCGGATGTTCATTTCCAGGAAGCAAGTCTCCTTTGCACTAGTGGCTCCCATGCCAAAAATCTTCTGACAGTGGTTATCATGGGTATTGCATAACTTTCTATAGCAATAACCACCACTGCAAGGGCTTCCGTCCTCCATGTACACATCTTCTGGACACTCAGATGAATTTCCGTTGCACCACTCTGGAAGGTCACATTCATTCTGCTTTTCTCTACACAGGGTACCTGGAGGCATGAATGTGCAATCTTCACAACAAGGCCCAATAGCACATTTTGCATCAGGTTTCATAACACAACCATGTCTACAGCATTGATCGCTTTTACACGATTGAAGAGATCCACAGTCACATTGCTCTCCTTTTTCAACCAAAGCATTCCCACACAAGGCCAGTGGCATGACAGTTTCTTTATATGGAATGTTGTGTAAACAGGTAGTTTTGGAAATGACATCCATCATCTTAGAATAACTACAGTTGCTGAATTTAGTAGATGTAGTTATCTGTCTGGACATTATGCAGGGTTCTTGTGCACACACACAATACTCTTTATCATGAGGCATACCCAAATTATGACCCAGTTCATGTGCTATAGTGAATGATGCAGTGCCTAGTGTGTCTCCCAGAAGACTGTTAATTGCACAATTATTATCTGGCAAACAAACTGTACCTAAATAAGATAACCCCAAATATACACCCCATGCTTGCATGGCCCAAAGATGTATGACATCATATCGGTTGCGTTCTTTATCATTTGTATTCTTCCAGTTGCAAAATGCAACTAGAACAGAAACTAAATTTCCTTCTACGTTTATATGGTTTTTTTCAGTCCAGATTTCAAGTCCAACCAAAACCAAGTCAATTTCTACTGAAACGTAATAGGTATTCATCCCATTGAAAATCGTTAATACTTCATTCCTAGAAGTTGTGACATTACTGCCCTTATAAACAAATCTTTTATTATCTAACACCACAAAATATTCAAGAGCCTGGTGGTGATTCCACCATCCCACAGAGCTGCTTTGTTTAAGAATGGCACCATTGCTTTCTTGAAGCTTCTGTTGTCGTGCCATTTCCTCTTCTGTTAACCCACATCTTTTGGGAAGTGATTCTGACTCCTGACTGTTCATCTTGTAAACAAGATGTTCAAATGTAGAAGTCAGGCTCTTAGGCATGATTTCATAAGCTGTGCCATTTATCTCTAGTATGCCTTGCAAACTTCCCAAGCAGGTGGTAAGAGCAACTGTGGATTCTGGGTTTCTATCCACATAACCATGGTAGTAGCAGTCATTCTGTACAAAAGGCTGTTCTTCAAGGAGATCACCTTGGTCAGTGTAGCTGTATAGTAAGAAGTTTCTGGATATCAAGTTTTTCTTGTTTTTCATGGTGATGATATGCTTCTGTCCTCCAAAGTTCAGACTATAAGACAGCCAGCCTGGAGAACTATTATGTCTACTACTATCGGTGATCTTCATAGGTATCACTACTTCCGGAGGGCTACTGTACTTAGCATGTCCAGTTGATGACCATGTGAAGAAGAGTATAATCCACAGGTAGAGCTGAAGGAATATGATCCTCTTATGCGCCAGGGCCTGCCCTGCAGTCACCATGTCCTACTAGAGAGCAAAGAAGGAGGAACATGAGAAGGCCTTGCTCTCCTAGTCCTCACTTTGTCTGGTTGCATGGAACACTGGCCTTTAATGGTCTGTCTCCAGGCAGAGTTGATCCATTAGAACTGCAGGATTAGAAGAAATAGGGAAAAGAAAGGAAGACATGGCTATAGGTAAGTCACATTAGAGAAGAAAGCAGCAGAGAGTGGACTAAAATCAAACTGTTTGTGGTAAAGTATATTTGTTCCTGTTCAAATGTATTTCTAATAACACCCCAGCTTTTAATAGTGTGGCCTCTTTTCCAAATTGTTTCTGAATGCCATTTTTTTTAACTTTTCTTCAACAGCAACTGAAGATCTCCTTATCTAAATATTAAGATTTGTTTTGCTTCTATATCTATCTATAGAGACATAGATACAGATATAGGTAAAGATATGATAGTGATTCAAATTGTAACCCATCCCAAATATTTTTCTGCTTATTGGGTAAATCTGTATAGTCTTTTCCATGCTTGCGTAATGGTGATCTGTGGCAGAAACTTCTCTTAGGCTGAATATCATTCTCATATGTATTTTCCCTTTTCTTTTTTCTTTTCTTGTTATTATGGTTAGTGTATTTCTGTACATGAGTGTGAAACTGAAGATTTTGTGCATATTAATATTTGTGTGGAGGCAATAGTTCCTCTAAACTATTGAGTCCTCTGAAGCATATACCTTGTTCATGTATTTACTTCTTACATTTTAGTGTTTTATTTATTTATTCTTTGTTTGTTTGTGTGGATATGAGAATGTGTGTACATATGTTAGTAGATGCCAAGCATTAACCCTGGATATCTTCCCTAAGTCACAATCCCCCTTGGTTTTTGATAGAGTTGGTCACTGACAGGGTACTCATTAAAGATAAGAATGACTGGACCAGCTAGCCATAGTGATCTGCATATGTCTGCCTCTTCAGAGGTTTCAGAGATCATTCTCATGTCTATATTCTTTTGGAGTATTCATTTTATCAAATGAGCTAACTCCCCTGTCCAGTATCCTTATTTTTACTGTATGGTTATTTGGAAAAAGTAATTAAAGAATAAGAGGCACTACCCTATAGAGTGCCAAGAGCCTACGTAAGAAAAAGGATCAGTAAGAGACATGTAAGAAAAAATACAACGAAACTGTAATTAAACCTCTGACATGCTGATTCACTGTCAGTGAGAGCTTTGATTTAGATGTGGTCATTATTGCAGCAGGTAGATTTCTGGTGAGAGAAAAAGCTATTTATCCATAATGCAGCATTTGTTGAGATTGTACCATCAAAAATATGTTAGAGTTTATGACTAAAACTACAGTAATAAACAGAAGGTTAAGAAAAAAAAAAACCTTAAAGAATAATTCAATAAGTCCAGTCTTACATTAATCAAATTTTTAGAACTCTGGAAAAAAGAAAGCATTTTTCATCCAAAACAGTACAGCTATAATGACAGATAATTCAAGTTGATTCTCAGATATTATCTTTTACCTAAACATTTTTCTTCCCATAACTTCATCAAATTCATCAATTAGGATGTACTGAATCACATTAAAACCCCTAGAGTCCCTGTAATAAAACAGAAGACAGTGAGAATATCTAAAGAAAAAAATAACACACCCAAATGTGAACAATTGGCAAGAAACTGAGGGATGTATGTGTTCACCTACTAATGATTTGTGCTTCTATCCTTGACTGAACCCTCTAAAGACTTACCAACAGATTAAGTGATGCGCATGTTACTTTCTAGTTATGGTCTCACTCACAAAACATTTACAAAACCTACCTTAGGAATAAAGATTTTTGAGAATGCACAAAAGAATGTAAATCCTTTCTTATTTGTCTCTCATGGAGTAAGTTCTAGATTCATGTGTCTAGCAACAGAAGCCTCTCATTTCACAGAACCTGGCAACCAATGAGGTTCTGCCCAACTGTGCCTCTATGTCTTCAACCAAAGTTATTTGGATTTCCTCTTCCACATCAGTAAGTCTGACCTTCTTACCCTCATAAGCTATGTGCCAGTGTCTGCAGTGTAAATAAATCTAATTTCCTAAGTTACATTTTTCCCTATGCCCTATAAACTCAGCTGAACTATGTATTTTATTCATATTATAAGCATTGTTTCTGTTTATTAACTCAGTATTGAACCTTTATATGGGATACTTAAAGTACTCCGAATTCTAGAAAATTATTTCACTCATTTAAAGAAATGCTATTAAGGAATTGAGTGTCTGCCATTAGTTGTATCTTTCTGGGGTCAATGATTTATCACAGAGCCATTGAACATGTAGGTTCATTGTCTATTTCATTCCACTGTTATTAAAACTAATGCATGAAATGAATTTAGAAGATGAGGGGTGAGTAACAACAGAGGGGTAAACATTGTGGTGCTCCAGGTAATTTAGAGGCTGATGGAGTTCAGGTGATTGTAGGAGATTTGGCTGAAATCCGACTCACAGTAGGTCAGTGGGTCCCCAGTCTCATCCTGTGGCTATTTCCCCAGTGCCAGAATGTATAATTGGGATAGATTATTTAGAAGTTGGCAAAATTGGTTTCCTTACCTGTGGAGTGAGGGCTAACATGGTTGGAAAGCCTAAATAGAAGACTTTAGAGTTGCTTCTGGCAAGGAAAATAGTGAATCAAAAACAGTATCCCATTCATGGAGGAACTGTATAAATTAGTGCCACAATCAAGGACTTTAAAAGATACAGGAGTGGTGGTTCTAACAACATCTCCCTTTAACCTCCTTTCTGGTCAATGCAGAAGGCAGATGAATAGTGAAAAATGACAGTTGAGTATCCAAAACTCGATCAGGTAGTGATTCCAATTTCAGCTACTGTGTCAGATGTGGTATCCTTACTTGAACAAATTAACCCATCCTTTTTAACTTGTGTATGCAGCTATTCATCTAGCAGATAGATGTCTTTTTCTTGGTAACCGTCCATAACGACCACCAGAAACAATTTGTTTTCAGTTGGCAAGGCCAGTAGTATACCTTTACAATTTTATCTCAAGGATATGTTATCTTTCTAGCCCTGTGTCATAACTTAGAAGGAATCTCAATCATCTTGTGTCTTCTACAATGTATCACATTGGAATATTTTATTGATGACATTATGCTTATTGGACCAAGTGAGCAGGAGGTAGCAACCACTTTGAATTCCTTGGTAACCCATATGCTTATGTATCAGAGGGTAGGAAATAAATCCAACCAAAATTCAAGGGACTTGTATCTCAGTGAAATTCGTAGAAGTCCAGTACTGTGGGACATATAGAGACATTTCTACTAAGGTGAAGGAAAGTTATTCCACCTGGCCCGTCCCATTACCAAAAAAGAAGTACAGTGTTTAGCAGGCCTATTTGGATTCTTGAGACAGCACATTCCTCACTAGGCTTTGTTACTCCAGCCCATATATCAAGTGACTCCCAAAGGTGCTAACTTTGTTTGTGGCCTGGAACAGGGGAAGGTTCCTCAACAGGTACAAGCTGCTGAGAAGACTGCTCTACTATAACTATTTTCTTAAGCTGTATTTGTTGGAAACAATTGCAACTTTTCTTTTTCACTTGTAACTGAACTCTCTCTCCTTGAACTCCTGTCCAGCTCGAAACTGATTGTAACTGAAAGCCATTCTTGTGCCCTGAGAACTGTTTTCCTTCCCTTCCCTTCCCTTTCCTTCTCTTTCCTTCTCTTTTCTTTTCCTTTGTCTTTCTTCTTTCTTTCTTTCTTTCTTTTTCTTTCTTTCTTTCTTTCTTTCTTTCTTTCTTTCTTTCTTTCTTTCTTTCTTTTGTTCTTTCTTTTTTTCTGTCTTTGTTTTGATTTTGTTTTTGTTTTTGTTTAGTTTGTTTCTTTGTTTTTGTATTTTTCAAGACAGAGTTTTCTTTGTTTTAACTCTGGCTATCTTGGAATTCACTCTGTAGACCAAAATAGCCTGCAGCTCACTGAGATCCACCGCCTCTGCCTCCAAATTGCTGGGATTAATGGCATGTACCACTACCACCCAGCAAAAATTGTTTTCTTGCTCTCTGCTGGAGTGCCACTTGTATCTGAAAGTTACTATAACAGATTTTAACTTATAACTAAATCCCAAGTTGTACACTAGCTCAGGAAAGATAAAAAGAGAGACGTTGGAAGAAATCTTCATAGACCCTTAGGGCTGCTTTAGCTGTATAAAGCCTGGAGAACTGGACTAATACCTAACATCTATCCCCTAACTGTCCTATCCACTAACTCCCCTCTAACATGAACTGGTGCCTGCCTGCTTTCCCATCAACTGTCCCTGTCTGAGCCTGGTGCTTGCCTTCTCATCAGCTGTCAACTCCAACTCACAACACTCCCCTTTTATAGAGTTTCTAAACTGTTCTCAGAAGTCCAAGAGGCATGTAACCATAAAGAAGACTGTACAATACAAAAGACTTCTTGGAAAAGCCCCACTATACTCTACCATTTGGACCATATGACCCAGGAGCCCCAATGATACTTGAAGTATCAGTGGCAGATAGGGATGCTGTTTGGAGCCTTTGACAGGCCCTTATAGGTGAATCACAGAAGAGACATTTGGGATCTTGGAGCAAGGATCTATCATCATCTTCAGACAACTGTTATCCCTTTGACAGACAATTTTTGGGGCTGGAGAGATGGCTTAGCAGTTAAGAACACTGAATGTTCTTCTAGAGGACCAAGGTTCAACTCCCAGCACCTACATAGCAGCTCACAACTGCCTGAATCTCCAGTTCCAGGGGATCCAACAACAGCACACAGATACATGCAGGCAAAACTCCAATATATGTAAAAGTAAATAAAATATTTGTTTTTAATGAAAGACAGTTTTGGGTCTGCTATTGGACTTTAGTGAAAACTAAACATTTGACAATGGGCCACCAAATTACAGTGTGACCTGAGCTGCTCATATGAGCTAGTTGCTTTCTAACTCACTAAGTCATGAAGTAGGACATGACATACACAGCAGCAATTATTATCAAATGGAAGTAGTATATACATACACTAGTACTCCTATTATGGCAGCTCAGCAAGGAGACATGGTAGTATTTTTTCATAGGTGCAAACCCTGCCAGACCTCAGCAGAGAGAACCTCCTTCATGACCAACACCGTACTCTACAGTGGAACCCTGAGCATCTGAGCTCAGGTGTTTTTATTGATCCAGAACTCCTTAGGTATTCTGCTGATAGCACATGTAGATCACTAGCAATCAAACATCCCCCACATAAATCCAATACCTGCAGACAATATAAAATGTCAAGACCTAGGGTAGCCCCTTACCCAAGAGTGCATAAAATAATTATTTTATATGTAACTAAAAATAAACTTCCATTTATTTTTAAATTATTTAAATTATTTATTTTTAAATTTTTAAACTTCCTTTTCCGTATAAGACAAAGAAACCGTTTTATCTCTACAACAATTTAGCACTGTTTTACTAAACAGCAAAACTGTTTACAAGAAAAACAACTATAGGGCTTCCAATGCACATGATCAAGTGAAACCAAACATCTATCAAGCTTTTCACAATGTCTTTGGACAGTAGAAAAACATTATCATATCCAATTATCTGGAATTCACTTAAGATCTTCTGGGATCCTCCTAAGGGCTTGGATCACATTCTCTGGTTCTGCCCTCTGGAGCACTCACAGCTTGTCTTCCAGGCACTGGCTAGCTCCACTCCACTCCCTTCTCTCAGCTGAACTGTTTATCTCTAAGGACCTCCATTCTGTGGCTCTCACCTCAGAGTTTTTTTCCCCTCATTTATTTATTAATTTCACAGCTTTTTTCTTCAAAGAGGCTTACTTTCTTTCTCTCTCTTCTCTTCCTTCAGGAGCCTTCAATTAATACCTTAATCTCTATTCTCTGGTAGCTTTTCTGAGCATGCTATTCTGGACTCTGTGATGTCTGGAGTTTATTTTAATCCTTGTCTCCACGTTGATTAGCTGGTGTGATGCAGTGTCCCACATTGCAGGCACCATTTGCAGTAGTACTCCTACTGTGGCAGCGCAGCAAGGAGACATTGAGGCACTTTTTTCATAGGTGCAAACCCTGCCAGACATCAGCAGAGGGAACCACCTTCATGGCCAACACCATATTCTACAATGGAACCCTGAGCATCTGAACTCAGGTGTTTTTATTGATCTGAAACTCCTTAGGTGATCTGCTGGTAGCACAAGCAGATCATTAGCAATCAAATATCCCCCACATAAATCCAACACTTGAAGACAATACAAATGCCAAAACCTAGGCTAGCCCCTCACCCAACAGTACATAAAACAACTATTTTATATATAACTAAAAATAAACTTCCACAGCATATATGTGATCAGGCTCAAGCAAGTCCCAAAGGCACAATCAAGTATATGAAGAAGTTATCCAAATGCCTATAGTTACTACTCCCATTACAATGCTATCTGCTGCTAAGTATGCACTCGTAGCCTCATTGGAAGTGCCCTATGATTGACTGACTGACGAAGAGAAGAATTGGGTCTGGTTTACTAATGGTTCTGCACATTAAGCAGGTACTGTCTAGAAGTGGACAGCTGAAGCATTACAACCCTTTTCTGGGACAGCCCTGAAAGATACTGATGAAGGAAATTCTTCACAGTGGCAGAACTTTGGGCAGTACATCTGCTCATACATTTTATTTGGAAGGAGTGGACAGATATGTGATTGTTTACTGATTCATGGGCAGTAACCAATGGGATTGGCTGGATGATCAGGGACTTAGAAAGAGCACTATTGAAAAATTGGTAAGAAAGGCATCTGGGAAAGAATTATGTTAGATCTTTGCAAATGGGAGAAGGATGTGAAGATATTTGAGTTTCATGTAAATGCTCATCAAGAGGTGACTTCAGCTAAGGAGAGGAGTTCATTAATCCTACAGGATGACTCATTCTGTAGAGAGTCATACTTTCTCCCCAGGCATCCTATCATTTCACAATGATCCTCTGAACAAAACGGTCATGGTGGCAGATATGGGGGTTATGCATGGGCTTGACAACATGAACTTCCACTCACCAAGGATGACCTGGCTACAGCTGCTGCTGAGTGCTGCAACTGCCAACAAGAAAAACAAACACTGAGCTCTAGATATGGCATTACTCTCGGGGGTGACAGCCAGCAACCTGGTGGAAGGTTGACTACATTGTATCACTTCTTCTATGGCAGTGGTTCTCAACTTTCCTAACACCATGATCCTTTAATAGAGTTCCTCATGTTGTGAGGATGTCCAACCATAAAATTATTTTTGTTGCTACTTCATAACTTTTGGGACTGTTATGACTCATAATATGCAGATGGTCTTAAGCAATCATTGTGAAAGGATCATTCGACTCTGAAAGGGGTTGTGACCCACAGGATGAGAATCACTGCTGTATGGAAAGGACAAAACATTGTCCTCACTGAATAGATACTTATTCTGGTTATGGATTTACCTTTCCTGCATGCAGTGCTTCTGCCCAAACCACTATATGTGGACTTACGGAATGCCTTATCCAGTATCATGATATTCCATACAGTATTGTTTCTAACCAAGAACTCACTTCACAGCCAGAGAAGTGTGACAGTTGGCCCAGGATCATGGAATCCACTGGCCTTACCATGTTCCCTACCATCCTGAATTATCTGACATGATAGAACAATGAAATGGCTTTTTGAAGACATAGTTACAGTGCCAATTAGGTGGCAACAGCCTAAGGGGCTGGGGCATCATTCCCCAGAAGATGGTATATGATTTTTAAAAGAGGAAAATTTAAATGGAAGGCTCCTGTACAGGTCTATAACGGAATTTCCAATAACCTCAGGCTATTAAACCTATATCTCAGTGGCAGTAGTGGGATACCTCCCTATGAACTATTGATCAATGAAGTCATCAAGGATCCTCAAACTTTTCCAGCTATTACCATTTTCTTTGTTGTTTATCAGAACTAGATTGTGAGACTTTATTGTTGAAGACATCAAACTGTTTTGTGTAAGCACACAGAGAAATCAGGCTCAAATTAAGCTCGAAATATTTTTCCTACCAGCTACATGGTATACAGTGTCCTAGAAGAGGATGGTCACTAATGCTCTATCCCTGCTGTGGATCCTGTATGCTACCATCCTAACTTGCCTGGTAAGATGTCCCCATTTACACAATAGTGGCATGATGGTCAAGGAGACAACCAATCATTCCCTACTTGGATATAAAGCCCACACAACCATATAGAATTTATGGCTGGAATTATAAACTTGTCAAAAAATCATAACAGGGAATCTTAGAGGTCACAGGGGAGGAACAACCACTGTTGATTTGCTAATTATATGTGCAAACAATCTATAATCTAAATATTTATGTTAATAACCAAAATTACTCTTATTCACTAACTTGATCAGTAAAATCTTTTTGCAATGATCAATAATTAACACAGAGACCTATACCTGTTCAAAGTAAGAACACAGAGGTTTTGAGTGTTTATACATAATGAGATCTTTATCATCTCCCCCTAGAGTTACTATAGTGTAAAGGACATACTGAAAAGGTAGATGTAAATAATAAGAGCTTAAGGAAAGGATGAATACTCTGTTTTTTACACTATGTAACTTTTAAACATGACCTCACAGTAACTGTAGCTATATTGAGTTATATGTAGTTACATTTGCAAAGCTTACAAAAAGATCAGGCTGTCATTATCCCATTATGGATGATGGAAGTTCTTATTAAACAACATCCTTTCCTGAGGAGATACTGACAGCCAATGCTTGCTGATAGTGACTTTCTTCATTTATATAGACACGGGTAAGTTTCCTGTCATCCAGTAAATAACACTCCACTCATGCTCATATACTCAACACTAATTAAACTCAGAGGCTGACAGTAACACAAAAAAGATGAACACAGGATAGATATTAGTTTCAAGAAGAAGTGATTGTGTGGAAGAGGATAAGGGAGGGATAATAGGTGTAAATATGACCAAATTACTTTGTATATATGAATTAAATTATCAAAGAATAAATACAAATTATTTTTCATTAAAAGAAAATACCATGACAATAACCCATAATATTTCGAGGTATAAAGTATACCACTGGCTAACAATTATAAAGGAGGTAAACCATTCTGGCACTGAAGTTTTTATTTGCTAGTCTGTGTTATCCAGTAGAAACATTATACCTCCATTGCAGGATAATTCCATTAAAACTCCTTTTATATATGTATATGAATAGATCTGACCAACCTTCTCATATAACTTTTTCAAAAGTTTTTTAGTGCTAGTACCTCCCAGGACTTGATGTTAAGACTGTATTTCTCAAGATAACACTCATTTGAATTGTAGAACATGGTGAACCAAAGCAGGTAATAACAAAGAAGCTTTATCCCTAGTGCCTAGCTCTCCTAATTCTAGAAGGTGTTGTATATACGACTAGAGGATAAAAGTCATCATCAATCTTACCCAGCTGTGAATCTTGCAAGCTATAAAAATGAATGGGTTTAAAATATATACTCAGTGGTACAACAATTGTATAAATGTTATTAGAGTAACCAAACACTTTCATATTAGATTTAAAACCTGTAGTTGGAAATAATATCTATGATGGCTTTCAACAAAGTACAAAGACAATTCTCTGAGGTACAAAGCTTGGACAGCTAAAGCAAAGGATCTTGCCTCTCATAGCTGAATGACTGACCTGGGCATGCTGCATTTAGGAATTTTATTAAGGGTAACTATCACTCACCAATATAAAGGCCTTAAATGTTTAATAAGTAGAACCTCCCAGTGTACCAACCTCCAACTTCAGATAGCTGACATGATGCCTTTTTATAGGCCAGTCAAGTCCTCTAGCAAGGTCTTCCCTAGCTAGTGTTTAGCCTGAGGGAAGATCCCCCAAAAGTTCCTCCATTAGCATTAATACAATGGAATGCTTTCAACACAAATATCTCAATCAGTAGAGTCAATATTGGAACAACAAATGCTTCATTCATGGTCCATTGGGTAGAGAATTGCTGGTGTTCCCAATTAGCATGCTTCCTGCATTCCAGAATTCACTTCCAGGGAGCTGGTATCAACAGCTAAGGAAGGTGACCTTCTGGCAATATCTCTGGTTGCAGGATATAGCAGCTGTTCACAATTCTTGTTACTACACAGAAGTGCATGTAGTTTTATAGTATTTGAGAATAAGTTCAAATATTCCATCACAAATACCTGCTCTACAGATTGGAACCCATGCCTTGTATGATTACTGGAAAACACAACCTTTGCATAAATAGGCATAAGGTACTAGAGGAGAACTACTACAATTATCCTGTTAAATGGGCATACTGTTGAGACTGCTCCTAGTGACTAATCACTACACCAATAATTTAGTGCACATCTCAAACTTCATGAGTGGTGCTTCCTTCAGTAGATTGTGATTAGCAAAGAGACCCAGAATCGATAATCACGCAGAGAATTGGAAACTGCACATACTTAGTCCTAAATATATCACACTCTTCTTCCCAAGGCTCAGGAATCTTTGCATAAATATTCATAAAAGATTTTAAGAATCAGAGGTAGCTGATAAGTATAATCAATTTTTTACTGTTTTATTTTGTGTTATGAACACAGTAGTGCAGTTGATCATTTAAACGCAAAACATCCGTATGACCTGCTTAATCCCAAACCAGAAAAAAATTTCACCATGGATAGTGGAAGGTAGGTAGAAAATTCCACTTCTATCTGAGAAGCTATAGATAATTTGTAGCTTCCAGGAGATTGTCAGGATTTTAAAAGCATGCTACCTATGATAGGTTTTTTTGTTTTTTTTTTTTCTCTATTGTAACTTTAGCTGTCCTGGAACTCATTCTGTAGACCAGGCTGGCCTCATACGCACAGAGACTTGCATGCCTCTGCCTCCCAAGTGCTGGAATTAAAGGTGTGCACCACCACTGTCCAACTCCTTTTTTTTAATTTGTTTTTTTAGGTTTACTATATTCTAAGGGATGGCCCCACAACTAAGCATTTGGTGTGGCACAAATGGACCTGATGTTTTTTGCATCTTGTATTTCTGCTTGAAAAGAGGCTAAAAGTTTGAAGTTAGTGAGGCAGGAGATTCTGATAGGGGTATGGGAACAACAATGAATCTGATAAAATACATTGTATGAAATTCTCAAAGAATTAATAAAAATACCGTTTTCAAAAAAGTATTTACAAAATGGAATAATGGAAAACTTGCACGTGATAATAGTAGGGATGGAAATTAATAGAGATACTATGAAAATTGTGTAGAAGATCTTTAAAATTTTATGCTACAGAATTGATATCTTTAGTGGAGTATTTAAACATCTGTACTACTCTTTCATGGCCTTTAAGTTTGGCCCTTTGCACTGCAACTATAACAAAACAAGCAAGCAAGCAAAAGTCACTTAATCCTTTAAATTAGAATTATTACATGACTTAGCAATGCCAGTGTAATTATTTATCTAAAGTAAATGAAGTCTCAGTGTGGAAGACATGTCTGCAATCACATGATTATTGTAGCAAGACATGGACTCAAGCTTGTTGGTATTCACTCAATGAATATGTAAAGAAAACATGTTACATATACCCAAAGGACCATGATCAGTGAGGATCAAGAATGCAATATTCTCATAAGCCAATCCATGAACGGGTCCCAGAGGATGTCAGTTAAGTGAAATCATTTGAGCAGAAAAGATTATGCCAGGACCTCAGGTATATATGGAATCTGAACTAGTTTTTCTTAAAGAAACAAAAGAGTGGTTTCAAAGCCAGAGAACAGGGAAGTAACAGGGAAGATGGGAAAGTGTATTAAGCCATGCCAATTTTAAACTTAGGAAGAAGGGATATGTTCTCATACTCCATTGTACTCTATAATGACAGCAGGTAGTGACAATGATTCTATATTTCAGAACTAGAAGAATGATGTTTAGAATTTTTTCATCACAGAGAATTGATATTTGTGTATGAGTGTGGTGTGTGTGTTTGAAATGATATAGACAGTAATTCATATATATATATATATATATATATATGTGTATGTATATGTATATATATATATGTATATGTACATATACATATGTATATGGGAATTTTGACCCAGTAAATATCTACAAATATATGTCAATAAAACTATAAAAGCGATGATGTAACATGGGATACGATGATAAATATTTATGTCTCCACACACCTAATCTACAATCATGTGTAGGACCTAGAAAGCTGGAGTGTTTCTGTCCTAAGGGACAGAGAATTCTGTCCTAAGCAGAGGTCCTCATCTCTGACTGAGGAAACCCCATCCTCAGCTCACATGCAACCTCAGCTAGAGCTGCAGAGGAGAGAACGGAGTGTCATTCACCTCATTCCACAGTGTTTTCCTATGTTTGAAATGTTTATTAATTTCATAATTCCTTTGACCATTAGTTCTCAGCTGACTTCCAAATGCAATTTTAAAATTAACGTACAATTTTGTATTTTATTTTAAAGAAAAGCAGATTTGATAACATTTATTCTATGCAACATACATTTCTAAAGTGTTCATGATATTTTATATAATGTATGTATATATGTATATATAGTTAATTTTGTGTCTTTGTGTGTTTATTTCTTGTTTATACTTGCATAGAAATATGTATGTACCTCTTTTAGGGCACCCGTCAGGATGTCAGAGACATGTTCATGGGTCTTTATCTTCTTTTACTATTTAGATTCTAGGGATTAAATTCAGTTCACCATGCATATATTACAATCGCTTATACTAGTTTAACTATCTTGCCAGTCACATGAATCCATTTTATAAATAAAATTGATGAAGCACTGAGTGTGAAGACCTGTTATTTTCTATTGAGTAATGAAATTCTACTTATACTTAAATGATTTTCACATGACTTTAAAGAACTATGATAAAACACTGACATCATCATATTTATAAACTGGGCCATAGAAAGTCCTGTATCACTCAGTTCACTTCCACACTAAGAAAACACATCCATGAGATAACCAATAGTGCCTAACTAGATTGAACAGCTCTGACCAATGAGAAGACAGATCAAAGGGAAGAATGAGGATAGTCAACCAGAGGTTTAGAGTTTGTCTTCTAGATCTAGAACATAATAACCTAGACGTTCCTTAGGAAATATACCAAACTGGTGATAGATCTTGTGGAATTTTCTAGAGTACCTACAGCTGTGCAATCTAGTATCAGGTATTGTTTTAGAGCAATGTTGTATCTCTGGGGCTTTTAGTATGGATGCTTAGAGAACAGCTCATTCTAAGTACTAATTAATTAGACTAAAACCCACTAATGTCACCTAGGTGAGAGTTGTAGCTTAAACAACATTGCAAAGATCTTCATTCAAACAGTTGCCCCATTTTTTCCAGTCCAAATCAGGCTATCATATGTGCAAATTCTTCCTGTAAGGGCTAGGGAAACCAAATGGGATTTGTGGGAGCCCTCTCTGCAAGTGACAAGGCAGAGTGGAAAGAGGAACATTTTGAAACAGATTCCCAGTAGAGATGCATACAGATGACCCATGAGTAGCTCCTTTACTTATGGACCACAGACACCAGTTCCATTGAAAACAAACAAAAATGGCTTTAAAATAACAAAGTATGTATATGCTGGAGCTCAGATGCTCTGGTTCCACTGTGAGTTATGGCACTGGCCATGATGGTGGTTCCCTGTGCTGAGGTCTGGCAGAGTTTACACCAATGAAAATGCCTCCTTGCCTCCCTTGCTGAGCCACCACAGTGGTGTACTACTATAATATATTGTCTATGTAGTCATAAGTGCTGCAAGTTCATGTGTGCACTGGCCTTGCCATGTCTGGGAAACCCTGTTTCACTGCAGTCATTTACTGTGTCTTGCTCTTGCAATTTTTCTACTTATTTGCTATGATATCTTTGTGCACTGGGAAGAAGGGGTATGATATAGATGCCCCTTTAGAGATGACAACCCCACAGTCTCTTATTTTCTCTCTGTTGACTATAGATTACTACCTACTCCATCAAGAAGTCTTTCTGATCAGAGTTAATAGATACACTGATGTATGTTTAGGAGATATTTTGTTACGTCTACTTAGCAGAATAACAGTATTAGGTTCTACTGTAGGGCCTATGACCTAGCCAGCCACAGGGATTTGGTTCAGGTAATAATGCTAAGTACATTACATCTTATAGAGCAGTTTTCAATCCAATTACAAACTGATTGGTTAATTCTGCAACATTTGTGACACTACTGTAGTCATGAGCATATTTTTCCAGGGCAGTTTTTATTATATTTTGCAGATTTCACAAGTTAATAAGAATATTGAATACCTTTCTCCCCCAATAATACTCATGCAAACTTCTAGTACTATGAAAGCCACCCAGTAGAGGAGAAGCTTCCAAGTTGGTAAAAGCTTGATTTCTCCATGGTCTATGGCTTAAGTATGTGGTGTCATCAGCAGTAGGTTCTTGCTATTGATTAGCAAATTCAATAAGCTTTAATGTCTGGGGGAGGATTCTATAGGACCTCACTGACCAACTACTATAAATGAAATACCCCAACCTGCTTCTGGGCTTTTTACTTATAACTTACATTGTCTAGGAGATGCGCTCCCTCATGTAATTCCATTTAAAATACTTTTACATGTGTATGTGTGTGTGTGTTTCAGGAGGCTTCTACACTAGTAGAAGGTCTCTCCATAGTCCTTCCTCTACATTGTCCTTCAATCCCATTCCCCACATCAACCTTCCAACTCTATTATTTCCCTTCTCCACTTTATACCAGCTGTCCTCTATCTCCCCTCCTTGAAATCCCCCTTCCCGTGCCCACCTACTAGTTCCCTGAATTCTGTCTTAGTTAATGTTCTGTTGTGATGAAGAGACATCATGACTAAGGAAACTCTTATAAAAAGTGGTATATATTGGGGGTTTTCTTACAGCTTCATGAGCATCAAGGAGGAAAGCAGGCTGGAATATGCTGGAATAGTATCCTAGTACTTTAAGTCCAGATCCACAAAGAGCAGGCAGAGAGAAGGGGAGAGAGAGAAAAAGACAGAGAGACAGAGAGAATGACTGGGTCTGGTCTGGACTTCTGAAACACCAAAACCCACCCTCAATGTCACACCTCCTCCAACAAGGCCAGATGTCCTAATATTTCACAAATAGTTCCAATAACTGAAGTCTTTTTTTTTTTTAAGTTAATGTACATTTTATTTTAAAATGGAGTTTCAAATCAGTTGTCTGACTTCATGAATTAAAATGTGGTCTAGACAACACAAACCAAGATGACCAACAGCCCTGACCTCTTTGTTCTCCAAACCAGCAATTCCTCCAGTTGTCTTTTCCTCAAATATGCTCTACAGTAAATTCTCTCAGATAAAGTTAATACTGGGACTTTTGTTTTTCTTACCAGTTGTGACCATTAGGTGGCAACATAATGCAAAAAATAAAAACTTTCAAAAGCCTCTGCATCCACACAGGGAAACGATTTTGTGAATTTTACTGTGCATTCCTTGAATTTATCTGTAATTCAAGAATGAAATGCAGTCTAGGTGTCATGTCCTTAATTCTCAAATTCTGGAGCCAGAAGAGGAGAATGACTGTAAGTTCAAGGCCTGCCAAGGCTATGTTTTTAGTTCCAGGGCAGTTTTTGACACAGAACAAAGCAAAACACAACCTCTGAAAAACAAGGCAATAACAGCAACAACAACAAATTAGGTGCCACAATACTTGTACCCTTCTTTATGTTCTTTTTCCTTCAGTTATATCCTTAAGCTTATAAGATAAAAAAGAAATTCCATATGTATTATATGGATGAATATGAGCTTATTTCAAGATATATAATTTACAACTGAAAGTTATGCTAATATCAATTTTAAATGAAATAATAAGGTGACATAAGTTACATGGCTAAAAGCGCAAGGAGATGGTCCATTCTGTAAAGTGCCTGACATGAAAGCAAGAGTATATATGAAGCTATATGAAAAGCAGGCACAATGGAGCTTGCTTGTGCCTGTAACTTTATCCTTGGCAAGGGGAGCACAAACAGATCTATGAAGTTCATTTGCTTGCCAGCCTAGCCAAACTCATTAGCTTCAGATTTGGCAACAGATCTTCTTTGAAAATATAAAAGTGAACACCCGCTGGTGTATGCCCCCAAGCAGCCACATGCACACACCTGCCACATACACACTTCAAAGTCAGAATGGGGTGTGGGGAAAACACTGAGGTGTAAAAATAACAAAGGTTTTCTTTTCTGATGAATCAGAATTTGGACTTGTGATTTTTAGGGGCGCTGGGGTTTTGTTTCTGTTTTTGCTTTTCCATTTTCTTTTTTCTGTTTTATTACTTCTTTAGTTTGTACTCTGACAGTTTCACACATGTACATGATGGATTCTGATCATCCTCTCCCCTCACACCTTTTAGAAAATCTCCTAGCTGTCTATAAGTAACCCTATACTCCACCAGTTTCATAGATTCATAAATTTTGGGTTTGTGTTGTGACCGATTTTGTTTAGCCATGGCCATTTGTAGGGCCACTGGATTGCGACTATCCATTGGAACTTGGTGGGTTTACCAGCAGGTACACAACTGAAGGCAATGACCCATCTCTCTCTGCCATAACCATCCAAAAGCAAATAGTGAAGCAGGGTTCCTGAGCCCCTCCTCCCTTCATGTCCGGCCGGCCTTTTAAGACAAACCAGCAGCGGAGTTCATGACGGCAATGATTACCTTGTCCAGCAGATGGCACTTCAAAACCCTTATTCCCTTATCTAACTTGCATTCTTGCGGTCTCCTCTTTTGCAACCACCTGAGCCTTAGCAGCGGTGGTATACTATCTTATTTATGCTCAAGTATTCTTCACTTATTCTTGCTTATTCTCAGATCATTTTGTGCTTTCTTGGCTTTCCCACACTCTCTCTTTTAGGAGTTCTACAAGAACTCTAAGCTAAATAGCCTTAACATATATGCAGATACACATTATATATATATTTATATATATATATACACACACACACACACACACACACACACACACACACACACACACACACATAACATATATGCAACATCTATAACAGTGCAGCCGTATTCTGACTGCATGATTGCCGCTTTAGTCTCTGTGAGTCCCTATGAGCCTTGCTTAGTTGATTCTGTGGGCCTTCCACCCCTGTTGCTTAAATAATCTTTTCTCCCCCTCTTTGGCTAGGGTTCTCTGAGCTCCATCTAATGTTTAGCTGTGGTTCTCTGGATCTGCTCCCATCAACTGCTGGAGGGAACCTCTCTGATGACAATTGGGGTAGGCACCAATCCTGGATATCCAGTCTCCAGTTCCTAGCCATTCCTACAATGTTATACATGAACTCCTTCTCTTGGTGTGGCATTCTGCACCTCCATTGCCCTAGCACATTTGGTAAGTAGGACAGATTGTAGGTTGAATGTTTTGAGGCTGCATTGGTGTTCCAGTCCTATCAGTGGAAAGCTTTCCTAGTAATAGAAGGTGGCCATATCAGGCTCTGTACTCCCCATTTCTAGGAGTCTTCCTAAAGACCATTCTCATAGATTTCCATTGCACTAAGTTTTTATATCTCTCCTGAAATACCCCTCAGTTCCTGTTGTCTCTCATCATAGTCTTCCACTAGACCCACCCATTGATCCCTTCAGTTCCCATCCCCATATGTCCCAAGTTCACCTGCAAATTCTGTGATATTTTTCCTTCCCAAGGAGATCGATGCATCCCCTTAGAGCCCTCCCTGTTATTTAGCCTCTCTAGGTCTGTGGATTGCAGCATGATTTTCCTATACTTAACAGTCAATATCTGCTTATAAGCAAAAACATACCATATTTGTCTTTCTGGGTTTGGATTACCTCACTCAGGATGATTTTTTTCTAGTTTCATCCATTTGCCTGCAAATTTCATGATGTCATTTTTTTCTTTTTTAATAACTGAATATGACTCCATTTTGAAAATATACCACATTGTCTTTATCCATTCTTCAGTTGAGGGACATATAAGTTGTTTCCAACTTCTGACTATTATGAATAAAGCTACTGTGAATATAGTTGAGCAAGTGTCCTTGTGATAGGATGGAGCTTCCTTTGGCTATATGCCCAAGAATAATATAACTAGGTTTTGAGGTGGGTCAATTCCCAATTTTCTGAGTAACTGTAATATTGATTTGCAGATTGGCTGTGTCAGTTTGCACTCCCACCAGCAGTGAAGGAGTGTTACCCTTGTTCCACATCTGCGCCAGCATGAACTGTGGTTTATATTATTGGTCTTAGCCATTTTGACAGGTGTAAAATGGAATCTCAAAGTAGTTTGATTTGTATTTCCCATCTAGCTAAGGATGTTGAACATATCTTTAAGTGTTTCTCAGCCATTTGATATTCTTCTATTGAGAATTTTCTGTTTAAATCTGTACCCCACTTTTAATTGGATTATTTGGTTTCTTGATGTCTAGTTTCTTGAGTTCTTTATATATTTCAGTGAGACTATATTTTCAGTTTCAAGCAAATGAACAAAATTTGCTAATATCCCAAAACACAAACATTACACAAATACTTTGGAAACACTAGCCTAGAAAGTATAATAAATATATAAACAATATTTTAGCAAATACCCTCTGTATAAACCTTAGGTTAAAAATGTATTCACAATATTTTTCTTTTCACCATATAATTATTATTATATAAATGAAGTTCATTTTAGCTAACTTGATAGTTTTCAGGCAATTACGTCAAAGTGATCACTTTAGAAAACAATCTTCAAACATTTGAAAACTTTGTATCTTACTCATTTTTTCCATTTGACACTATAAAATATAAATTTCACTACATTTTGTACCTGAACTACAGAAAAAAAGGGGACACAATCTTCTATACATTTCACAAAATTTTAAAATCACCAAAGGGTCACCTCTTGGCCTTTGGAATAAGATCAAGTGTAAAAGCAGAGAGGTTTCTTCCCATGGATATTTATGGAAACCTTTCTGACCAGAGATCTTGAGAATTCAAAGTGTGGTGATGATTATTCCACTCTCTTGGCTAATGAGTACGACCTTATGGGACATGATGCTCCTAGGAGTTGTTTTTTTCCTGGATTTTAGTCATGACTGATAGAAGTAACAGGTTTTCTGTCAGTACTGGTTATTCCTCTGGGTGGATGCAGCATGCCAATTGTTTCCGTAAAAGCTACATCAAGAATAATTCTAAAAAATCAACTATTGGTGAAAGGAGAACAAGGATAAGGTGACCTAGACCGTAGTCTAGTCCACCACAAATATATGAAGTAATTCTTTCAAAAAGGTATGCAATCATATTCTGAGCATTTTCCATCTTTCAGTTTTACTGAAGGATACATGCATAGCTCTGATTATTTCAAAGACTCATTCATTGGGTTCGCTGGAAAGGGAAGAAAATATACTTCACAAAAAGCTCCTTCTGTCAAATTGTAGAATTTATTTTTTACAAGTCATCATGTGCCTTTGTAGTTCACATACATATTGAAAATAAAATTTGGTTCTTGCTCCATAGAGAGTCTAACTCTGAAATTACAACTATATTATTTTCTAAACCAGACTGAGAAAGAAAATGAAAAGATAATCAGTAGCTGATGGGTGGGAATGATTGATTTGTAATAGTTTTTAATAGTAATGATTCTCTAGTCTAAATTTTTTAATGTTTCTATTTAAGATCATATCAGTCCAAAGTTTCACCTCTGTAACCATATTTGTCTGATAAAGATATGTCCAAACAACATAATTTAGGGAATTAAATTTTAAATTTATTTTAACTGAAATAAGAGACAATAATAAGGCAATTACTTCTCTTCCCATCCATAATCAAAGAACTGATTTTTAAATGAAAAATTCTTGAAAACACACACACTCTCATTCATACCATTCATTACTCTTGGCATTAAAAAAAAACAAGACAGAAAATTAATTTGCCCCTAAAGAAATTTTGGGTCTGACTTCCCTAACATATCCATACTAGCAAGATGTCCTTGTCATGCCAACCCTTCTTCTTCTCCTCACTTTAATGTCACTGTTAACTCCTGTAGCTCATATTTCTTCATCACATATCTGTACAAATATTAATTTCTTAATAAAAACATGCTGTCTCTACTATAAGCACTTACAAGTTTTCTTGCTTATGGCATGTGTTATATGCTGTAGTTAATTTTGAAATAAGTGATAATCAACATGGAAGTATTTAGTACACTACTAGGCAAGTAGAAATGCTTAATGAATGACAACGCAAATTTTTACTGACAAAGCCAACTTAATAAAAGCAATGAGCTTCTGCTACTTCCTGCTAGTTCAGCTACCTCCACCCAACCTAGAAATTTAAATTAGAAATTTATCAACAGCCAAAAAATGCCTAATGAACAAGATCATGGGTCTGAAAAGCTTTAAAATAAAATGGATGCAAAACATAGAGATAAATCCATGTCATTGTTGAGAAATAGAGAAAAATCAGTGGCTAATGACATATAGGATTCTAAGCTCCAAATTACTCAGCTAATAAAGTAAGGAGGAAAGAGATCTACATTCAGGATATAAAAACTGTTCATTGTACTACGGTGGCACACTGTCATTTTATCTCTTTGTCATTAGCGCCCAACTTGACACATAAAATAAACAACTTTCATTTGGCTATTCAGAGTCTCTAGTGCTTCTTATTACAAGTGCAATCTTCAGTTCCTACATATTGGACAGGAGTCCTACTTTTGTGACCTCTTTTAACCTTAGTTTCTTCTTTAAACACTTTCTATCCAAATATAGTCACAATCTAAAGTAATATAGACTAGGGTAATGGGGAAATCTAAAAGTAATGTCTGCCTCAAAAATGAGTTTGTGCCAACAGCAGAAAGAGTGACTCATATGTTCACCTTGATGAATAAATCAGTTAGAGATTTACATAGTAGTGTACAACTACAGGTGACTTCAGTCAGCCAAAATCACCAAGTTACCCTCACACACACACACACAAACTGTATCTATCAAGTTCCTAGTCTCTATGGTACTAATTCTATAAAAGAATTTCTGTAAACTTGGATTTGCAATGTCATGCAGTACTAAAGCAACAGACATAACTGCCACATAGATAACATAAGAATAGAAAAATCTAGACTCTCTGGAATAGTTGTACATTTATATGTGCTCTATCCTCTCTCTTAGCAAGGATGGTCAGTTTTGACAATTGCAGTCTCAACATAGGAAGGATAACTTTCTTTTGTTGCAATAGGGTCTATAAAAAGCTAAATGAAGTTTGACCTTAAGATGGAAGTACTCAGTCTGCACCTTGGAAGACTAGCTTTATTATACATATTTACCAATAACTTAGCTCCCATTTTTTCTTACGGTGCAAACTGTTATTTGGTTATTTTCTTTCTGGAATCATTTTTATAGTATCAAGCTCTCCAAATAAAATGAATTGTCTTTATTTTATACTTAACCTTGAAGAAATTATCCCTCATAAGGATCATAGCTCCATTAATTCTCTTGGCACACTGAGGACATAAGTCATTGTCTTATTCTATTGTTGCTACTGAGAATTCAGTCTTTTGTCATCTGTTTGTAGGTGACCTGATTCTGTGAAAATTGAATTTTTTGTCTGTCTCTGAAGTCTGCTCTTTCTTTCATAAAATCTTACTAAGCATATTCTAGGTTAAATGTGTGTACGTGTGTGTGTGTGTGTGTGTGTGTGTGTGTGTGTGTATATATATATATATATATATATATATATACACGTATGTCTGTATATATGTGTATATATGTATGTATATATGTCTGCATATATTTGTGGGAATTATTAAACTTTCTTAAAGTATCTTTGTTTCTTAACTTCCTCATCCAGTTTTCTGATTATGTTTCTCCATAAATAAATTATTTTGAATTTTAATCATTTGGGTTGTTCTTTCTCAGGGGAAGCTTTCTGGGAAATGGTTTATGATTTTATTATGATTCTGGTAGTACAAGCAGAGCATTTTTAACTGCCAATACTTAACTGAACAGATTTATTTATTTATTTTTCTTTAATGAAAATCCCAGAAATGCATGATATAGAACTACCAAGTCTCAGAGCCTCAAAATTTTCCCAGGTGCCCATTGAGTCTTACAAATACATTTACTGGACACTGTGGTAGAAGATAACATGTTTGTTTTAGGATGCAAGGTGGAGGAAAGACAAAGGTACAGAGAATTAGTTCCAATATTCTATACAAAGAACATATAAGAAATTGCCATATAAACTCTCTTTTCTCCCCCACTGGCCAAAATTTTGGCACATGAATACACTATGAGATTGAGAAAGATATTTTTTCACAAAATGAAGCATTACTTGGCCTCAGATAATAACTGAAAGCCTATTTGTAAGTTAAAAGAAAGCAAGAATTTTGATAATTAATCTTGCTTCATATCTTGATTAAATAGAGATCAAAATTCTCAGCAAAAAAATAAAACAGCATTCAAGGGTTTAAATCCCAAAGGATGAGGTTGGAGCAAACTAATCTCAAGACTCTCCAGGTATCTTTATGATAGTTTCCTAGAACTTCACAAAAACTAATTTGTCATGTATACATTTTCAAAAAGGTGCTGCAGGAAGAAATAAAGTGAAGAAATCTATATTGTTCTGTCTGTACTTAGCCCTTTAGTCTGTACTTAGTCCTTTGATTAAATATTGTTAGGGGAACAGCATGTAAGCTACAACAACTTCTGAGAAGGGAGTTCAATAACATGATCCTATCTAGTGGAAAAGCATAAACAGAACACTGAGGATATTTTACCAGTCATTGAATTCATATACAGGGCATGAAGACTTTTCATACAAATAAACAATGACTGAATTGTGCTGTGGTAAATGTAGCTTCATATGTTGTTAGTGAGTGATTAACTCGCCTCACTCATCCCAGCACCCTGCTGATAACACTTAAAACTCTTATTTAAATTAATTTATATATATTTTCAGCTGCTAATATTTCAGTATGCCTGTAGATTGTCCTGCTAGAGTGAAAGTGCACATATTGAATGCCTTAGAAAGTCTAAAGCAATAAAAATCAGAACAACAATATATATATATATATATATATATATATATATATATATATGAAAAAGATGAAATCATTTATGAAAACTGTGGACGCATTCAAAGATTTTCTGTCACAGAATACTTATATGCACTTAGGATGTTTCTTCTTTTCATCAAAAAAGAAAGAAAAACCCTCTGATGTGGATTGGTTCAGGGCATAGTAGCAATGCCTAGTAAAGTGATTCAATTGGTTCAAAAAGTATCTGGGACTTAAAGTTTCAAAGTGGGAAAGTTTCCAAACTGTCTACCAGTCAGTAAGTGCTGTTCTTTTCTTTAATTTTATTACATATTCAACTTAGCACACACTGAGCTGAGGGAGTAAACTTTTGAATTCAGTAGCTCTGTAAGATGTTAATGTCATTCTAGCTTAGGGGAGACCCTTAAGATTGCTGAAGAATACCAACATCAGAAGTACAATATGTATACTAAAACCTTTAAAAGAGAACAAACATAAAGATTTGGTTCTTCCTACAGAACATCATTTTACACAATAGTACAAGAACACAAAAAGTAGTGCTGGATAGATGGCTCAGTGGATAAGAGCATTGGCTCCTCAGGAGCCAGGTTCAATACCCAGCATTCACGAAATTTTTTTTAAATAGGATTTGTTTATTTTAGCTGGGCAGTAGTGACTCATGTCTTTAATCCTAGCTCTCAGGAGGCAGAGGCAGGTGGATCTCTGTGAGTTTGAGGCCAGCCTGGCCTACAGAGTGAGTTCCAGGACAACTAGAGCCTCAAAAAACCAAAAAAAGAAAGAAAGAAAATGATAGCAAGTGAAATAAATATCTGCTTTAGATAAACAATACTTCATTTATTCAAAAAACAGAGTCCACTAAACATGGTATGACTGTTTTATGCATGAAATCACAAC
The DNA here is from genome assembly GCA_026225945.1 of Cricetomys ansorgei. Classification (NCBI taxonomy): domain Eukaryota; kingdom Metazoa; phylum Chordata; class Mammalia; order Rodentia; family Nesomyidae; genus Cricetomys; species Cricetomys ansorgei. Next base: position 5,551,237 of record JAMJFZ010002812.1, read on the forward strand.
AGATGTTGTTATCTGAACAAGACCTCTTTTGAGATTAAAGTCAGTCAAGTTTCCTACATGGATGGGGGAAAAGCCCAAAGCCTCATCTGGCTGGCAGATGATGGCTGCTGAAGGAGATACTCTCATTTTGGGATGCTGTTGCTGGCAGGTTGTTTATATCACAGTGGATGGTCACATCCCTTGTGCTTAAGGCAAGAAATAATTGGACTAAGGTAACTAATAAATATGACAACAACAAAGAAGAAGGAGGAGGAGGAGGAGGGGAGGGGGAGAGGGGAGGAGGAGGAAGAGGAAGAGGAAGAAATTGGGCAGGAGATAGAATGGGTGCACTAGGGGAAGGTAGACAGTGGTAGTAATAGATGGCTACTACTAATACACATTGTATAATGGTATTGGACTTTCAAACAATAAAAAAAGTATGGAAAAGAGAGTCGAGACTATACATAAGAAATGAATTAAAATATACAGCCATGAACAAGCTATGATATTGCATTTGAAAGATCATAGAAAAGCATGTGGTCTATTACTGCATTATGTGCTCAGAAAGGGCTGATTGAAAAAGAATTTATTGTAGAAATTCAGAAAAACTGCCCAGAGAACTTCATGTCATGAATTATGCATAAGAAAATATTTCCAAGTAGAAGTATACTATGTTCATCTCAAGAGACTTGAAAATAATGAGTTAAGGAAATAAAAAACATTTACAGGAAAATAAATAATTTCTAGGTAGAAGAAACAACAAATCCCTGTAAATGTAAAGAATGGGGAAAGAAGAAGGCATAATGCCAGAGACATGACCATAGAATGATTCTTGGTGAGTGCCATTCTTTAAGTTAGCTTACTTATTTAGAGGTGGTTTTCACAGAGCATGAAGCAAGTTTGGGCTCATTTTTCTTAGTGTTGAGTTTCACCTGCAAGCACACATTGAAAAGTGCTTGTATATTTGTAATCCTGTGAAATGAAATGTCCCACTGTTATATACCGACTTCGAGTAATTACATTGTACTTCTGTAAAGCAGCCATTGTATGAAAACTGGAAATTCAGTTCCAGACAGAAATTAATCTTCTGTCTCAGTGTTGGACTTATGATTTCTAAGAAAAGAAATTAGAGGAGATGACTTAAAACAAAATGCTATACAACAAATTGCTACCATAACACTAAATAGTAGGAATTCTTACCTATTGTAGGTGACAATATAAACTGATAGTAACTTGGGGAGATAGATTGGCAATTTATTTAAACAGACTCTTAGAAACTGGAGAAATGGCTCAGCTATAAAAGCACTGACTGCTCTTGCAGAGCACTCTGAACTCTTAATTCTTCAGTTCATAGCAGCTCACAATCATATGTAACTTAGTCCTGGTTTATCCAATGCCATTTTATGGCATCTGTGGGCACCAAGAATATGCATGATACATAGAAACACATGCAGACAAGCCATTCATAAAGATAAAAATAAAACTAAGGAGAAATTAATCTTTTTCTTAAACTTTAGGGCTTACTAATCACCCACTTTAGTATTCACTCCAATCAATAGCTTCTGTCAATACAACAACTTTTATATAAATTTTTATTGTAGCTCTGTTCATAATCATCACATCTTGAAAAGAGCTGAGACTTTTTTCGGCAGGTGAAGGAATGACTAAGATTCAATATGTTTGACAATTATTTAATAAAACATCAAACTATTAAATGGCAACAAATGTTGGCAAGAGAAAGATTCTAACTGGAAAGGCTGTATGTGGTTTAACTCATTGACAATCTAGAAAAAAATAAATAAAACTAAGGAAACAAAACATCATAACTGCCAACATTTGCTGTGAGAAGAGTGTGGAATGGGCAGAGGATGCAGTTGTATGTAGTTGGAAAGATACTGATTTCTTACGATAGATATTTGTTATATATCTATGTCATTATATTGTTGCCAAAATCCACAGAATGTATACCACCAAGAGCAGAATGAATTTTGGAAGGTGATGATTTGTCAGTGCAGGTTAAATCACCATAAAATATGTGAGTCTTCGCTAAGGAATGATAAGAGTGATAGACGCTATGATTAATGGAGAGGAGACTGTGAGGACATGTGTGACCTCTGTAACTTCTTCTTAATTTTTCTCTGAATCTAAAAAATGCTCCAAAAATTGATCTTAAAAAGGTGTCCATTTGAATATTTGCAATATTTCATATCAACATATTTGCAATATTTAGTAGTAATGATGGGTAACCTAATAAAATTTTATTTGGTAATCGTAGGATATCTAAGCCTATATGTATATGTTTTTATAAAGGAATGGGAAGGACTAGAAATGAATACTTACTACAATTTCAGTTCCACGTATGTCTACCTATTTATCCAAGTCAATACTGACCTTTATTTCTCCTTGAATTTGAAACAGAGAAAACCTTGGTAAATCAAACATAGATATTCATGTTATCAGATATAGACTTCTGTTATGTAGATGTAACAGATGTCTAAAAATCTAAGAGAATGTTTTACATATAGGACTGAGTACACAAAACTACCAAGCTTCAGCCTCAGAAATTCTTATTTGTAAGTGAATAGAATTCAAATAGGTATTGTTAACTTAGAAGAAGAAACCAATCTTCATTAGAGAATCATTGGTCTAGCATGAATTCTACAATAACAGAAGTTTCTACTGTAAACAATTGATACCTTATGGAACAGCCTCAACTGGTAATTCTACAATACAACTCAGACAGTTAGGGCTCAGGGAACATTGTGGAAGAGGACACAGAGGAGTATAAGAGCCAAAGGACAAGGAGTCAACTGTGAGACTCTGTATTCTAGAATTGACAGGTACTCTTCACGCATGATGCTTTATCAATATGGCTACCTAAAAAAATACCTGAAAAAGTACAATGCCAATAGACAAGCTAACATGAAGGAGGCAAGTTTCACAGAGCAGCACCACTAGAAGAACTACAGGCTGATGAACAATATTGTTAGAGAAATAGTCTTCCCTTCTAATGAGCCACCTAAATGGCTATTTAATATATATATTGTACATATACACATTACAAAATATATAAATAAATATATATGTGTGTATGTATACTTAAGCATATGTATGTAACAATAACAAAGAATAAACAACTCTAATGTGAAGAGGAAACACGAGTGTGTGATAGATGGGAGGGAACAAAAAGTAAGAAAGGAAAAGGAGAAAAATAAAGAAATTATATTTTAATTAAAAAAGAAAGTTATCAGAAGAAGAAAAATTAAAAATTAATTGTATTAATAAAAATGATCACTTATTATTAAATACATGACATCCTGAAGAAAAATTTCAATGACATAAAATGAATAAACAATTATGACAGAATGTACTGCCAGTTTACCTACTACACCAAATGTACAAAATAATTAATATTATTATTTTATCTCATTTCCAATTTAAGAAAGAGTTCAAAACCATACAGTATAAAAAGTGGTGAATTTTTGGATACCAGCTTTTTATCTAAAAAATAACCTATTTATTTAAGGGACACTGAAAACTCATACCCAGTATTGCCTAAAGTAATATATTGACTCTATTCATTTTATATCTTTGTGTCTTTCCTTACACATGTGGCTTGTGAAACCCCAGCTAGGGGAAATTACCCATCTCTATCCTTAAAAATAGGAATATTTGATAAATGTGAATCAGTTCCATATTATAAGCAAGCATAAGATTTGATTCAGATTTTCAGCCATAAATAATGCTTTTTTTTTCTACAACCTAGTCTAGTTATACTTGGGTTCTCCTTTCATATAATGGGTGATTATCCTCATTGTATTAAATTTTATGTAGCAATTTCAGTTTTTAATAAATTATGGTTTCCATATGTAGAGAAATATTTAATTTTTTAATTGCATTAGCATGGCTGCTCTAGGGTAGAAAAGATATTCATATACACCTTTAATCCCAGTATTCAGAAGGACATGCCCAACTCATAAGATAGGAAACAGTCTCAGAGAGTCAGGCAGTATGACAGAACAAGACAGAGAGACAATGAAGTAGTCTGACAGAGGATAAGGTAGAGAAACAGAGAGGATGGCTGAGGCGGGATGTGGCAGTGAGAGTTCACAGTGACACAGAAAGAGTCTGAGGAATCTGAGTCAGAGACACAGGAGTTTTGGAGAAAACAGTACCAGACAGAAAGAATGAATCAATTTGAAGCCATGCAGAGCAGTTCAGAGAGTCGGCCAGAATCAGTCAGAGTCAGAAGAGTTCAGTCAGAAACAATAAGCAGTCTCAGAAGATCAATTTGAACCAGTCAGCTTGGAGAAGAGTTTGAGTCAGAATAGCAAATGAGTTGAACAAGAAGATTCATAGTTCAGAATGAGCTAGCTAGGTGGCTCAGTCAGCAGTAAATCTCTAAGGTTGATTAAATTGTATGAGGTTTAAATGTTCTAGATTGTATGAAGGTTAAGGCTGAAGCCTTCCAGGTCTGGTCTAGCAGCTTAAATGTTTTAAATTATACAGAGGCCAAAATGCTCCAGGAATCCAGGACCAGGACTAGAACTAGTGATTGAATTAGATAAAAGAATGACATGCCTTTTGAATCTGAATCCATAGTACATTCATAAAATTGTGTATTTTAATAATAAGAAGGAGCAGGACAGGAGCATGGGGTGGGAGGAGAAAGGGATGTGGAGAAGAGAAGGAGGGGGGGAGGATATGGAGAAGATCAAGTGATTGGCACCTTACACTGAACCTTCTGCAAGTCTGGTTACCTAATTATAACCTATATAATTATGGAGATTTTGGAAAGTTTCATGTCCAGAGATGATTACAATTTGTCTTTAGCTGTCTTTAGCTACCTTAAAACTAGTCCTTATGTATCCCTGTATCTGATCTAACAGCTTTGTGACTGACAGATGAAAGCACTCAGAAAATATTGACTTAACAGATGACTGATGTCTACCAATCAAATGGCTAGGCATGTTGTTGGAGATGCCAATACAAAAATTTGGTCCCTTGCTGTAACCTGCCTATCCATAGCACCCAGCAATATGTTTGCAAAGTACTTTCATTCATGGCTGTCTTTGTCTTATTTCTTTAAAAGCTTCATGCAAATATTACCATGTTGAAACACAGAATGTGGAGTAATCTGACTCTGTGTTTCTAGGCTCTGTTCTGTCATATTTGGCTCAAGAATACACTCCATCTTTTCCTCTAGAAGGTAGGAATTTTGTTTTGTATCAACACTAGTGAAGTTGTGAAGTTGTGATCTCCAACATGAGACTTCTCTTCTGTACTTCTAGGCTGTTCTGTACTTGGCAGAAAAGATTCATTGTATGAGATATACAGTTGATTTGCTTTGTTTTAAGGTTTATTTTTATAAGGTTTATTTGCCTCAGGAGTATCTACCAAGGAAGTAACTGTAAGAAAGTGGGAAAGGTTTCTTTCTAAACCTAGTTCTACAGTAAATTATCTGTAACCCTAAATGCACCTCTTTATTATTCTGTAGGTTCATATTCATGAGACAGTGTTAAATGTGCTTCATGAGAGAAGCTTCTTCAGGAAAAATTGGTAATCTGGATCTCAATGTTGCAGGATCAGCAAATACAAGAAGAGACATTGCAAGGAGGCTGTAATTCCCTCCCTGTGCATAGCTGCATCATAGCCCTAGTCTATACAAGAATGTTCATTGAAATTCAGCAGATTTGTTCTAATAACATTTCTCTGGCTACTTGAGATTATGAAATAAGAAATTTCTTCCAGGAGATCAAGACTTCATCCCAATACAAAGCAATTAAAATCATGCCACTCAGTTTATCAGAAGAGACATGAAAAGATCTGAAAGTCTTTGTAAAATTGTCACATCAGAGGAAAAAATAATAATCCCACATGCATGGGAGGAAACTAAAAACTAAGATGCTTATTTACAATACTGTCCCATCTCAACTCTGACTTTTGTAATTACTTAAAACATAGAAATGAAATTGGATTCTTCTTTCCTAAAACTGAAATATTTTCATTTCTTTAATTAATACTTAATATTTATGGAAGACTCAGAGTTTGAGAAGAGACATTATTTTTATGTCATCATGCATTAAAAGTCAAATAGCATCTAGTTACTCTTTGAACTGACAATCAGTTTAAGTTCTTTGGCTTAGTGTAAATTCTACCAGTCGAGAATAAAACTATCACCATGATTTTCAGTCAAATTTGTAGCAAGCTTTAGTTAAATTAATTAAATGCTGGCCAGTAATATGGACTCTGACCAGAACAATTCTAAGGTTCCCTACTCTACAATTCCCAAGAAATGGCAAAAAATGGTGCAGAGTCACAGATCCTTATAAAGGCAGAATTCATAAGGCTACATATTTCCCATCAAACAGGAGAAAGCAAGTATCCTATCTGGGTAATTTCCCACCTACAAGTGATTAAGTAACTCCAGTACACTTGAAGCATATTGGATGCAGTTAGGTTAACCAACTGGAATCTGCAACTCTCACCCAGCATTCCAAAAGGTTATCTGTCTTTGGGCAAGTGGTAATTACAGGATTGTCTTTCTATATCTCACATAAACAACCTCACCCCCACTCTCTATTCCAAGAAGTTAACTGTCTTCAATATATAGATATAGATATAGATAGATATAGATATAGATATAGATATAGATGATATAGATATAGATATAGATAGATATAATCTTAGGTACAGTAATTAAAATTAAAAACATAACTTTTTGCTCTTACATTAGCACGTGTCTTGGTTTGTTTTGGCTATTCCTGTATGAAGGTGTCCAAAGATGGAATCTTGACTATGCTCCTGGATGAGCTATTGGATACAGAACTGTATGCACAGGGAGTAAGTAACATGTCTTTCAGATTTTAGCTTATTGCTACTGTGGGTTTTATAAATGCTCTGTATTGTTCCAAGATCTGGCTAATGGGGAGAATCAAGTCTGTTTAGCTTTAAAGCACATCTCAACAGAAAATCAAAAGCAAATAAGCATATCACACTTGAGAATATTATCTTAACATATTTTTAAAATCCAAGATTTTGAAAGAAATGTTTGCAATCCTAATTGCTGTATTTCACAAATAGCAAAAAATGGTTAAAGCATCAGACAGTGTAATTTTATGTTACTTTTGGTAATACAAAAGTGGAGTGCTTAGAGGAAGAAACGGCTTTTCTATAAAAGATCCTTGTTTTTTGCATGAGACAGAGAGCCATTTTGTTTTCATATGCAAATCAATAGAAATGAGTGGTTACTAACCTTTTCAATTTAAAAAAAAAAAAGTTAAATGATTTCCATATTTGCTACTTTACCTGAATAAAAATATGAAAGAGCATTAGAATTTTGGTGACACTTCAGTGTGGGGGCTTTGCAGATAAGAAAGTACATTGCATAGGGACTACACTGTGTTCTGAAATTTGAGAAGTGTTCAAAGAAGGAAATGGTTTTCCTTTGACTTAATTAAGAAAGTGAAGGCAGCATTAGGTGCTATCTTAGTGACTTTTCATCACTATAGAAAATACCTCATATGAGAAACTTATTAAAGGGAGTTGGTTTGGAATACACTTCTGGATATTCCAGTCCAAGATTTAGGAGAACTCATTCCTTTGAGTTTCTAATTGGAGGGAATACCAGATGGCCATTGTAGGGAGCATGTGGCAGAACAATTTGCTCATATTCCAAGAAGCAAGGAAAATAAACATGGCTTAATCTCCCATGTCACCTTTAAGTTTATGTCCCCAGTAACCTAAGGACCTATCTACAACAAAGTCTCAAGTTCTCAAGGTTATAATTACCTCATGATGGTGAAAACCCACGGTCAAGCTTTTAACACATGGACAATTGGGATATTCTGAATCCAAACCCTAGCAATTGAGTGTGATGGCAAATTACGTTCACCCAGGAGGTAAGTATAGTTGTAGAAGTCGATGTGGATTCAACCAGATGTAGACATTGATTCAGGGCAGAGGACAGTTTATTCTTTTGTCTAATTAAATTGCTGGTTCTAGCCAGGAGCCCTGGAGCCCTAGAGCATTTTTTCCTCTCTACAATCTAGTTTGAATCCTTGAATGGGAAGGCTTCAATCTTTATACAATACGGAATATTTAAACTGCTAGCCCAGACCTAGAAGGATTCAGCCTTAGCCTTCCCAGACCTACTCTGACTAGCTAGCTCCTTCTGAAATCTGACTCTTCTAGTTCAACTGACTCTTCTTACTGACCCTTCAACTGACTCACTCTGTCTACTCCTGATCTGAATTTTCTTAACTGACTCTGCTAACTGAATCTTCTGTTTCCAATGTGACTCTCTTTAGCTGTGCCTGGCTTTTCACATGAGAATTGTGTATATCCTTACTCTGCTAACGCTTCTTCTCATGTCAGATGTTACTTCCTATGTGACACTGACTCCTTCTGATTTCTGCTTCCTGTGTCTGCTTCAACTGTTTTTTTTTTTTTATTTTAGGGATTAAAGGTATGGACCACCATTGACTTCTGAATACTGGGATTAAAGATGTGTCTATATTCCATACAGACCACACTGGCCTCTGAACTAGAATGTAGCCTCTGGAATGTAGCCCCTACTTTTCACATAGGGCTATTCTTCTACATATCCTCCTTTCTGTTTAAGATATAAATTGTGCTTTGAAAATAACTTTTACACAGTTTGACTATTACAGTATAAACAATTATCAATCCCATAAACTTATTAGCCTGAATGTCCTTCTGATGATCCACTTCAGCCATCCATGTGATGATTCTCCATAACTGCAGCAATCATCAGTCCTGATCATCTGTCAAGCTCTTTTCAGTATTCCTTCAGCAAATGTCCATTTCAGCATCATGGTTTCCCAGTCTGATGAACTATAGTATCTTTTTCTTCAGCTAGCTTGTTGAGCTGTCTTTCTGCTAGGAAGCCTCTCTTGCTCAGATCGAATCTTATTCAATTTTGATGAAACCCACAGCTTTTTATATCCTGTGGAAATAAAAACAAATCCTCTTCCCCAATATAACATATTCTCTAACCTCTAATCTGATATTAACACATCCCTATAGTGCACAGGCATATTTCCTTATATAATACAGGCTGATTAAATTCAACAATTTTTATTACAATCCAGCATCTTGGCAGCTATTGTTGCTGATTCCTTGGAATTCAAAAATTTTAAAGTCAATAAAGCACTATGCAGTCTGTCTCTAGGAGTCCTTATTCTTATTTCCCTTTTCTGTTTTTGACTAAGTCCTGAGCAGTACTTCCTACTGTTCCCAGGGAGTTTTCCATTGGTAGGGGATTATCTCCTATATATCTTATTGATCATTCATTAGTGATCCATAGTAATGGACTTATTCATTAGTCCAATCTCAACCCTTGCTACAAACCTTCTACAAACACCAGGAAACCTTCTAGAGAAAATATTTTTTCTCCTTCTTTCTGGATTAGTTTTAAGTTTAGGAATGCCATTTTCTGTTTCTCCTTTAAGGTCCACACATACCAGTAATTGGACTTTGTGGCTAACATTTCTTAATTGCTAAACAAGACACAGGACATGTGTTATAGCCCCAAGCAATGCTCATAAGAAAACACAATGCAGCCTCAATTCTATCCAGTCAGTTCATACTTAACACAGTGTCAGTTTTAGTTTATACAGATATTCCTTGTCTCTGAGATAATTAAACATTTCTTTTGAAAAGAATTGTCTATCTTGCTTAGATTCCTGTATACCTTGTAAATATTCTTCCCTTTCCTGTCTCTCAAGTTTTTCATTTATATCTGTAATTTTTTTGTTGTTCAGGTAATTTTTCAATCTTTTTCAAGAAAAAGCAACAGATCAACATTGCCACTGATAGCAAAGTGGAGAACAAAATCACCACTGATAACAGAATGGGGACCATATCTATCCCTTCACAGTCTGCCTTTTCCCCCAAGGCACAAATGAACTGTCAGAGTTGTCTTTTGGGGTAGCTTACTGTTACTACTGTCTTGCAGGTTTTGGATGGTCCTTTTCCCTTTCATTGCTCTGGGCAGAAAGCTCCTGAGGTTCCAGGTATCCAACCAAACTTGAAGAACATGTGCAATTTATTTTGGAGATGATCCCAGCTGACTTTCTCCTCTGGATGTTTCTGTCCTCTGTGATATTTCTGTCAGATGTACCCTGTCCACTTTGATATTGGGCATATTAGGAACAGTTGGGTATGATATACCAACCTACTGGACACCAGATGTAGGGCCATTACTCTATGGATAAGAAAAATGAAACAGACTGATTGTTTCTTACAGGTAAGCTAGAGGAGTATGGAAATCTGATATCAATAAATTCCCACAATTCTTCTTCTACATTAAAGAACAGAGGAGAATGTGATTAAATGGACCCACTGTAAGGAACACACACAGAAGAAGAAACTAGTATGCCATAGTTGACCATGACACACCATACTTTTTTAACAAAGGAAAATAGATCTACAACCAAGGCTATAGTTCCAGAAACAGTGTATGGTATAGATGTAGATTCAAAATGTAGATGTTGATTCAGGGCAGAGGACAGTTTATTCATTTGTCTATTTCAATTACTTGTTCTAATCTTGGAGCCCTGGGGTGTTTTGGCCTCCATACAATCTAGTCTTAAGTCTAGAACTGTAAAGATTCAGTCTCTGTACAATCTAAAATATTTAAACCTCCAAACAATTGATTGTGGGGTTTTCTTTGTTTGTTTGTTTTCTTTTGTTGGATTACTTAAGGTTTTGTTTTTTATTGTTTTTACAAACTCTTAAGTTTTAGTACCCTGTTAGGCATTTAGTTGGAAAAGAGTTTCTTTGTTTAGTTGGAAAAGATGTTTTCTTACTCTGATATGTTTTGCATTTCTTGGGAAAGGCTTTTTATATAGGGCATCATGTAGCCCTGGTTTTAAATGCCTTATGAGTCTAGAATGATCTTAAACTGCTTATTGCCTTGCCTCCATCGCCTGAAGTCTGGGATTTCAAGCATGTGACACAATGCTTTGCTGAACAGAAACTTTGATTTCATGTAATCTCTTTTAGAAATTCTTACTAATGCATTCTGAGCTATTGGTGTCTAGTTCAGAGAGTCCTTGCCTGTGACTGTATCTTCATATGATTTCCCTATATTTTTCTCTAGCAGTTTCAATGTTTCAGTTCACATACTCAGGGTCTCAACTCATTTTGACTGATTTTTGTACAAGGTCAGCCATTACTTTCCTGCTTACATGTGGATTTTGAGATTTTAAAAATTATGCTTATGTTAAAAATGTCACTGGAATTTTCATTCCTTTGATAAT